>CP092877.1:70195329-70231530 GCA_030710605.1 Cordylochernes scorpioides | reverse complement strand
GGTGGTTCGAGCCGTTCGTCATGCAGTGGCTGAACGAGAACGACGACGTGTCGCTGGAGTACCTCAACAGTGCCTTCCTCAGGGACAAGAAGGACGGGGTGAGTGCTACACAAGTACATTTTACTTTTTCAGCAAAATTCGAAGATTCCATAACTCCTCCTGTAGAAGGTTATAAAAACATCTATACTGATGAAGGTCAAAGCCCGAAACAATGGTATACAGGCTGGCTTTGGTCTGAATATGCCAAAAATGGTGTTGTGGCTCATTGTTTATCCCCAATTGTACGTTCTCTCTTGTGATTAATGAATTGTTTTAATGTATTTTAAAAGGGATAGGTGCATCTTTAGGTACATAAACATCAACCTCCCGCAACTTTATATTGTATGTACAAGTTCTGACACCATGCGTGTGCGTGCGACAGTTCCAGCAAAGCTCGGAGCACGCCCTCTTCTCCAACTCGGTGGTGGATGTCTTCACCCAGCTCACCCAGTGCTTTGACGTCATCAGCAAGCTGGAGTGTCCCGACCCCGACATTGTCAAACGTTACATGAAACGGTTCGCCAAGGTGAGTCAACCCACCGGATATATGTAAATAGGTTAGGATGAAATTGTACCTATATATATCAACATTTTACTGTCTATTCCAACATTTCGCCGACCCACTAACGCCTCTTTTTAAGCAAATACTATTATAGGAGGTCTGGGTAAACGTAACAGGTGTCCAGATGAACAATTCCTTTCGAATAATGATGAGAGCTGTGACTCACAGCTTGTAAATCTTGTTGCTGCTGGATTCCTTCAGAGTCTTGAAAGTCCCTAGTAGCTTTGTGTCCTTTTTCTTGCAGCGTGAAGAGCGGCTTTGTTGTCGTAGCGTCTATAGGGATATCGTCTTCTTTGAGGGGAAAATTTAGCTTTGATGCGGAATCCGTGGAATCTTGGGAGTCAGTCGCGGAAAATGTAGACAACAGCACCAGTTTCAGTTTATCTTCCCTAATCCACTCAGCACATATCTGCCAAAATGTCATGTAGAAAATTAGAAAGAGACAAACCTTAGAATTACACGGCAATTTATTTAATACAAAAATAAATAAAAACACCAGAGAAGGGAAGTTTACAAAGTAGCAAAATATAAATATAAAAATTAATAACCTGTGTATTAAATATTTGGCTACAATATTATAAAGGTGGTTTCTCGTTAGAGAGAGGGAGGGGCTAAGACCAGTGCAATCTGAATAAGACCAATTGAGACAATGAGCAGAGAAATGTACATGGGAGTTCCTCGTGTGTACTTTTGAGTAAAAAAAGCGTATAAATGTCCTTTATTGATGTCTATAAAAATAGTATATACAC
Organism: Cordylochernes scorpioides; assembly: GCA_030710605.1. Taxonomy (NCBI): domain Eukaryota; kingdom Metazoa; phylum Arthropoda; class Arachnida; order Pseudoscorpiones; family Chernetidae; genus Cordylochernes; species Cordylochernes scorpioides. The sequence continues at coordinate 70,230,180 of CP092877.1, read as the reverse complement.
TCGTATACAAAACTTAAGAAATTCGAAAGTCTTTGATGTCGTTGGTCATCTATTTTTTTTTTTTTTTTTTTTTTGGAGACAGAAGCAATTTTGTTCAGGCATGGTTATCTCGTATGTTTTCAATAAAGGTCACTGTAATATCTTTCAGAGTTATTGTCTGTTACGAGTGTGATATAAAAAAGGCAATGAGCTAGTGACTACTAAAATACTTACAAACATTTTCCATCCATTAGGTAAACAAGACCGGTCCACGGTCAGATTCTAATAAAAGGTCAGTAATCACAGATGTACGTATGTGGCAGACCATCGTGAAGGTGCTCACAGCCTACGCCGACATCGTCAAACGAGAGTTCTCCTCTTACATCACCCAGGAGAAAACGGTAGGTATTTATTTACATACATACTGTATTTACATACATACTGTTATAAGAAATTTGAACTATTTTTGACGCGTATGATTCTTTTTCAAATAAATCAATTTCCTACTGCCATGATAAAATAAACGATTTATTTCAAAAAGAACCATAGGGGTCAAAAATAGTTCAACAGATAGTTATAACAGATGGCGCGCTAATGCATCACATATATACATACTGTATTTAAAAACTACAAGAATATTTCTTCACTATGAGTTTATTTTTATTGTGAGAAATGATTTTTGTAGTTTTTTTATTCGTTTTTTCACAAATTTATCTTTAATCATGAATAGAGATTTATATGTTATAGAGAAATGTATAAAATACTGTATTTATTTATATACATAAAGTGTCTATCTACCAACGTGTAGCATTGTCTTATATTGGATCAGATCAAAATTTTATGTCTATTTAAATCGAGGAGCCTCGTTGTGCTCCACAGCAGCTACCCTGGTTTACATGTGCGGTGTGGAGCAGGCGTGTATCCTCATGAACAACATCCAGCAACTCCGGGTACAGCTGGAGAAGATGTTTGAGTCCATGGGAGGAGAGAAGGTAAGTCCTGTCAAACTTCAATAAAATCTCTCATCAAGTCATTTTGTCTTCGCAGCTTGTTGACTTTGTTAACTACCCAAGGCTGCCACAGTTCAACGGGCAATTTGACAAAACACCGTCGAGGACAGAATATTAAAATAAGGAAATCAATCATCCCAATAAATTGATAAATCAATTCTATCTTTTCCTATCAATGTGATTGATTCGTCCAGCGTTCGGATCGCTGTACCGCCATCACGTGTAGTGGGGCAAATCTTTGCTTTTAGACATCTAGGCTTCTATATGGTGGAAGAACAATCACAAAATATATAAGATCCTAACTATTGATTATGTATAGCACACAGATATAGGAAAATCTTTCATTCACATTTTCCTGTCTTTCAGCTCTCGATCATTATTTATACCGCCGCCTTAAGGAATTAATAATATAAAAAATGGAGTCCGTGGACGAGTGGTCTAGACCTTTGGTCTTTGACAGACACGGGGATCGAATCCTGCATTGGGCACTCTTTTTTCCGATAAAAAAAAAAATTCCCAATGGCCACCGATTCCTGAAAAAGTCCAATTCCACCGAGAGTGCAAGTAATCAAACGGGACTCTCTGGAACACTTGTGCCAATGTCGAACTGCACTTTACACATGTGTAGACATGTGGTGCACTTACAGTAAAAGCAGTCGTCAACTACTACCCACCATGATTATCATGGCCTGTACTACGTACACTAGGGATAATAATAATAATAAAATAAAGGTTTTATTTGTGACTCATAACAGGAAGTAGTGATGGATCAATTATTTGGCCATAAATTCCCGTGTCACACACTGACGTCACATACTCTCTTTGTCTTCGGATAGTAAACGGTCATCAATAACAGCCCAGAGTCCTTCTCTGCTGAGTTTGATGATACTGAAACACATTTATATATTTCTTATCAATTGAAAGGATTTCTGTTTAGCCATTTTACCTTTTGATTCTCTCCTAGCTCTTTACAAACCATATTTTTTGTAAACAATAAATAAGGTTTCAAACGTTTAGTTATCTGAATGGCGTTATCTCTAACCCCCTGCCGTGTCTCCCAGCTGGAGCCGGACGCCGCCAACATCCTGAAGGAACTGCAGAAGCAGCTGAACGACGTCTTGGATGACCTGGGGCTGGTGTTTGCCAAGAGGTGAGTACAGTACTGTTATCCAAGATCAGGGTATAAACTCCAATATTTCGAGATATTTTTATAAAAATCTATAAATTGCTTCAATGGCCACTAATTCTCGCACAAATCCAACCTCGTGGATTCTGGTAATTTTAAAGTGAAGAAGTTGAAATTGTTTCTTCACATGTAGATAGGAAGTGTATTTAGAGTATGTGTAGTCGCATATCTCTAGCCAACATTATTGTGATCTCTCTTTGTAAACTTTTGGGTCTTTGGACATCTCTTCTGCCACTTTAGAGCCTTTGGGCATCTTCTTGACTTGATTCAGAGGAAGGATGGTCAACAAGTTACTGGGTGTGTCCAGTCTGGAGGGGACCATCAGACAGAGCATGCAGGAGCTCGGCGCCCTGCTAGCGGCCGTGAAAGGAGCCGGCCAGGCTCAGAAGAACGAGGTTGCAGCTGAAGCCGACCACGTGCTACACCCGCTCATGGACATCTTGGACGGCAAGCTATCCATGCTGGCGCAGGTGTGCGAGCGGACAGTACTCAAGCGGCTACTCAAGGTAAGCTCGAGTGGGTTGGTGGCTGCGAGACTGTGCCAACACGCTGCGATTGACAGGAGCTGTGGAGGATCGTGGTGTACACCATGGAGAAGACCGTCGTGCTACCGCCCATGACAGAACGCACGGTGATCCTGCCCAACGCCAAGATCGAGGACATGTCGCGGTTGTTCCGGAACCACGTGGCGGCAGCGGGGGCCACCAAGCTCCCCGGAGCCTTGTCGGAGAGGAACCTGAGCCCCAAGCAATGCGCGGTCCTCGACGTCGCCCTCGACACCGTCAAACAGTACTTCCACGCTGGCGGCAACGGTCTCAAGAAAACGTTCCTAGACAAGAGCCCGGAGCTCCAGAGCCTACGCTACGCCCTCTCCCTCTACACCCAGACCACGGACACTCTCATCAAGACCTTCGTTTCCACACAGACACGCCAGGACGCCCCTTGTCAGGAGGAAGGTTCCGTGGGTGAGGTCTCGGTCCAGGTGGACCTGTTCACTCATCCAGGGTCCGGGGAGCACAAGGTCACAGTGAAAGGTGAGTGAAATCAACAAGTCCAGAAAGGGTAGAATTTGAGATACCTCTCTCCCTATCAGTCCAATAAATTGGAGGCGACATAACTCCCCAGATGTGGTAAAGCCCCAGCTAGTGATGTGCCGAAGTGAGGTGCTATGTATGTAATAATAGGATGGTGTCAGCCGATAGAAACAGGCAATCTGCCAACTTCTTTGGTAGGTTTGTTTGAGTAAAATTGCAGATATTTGGGACAAAATGTTAAACCGTCCGCATTCGTTTCTTTGTAAAGAGTGAACTTTCTTTTCAAATTTTAGTCGATATTAGAGCTATACACTATCTCTCTAGCCCTCTCTTTAGGTTTTAGTGTTTTATTTATTTATTTATTTGTGTCTGTAGTCGGAGGAAGTGTCGAAAATTCACCAGTATACATCCTTAAAAGAAAGATATTGAAGACTGTTTATCAATTTGCCTCTTTTTCAGTAGTGTTGTCTGTTTGCCTGTATGTATATGGAGATGGTGATACTCCGTAGCAAGGGTCAGTCTTACCATGGTAAATATGGGCGGAGCTACCTAGGGTGTGTAGCAAGAAGACGTGGTTGTCCCAGTGGTGGCAGCCAACGACCTCAAGTGGCCCAGCACCTCGATGTTCCGGCCCTTCGTCGAGGTCAACCTCATCGGACCCCACCTGAGCGACAAGCGCCGCAAGCACGCCACCAAGTCCAAGAATAACAACTGGTCCCCCAAGTACAACGAGACCTTCCACTTGTGAGTAGAACAACTCGTCCATAGGTCACACCAAACTGACGACGTGAGTGTCGCAGCATCATCGGCAACGAGGAAGAGCCCTCGTCCTTCGAGCTCCACCTCTGCGTGAAAGATTACTGCTTCGCCCGCGACGACCGGCTGGTTGGCGTGGCCGTGATGCAGCTGCGCGACCTGGCCGACCAGGGCTCGTGCGCGTGCTGGCTGGCGCTCGGTCGGCGCGTGGCGATGGACGAGACGGGCTGGACGGTGCTGCGGATCCTGGCGCAGCGCTCCAATGACGAGGTGGCGCGCGAGTTCGTCAAGCTCAAGTCCGACGTGAGGCCTAGCGACGACGCGGCGCTCGCCCAGCAACTTCAGTGATGTGTCTGTGATGCTGCCCTGTCCTTCCTTCGGTTTTGTACACATCTCTCTCTCTCTCAACTCCCCTTCTTTCTATCTCGCTGTGTTTAAGTGTGATACATCGCCGCCGCTAGCAACATCAAGGCGGTGGGTTTTTTTGCCAATTTCCATCGATGCCAACTCAACGTCTGTCACATTTCCCATAGAAACAACCAACTCTTACTAAATAACATTTCACTAAGTTAAAAACTCTCTCTACTATTATCTATCATAACTTTCCACATATATAGGTGTTCAATTTTTTATTTTTTTAAGGCAGATATCAAAAATTAATTTTCTTTTCACTTACACTTCAAAATCTTTTTCTCTATATATGACCAGGATTCTTTTAATTAATATCGGGGACTTTATCATTCTCGAAATTTAGAGCGTGTAATAGAATTTAAAAAAAAAAACTTTTTTTTTTTCAATTTTAACCATCTCGGTTTTTCTATTGTAAAATTCTCTTGTTCCATTTAGGTCTGCCCAGGGGATCCCCACCCTGGGAAGGCTGTGATATCCCCCCGTATGCATGCCTTTCGTCTCTTACTTCAGATCTTCATTTCTCTGGGATAAACCATCATCTTTACCTCCATGTATAGGCCAGTGTTGTCGGCGGCTTTCAACGTCTTTTTTGTACAAAACAATGAGAGAATCCAACTTTTTTATCAATGATAATATATATGTATAAAATATAATGTATACTTCTTCTAAAAGTCAAACAAAAATGTCTATATAAAATCTTTTTTTCCCATCTATCTTTTTTTTTTTTTTTTTCTATACGATAGATGTTTTCTTTGGTTATGTCTTAATGCTGTTATCCTTCCTCCCCATTTCTCTATCTCTCTCGCTCTCTCTCTCAAAGATATAGATGTTGTGATGGTGGTGCAACGTTGCTTTTATGTTCCGTTTTAGAGTAATAAGAATGATGAAGGTGCTTATATTTTTTTAAGTAATTAGAAATCTTTCTCTGTAGTTTTTTTTTATTCTTCACAAGGGAAGAATGATGTGTCGTCGATTGTTATTTAGAAAGAGATTTAAAAACAAAAAAAAGTAACCTATAAAAAAAAATTATCAAATTGATTCAAATATTTGTTATAAAGGTTGTGAGGGAAAGTCGTAATATTTAAATCTCTGATTTGGATCTTAAAATGTAATTTGATGTGAGAAAGATTGTATTTAGTTGGAATGATCGTAACTTTGACAGAGTAAAACTATCTGAACACTTTAAGGAACTAGAGGAATTCGGATATTAGGAAAAATTGGATAAATGGGGATACCAATTAAATAAAGACAAAATATTTAGTTCTTAGAATTAAGGGACACTTTGGCTAGTAAATGTTTTTATTTTTAGATAATAAAGTAACATGGATGAGTATCATAAGGCACAATTTGGATTATAGATTATAAACACAAGGTAATAAGACCAAATAAATAAATAGTTTTACGTTTCAGTAACATCTTCAGACAAAAATTTATTAAAGGTTTTTGAAAAATGTTTAATAAAAGATACTCATCCTTCAACGTTTACTTTACTATCTAAAAATTGCTAGAAAAGGATTATATTCTAAATGTTTTTATTCTCTCAACGTTTCGACAAAAATCTTTTGTTTTTGTCAGGAACAAATAAAAATTTAAGCATTTAGCGCAAGGCATTAAAAATTATCCTGAATAATTTTTAACGCATTTGTGCTGAATGCTTCAATTTTTATTTTTTCCTGATGAGAACAAAACATTTTTGTCAAAACGTTGAGAGAATAAAAACATTCACTAACCGAAGTGTCCCTTAATATATGCAAATATGTTACCATATAAAGGTTGTTTTTTTTTTAAACTTCTAACACCTTAATAGATTTATATTTGTTTTGAAAATAAAACATATGAATAAATATTTAATTGATAAAATACATATTGGCTCAAAAATAGTTTAGTACCAATATTTTGGTTGGCTGAATGCCAACCTTTATCAAGATACAACTTTTTTTTATTTATTTAATTTATTAAACACAAGACTATGTCTCTATATACAAGAAATAGAACTACAAAGCATAAATGTCTCTTTGTAAAACCAAATAAAATAATTCCTACAGTCCTTACTGCAATGAAAAATATTGGGAGGGCCTAGCTCCTCAGTAAAACACCCTCCCAGCAAGTTTTGGCAATATTTTTCAATGCAATAAGGACAGTAGAAGGTTTGCTTTATTTTTAAAAGATGCATTCGTGCTTTGTAGTTCTATTTCTTTATTCAATATGTTATTTATTTATGCTTATGAGGTGATACAGCAGTGTATTTACAATTAGAGAGGAGACAGAATGAATCAAATCTAGAAAAAAGAAGTGAGGACATATCGGTCATTAAAGTCTGAGAGGCAAGGCCTTCAGCCAGTTCAGGGCTTCCGGGGTGACAGAATGGAGATTCCTCCATTGAATTTGTACACACATTTTCAACATGTGATGTATTAGAGCGCCATCTGTTATAAGAAATTGAAACTATTTTTGACACGTATGTTTCTTTTTTAAATAAAATAATTTTCTACTGTCCCCTTACTGCAATTTTACAGCGGTATGGCAGATTAAACTGGCGAAACTGCTGGAAGGGTTCATAACTGGTGAGCCAAGTCCTTCCATTATTTTATCATTGCAGTAAGGGTAGTAGAAAAATTATTTTTAAAAGAATCGTATGCATCAAAAATAGCTTCAATTTCTTATAAATATATATATGTAGGAATCAGAATAGATATAAATGGATTTTTTTTTTTAAGTTTACAATTTTAAAACAAAATTAAAAATAAAGAGAAAGTCTTAGTCTTCGGTTGTCATCGTAAACGTGTCTTCTGCTCTTCTTTATTCCGTGATGCCAGCTTCTTCCTAATCAAATCTTACATATATGATGTCAGTTTTATTCGTCTACTGATTGATTCTCCCCCCTGCATCTTTTATGTCTTTTTACGTTAAAAAAAAATCACATATGTAAAGTGGTTTAGTTTCGACTTTGCTGCATATGTGATGGACTAAGGTTTTAGTTATATCATATATAAAGTATTACTTGGAAAGGCCTGAAAGGCTAAAAAATATAAATTACATTTTGACAGGCGAGTTAACAATTTTGTAATCATTATAACAAGAGATTCCAACTAAATACAATCTTTGTGAAAACAACAAAAGGTAACAACATCAAGAAGTAAAAGCTAGTGAATATGGTTTCAAGGTCATTTCAGCATTGTGGAGGAATTTAAACAACACTAGACTGACGATGGATATAATATTGTGGCTGAAATACACTCATGTGTTTACTTTAGTTGTGAAGTATATATATATGTCTTATTACACTTTTTATATTTTATCTTTATCGCATAATCTGTTAGTACTTTCTTTTTTTTGGAAATATGTAAAATCTGCTTATATGCAAATATTACTAATTATGTTTTTAATACTATTTTAACACTTTCCCTCACACAAGTATTACTTTATCTCCATACAATTGTTTATATACCAAAAATTGTTATATATATATTTAAAAAATTAATCATTAAATTTTTAACCAAAAAGTCACTAAATATGTAAATATTAAACTTCTAAAAAAACTCTTGGAGCGCATGTTATACTAAATAAATAAAATATAAACAAAATTTCACACACACACACAGACACATACAACTTTTATGAGGCATTTCTTGTTATTTTATATATATTATATATATGTAAAATGATACTAAAGTATATATCTATATATATATGGTTATATCTCCCCCCCTTTCACCAAGATATCAATGTACGTGCCTATCTCAGTTCGCCCCCTGTTGGAATAAAACTCTATATTTGACTATTTTATGGTTCAAGCAATATAGTCAGTTTCTGTTGAGAAAAAACAAAATGATTAAAAAAAATAACAAAAAATCTATATTTTTACTCTCTGTGACACTTTTTTAGAGGAACAAGATCTTTTTTGGTAATAAAAAAAATATGAACAAAGTTGTTTGTCCCTTTTCTTTCCTATATTGTAACACGTAGATAATAGAAGATATTTGGGTAAACCGACAGTTGTGTGGTATTTAAATATGTTGGCTGTCTTTTTATTTTATTATGTAAACCCTATCATAAATGATAAAGCACAATTTGGATTATAGATTATAATAAAAGAAAATAAGACCTAATCCAAATAATTTATTAGTGTGTAACGTTTTGGCAACAACCATGTCACCATCATCAGACAAAAGAATAAAATGGAGAATAACTTCTTAGGTCCATTGAAGTCTATCAAAAATGATAAAGCACTAATAAATTATTTGGATTAGGTCTTATTTTCTTTTATTATAAACCCTATCATGTAATACCTCATTCTGTAGCATGTGAAGTACTCTTATCTATTTTGTCCTTGTTTCGTTATTATTTTTCTATTTATTCACTTTAATTGACCTATTAAAAAAAGGGTAAATTGTCGAATGGACTTATTAGAGAATTTTTACTTGAGCTTCAAATGAACTATAAATGCTGATCAAGAAACATTTGTCATTCAGAAAGAGATAGATAGGGTCTTTGAAATCACAGCATCGCAACTAGGTGGTTCAAGAAATTTTGCCTAGGTAACAGGAATCTTGAAGATAACCAGAGGATCGATAGGTTACGAACCATAAATAAAGATGTCTTGTGTCAAGCTGTGGAGCCAAAAATGACAACCAGTTCTAGGAGACAATCAGTCAAACTGGGGACATCACAAACCACTGTGATTTGTCACCTTCATGACTAACAGGCCACATTGTACCTCACTGATTGAAACCAGATTGAGAAAACCTCTGTGTCGAAGAAACTGATAGCTAATCTGCATGATGATAATTTCATAAATAGAATTGTTAATTGTGAATAAAAGGAAGTCTAGTATTGTAATCCTAACATCCAAAAACAAGGTTTGAGCCTGGGTCAACCTCCTAAATCCGTTGTCAAACCTAGGCGTAATTGTATATAAGTCTATGCTGTGTGTCTGTTGAAATTCTGAAGGGATAATCCACTACAAATTCATTCTAAACGGTCGAATCATCAATGCCAATCTGGATTGTGAACAGCTGGAGAGGTTATATACTTTTTTTAAGAAGAAACATCTGACTGGTGAACAAAAAAAAACGTGTTTTTCCGCAACCGGATAATGTCAAACAACAAACTGCTTGAATGTCACTAGAAAAACTCCAGTACCTTGACAATTCAGCTATTGCCATACCCAGCATATAGTCCGGACCTAACACCGTCGTATTAGTACCTATTCTGGTCAATGGCCTACTTCCTCCTCGAGCAACACTTCAATGACCAGGAACTGTAAGCTGGAATGAAGCAGTTCTTCACTTCGAAGGACCAGGGCTGGTATCGCCGCAGGATAGAAGAAATGGCAGAAAGATGGCTCAAAACGGTGATACACAATGGCCTATACTTTGAATGCTAGGTATAATTCGTTATAAAGTTATGCATTATAGAAATTCAAAACTTTCGGCTCACCTTCGGTGTGCTTTTCACATGTGTAGATGTGTGGTGCACTAAGCTGTCGCCAACTTCTACCCACTATGATTATCATGGTCTGTACCACCTGTACTAAGGATAATATTTTATTGTTGTATCAAAGACATGACTGTACCAAATCATGTAGTACCAGCCATGATAAAGAGGTCAACCATCAGCGAACGTCACCTGTTGGAACAAGTATCTCTTCATATCTTCTACATTCATGGAAACAAAACTTAAGGGAAACTTATGCACCTTATCCCAGTACAATATCATATTTGTACTATTTTTTTCACAAAACTTAAGGAAATTTCATATTTTGATGTCACCGGTCGTCTACTCTTTTAAAGGAGAAGGAGGTTCACACTTGGTTATCTTGTGTCTTCAATAAAGGTCACTGTAATATCTTTCAGAGTTATTGTCTGAATCTCGATATACATGCTAAAAGGTACGACTTCCTTAAGTTTTGTCCATGAGTGGATATAGCAGACATATGAAAGACTTGACAAAACTTCCAGTGCTGTGGGCTCTCAGCTTTAGTGTACAGAAGTTAGGTAGTGCCATCATCTAGGTGATAGAATTATTTCTAGTCATCATTGAGATGGCTTTATATAGTGAGGGTTAATTTCATTCACCTGACATCTTGGTCCAACTATTATTTATTCATTTATTGTTTTCATTCAAATTACATGGACATGTCTTTGATACAACAATATTATCCCTAGTACATGTGGTACAGACCATGATAATCATAGTGGGTAGAAGTTGGCGACTGCTTTTACAGTAAGTGCACCACATATCCACACATGTAAAAAGCACAATAAAATTAAAACTGTAAATACTGTAGAGTTGACAATATAGTTTAAGTGACACCTGCAAGTCTAGAGGTATTTTACTGTTGTGGTAAAGATTCCTAAAGTAGAATGTATTATGTTGTTATAAGGCTTTTCAGTCATCAATGCTTGTATACAAAGTTTCTATGAGAACAATATGGGTTTGTTGTGGATACATATTAGTGTGATACATTACCATGCCATTGACAAAAGTTACCACTTTTGCGGGTTAACACACAAATTGGAATAAGCTAGGGCCTAAATTAAAGTACCTTAATACACAGAAAAGCGAAAAACTCAAGAATACAACACTAACAACAAAAGGGAGATAAAAACAACTCACGATTTGTTAAATAAAATAAAAAAAGTACTTAGCTTTATTGTAGCGTTGGGAGGGATCGGACTGGGGACACAGGGATGCCAAGAGAACAGCCAGACCGGAAAAACCGCCAGTAGGAAAACAACTTTAAGTGGCTCCACACCAATTATCCACGTACTCTCTGTTCCCCCCGCATTCCCTTCGTCCCCTTTATATAAAAACATGGCCACATTCGTCCAATGAGAAGGCGTGAGAGATTTGTTCACTAACAACCGAAAACAACATTCTTACCGCTAGAAAACTGAACAGAAAAAAATGCAAATGTTTGTCAAGATAAATTTGACACCATCTGTTATAAGAAATTTGAACTATTTTTGACGCATATGCTTCTTTTAAATATAAATCAATTTTCTACTACCCTTACTGCAATGTGATAAAATAATGGGAGGGTCTGGCTCAACAATAGTGAACACTCCACTTATACAGCTTAGTGTGATTACTTTATAACGATAGTTATAAGGAGGATTAATAACTATACACAGTAGATGTACTTGCCTTCAATGTCCGCCACGAGAAGGTTCCTCATTGTCCTCCTTGGTACTGTCTTCTTGGTTAATCCACATGGTCTGGAGACAACTTGCTGTGTCTTCTGTCACTGCCGATCTGTCCTCCCCCACACTGGAATGCCGTCGTGATGCTTGTCACCCTCACACGTGGGCCATCCCCTCGCAGCTGGAGTCCATCTATCTTTCCACAACTTCACTCTGGGAACTTGGTTAGCTTGGGATATAGTAGGGAGTGGATTATCCATGTTACTATAGCCTGAAACTCCACCTTTGCCAGTCCCAAGCCCGGATGAAAAAGGAGGAGGGGGAGTAGTAACAAGCTCACTAAAAAACCTGGGCTCAGCTGGCCTGGCTGAAAGTACCCTGTAAGGGCTCCAGGTATACATGATTAGCAGCATTTGTACTCCATGTTAGGAGTGGTGCACATGGTGTCTATTCCTCATGTCAGAGGCGGCCATTTCTTTTGGAGCTAAGTTGGCCTGCCACTGAGTAGTTCTCCCAGTCTTAATGACAAAGGCAGACACATTCTACTTCACCCAGTCATGAGAGATAAGAAAGAAGAAGACTATAGCCTGAAACACCTGGTGGTTAGATAACACTTGGTGTTGAGGAAGAGATGGTATTGATTTCTCACTGGTCTTCAGCACACATTTAGAATAAAAGGATACAATTTGACCCTTATATACAGGTAGCATACAAGACCAAAAGTGTAAATTAAACATATTGTTTCAAGTTACAAGAAAATAAGACCTAATTCAAATACAGTTAAACCTGTTTATAGCACCCCCTCTAAATAGCGCCTTCCTCTCTATAGCGCCCAATTTTAAACATTAAAATGTAAACATTTTACATTAAAAGTGACCTGTCTATAGCACCCCCTCTCTATAGCACCCTATTTTGGTGAGTCCCAAGAGGGGGGCGCTATAGACAGGTTTAACTGTAGTTTACTAGTGTGTAACATTTCAGTAACAGCGTTGTTACCATCATCAAACAAAAGAATAAGTGAGGGAAAATATCACAGCATGTTCTTAATAGTAGTTATCAGTACTATTTAAGATATCACATGATAACAGTACTATTTAAGAACATGCAGACCTCTTTAAAAATCCCGACTTCAACTGACCCAGTTGATAGACCTCAGCCAGGGTCCCACTCCAGGGATACGGAGGAGCTGCGTCTGTACTCATGTTAGAGTCGGCAGCAAAGGCGTCTGCTTCCATGTTAGGAACGGCCTCAAACTACAGGCAAAGTCAGACTTTCACCAAAGTGTGCCTGGATCATGGTGCCATGATCAACGAAAGCTGCACCCCTATACCCCATTCCATGAGCTCGAGGAGCATGAACTCATGGAATTTGTGTAATCTTTACACAAGGGGATAAGAAACAACAAACAACAAGAACATGCTGTGATATTTTTTCTCATTCTTTTGTCTGATGATGGCAACAATGCTGTTAGCGAAACGTCACACACTATTAATTTATTTGGATTAGGTCTTATTTTCCTGTAGCTATAATCCAAATTGTGCTTTTTCACATATTGTTTCAGTTATAGCATTGTTACTGAAATGTACAATTTACATATTTGGTCTCACCTTGTGATTCTTCAGATAAAGTCAAATGTAACAATAAATTGATAATAAACACAAGGTAATAAGACCAAATCCAAATAAATATACCCATTCCACTAGTCTCTACTTCACCAACCATATGACTATGTCCTAAGTTGTCATAGTTCAGAACAAGGGAAGTCAGTATACACATGTAGTCAATATGATGTAGTCAATAATGAGCTCCTGCACCTTTTGACGCTTCTATCAATATGAAAGAGCATCCCTCAGGGTGGTTACATATGATGTTCGACCACCTGAGAGATGTAAATTTCCTGGGCCCCTTATATAAGTGCAATAGAGTCAGGACGGATGTGTTACACGCGATCCAATCCGACCTTGATAGGATGTATCTCCTCTGCTCACTCTCCTCTGAGAATTATTCTCGCCAAGTTCCTCAAACCTATCATCGAGCATGTTGAGCCTGCAGGCAACATGCCTGGGACTGTCTAAACTTATGGAGGGCTCCTGAGATCCGGACATCCCTTTGGTGAAGGCCTCGTCTGGTGTACATATTTCCTACACTGTTTTAAACTTTGTAAACCCTCTTTTGACCATTGACTAGATGTCAATAAACTGTTTTTTAATTGTCATGTAGTTCAAGAACCATATGTTTTACATGAACTACTAAATTCCATTGGAACGCTTTTATTTGGTAATTAACTCTTTTTAGTATTGTTTTAACTGAATAATTCTCTAATATCTAGCATATTTTCATTATAAAATATTCCTTAAAACTTTTTTTAATCTGTAAATTGCTTTTCTCGAATAAACACAATACTTTACAATTTGATTTAATTTAACTAAATTTGCTTACCAACCCTTTGTACATATATCAATTGTGTTGATATATGTATATTTTTATATCTTTTCTTCTAACTAACTTGCATACTAATTCTGTACATATTTAAAATATCTTTCTTTCTCTTCTTTAAAAATTTTGTTTATTTTTAAAGTGCAAGTGTTCCTGGGGGGATATAGCGCTCTAAGTCGAAATAAAGAAATAAAGTCATGTAGTCAATATGTGGCAGCTTGTTCTACTCTTGAGAGAAAAAATTCCATCCAGAGGGAAGATTTAAAATATAATCAACTCCAGCTTTCAGGCCTTGAAGCTATTCTACGGGAATAATTATCCTACAGAAGGGATCCAAGGCCTGAAAGCCCCAGTTAATTAAATTATAATTTTCAAAAGAAACTCTTCCCTGAATGGATTTTTTTCTCTCAAATGATATTATACAAAGAATTGATGATATGGTACAGTTTGGATTATAGACACAAGGTAATAAGACCAAATAAATAAAGTGTCAAGATTCAGTAACAACGCTGTTACTGAAACCTCACACACTATTTAGATTTGGTCTTATTACCTTATATGTTTACCCAAATGATTATTACTTTCATAATGGTCCTACTCTTGATAAGGCACAATTTGGATTATAGATTATAAACACAAGGTAATAAGACCAAATCTAAATAAATCAATAGTGTGTAATGTTTTGGTAACAGCGTTGTTACCAAAAAGTCACACACTATTGATTTATTTGGATTTGGTCTTATTACCTTGTGTTTATGTCCTACTCTTATTTACTGTGATGGAGGTCAACAGAAACCATCCATTCCACCAAAGTACACATTGTAGAGACATCATTGTAGATCACTACCAAGGATATACCAATACTATAACTCCTTCCAGATGATTATAGCATACCAAAAATAATAATATTATTATCCCTAGTACATAGCTCAAGGAGCATGGACTCATGGAATTAATGTAATCTTTAAACTCCGCCTTTGCTAGTCCCAAGTCCGGATGAAAAAGGAGGAGGGGGAGCAGTAACAAGCTCACTAAAAAACCTGGGTTCAGCTGGCCCAGCTGATAGTACCCTGTAAGGGCTCCTAATCCAGGGATACAGGATGAGCAGTGTCTGTACTCCATGTTAGGAGTGGCTGCACATGGCGTCTGTTCCTCATGTCAGAGGTGGCCATTTCTTTTGGAGCTAAGTCGGCCTGCCACTGAGTAGTGCTCCCAGTCTTAATGACAAAGGCAGACGCATTCTACTTCACCCAATCATGATGGTTGTCAAATCTCAAGCTTTACAAGCCTGACACCCTAATATGATTGAGTGGAGATAAGAAAGAAGAAGAAGAGATGTAATCTTTACCCAAGGGGATAAGAAACAACATATAGTACAGGCCATGATAAATCATGGTAGGTAGTTAGCAATTGCTTTTACTTATGTGTCTGCACATTTAAAAAGCAGTTTCTCATTTGAAAATAATATTATTTTCATTATCATTTTTTATTATTTTTATATAAAATAAATCCTAAATCCAAATAAATTAATTAAAATTTAGTCTTAATTACCTTGTAGTTCTAACATATAATACAAATATTCATTTTAAAACTGAACATAACAAAATATAAAGAGAGCCCAGTTCATCAATCCTTCCAGCAGTTTATGGCCACTGTGTCTTCATAGGGAGGTATTCACCATCATCCAGTGGACCCCTAACCTGTAGTGCCGAGTCTTTGGGTGAGAACTGGATGTCTTGGCCATCCTGGCATCTACCAAGACTTATCTATATAGATTCTATCTCAACATTGAACTGACATTCATTATTACATATTTGAGGATTTCAACAAATTACAAAAAGGCATAAGATGCAGCACCTCTTTTTTTATCTTCTTTCTTACCTCTCATGACTGGGTGAAGTAGAATGTGTCTGCCTTTGTCATTAAGACTGGGAGCACTACTCAGTGGCAGGCCGACTTAGCTCCAAAATAAATGGCCGCCTCTGACATGAGGAACAAACACCATGTGCAGCTGCTCCCACCTCTTTTTTATTAATTGTATGAAGAAGCTTTTGGCCAAACCCTTTCTCAGCAAACTGAAATATAAAAAAGATAATGGAGAGAGATTATATAGCATTTTAAAGATATATATATGCAAATATAGGACATAAGAATTTACATAATTGAACATTTTTGAAGAACAAACTATGAAAAGGTTGATGAACTTAGTAAATAGAGAAATAGAGATTATTGTTATAGATATGAATATCAATATTCCTACACTGCAATAGCCAACAAACTTGAAAAATTCGGCATAACAACCATCTTTAGAAGTCCACCCTCCATAGCTTCACTTTTAAGTAACCCAATCACCAAAAGCACCCATCAGAGACAAGAAAGACTTAATATATCAAATCCCTTGTCATAACTGCAATTTACACACATACAAAGCTTTATTAAGACTACCGGTCTTATACAGATTCACCACAGGAAGGAAGCATAGATGGAGCTCCTATACTCCAGGCAGCGCAGCACCCAACAACAGCCTCCAGGTCCAACGCATGTCCAATGGCCACACGTTCCTTCATGCATATGTCATGGTTAGCGAATCACTGAACAGGCTAGTGTTTACATCGGTGAAACCTCAAGAGACCATTAGAATTAAAGAACACCAAAGAAATATTTCAAAGCACAATCCAAACTCCCTATTAGTTGAACACATCAATGAAACAGGTCATACTCCAGACTTCAGTAGTACCAGAATCCTTCATAGAAGCGCCACAACTAAAACCCAACCCTTGAAGCAATAGAAACAATCAAGAACCCAAATACAATAAACAAAAGTATACAGCAACCATCGTAATATGTCCCCCTTCTATCTTAATACTTACTCTTTTGTTATATGTGTATGTATATTGATATTCATATCTATAATCTGTCCATTTCTCTATTCACCAAGTTGATCAACATTTTCATGGGGGGTCGGTGGAAGGACTGTCTAAACCGTTGGTTTTCGACCGTTAAGACCCGGGTTCGAATCCCGCATTGGGCACTTTTTTCTGATTAAAAAAAAAAAAAAATGCTCCAGTGGCCCCCGATTTTTGCAAAAGTCCAACCCCACCAGCGAGTGCAAGTAACCAAACGGGGCTCTGGCTCATTTGTAAGTGCAAAGTCGAACTGCTTTTCACATGTGTAGACATGTGGTGCACTTACAGTAAAAGCAGCCGCCAACTTCTACCCACCATGATTATCATGGCCTGTACCACGTGTACTAGGGATAAGCAAAAAAAAAAAAACATTTTCATAGTTTGTTTTTCAAAAATTTTCAATTATGTAAATTCTTATGTCCTATATTTGCATATATATATATGAAAAAATAATATAAAAAAATAAAAAGGTCAGGTGTTGATATGGCGCTCTGCCATCTAAAAAGCACATGTGCTCCTGGTCAGGATATGCTTTTTTTTAAAATATATATATCTTTAAAATGCTATATCTATTATCTTTTTTCTTTTAGTTTGCTGAGGAAGGGCTTGTCCGAAAGCTACTTTATACAATTAATAAAAAAAGAGTTGCGGTGTTTTATACCTTTTTGTAAATTGAACTGAGAGATTCTGTCCTTGTCTGGAGGAGGAGTCAGTGGTGTAGTCTACTTCACTGAGAACTACAAATATCTTTTATAATCCTTTTTTTTTTCTATTGCTCTTTAACCATGACTAATTATCAATAAAATATTTTGAATTATCCAGCAGTTTCATCAGCTATATCAGGCAAGGATTATATAGGGTACATTCTGTCTATATGATCTGATATTCAGATAATTAGTACAGTCACATATTTATATTGGAATAAATAATAAATCAGCTATGCACTGGCAGTTGGAGTTCTTTTTTGAGTCTTAAATTGGATTCCTAATTAAGTATGTAATTGGAAGTTGTGTGCTTGTTCACATAACTTTTGATCTTGTATATGTATTTTGGTAGATTGTAGCTTCTCCTATTCTTAAAGGACATAATGTCTGCCTCATAATGTACAATATCATTAGGGCAATAATTCGAAGACCTGTGATAATCATGTTTGCACTTAGTTGTATCCTTTCCCCGTGATACATAATAAGCTTTATCTCCATCTTTCTGGAAAATATGTAAATATTCCAATCATGTGAATTTGCATACCCACATGATTGGAATATTTAAATATTCCAATGCAAATTCCCATGTTTAACCAATTTTAAAAAGTAGACAAAATGTATATATACCATAACATCTTTTTATTAGAGAAGCAAAAAAAAAGAGAGAAAAAAAATCCTCATTCGAGAGAATATATCTTTTTTTTCTTAATATATGTTTTTTAATATCCTTTTTTAGTTTATATATATTTATATATATAATATATATATAATAAATGTTTTACACAGGGCATTTTTCACACACTTAGAATGACGTTTTTTTAAAGAAACATAAATATGACTTGTGGTCAAATTACAAGGATGAAATTTGGACTTTATTGAAAAAAAAGGGGAGTAATCTATATGCAAATTAAATAAAAACCGTTGAAAAGATAGAAAAGTAAGGGGATCTATCCACGATGGAATTACAGACAACTGACTACCAACACCCATTCACAACATCAGAGATTTCAAAAAAAAAAAAAAAAATTATGACAATTTAAACCAGATAGGAAAAAAGAGGGGGTTGGGGATAAAGAAGCAAAAAAAAGAGAGAGAAAGAAATCAGAGATTAAGTTCACACAACTTTGGTAGATCCTAGTGATTCCAACTTCTATAGCTTACTAGAATAACAATAATATTGGCAAATGTAAAAAAAAAAAAAAAAGTTTACACATCATGTATATAAAATATGGGGGGAGGGGGGATTAAAGGGAAATTGGGGGGTCAAAATAGTTATCATTTCCAACCAAAATGGGAAAATATGTGAATAAAAGGGAGATTTAAAAAAAAAAAAAGAAATTCAACATTAATGTACATAGGGGCGAAGGATATGCAAATATGGGGGGAGGGGGGGGGGGATATATTATATAAAACTGTTGACCCCCAAATAAGAAAGTTTCAAGGGTCGCGCAGGCTATATACAAGTAGGGGGGGAGGGGCAGAACACTAGGTGGCCAGTTTGCTCAGGGACGTCTTGCGCGTAGGCATGGAGTCTGGGGTGGGGATGGCTTCTCCCGTAGGCACGCGTACAGCGGCCTTTTGGTTGCGTGACATGTTGTAATCCCCAGAGTCAAAGTACTTTTGCTGCCACCACGATCATCATTATTGAATGTTGTACATCCTCACAACAATTCAAGTTACAATATACAGTGAGAGTTGCAGATAAAACTGCTCAACACAGATACATCATGTCTTCAGGATAAGGAAATTCAAAAGTTTAATGGACTAGAGTGGCGCAATCCCCAAGATATTGTTTGTTCATTTGGTTTGCTACTTTCCAGCTTGAGGTTTCAAATACTGGACTCGTACAGTTGCTGGAAACAAGGAATTTACACTGTTTATCTACACAATCTAATCTTTAGAGAATTTTCTTCTAGATTTAGTCCAATAATAATTTGTAATATATATTGTTCAATGAGGAGTGTGCAGAATTTCAATTGAGTGAATGGTGTGTGTGTGGGAGAAACATTGTCTAATTCTTCTTGGGTTTGTCTCATTAAAGCAGAAAGTTGGATGATGTATTAGAATGCATAGCTTTGTCTAGTTATAATAAAATCGCAGTCTAGGTACTGAGAGAGGGTTACTATTGGGAATATTTTCGTGGTGAAAGGGCAGTTTGTAGGTCAAGTGTAGTAATGGTGTTAGTTTGAAAAAGCTTAGTAATTCCCCAAGTATCTACAAACCCTAAGGTCTGGTCTGTATATATATAAATAGTTAAACCTGTCTATAGCACCCCCTCTTGGGACTCAGCAAAATAGGGTGCTATAGACAGGTCACTTTTAATGTAAAATGTTTACATTTTAAGGTTTAAAATCGGGCGCTATAGACAGGTTTAACTGTATATATATTGTTGCATCATGGCTAATGAACCTATTTTATTTTAATTTGTAATATCATTTTTCATATATTTTAAATTCAAAATTATATTTATTTATTTTATTAAACAGAATATATGTATTATAAACAGAATATATGTATTATAGAATCATCATTTGTATTTAGGTAAACTGTGTGACTTCACTGCTCTCTTTGATGTCAAAAAATAAATAAATGATTCTGGAGGCTACTTAAAGTAGAGTTATCTCATTATTCCCTTTTATAAATTTGTAGGATGGTTGAAACACGCTCTGGTAAGATGCAAGACCCAGCACAGGAGAGAATCAAGGCTGAAGAGTCTGCCAAGCCGCAACCTGGTGCAACAATATAGATAAAATCATTTTTGTGAATCTTCTATTGACTTTGATTATTTCAATACACAGTTTGTTGCACTATTTGGATAAATTGCTTATTGCATCCTGAAGTACTACAAGTAAGGTATAATATCATTGGGGAGGAATAAAATGACAATAGAGTTTAAATCTGTGACTAAGTCTGACAGCAAACATAGGAATAGCAATGGATTAGAAAGAATATCTTATTATAATTTCAATTACCATCCATCAATAAGCAGCCTTCCTGCGATACAATAGTAGAGCCTAAATACAATAGTAGAACGGTCAGGAGATTAATTTGGTGAAATGGGAGTGATGAGCCAGCCAGGTACATTTTACGGGGCGCCTGTTTCCCCAACCGGTCCAACCAGTCTAAGATAAGAGGAAGTACCAGGAAACTCGGCTCCCCTTAACAACACCATAAGAAACATTGCCAACAATGCCAAACATTGCCAGGGTAGCCTAGTGGACATGGCATCTGCCCGGTAAGCGGAACGTTGTGGGTTCGATTCCTGCCCCTGGACACTTTTATTTTTCCGTTCGCCATTACTCTTCATATTTTCACCCTTTCATACTTCATCCAAAAAAGTTAGAAATAGTAAAAATTTCTCTTTGAAATAAATATTGATTTTTCACAGAAAAGAAACTTATGCGGTGAAACTTTAAGTGTTGTTTTATAATCATACGCCGCAGTCCTTTATAATGTATAATAAGAATTTCCTATACTGCAAGGTTCCTAAAAGAGATTGCTCCTATTTAAATGACTTGAGATAACATATTGCAGCTCCTGTTGTTCTGAACTCCCACTGACCTATTGAAAGGTCTAGATAAGTATATCCCAGCAGTGACAAACTCAGCAATACATCAACAACATATTTGCTCTCTCCCTTGGAATCTGCCAAAGTTTCAGTGATCTATAAATTTTGTATTTTACTTTGAATAAAGGGCTCCTGCTAAAAGACCAGCATTCATCCTTTGTATTCTGCCAATTGGGATCACTCAACTGCCTGCTTGAAAAGGGGAGGAAGGAGTTAAAACCAATTCAAAGAAGAACACAACTGTAAACTCTTAGAATGGTTAGTATAAAGTATATGACCATTGGATTACACTCATGGACAAAACTTAAGGATTTGATGTTGTCAGTCATCTATTTTTTTGAAGGAAATAAAGGCAATTATGTCTTTTCTGAAGGTTACTGTGTATCAAATAACTTTCAGAGTTATTGTCTATATCCCGATATACATGCTAAAAGATACAAATTTCTTAAGTTTTTTTTCCATGTGTTTATTAAACATGAACCTCTATTTTAGGAAATGGACCTTCTTCCTGGCCAGTCTCAATGCACCAATTTTCTTGGTTTGCTTTGAGGTTTTCCAATTGAAATGGTCAGTTATTTTGCTGTGAATTAAGTGTTACACCTGATGCAGTCATAGGAATATGGCTGGCTCCTTAGAGAGAGCAGCAGCCAAAGTCAGGCCTTGGGAGAGCCCAAGTTGGCTTCTCCAGATAAGATAGTTTCCTGAGGTGTTGATAACTTGACACCAAGATGTTTTGACATTCCTTCCTCCAGTGGCACCAATCATCCTCAGCCAGCAAGTGTTCCTCAGGACCACCAACATACACCATCAACCATTTGCTCTATAATAAAGGTGATATATATCATTAGGAACAAAGCCTCTATTAATTGTGGAATTACAAGCTTGATACCCTAATATGATTGAGTGGAGATAAGAAAGAAGAAGAAGACTAGGGTTCACATGAGATAACTGAGACTGCCATCCCGCTGAATGACACTAATACACTTTTAGCAATAGTTATATTTAACCAACATGTCAAAATTTGAATTGAGAAAGGGTTGAATTATCAATGGTGCTCGAATTGTTCAAATTAACATTGGTTATTTAATAGACTGGAGGTCGGAACATGAAAACATGGTTGAATTAACATTGGTGGAATATAACACGGTTCTACTGCATAAACTATAACATGGTTTTAATTATATAAATGAGCAATAATTTTTTTCAAATAATTTTAGATTAAAAAAAGATTTGCACTTTTTTCAAAGAATTTCCAGCACCTTTTCTTCAAAAATTGTGCATCCAAAAAAGTCTGTCCTTTAGTTATAACCAAGTTATTATAAAGGAGGCTGTTATGATGAGGTTCCAGTGTGTACTCACAAATAAAACAACAAAGTTAATTGAAACTACTGATATAAAGAAAGGCTAACTTTTACTTTCCTGGCAAGAAAGAGAGAAGTGACTGTATAGCTAAAGTCTCCTTAAACTCAATGCACCAACTCCAGACTAACTCTGCAAACATCTGACCTGAATGCCCTTTCAGAGAGACAGAAAAGAAAGAAACATCTGTGCATGCATTCTGTTTGGAATAATTCACTAGTATTGTGGGAGGCACCTGTTAAATCTGGTTCTTTAAACACCACAAAGAATATTTTAATAATGATGATGAGGTGGAAAATGTCAAAGGTTTTAAAGTCACCACTAAACCAAGGTCACAAGTTGGGAGGGGGAACTTCATAATGGTTTTAACTTCAGCCATAAAGTAAGATTTTTGAGAGTGATGGCAAATTTCCTCAGTAAGGAGATAACTACCACTGTATTGAGACATCACCCAAGTTGTCATTTTGTAATTTCCTCCAGTCTAAGAAGGAAGGAACACCTCTTCATTGTGGGTTTGAAAATAATTATGACAACTTCCTATGGAAGGGAGACACCCTAAAAAACATCACTCACTACTCACTGTCTCTTGTTGATGGATCATTATAGGTCAACTCCTTTTTTTTTTTTTTTTTTTACAGAGGCTCATCATTGGACTGTTCATGATGATATGACAATACACGTATATATTCTGCTGTTCTTGTATGTAAATAATTCTATGACAATCTCATCCTCAATGTGGAATGGGCCAAGCCCTCTGGCAGCAACTGAAGCCCCAGCAGATGACTTTCACCATTCTGACCTTGTACTATTTCTCTTTCTGTACAATTGTTTAAGATATAATTAAACTACAAAACTATTTTAGAGGCGTAATATTCTTTTTTAAAATAAAACAATTTCTACTGTCCTTACTGCAATGTAAAAATTAAAGGGAGGGCCTGGCTCATCAGTGGTGAACCCTCCCAGCGGTTTCGCCAGTTTAATGATGAGCCAGGCCCTCCCTTTAATTTTTATATTGCAGTAAGGACAGTAGAAATTGTTTTATTTTAAAAAAGAATATTATGCCTCTAAAATAGTTTTGTAATTTGATAACAGATGGCACGCTAGTGCATCGTAATATAATTAAACTGATATATTACTATGAAAATAATGTAGCCGAGTGTGTTGTAGCCAAAAAGATGTCTCAGCATGTGTACTACACCTAACTGTTCCCAAGCTCTGGCTGGGATGTTGTCTCCCCCACAGTGAGAACATGTGTTAAGAGGCAGCTTGTCACTTTGCCTTGATGTGGGCTTAATACAGGTTTTACTCTATATATAGATGTACCAAAAGAGGCACCTCTCCCTTTAATTATGCATCAGAACAATGGCGCTATTGAATCACCCTAGTAAAAACTTTACTAGTTTTTTTTTCTTATCACTAGTACACGTGGTACAGGCCATGATAATCATGGTGGGTAGTTAGCGACTGCTTTTTACTGTAAGCGCACCACATGTCTACACATGTGAAAAGCAGTTCGACTTTGCATTTACAAATGTGCCAGAGCCCCGTTTGGTTACTTGCACTCGCTGGTGGGGTTGGACTTTTGCAAGAATCGGGGGGCCATTGGAGCATTTTTTTTTTTTTTTAAACAGAAAAAAGTGTCCAATGCGGGGATCGAACCCAGGTCGTAGTGGTCGTAAACCAAACGGTTTAACCAGCCTTCCACCGACCCCCCCACCTGTTTGGTAAATTTGACCAATTCCATAATCCCTCTTGTAGGATAATATGAAATCTAAGCCGTCCCTGTACTGATGAGGGCCATAACCCGAAACCATGGTATACAGGTTGTTGGCTTTTGTCTGAATTTGACAAAACTGGTGTTGTAACTCATTCTCTCTCATCATTAGTAAAGTTTTCTACTAGGATGATGCAATAGTGCCATTGTTCTGATGATATTTAATATGTCATATATGACATGAATATCATTTCCCACAACTTTATGTTATATATATAGGTGTAATCTAGGGTGGGCAGTCATAGTTCCTGAAGTGTTTCAGCACAAAGGGCAAAGTAGAAAGGACTCAAAATCTCATAGTAAAACAGGTATCAAGCTGACAAGTAGAAAAGGCCTGACTCCAGCTGGGAGTGTCTGCTCACTACACACAGAAACTAAATATAAACTGTCCTTCCCAAGATGGTAGGTTATAGGGGCATCCTGGGTGATGGCATAGTCCTGGTTATATCTTTACGGAGGATTCTAGTTTGGTTAGCAGCACCACCCTGAGTCAAGATATCAAGTCCCCACTTTTTCCTTTGACAGCCACTTCTGTCATTCTTTAATTTGCACGTGGTACACAATTTTTTTATAAGGAGCTTTATAAATTGTTATATTTTGGAATCAATTCAATTAACAGATACTTATTGAGGCATTGGGGAATTTATTTTAGAAATGGATATGGATATTATTTTATAATTTTTTTATCTGCTAAACATATCTACACAAGCCTGGGTAATTGTCAGGTGCCTTTTTGTTTGGGAACTCTATCAGTTGATTAATTTTAGTCTCAAAAACAATGTGCAAAAAATATCAACCCCCCCTCCCGTCTATTTAATAGTCCTTCCAGCGCTACCCCCTAGTGGTAAAATTCACATAATTTTGCTTTTTGATTTATTGAAATTACAACATATGAAATTTATAAATATACATCAGCTCTACCTTCTAGATAAAATTTCTTAATGATAAGATTTGGAAGTTTGGAGGGAAGAAGTTGTGGCATTTCATTTATATATATAATCAACTCTATGATGGTTTGTTGTTAGTGTCCATCAAGTCAAGATTAGAGCTCCATTTATATAAATATATATGAGACATTGTTGTTGTTAGTGTCCATCAAGTTTATCTTTTGCCGACTATATAGACAAATATTCTTCAATTTGAGCTGTAAGTGACCATCACTTAGCTCATCCAGTGACTTTCCAGTAGTTTTCTTGATCCCTTTTATCCAGCTCATTGCAAGTCTTCCTTCCTCTCTCTTCGATTTTTCTAATGTCAATATCTTTTCTAATCCATTTGTTCTCAGTGTGTTCAGAGTAGGTCAGTCTTTGTTTCCATATTTAGGATTCTAGCAGAATTAAAGATTGAAAGATTTGTTCTTTTATCTGTCCATGACACACTCAGTAGCTTTCTCCATGTCCACATTTCACAACCATCAATAACTCAGCCTTTGCCGGTCCCAAGCCCGGATGAAAAAGGAGGAGGGGGAGCAGTAACAAGCTCACTAAAAAACCTGGGCTCAGCTGGCCCGGCTGATAGTACCCTGTAAGGGCTCCTGATCTAGGGATACAGGATGAGCAGCATTTTTACTCCATGTTAGGAGCAGCTGCAAATGGCGTCTGTTCCTCAAGTCAGAGGCGGCCATTTCTTTTGGAGTTAAGTCGGCCTGCCACTGAGTAGTGCTCCCAGTCTTAATTTATTTATATTTATGCTTATGAGGTGATACAGCAACGTCTTTACAATAAGAGAGGAGACAAAATGAATCAAATCTAGAAAAAAGAAGTGAGGACTTCTCGGTCATTAAAGTCTGAGAGGCAAGGCCTTCAGCCAGTTCAGGGCTTCCGGGGTGACAGAGTGGAGAATCATGGGTGCATAATGTAGCTGCTGTATTGTCCGTGAGGTCAAGAGACGTACGGACCTCTATGGTGTTGATCTCTTGGCGGAACGACTTGGAAGTCGGACTCGGGCCCCTCCCACTACGGCAAAGTGGATCAACTTCGGAGGGGCCAGTCTTAATGACAAAGGCAAATGCATTCTACTTCACCCAGACATGATCTCAAACTTTACAAGTTTGATACCCTAATACGATTGAGTGGAGATAAGAAAGAAGAAGGACAACCTTCAATTATTTCATCTTTTCTGAGAGTCCAGCTCTCACATCTATAAATGACCACAGGGAATACCAATGCCTCTACAATTCTCTTCTATGTCTTGAATGAAATTCCTTTATCATCCATAATCTAGTTCAATTTCATCATTGCATCCTTTCCTAGTGCTATTCTCCCCTGATACAGTGTACTCCGCTTATAACGAAGTCGCATTATCCATGACAATCACTTTGTTATATCCGAAGTTTGTTATATCCGCAGTTGGAAAAAAAAAAAAGTTTTGTACCAATAATTTTATTTACTATTCAACTCAAAAGAGCAACACAAAGATCAATAACAACCTCATCAGGTGTTTTTGGAGAAGTAGTTTGTGATTTTCTTTTGACATTTAGAAGTCAGTAACAAGTGCTGAACACTCTTTTCGATGTTGTCCAAGTCCGACAGATGCCTATGAAGAGACTTGGACTCATCCTGACATTGAAGAAACAATCGCAGAGTTTGAATGCTCTCCAAGACCTCTTTTGGATGCGGAATGTGGACAATTGGGTCTACTTCTTCATCAACTTGGTCCGTTTCTTCTTCTTTTGCTTGAAGAATGCTCTCGACAATTTCTACATCGGATAACATGGCATTTGTAACGACGTCATTGTCAGCGTCAGCATAAGAATCGAAATCCATCTCTAACGGTATTTTTAAAAGTTCTTTCATGCGATCGAAGAGGCTTTGTTGCTCCCACATTTGTGTTGCAGGCTGTGGTGTATCCAATGGAGAACTGACATCGGACTTAATAATTCCACTATGATGCCAACAGTTGGAAATTGTCGCTGGAAGCACATCATTCCATGCTACAGATATAATATCCACAGCTTGCTTAAGATTGATTGTTAATGCTGTTCCAGCATCGTATGCCGTCAAATATTTCCTCATTAAACGCGTTCGATAAATCATCTCGAAATTGCGAATAATGCCTTGGTCGCATGGTTGCAGCATTGAAGTGGTATTTGGCGGCAAGAATGCTATACGAGTATTTGTGAGGCCCTGCATGTCTGGGGGATGAGCGCCGCAATTGTCAAGCAGGAGGATAATTTGTCGATGTTGTCCAGCCATCTTCTTGTCGATGTGCCGAACCCAGGATTCGAAGAGTAGTCCAGTCATCCAGGCCTTCTGATTTGCTTCGTACTGAACAGGAAGGTGCTTGATTCCTCGGAAGCATCTCAGCTGTTTCGCCTTTCCAATGACCAAAGGTTGCATCTTTTCAGAACCATCCATATTGCAGCATAGAAGGATTGTGATCCGTTCCTTACTAGCCATATTATGCATAATATATTAGTCAATTATAATGGTAAATGAGAAAACTTCGTTATAAACGGATAAAATAAAAATTTATACATGCAAATCACTTCGTTATAAGCGAAAATTCTTTATATCCGACTTCGCAATATCCAGAGTTCTTTTAATGGTTTAAGCCCTTCTTTTCTTTCGTGCAGACAATTTCATTCGCTATATGCGGAATTTCGCTATAACCGACTTTGTTATAAGCGGAGTAAATATTAGGATTAAATATTAGAATCATAAGGTCACCTACAACAGCATTGTTACCAAAATTTTCAATCTTAATTTATATATTTCAATATGGTCTTATTAAACCTTGTCTGTTTATAATCTATTCTAAATAATTGGAATCACCAGTAAATCAAATTTACTTCAAATTAACAAACCTGTATTTACAATCATTTTCCCTCAAAATTGCTTAAAAGAGAACTACTGTAGAAATAGGGATTATTGATAGAATATAAAAAAACAAATATTAAGTTATATAATATTTGTTATCTCTACAAGAAAGTTCCACACTAGACTGTATATGTTATAGTAATATTCATTGAGAGGAAGATGTTGGGAGAAAAAAATGAAAAAGCTTTAACCCTGCGACATAATATGCACATATGGCAGCCACTTAATGAAATTTTTGTCCACATCCTTCTCATTTGACTGCCTCTGCTCCCAATAACAGATGAAACAGATTTATAACTGAAGACCAAATTCCAATAAGGACATTGTCTGGAGCTAGGTCACCATTGTTTGACAAATAGTCTGCTGATAATAAATAATTGACACCTTCAACTTTCCCACTGATAAGGACTCTCCAGGAATGAAAGAAAGCATTTACCAGTATAGAACACAGCAATTAATAAAGGTTTAATTAAGAATCTTTGATAATTTAGATTAGAGATGAGAAGCAACAGCTAACAATCCAAATATGAAAATTAGACATTTATAATTTACACTCATGGACAAAACTTAAGAAATGAAAAGTCTTTGATGACACCAGTCATCTATTTTTTTAAGATAGAGGCAATTTTGTTCACACTTGGTTATCTTGTATCTCTTCAATTAAGGTCACTGTAATATCTTTCTCAGTTATTGTCTGAATCCTGATATACATTTATTTATTTATTATTATCAAATTAGACGTGATATCCCCATAAGGGATGCTTACGTCAAGCAACAGCACTAAATTCAGATATACAACTTCCTTAAGTTTGGCCCACAAGTGTACTTGTTTGGTTGTTTTCACAAATACTCCATTAGCAGGCATGATTCCTAGGAAATTGTGAGAGTATTGCTAATTGTGGGACTCCCAAGCTATAGTTCCAGCTGTAGAGAGAGTTGATATGTGGCAGGCAAGCAGCCCCAGTTAAAAGACCAAATTATCAACAAAAGGAAGGAAGTCAAGAAGAAACAACTTACTCCTTTTTGAAGCCGCTTCTGAAGGAAGGAAGATCCTCCGGACGGCATACCTGGGGGTATTTGGCCTTCAGCTTGGCTTCCTCCTCCTTCTCTGCTTCCTTCAGGGTCTCTCCTCCCTACGCAGGTCACGTGGTCGGACACTGCTTAGCAATGGTGGGACAAAGCCACTAGTGACAGTTTTAATTTACAACACCACATTTCACATGTTTTAGTCAGTGCAGTTACCATAGGACTTGTCCCAGGTGTTGACATTATTTTTAAACACAGTTTATCTCCTCCAAATAACAATGTTTACTACCCCTTGAGATACCTTCAAATACAGTTAAAAGGCAATGCAGTTGAACTAGAAGATTTAAACACAAGGTAATAAGACCAAATCCAAATAAATAAATGGTGTGTAGTGGATGTGTTGGATTTGGTCTTATTACCTTCTGTTTATAATCTATAATCCAAATTGTGCCTTATTATAGGAGATTTAAAGTTGAAGCTCTCCACAGTAAGCATGTGATAGGCACCTGAGGCAAGGTTCAAAATCATGTGCTGAACCCAGGAGTAGCAGCTCAATATCACACAGAGTTAACACATGATTGTCATGGTTAACCTAGAGTGATTATATATATGTGACAATATAATAAGGTGGGAAGAGAAATAATCACACCACAATTTGGAAGAGGAACCCAGGCAACCAGAGAGAAAGAGACGGGCCCAGCAATAGCCGGGCGGCCGTTCGTATCGCACACAATCACCAACTGTCTTCAAAGTCCCCAGGTTGTAAAGTGACGGACCCCAGTGGTCGCCCCCTGGAATGTCGCTGATGTCTAAAGTGACCGGTCCTTACCCTCCCGTCTCTCTCTGGGTCGACTGTAGGTTTGCTTTATTATTCCTGGAAGAGTATATTATGACATATATATTTTAGAGTTATGAACAAAGCAGTGTATCATCAATAGCAAATTGTGACACCTCTTTAATCTGAATATTTCCCAAAACAAGAGCCCTAGAAAGAAGTCAATGTTGAAAAAGAAATTGTGACATAGACAATAATAGAGAAACATGCTACGTTTTGTAAGTTCTAAGCAGAACACTTTATACCAAAGTTTTTATTTATAAAGAAGTAGAGATTATGTAAAAATGTGAGGGACTAAAAAAGACACCACTGTAATCTCTCATGAGCAACCATCTCTGTAAAACAAAAACAAATTTAATTGTAAGTCTACACTATAATGAGTCTCCCATGAACAATTGTCTCAGTTAGGGCTAGCAACCAGTAAAATTTATTGTTAAATACTTTGTGACAAAATTATCAAGCACTTTTGAACTAAGAAATTATACCCACTTTGTCATCTCAAAACAGCTTTTGTTTTCTAATCGTTTCTTAAATACAGTTAAACCTGTCTATATCGCCCCCCTCTAAATAGCGCCTTCTTCTCTATAACGCAAGATTTTAAATACGTAGTACAATGCGATTTACATTAAAAGTGACTTGTCTATAGCCCCCCCCTCTATAGCACCTTATTTTGGTGAGTCCCAAGAGGGGGCGCTATAGACAGGTTTAACTGTAATTTGTTATTTACTTTGAAAAAATCCAATATTTAATTTTATAATTATAGTGTCATATCATATAGTATCCAACACATTCCAAGTTACATTACATTCCTCTCATTAACCAGAGCTTGAAGGGAAAGCAATTCACTTCCACTAATTGATAAAGCACAATTTGGATTAAAGATACAAGGAAATAAAGACCTAATCCAAATAATTTAAGTATGTGACATTTCGGTAACAATGCTGTTACCAAAACGTCACACACTATTAAATTATTTGGATTAGGTCTTATTTCTTGAATGAGAAATTATATTAAAAATAACCTCACAAATACGTACTAAAAAAAACCTTATTAAATAACTGATAATCAAGGACTATGTGCTGATTTCTTAGCACACAAATCCCTGTTGATGGTAGTTTCTATGAACAGCTCTAGGTAAACAGTAGGGTATATACAGTACAAGAATGTTGTGTCCCACCAAGTTACTTAAAAGTACTTTCAATCTTATTTTAGATATCACCAGTTGGCATCTTGCCCGGCTCTGATGATATCAGTTGTGCTTGAGGCAGAGATTTTACTTTACTCTCATGCAAACTTTTCACAGCAGCTTAAAAGACAAGACTTATTTTATTTATTTGATCCTTGATTCCAGACTTAAGTCTGGTCACCTAAGGACAATGACTTTCCAGAATTGTTGCAAGGTTTTCCCACTATGTACTAAGTGCAATTCTCAACCTGCAACCCCAAAACACATTATTGACTGTATTGACTCATCCATTGATAAGCTCTACTCTTCCCCGGGCAGACACCATCAAAAGTCTCAAGCTTTACAAGCTTGATACCCTAATATGATTGAGTGGAGATAAGAAAGAAGAAGACATATTTTAAAATAAATCCTGTTATAGAGAGAGGTCAATGGAATTGGAAGGAAGAAGTGAAGGGGAAATGATGGTCGTCAATTCTTGCATCGCTTGATATCACCAGATATCCATATTGCCAAATCTATGTCAAATTTGGTCTTATTACCTTGTATTTCTAATCTATTATCCAAATTGTGCCTATCGTGGGAATCACCCTATTCATTTGAAAAGAAGAGAAATCACAAAATGGGGAGTTTCTTTCATTTATAAACATTTGTACAAGCTTTTGAATAAATTGCCCATCTACAGGCACAATATATGTACCCTGCGCTACGTAAGGATTTAATTTGAGTGGGCTTTCTGTATTTTACACCAGAAAGCCACACCACCGCAGTATATCCCCAGTATGCAAATAATACAAAAATAAAGGTTTTTTTATATATACAGTTAAACCTGTCTATAGCGCCCCCCCCTCTTGGGACTCACCAAAATAGGGTGCTATAGACAGGTCACTTTTAATGTAAATCGCATCGTACTACGTATTTAAAATCGAGCGCTATAGAGAGGGAGGCCCTATTTAAAGGGGGCGCTATAGACAGGTTTAAATGTATAACCTTTGTGTAGAATATTCAAATACATCAACAACAGGGTAACTCTGCCTTTTCCGGTCCCAAGCCCGGATGAAAAAGGAGGAGGGGGGAGCATTAACAAGCTCGCTAAAAACCTGGGCTCAGCTGGCCCAGCTGATAGTATCCTGTAAGGGCTCCCGATCCAGGGATACAGGATAAGCAGCGTTTGTACTCCATGTTAGGAAGCGGCTGCACATGGTGTCTGTTCCTCATGTCAGAGGTGGCCATTTCTTTTGGAGCTAAGTAGCCTGCCACTGAGTAGTGCTCCCAGTCTTAATGAGAAAGGCAGACGCATTCTACTTCACCCAGTCATGGTTGTCAAATCTCAAGCTCTACAAGCTTGATACCCTAATATGATTGGGTGGAGATAAGAAAGAAGTAGAAGACAACAGGGTGGTAGTCGAAACAACCTTGCCATGGTACACACACAGTTATGGGGGGGGGGGGAGGAGAGATTCTTTAAAACAAAAATAAAGGTGTGAAGCCACTCCTCCTATTTCCCCACATTAGCATCTGAAGATGTTGAAAGAATATTCTAGTAAACGTGTCTCTTGGCAGAAGTTTGGCAACAACTAGCTGCATGATTGTATGACTAAAAGTGGCATCAGCTCCACCAATCCCTGATGGAGACATCTGAGAAGCACTGTACAAAAAATGCCTGTTTATTTATAGTTTGATTCCTCTTTATACACATACCCACACAAGGTAATAAGACTAATCATTAATTTGGATTTGGTCTTATTACCTTGTGTTTCTTATCTATAATCCAAGTTGATACCTTATCATCATGATAAGGCCACAATTTAGATTATAGATTAAAAAAAAAAACACAAGGTATTAAGACCAAATCTAAATAAATAAATATGTGGCATTTCAGTAACAGCGTTGTTAACATTGTCAGACAAATTCAGTACTTTTGTCTGATGATGGTAACAATCCTGTTACCAAAACGTCGTACACTATTAATTTATTTAGATTTGGTCTTCTTACCTTGTAGTTCTAATCTATAATCTAAATTGTGGCCTTACAACTCCTCAATGTCATTTGTAACTTTAAGATATTTAATAGGTTACAACCAAGCTGCTATGAAAAAATAAATCATTAGGCTCTAAGAATGAAATACTTTAATGAGGAAAGAGTTTCTTATTACACAAAATTAAATCACAAGCTTTCGGGCATAATCACCCTTCTACTGGTGTAAAACGAGGACAAAATATTAGTGGCATTCAGCTATATATATATATACAAAAGGTAAGAAAATAAGACAGATATGTAAAATTGTGCCAGAGAAAATTAACATAATATTGGAGGATCATTCACAAAAGTTAAGCAAGGCAAGTAAATAAAGGCATAATTACATTCAATACAT
Source organism: Cordylochernes scorpioides (assembly GCA_030710605.1). Taxonomy (NCBI): domain Eukaryota; kingdom Metazoa; phylum Arthropoda; class Arachnida; order Pseudoscorpiones; family Chernetidae; genus Cordylochernes; species Cordylochernes scorpioides. The sequence continues at coordinate 70,196,676 of CP092877.1, read as the reverse complement.
GGCCACCACAGAAACTAAGTACGAACAACGACTGTTAAACGAAATAAAACAAAATAAAATAGAAATAAAATAAAATAAAATAACCAAAACTGTCATTGACGTGTAAAAGTATAAGTATGTTATGAAACCTAATCTTTCAGGTAGGAGGTTCCAGTACTAAATTACACTGTATAACCTCGCTAATTGACACACATCATGTTTTCATGTCCCAATCTCCTATCAAATAACTGTCAATTCTTGTTTAAATACAAATTTATTGCTAAAAAAAAAAAACATTACTTTGGCACGTAGGGTATATTAAAAGTTAATCGTGAAATATTCTGAAAAAAAAAAATTAATAAGTCTCATTTGGTATCAATTTACATTATTAATTAAAATAATATCTAATCCAAATAATTTATTAGTGTTTTGAAAGTAGAGCAATCCATAGATAAATCTTTAATAAAAAGTCATATATTGGATCAAAATATCATTTATTTTACCAATATTTCAGTTGGCTGAACGCCAACCTTTATCAAGGTATTATAACATATTTTAATGTATGTCAACAACCTTTAAAACACACTTTAAAATGTTATAACACCTTGATAAAGGTTGGCGTTCAGCCTGCTGAAATATTGGTAAAATAAATGATATTTTGATCCAATATATGCCTTTTTAATTAAAAATTAATTAGTGTGTGATGGCAACAACATTGTCATCAGACAAATCATTTTTTTCTTTTATCTGATGATGGTGACAATATTGTTGCTGAAATGTCACACACTAATAAATTATTAGGTCTTATTTTCTTTTATTATAATCTATAATCCAAATTGTGCTTTATCATTATTAATTAAAATATATTACAACAGTATTTTCTAAAATTATTATTTAAATTATATATTTGTTTGTCTTGTCTAACTAGAAAAATATCCACTAGCAGTAAGTGTCTTGATGAAAAATCACCTAACCAACTTTAACACTTGAATTCAACCAAAAGCTTTGACTAAGGTTGACTATATTTTCCTTTTCATTACATAATTCTATATTTTCATTTAAAAAAAAAGGTAATTTCAAACTAATATGGATGTAAGAACAGAAAATATATTGTTTTACCTCAATTTCTCTTATTGTTCCTTATTTATATAAACAGCTATAAATATCGTATAAACAGTTAGGATGTCTTAAAACAGAGCTTGTAGTTTATAACCCTAATTTAACCTTATATAAACATGGAACTCAAGATCTCCCAAACTGCTCTACTTCCACACAAAAAAAAATAATTAAATTGATTCTTTAATAATAATCTGAAAAAAACTTTAAGTAAAGAAAAAATATAGCAAAAGCATACAATATGTATTTGGA
>CP092877.1:70069885-70195229 GCA_030710605.1 Cordylochernes scorpioides | reverse complement strand
TAAAAAAATACTTCCACTTAGTTTTCTCCATTGAGCATTACCTGGGGATTATCATTTGATCTCAAATGTATGAAATGAGAGAGATATACCCATTCCACTAGTCTCTACTTCACCAACCATATGACTATGTCTTAAGTTGTCATAATTCAGAACAAGGGAAGTCAGTATACACATGTAGTCAATATGATGTAGTCGATAATGAGCTCCTGCACCTTTTGACGCTTCTATCAATATGAAAGAGCGTCCCTCGGGGTGGTTGCATATGATGTTCGACCACCTGAGTGATGTAACTTTCCTGGGCCCCTTATATAAGTTCAATAGTCAGAGCGGACGTGTTACACACAATCCAATCCGACCTTGATAGGATGTATCTCCTCTGCTCACTCTCCTCTGAGAATTATTCTCGCCAAGTTCCTCAAACCTATCATCGAGCATGTTGAGCCTGCAGGCAACATGCCTGGGACTGTCTAAACTTATGGAGGGCTCCTGAGATCTGGACGTCCCTTCGGTAAAGGCCTCGTCTGTTGTACATATTTCCTACACTGTTTTAAACTTTGTAAACTCTCTTTTGACCGTTGACTAGATGTTAATAAACTGTTTTGTAATTGTCAAATTATCATGTAGTCAATATGTGGCAGCTTGTTCTACTCTTGAGAGAAAAAATTCCATCCAGAGGGAAGATTTAAAATATAATTTAATTAACTCCAGCTTTCAGGCCTTGAAGCTATTCTACATGAATAATTATTCTATATTATAGCTAATTATATTGTAGAAGGGATCCAAGGCCTGAAAGCCCCAGTTAATTAAATTATAATTTTCAAAAGAAACTCTTCCCTGAATGGATTTTTTTCTCTCAAATGATATTATACAAAGAATTGATGATATGGTACAGTTTGGATTATAAACATAAGGTAATAAGACCAAAACCAAATAGTGTGTGACGTTTCGGTAACAATGCTGTTACTGAAAAAAACCTCACACACTATTTAGATTTGGTCTTATTACCTTGTGTTTACCCAAAGGATTATTACTTTCATAACTGTCCTACTCTTGATAAGGAACAATTTGGATTATAGATTATAAACACAAGGTAATAAGACCAAATCTAAATAAATCAATAGTGTGTGACGTTTCGGTAACAACGCTGTTACAAAAATGTTACACACTATGGATTTATTTGGTCTTATTACCTTGTGTTTATGTCCTACTCATATTTACTGTGATGGAGGTCAACAGAAACCATCCATTCCACCAAAGTACACATTGTAGAGACATAAATGTAGATCACCACCAAGGATATACCAATACTATAACACCTTCAAGAGGATTATAGCATACCAAAAATAATATTATTATCCCTAGTACATAGCTCAAGGAGCATGAACTCATGGAATTAATGTAATCTTTAAACTCCGCCTTTGCCGGTTCCAAGCCCGGATGAAAAAGGAGGAGGGGGAGCAGTAACAAGCTCACTAAAAAACCTGGGCTCAGCTGGCCCGGCTGATAGTACCCTGTAAGGGGGCTCCTAATCCAGGGATACAGGATGAGCAGTGTCTGTACTCCATGTTAGGAGCGGCTGCACATGGCGTCTGTTCCTCATGTCAGAGGCGGCCATTTCTTTTGGAGCTAAGTCGGCCTGCCACTGAGTAGTGCTCCCAGTCTTAATGACAAAGGCAGACGCATTCTACTTCACCCAATCATGATGGTTGTCAAATCTCAAGCTTTACAAGCCTGACACCCTAATATGATTGAGTGGAGATAAGAAAGAAGAAAAGATGTAATCTTTACACAAGGGGATAAGAAACAACATATAGTACAGGCCATGATAATCATGGTAGGTAGTTAGTAACTGCTTTTACTTATGTGTCTGCACATTTAGAAAGCAGTTTCTCATTTTAAAATAATATTTTCATTATCATTGTTAATTATTTTTATATAAAATAAATCCTAAATCCAAATAAATTAATTAAAATGTGGTATTAATTACCTTGTAGTTCTAACATATAATACAAATTTTCATTTTAAAAGTGAAGATAAAAAAATATAGAGAGGCCAGCTCATCAATCCTTCCATCAGTTTATGGCCACTGTGTCCTCATAGGGAGGTATTCACCATCATTAAACAGACTCCTAACCTGTAGTGCCGAGTCTTTGGGTGAGAACTGGATGTCTTGACCATCCTGGCATCTACCAAGACTTACCTATGTAGATTCTATCTCAACATTGAACTGACATTCATTATCACAGATTTTGATAAATTACAAAAAGGCATAAGATGCAGCACCTCTTTTTTATCTTCTTTCTTATCTCTCATGACTGGGTGAAGTAGAATGTGTCTGCCTTTGTCATTAAGACTGGGAGCACTACTCAGTGGCAGGCCAACTTATCTCCAAAAGAAATGGCCACCTCTGACATGAGGAACAGATGCCATGTGCAGCTGCTTCCTACTTCTTTTTTATTAAATGTATAAAGAAGCTTTTGGGCAAACCCTTTCTCAGCAAACTGAAATATAAAAAAGATAATGGAGAGAGATTATATATCATTTTAAAGATATATATATGCAAATATAGGACATAAGAATTTACATAATTGAAAATTTTTGAAGAACAAACTATGAAAAGGCTGATGAACTTGGTGAATAGAGAAATAGAGAGATTATTGTTATAGATATGAATATAAATATACATACACTGCAATAGCCAACAAACTTGAAAAATCCGGCATAACAACCATCTTAGAAGTCCACCCTCCATAGCCTCACTTCTATGTAACCCAATCACCAAAAGCACCCATCAGAGACAAGAAAGACTTAATATATCAAATCCCTTGTCATAACTGCAATTTACACACACACAAAGCTTTATTAAGACCACCGGTCTTATACAGATTCACCACAGAAAGAAAGAAATAATAGATGGAGCTCCTATACTCCAGGCAGCGCAGCACCCAACAACAGCCTCCAGGTCCAACGCATGTCCAATGGCCACACGTTCCTTCGTGCATATGTCATGGTTAGCGAATCACTGAACAGGCTAGTGGCAATAGTGTTTACATTGGTGAAACCTCAAGAGACCATTAGAATCAAAGAACACCAAAGAAATATTTCAAAGCACAACCCAAACTCCCTATTAGTTGAAGACATTGATGAAACAGGTCATACTCCAGACTTCAGTAATACCAGAATCCTCCAGAGAAGTGCCACAAATAAAACTCAAAGTAATAGAAACCATTAAGAACCCTAATACAATCAACAAAAGTATACAGCTACAATATGTCCCACTTCTATCTTAATACTTACTCTTTTGTTATATGTATATTGATATTCATATCTATAATCTGTCCATTTCTCTATTCACTAAGTTCATCAACAATTTCATAGTTTGTTCTTCAAAAATTTTCAATTATGTAAATTCTTATGTCCTATATTTGCATATATACATATGAAAAAATAATATAAACAAAATAAAAAGGTCAGGTGTTGATATGGCGCTCTGCCATCTAAAAAGCTCATGTGCTCCTGGTCAAGATATGCTTTTTTTTTTTTAAATATATATATATATGTGGTAATTTAATGATAAAACACCTGTGTATATACTCCCCCCCCCCCTTCTTACACCCCCTACTCTATGTTAACTTTCAATCATTGTAACCAATCCTCTGTTAAACCATTAACTTTGTATGTATCGATTTGGTGTGTTTAAATAAATACAAGGGCATCCAGAGAGCGTAACAACCAAGGTCACTATAGAGACCAAAAATGTTAAAACTATTTTACCGTTCTTTTACTTTGTACATAGAATGAAGGACTTAGGTGAAGCAAGATATCGAGCAAGATATCGACATGGTCGGGGGAACTCCCAGCTGCGAGCCCCAGGACAAAGGTCAGCAGATGGCCCGGGGAGAAAAGTCAAGTGGATGTCTGGAATTTGGTTTTTTTTTGTTCTGCAAGTCCCGGGACAGCCCGCCATGTGGCGTCCTTTTTTCTCTGGTTAGTTGGTTAGTTGGTTAGTTGGACAGTGTTAGTCAATTAGGTCAGTTAGTGGTTGGCCGCAAGGTTGTTACGTTCTCTCCCCGATGCCTTGGATTCTTCTTTGATTCGTCTCTGTGTGCTTTACCACCACCATCACCAGCACGACTGCACAACAATCACCTTCACGACTGCACATTACAGCCACGACAGGAAACATCACAGAGAGTCGACAGGATGAACCAGGACGACAAGGAAGCCCGAGTGCAGGAGATCGGAGAGTTCCCCAACAACGACCACGGCCCAACAACATCACCACCCCATTTTAGCACCATCATCCTTCAATTGGCAACCATCCTAGAAAGACTACAACCCCTTCATCCCCGAGACCTGGAACTACCCGCCTTTGATGGTATGTACAACGCTGCATGTTTCTTTAGAAACTTCAACTTACAAACTCAAAACTTAACCCCTCAACAAAAACTGCAAAAACTTCCCCAATATCTTATTAAGCAACCCCTCGACCTTTTTAGACAACTCCGACTTGATGCTAAACCGTATGAAGAAGCGCAGAGAACCCTAGAGGACTTATTCCCAGACAAGACCGACACAACCTACGCGAAATTTTTCGCTGCAAAAGCCCAACACTACAACACTCTTGAAGAGTATTTTAGGACCAAGACAACGTTAGGGATGCAGTTGAACTTGCCAAGACCTGTCATCATTGAGGCCTTGACCGAAGGACTGCCCACTGGAGATCAGCGCCTTGTTCGAGTTGTGCCACCAAAATCGCTTTCCGAGTGGTATGAACTGACATCAAGGGTGCGAGGAAACTTCTCCCCACAACCACCACGTGGACCAGACAACCCTCCGAGGATGGAAGGACCCTACCACAATACCCCACGACCACCACCACGGGCTCAGAACTACGCAGCAATACCACCTTCTCCCTGCAAGTTCTGCCAAGGACAACACTGGCACTCCCAATGCCAGCAACGACCAGCGTCTAACGCCCCGCGCGGCCAAGCTTACCACGCCAGCCACCACCGCCAAGGCCCCTTCAACCAAGCCAACAATGGCCGCCAGACGACATCATCTACTACACCAGACGCCCCGACGACGAGCGACACTAGCCCCAAACAGGTAGAAAATTACCCTAATTTTCGTTAGTAACCTTATCTTAAAAGTCCTCCTCAATCACAAACATTTCCTTCCTTTTCTAGCTGATACTGGTGCAACCGTAAATATTATACCATTAAATACCTTTAATTTCTTAAAAAATATATTAACACAAAAAATAGAATTAATTAACGAGCACATTCAAATTAGTTCTATCTCACAAAGTATTACAACAGCAGGCTATGTTTATCTTCCGCTAACCTTAGGCAAAATAACAGAAAAAATCAGAATTTATATCATAGATGCTAAGCTTCCATTTGGTATACTTTCAATAGATACGCTTAAAAAATTTAAACTACAAATTAACTTTCATGAATACTTTATACTTCAAAATAACTCACCCTTAACTAGAAATGTGTATAATTTTTCACTTGTTCCAAGTGCATGTGCTTATTGGGGATGCCAGCGACATGTCGAGGCCTCCCATACCTCTCTGCCCTCGTCTTGCAACCAATCAGCACATACACTAACCACAAATAATTATGCCTTTTCAGAAAAATGCCCATGTTATTTTTTATCTCCCACAACCCTTGTTAAACCTAATTGCCAGTTAACTTATGCACAAACTGAATTGTCTCACCCTAATTGTCCGACCCAATTTGACTTCCTATTGCATAACTATCAACACATATTTTCTGAAAACAAATTTGATGTCCCCACTTTAAACATTCCCCCCGTCAAAATTAACACTACTTCTGATAAAATAATTACACTCAGGCCATACAGAGTTCCCTATTGCGACCTAAAGGAAATCCAAAATCAAGTCGCCGAAATGCTAAAACACAATATAATAGAAAAATCCTACTCTCCGTATGCAAGTCCTGTAACGTTAGTCACAAAGCGCGATAAAACAAAACGCTTCTGCATAGATTATAGAAAACTAAACGACATAATTCAGCCAGATATTCACCCCCTCCCTTTGATTGATTCCGTGCTGGATAAACTCTCGCGCGCCAAAATCTTTTCCTCCGTCGACATCGCCTCTGCATACTGGCAAATAGAGATCGCACCAGAATCTAGACCACTTCTTGCTTTTGTTACACCTGATGGACAATATCAATGGACCCGCCTCCCCTTTGGCCTAAGGAACTCACCACAAATTTACGAACGCTCAATCAGTCAGATCATACAAAAACACAACTTGCAACACATAGAACATTATTTTGACGACTTTATTATATTCTCAGAGTCCACAGAAGAACACATACAACACCTTACAAAATTTTTCGAAGTTTGCCAAGCAGAAAACATCAGACTAAATTATAATAAATGTGAATTTTTCAAAACATCCATAGAATTTCTCGGATACACCATATCCGCAGGCACATATACACCCCAGCTTAGAAACCTCGATGCAATAAATGCCATAAAACCCCCTTATAATCAAAAATCGCTACAATCTTTTCTAGGTGCAATTAACGTATATAATAAATTTATTCCAAATTATGCTCGTCTCCGAACACCCCTTAACAACTTGCTTAAAAAGAACGTAAATTGGCACTGGAGCGATGCGTGTCAACAAGCTTTCGAAACTCTAAAAAAATGTCTCACTACACAACCCGTCTTACATTTGTTCCAAGAAGGTCTACCCTGCCAACTCTACTGCGACGCTTCAACACAAGGTATCGCAGGCATTTTAAAACAGGTCCACCCCAACAACCAAATACATCCCGTACAATTTTATAGCCGAGCCTTACGCCCGCACGAACAAAATTACAACATATCTGAGTTAGAATGCTTAGCCATAATTGAAAGCGTAGAAAAATTCCGCATTTACCTTACAGGCACAAAATTCACCATTTTCTCTGATCACCACGCGCTACAATGGCTAAAATCTATCAAAAATCCCGCAGGACGTCTATTCAGATGGAGCTTAAGACTTTCAACATATGACTACGAAATTCGCTACATTAAAGGTACCCTGCAGTGCGAGGCTGACCTTCTCTCACGCAATCCCTTCTGCGGATTCCTAGACGCCGACACCATCAAGATACACCAAAACAATACACCTACACATCCACACATCACACAAGACACAAACGGATTACACACCATCACACGCAAGGGAGTAACCAAAATTCTGATTCCGGAGAAACTCCGCAACACACTTCTAAACAAAGTACATTTGGAATACAATCACCCTGGTATATCTCAAATGAGTCGCCTGGTCTCCGGCCAATACCACTGGAATGGCATGTCAAGAGACATTAAAAATCATGTAAATTCTTGTACCACATGTCAATTAACCAAACATCCAAAAGGACCCACGTATGGAGAACTTGGTCAAACCCCCTCTGCTAACAAACCATTTGACCTTCTCTCAATCGACACCGTATCAGGCTTCGCTAAATACGGCAATTCTAAAACCCACTTACATGTAATTGTTGACCATATGACCAGATACGCATGGACATTTCCTTCAAAATCTACCAGTACCTTAACCTACGTACAAGCAATTAAAAAGGTGTTAGTATACGGCTCTCCAAAACGCTTACTCTCGGATCGAGCACCTGCGTTCACCTCAGAGAAGTTCCGAAGATTCCTAGTAGCCCATGGCATACAACCCTTAAACACAACTAGTAATAACCCTCAAGCAAATGGTCTTTGCGAGCGTCTAAACTCTACAATTACAGGTAAACTCAGACTACTACATCTCGAAAACCCAAAAACCTCATGGACAAAGCTCGTTAACAAGGTTACACAAGTTTATAATAACACCCCTCACTCAGTGACAGGCTTTCCCCCATCCTATTTACTTTTCGGCATTATACCCACAGAACTTTCTAACCACATTAACCCTTACCCCCCTATTGACATTGCCAGACAACAAGCCTACCAACGCACACAACTTAAACACGACAAGGATAAACAAAAATTTGATCTTAATCACAAAACACCTAACTTCGAAATTGGAGACCTCGTTCTTGTGAAAGTGTACCACCATCCTAACACTGGAAAGCTTACCCCTTATTTCACAGGTCCCTACACAATTTTAGAAGTTATTTCTCCCAATGTGGTAAAGATTAATAGACCAAATCAACCGCTCAACAAGGAACACGACACAATACATGTCAACAAACTTAGGCCATACACAGAAAGCGTACCTCATATAGCACCCCCCATCATGCAGGCACATTTTGTTCAACCCAAAGACAATAACTCATTTCCGTTCCGACATCTCTCACCGGACTTGTTCCAAGAATACCAACTCCCTTTCAAACCACCCAGCAACCAACCTCTTCCACCTCTAATCCCAAATCTTTTTACCCTAATCCAAATAGAACCGACTTCAAGTAACAATTTTTCCCCAGTTCCCCATCTACAAATCAATCATGAACCAACCCCGTCCCAAATCACGACATCAACCCTCCAACATCAATGGCTCAACCCACAACTAATCTCTCTCATTAAACATATAGGATACAATATGAAAACATTTTTGATTTTCCACTTAATTCTCCTAATTTACACGCTAACAATGCCCTTCTCCACCGTCCCGCTAATCACGCCTATCTACCTAGGAATATACGCACAAGAAACTGATAGACTTTTTCAACTACAAGAAGCCATTTTCCAACTGCTTACCATTATCTGGATTTTGATAGGAGAAACCGTCCAACGTCTATTTAGAACTGCCCCACCACCTAAGTCCTGACAACTATTTCCCTTACATCACAGATAACTCATCCCAACCTTTGTTTTTGTACCCCACATGTTGTACCATACTACCCCAAACTATCTCCTTTTAAATCAATGTCTTGTCGCAATGCTGCACATTAATTCATTTGTCAACCTATGTACCCACACATTTTCTTTCTCACCCTATGTTACCACTGCAACATCTTTACAAGCGACCTTTAAAGCCTAAAGTGGACTTGTTTACAAATTTTAATCAATGTTTTTCCTCTGTGTTTTTCTTTCTCTCACCCAAGTACTCGAGACGAGTACCATTGTCCCAATTTTGTAAATAGCATCATATGTTTTAATTTTGTTTCACCTTTCCTTTTTTCACACCTCTCAACTTTTGCAATTGTTTTCTCTCAACAACCACGAAATTACCTTCCCTTTCACCAAACCTTACCATCTTAGCGGCTCTTTTCACCACCAGCGCGACCCATGCCTTTGTCAGTTTTTTCTCAATGTGATGTTTTTTTTCATGTTTTATATGTTAATTTTTTTTACTTGCAGAAATTCCCTTGATGTAGTGTGTCCATACACCAAGCTTGAATACTCTGCAGGCATTTTTGTTTTCTTCTCACTCACTCACCATCGCGCTATTTTAAATTTTTTTCTCTCACCCAAGACCGCTAAGTGGAGAACAATAGTTTTTTTTGATCCCTTGTTAACTAGTTCCAAGACGTCCTAGCAAAACGCCTTGCAAACCCATGTTCTCAAGCTGATCCTGCTTTCAACCAATTTAATCACCATGTTGTAATTTTTTTGTTAATAATTCATACTTCATCTTTCCATTCTGTCAACTTGTCAACCGCAACTTCTTACCACCCTGTAGATAGCTTCGTTTGTTACCCAATTAATTTTCCCCAAAAATTACTTCCCATCTATCAGAATTTAATTCAGGCTGCCCCTTTTTAAATTCTTTAACGCAGGGGGCCCATCTGTGGTAATTTAATGATAAAACACCTGTGTATATACTCCCCCCCCCCCTTCTTACACCCCCTACTCTATGTTAACTTTCAATCATTGTAACCAATCCTCTGTTAAACCATTAACTTTGTATGTATCGATTTGGTGTGTTTAAATAAATACAAGGGCATCCAGAGAGCGTAACAACCAAGGTCACTATAGAGACCAAAAATGTTAAAACTATTTTACCGTTCTTTTACTTTGTACATAGAATGAAGGACTTAGGTGAAGCAAGATATCGAGCAAGATATCGACATGGTCGGGGGAACTCCCAGCTGCGAGCCCCAGGACAAAGGTCAGCAGATGGCCCGGGGAGAAAAGTCAAGTGGATGTCTGGAATTTGGTTTTTTTTGTTCTGCAAGTCCCGGGACAGCCCGCCATGTGGCGTCCTTTTTTCTCTGGTTAGTTGGTTAGTTGGTTAGTTGGACAGTGTTAGTCAATTAGGTCAGTTAGTGGTTGGCCGCAAGGTTGTTACGTTCTCTCCCCGATGCCTTGGATTCTTCTTTGATTCGTCTCTGTGTGCTTTACCACCACCATCACCAGCACGACTGCACAACAATCACCTTCACGACTGCACATTACAGCCACGACAGGAAACATCACATATATGCCTTCTGAAAAGCACATGTGCTCCTGGTCAGGATATGCCATTTTTAATATATATATATTTAAAATGCTATATCTCTCTCCATTATCTTTTAGTTTACTGAGGAAGGGCTTGTCCGAAAGCTACTTTATACAATTAATAAAAAAGAGTTGCGGTGTTTTATACCTTTTTGTAAATTGAAGTGAGAGATTCTGTCCTTTTCTGGAGGAGGAGTCAGTGGAGTAGTCTACTTCACTGAGAACTGCAAATATATTTTCTAATCCTTTTTTTTTTCTATTGCTCTTTAACCATGACTGATTACACTGATAGACAAAACTTAAGGAAGTTGTACCTTATAGCATATATATATCGGGATTCAGAAAATAACTCCGAGAGATATATGCTATAAGGTACAACTTCCTTAAGTTTTGTCTATCAGTGTTATCAATAAAATATTTTGAATTATCCAGCAGTTTCATCAGCTAAATCAGGCAAGGATTATATAGGGTACATTCTTGATAAAGCACAATTTGGATTATAAACACGAGGTAATAAGACCAAATCCAAATAAATAAATAGTGTGTGACGTTTCTGTAACAGCGTTGTTACCATCTTCAGGAAAAAAAAATTGGGTTTTTTCCACTTTTAATTCTAAAAATAATATTCTGTGTTTCTCAGATAACCATCTTCTTCTTATCTGTTATCTTGTTTACACACTTGATAACGATAACTATTTAAAACATGCTGTGGTAAAATTTCCCATTCAGTACTTTTGTCTGAAGATGGTAACAATGCTGTTACCGAAACGGCACACACTATTTATTTATTTGGATTTGGTCTTATTACCTTGTGTTTAGGGTACATTCTGTCTATATGATCTGCTATTCAATCGGAGAAACTTGAGAAAATTAGTAATCACAAAAGCCTCTACATATTTATATTGGAATAAATAATTCAGTCATGAGTGAATTATTCTTCAGTTTTACTTCAGTCAGTAGTGATCACCTTTTACTATAAGTACATCTATCCCCCGATTTACATGGTACTTGTTTTACACGGTTTTCCAAATAAGTTTTTTTTTTTTTTTGTTTTTATCGCACTATACTAAATGCAATATTCTACTCTATACTACCTATGTTGAAAAGAATATTGGGAGGCTCTGATTCATGAGGGGGCAAACACCTATTTAGATTTGACAGTTTAATATACACCTATCCCTTGATTTACACGTTTTTCTCAGGAATGTATCTACCGTGTAAATCGGGGGATAGGTGTATACCTATATAATGATGCATTAGCGCCCCATCTGTTATCAAAATACGAATCTATTATAGACAGGTATGATTCTTTTAAAAATAAAACAATTTATACTGCCCTTACTGAAATGGAAAAATTTATGGGAGGGCCTATACCTATGTTGGCATATGTAGAAAGCAGTTCAACTTTAAGTTTTCTTGGTAGATACCAGAACTGATTTAAACAAGCTTGTACAAATGGAATGGAAATATTTAACTGCTGAATGGAATAGAAGGGAAATTTACCAGCAATGAATCATAGACAGCATTCAATATCTTTTTCATCTTTGATTTAGTGATTGTAGAAATTGGCTATACATACAAGAAGATAATGGTTAAAAAAGCATTGCATGTTTAGAAAGAGTTACCATCCCATCTCCCTGGTTTGTTTATCTTATATCTGTCCAAAGATATCCAGGGAATTCTGCAAAATACATCAAATATTCAACAGTAATTCAAAACATATGTTGTTTCTTATCCCCTTGTGCAAAGATTACATAAATCCATTGAGTTCATGCTCTTTGAACTGTTTGATGATATGCAGCTGCCTCTCCTAAAGGTCCTGTTTAGTACATCTAATGCAAGCCAAAATGTGTTCTGGAGCTGCAGGTGCCAAGCTACATTTTGGGCAAGTGGGGTAGATTCTGTTGTTATTTTCTATCCTCAATGGCTTGAGATGGCCTGTTCTAAATCTTGTTAGTGTTGTTTGATGCTGTCTGAGGTTCAGAGCTCCTCCTGGGTTCACTCCACTGTACCAACTGTGCTTAGGTGGGATCCTCCAGTTCTTGTTCATTTTTGTTTTGGCTACTGTTTCTATTTCTTTAAAAGTAAGTTTATTTTTCTGTGTGGCAAAGGTAGTCTCTTGTGCCTTTTTTTTTCCCTAGCACATCAGCAGTTTCATTGCCTTCAATGCCAACGTGTGAGGGTATCCATTATTTTGAGTTTTTGGAGATAACCAATTATGTTCCTGCTTACTTTGTCTTTAAGTTCTCCTGTGTGACTCAAGTGTTGATGGCACTTATACTACCAGTAAGGATCCAGATATCTTGATAATTTCCTATGGATTTTAAGGCTTCATAGATGGCTTCAAGTTCTGATCTGAAGACAGCAAAAATATGGAGAGTTTCTTCAATTTATTTTCTCAATGAGACAGCCACTTCCATTGTGCCATACCTTGTTTCTGCTACAATCTGTGTAAATAATTATTGTATTATTTAGGAATAGACAGCATCAAACAACACTAACAAGGTTTAGAATAGGCCATCTCAAGCCATTGAAGATAGAAAAATAACAACAAAATCTACCCCACTTGCCCAAAATGTAGCTTGGCACCTGCAGCTCCAGAACACATTTTGGCTTGCATTAGTTGCACTAAACAGGACCTTTGGGAGAGGCCGCTGCTTATCATAAAACAGCTCGAGGAGCATCAACTAATGGAATTTCGTGTAATCTTTACACAAGGGGATAAGAAACAACAACAACATTATTTAGCAATGTTATTATTTCTAATGATAATTTTTCAAAGCATTTTCTGGATTGTTTTGGTGGGTTCATTTAAAGTGTGGCATTAAAAATCACATTTTGTAGTGGTTCACGTGGAGAAAATTTTTCTGCTAGATATTTTTTTTTTTTTACTTTATATTTTAAAAATTCATTTCTCTTTGGCCAGTTGGAGTTCTTTTTTGAGTCTTAGATTGGATTCCCAATTAAGTATGTAATTGGAAGTTATGTGCTTGTTTCCATAACTCTTAATCTTGTTTATGTATTTTGGCAGATTGTAGCCTCTCCTATTCTTAAAGGACATAATGTCTGCCTTGTAAAGTACACTATCATTAGGGCAGGTATTTCAAAGGACCTGTGATAATCATATTTGCACTTAAAATACAATATAACGCGGCTGATGATTGTAAAACGAAAATTAAAATTATACCGCGAATGTTTCTTTTAAAAATCGAAATTTCCCCATCATCCTCAAAGTTAGAAATGTCGCTATTTCTCTTTGAAAATAAATTTCGATTTTTAAAAGAAACATTCGCGGTATAATTTTAATTTTCATATTTGCACTTAGTTGTATCCTTTCCCTGTGTGATACATAATATAAGCTTAACCTCCATCTTTCTGGAAAATATATAAATATTCCAATTATGTGAATTTGCATGCCCACATCATTGTAATATTTACATATTCCCATGCAAATTCCCATGTTTAACCAATTTTAAAAAGTGAACAAATTGACAAAATGTATATATACCATAACATCTTTTTATTAGAGAAGCAAAAAAAAGAGAGAAAAAAATCCTCATTCGAGAGAATATATCTTTTTTTTTTCTTAATATATGTTTTTTTTAAATATCCTTTTTTATTTTATATATATTTATATATATAATATATATATAATAAATGTTTTACACAGGGCATTTTTCACACACTTAGAATGAAGTTTTTTTTAAAGAAACATAAATATGACTTGTGGTCAAATTACAAGGATGAAATTTGGACTTTATTGAAAAAAAAGGGGAGTAATCTATATGCAAATTAAATAAAAACCGTTGAAAAGATAGAAAAGTAAGGGGATCTATCCACGATGGAATTACAGACAACTGACTACCAACACCCATTCACAACATCAGAGATTTCAAAAAAAAAAAAAAAAAAAAAATTATGACAATTTAAACCAGATAGGAAAAAAGAGGGGGTTGGGGATAAAGAAGCAAAAAAAAAAGAGAGAGAAAGAAATCAGAGATTAAGTTCACACAACTTTGGTAGATCCTAGTGATTCCAATTTCTATAGCTTACTAGAATAACAATAATATTGGCAAATGTAAAAAAAAAAAAAGTTTACACATCATGTATATAAAATATGGGGGGGGGGATTAAAGGGAAATATTGGGGGGTCAAAATAGTTATAATTTCCAACCAAAATGGGAAAATATGTGAATAAAAGGGAGATTAAAAAAAAAAAAATTCAACATTAATGTACATAGGGGCGAAGGATATGCAAATATGGGGGGGGGGGGGGATATATTATATAAAACTGTTGACCCCCAAATAAGAAAGTTTCAAGGGTCGCGCAGGCTATATACAAGTAAGGGGGGGGGGGGGAGGGGCAGAACACTAGGTGGCCAGTTTGCTCAGGGACGTCTTGCGCGTAGGCATGGAGTCTGGGGTGGGGATGGCTTCTCCCGTAGGCACGCGTACAGCGGCCTTTTGGTTGCGTGACATGTTGTAATCCCCAGAGTCAAAGTACTTTTGCTGCCACCATGACCATCATTATTGACTGTTGTACATCCTCACAACAATTCAAGTTACAATATACAGTGAGAGTTGCAGATAGAACTGCTCAACACAGATACATCATGTCTTCAGGATAAGGAAATTCAAAAGTTTAATGGACTAGAGTGGTGCAATCCAAGATAGTGTTTGTTCATTTGGTTTGCTACTTTCCAGCTTTAGGTTTCAAATACTGGACTCGTACAGTTGCTGGAAACAAGGAATTTACACTGTTTATCTACACAATCTAATCTTTAGAGAATTTTCTTCTAGATTTAGTCCAATAATAATTTGTAACATATATATTGTTCAATGTGGAGTATAGAATTCTCATAAAGTGAATGGTGCATGTAGGAGAAATATTGTCTAATTCTACTTGGGTTTGTCTCATTAAAGCAGAAAGTTGGATGATGTATTAGAATGCATAGCTTTGTCTAGTTATAATAAAAGTGCAGTTTAGGTACTGAGAGGGTTACTATTGGGAATATTTTCATGGTGAAAGGCCAGTTTCTAGGTTTAGTGATGTAATGGCTTTAGTTTGAAAAAGCTTTGTAGTTCCCCAAGTATTTGTCTACAAACCCTAAAGTGTCTGGTCTGCCTATATAGATGAAATAATTTTTATGAATCTTCTATTGACTCGATAATCATTATTTCAATACACAGTTTGTTGAAGTTTCACTATTTGGATAAATTGCTTATTGCATCCTAAAGTACTACAAGTAAGGTAATAATATCAGTGGGGAGGAATAAAGTGACATTAGAGTTTAAATCCGTGACTAAATCTGCCAGCAAACATAGGAATAGCAATGGGTTAGAAAGAATCTCTTATTATAATTTCAATTACCATCCATCAATAAGCAGCCTTCCTGCGATACAATAGTAGAGCCTAAATATAATAGTAGAACGGTCTGGAGATTAATTTGGTGAAATGGGAGTGATGAGGCAGCCAGGTACATTTTACGGGGCGCCCGTTTCCCCAACCGGTCCAACCAGTCTAAGATAAGAGGAAGTACCAGGAAACTTGGCTCCCCTTAACAACACCATAAGAAACATTGCAAACAATAAGAATCTCCTATACTGCAAGGTTCCTAAAGAGATTGCTCCCATTTAAATGACTGGAGATAACATATTGCAGCTCCTGTTGTTCTGAACTCCCACTGACCTATTGAAAGGTCTAGATAAGTATCCCAGCAGTGACAAACTCAGCAATACATCAACAACATATTTGCTCTCTCCCTTGGAATCTGCCAAAGTTTCAGTGATCTATAAATTTTGTATTTTACTTTGAATAAAGGGCTCCTGCTAAAAGACCAGCATTCATCCCTTTGTATTCTGCCAATTGGGATCACTCAACTGCCTGCTTGAAAAGGGAGGAAGGAGTTAAAACCAATTCAAAGAAGAACACAACTGTAAACTTTTAGAATGGTTAGTATAAAAGTATATGACCATTTCTTTTGGATTACACTCATGGACAAAACTTAAGGATTTGATGTTGTCAGTCATCTATTTTTTAAGGAAACAAAGGCAATTAGGTTCACACTTGGTTATTTTGTGTCTTTTCTGAAGGTTACTGTGTATCAAATAACTTATTGTCTAAATCCCAAAATACATGCTAAAAGATACAAATTTCTTAAGTTTTTTTTCCATGTGTTTATTAAACATGAACCTCTATTTTAGGAACTGGACCTTCTTCCTGGCCAGTCTCAATGCACCAATTTTCTTGGTTTGCTTTGAGGTTTTCCAATTGAAATAGTTATTTTGCTGTGAATTAAGTGTTACACCTGATGCAGTCATAGGAATACGGCTGGCTCCTTAGAGAGAGCAGCAGCCAAAGTCAGGCCTTGGGAGAGCCCAAGTTGGCTTCTCCAGATAAGATAGTTTCCTGAGGTGTTGATAACTTGACACCAAGATGTTTTGACATTCCTTCCTCCTGTGGCACCAACCATCCTCAGCCAGCAAGTGTTCCTCAGGGATGTGAACACCAACATACACCACCAACCATTTGCTCTAGAATAAAGGTGATATATATCATTAGGAACAAAGCCTCTATTAATTGTGGAATTACAAGCTTGATACCCTAATATGATTGAGTGGAGATAAGAAAGAAGAAGAAGAAGACTAGGGTTCGCATGAGATAACTGAGACTGCCATCCCGCTGAATGACACTGTAATACATTTTTAGTGATAGTTATACAAGGTATGTCCCATAAGTTCCCGGACTGGGTCCATATAAAAAAAAAGGTAAGATTTTTTTTTTTTTTTTTATTTATTAAAACTTTTCAAAGTAATCCCCCCTTGCTTCAACGCACCAGCGCCATCGTTTCTCCCAATTGTCGAAACAGTTTTTATAGGCCTCTTTTGGAATGCTCTTCAATGCCAGCAGCGATTTTTCTATTATGTCTTCCCTGGTGTCAAAATGTCTTCCTTTTAGAACTGCTTTGAGTTTGGGGAACAGGAAAAAGTCATTTGGTGTGATGTCTGGGGAATAGGGTGGTTGAGGTAGGATTTCTGTCCCGTTTTTCGCCAAAAAACTCGTCACCAAGTGCGCTGTGTGAGGGCGGGCATTGTCATGGTGTAGGATCCAGTCACCATTAGTCCATTTTTCTGGCCATTTTTTTCGAATCGCTTCCCTTAGACGGTGAAGAATGCTCAAATACATTTCCTTAATAACTGTTTGGCCTGCAGGAAGATACTCGTGATGAACAATGCCCTTGTTATCCAAAAAAGCGACCAGCAACACCTTGTTTCTGGATTTCAATATCCTGGATTTTTGGGTCTAGGCTCACCCTGACCTCTCCACTCGGCAGATTGACGCTTGGTTTCAGGGTCATAGCCATAGACCCATGTCTCGTCGCCTGTGATTATCTTGTCTTTCCATTCCGGATCCGTTCTTGTCATTTCCAGCATGTCCTCACAGGTTGCAAGCCGACACAGTTTTTGCTCATTAGTGAGGAATCTTGGGATGAATTTTGCAAGAGTCTTTTTGAGCCTCAAATCTTCGGTTACGATCCTTCCAATCGTTGTTTTAGAGATGCCTGTGTCTTGCTCTAGCTCCAGCAAAGTGGTTCGAGGATTTTCTTTTATCAAATCGGTGATTTTTTGCACATTTTCATCAGTCCTTTGAAATGTTGGGCGTCCTTGACGAGGATCATCTTTAATGGAAATTCTGCCAGCTTTAAATCTAGAATGCCATTCAAAAACAGTTGTTCTCTTTGGGGCGTTATTGGGGAATGCTTTATTAAGCATTTCAAAAGTGTCGGTTGCTGATATTTGAAGTTTCACACAAAATTCTATGCAAATCCTCTGCTTCAATTTTTGTTCCATCGTAAAATCGCCGCAGTGCAAGGTGTAACCTTTAAATAAATTAGAATAACTTTGGCGCACGCGCACGTACCGCCTCGACATTGGTACCACCGTGTTGCCAGATATTTTTTCTATAATAAACTGTCAAATTTATTTACATTTTTCATTTATTTATTTTTTTTTATGGACCCAGTCCGGGAACTTATGGGACATACCTTGTATTTAAACATGTGTGTGTGTGTCAAAATTTGAATTGAGAAAGGGTTGAATTATCAATGGTGTTCGAATTGTTCAAATTAACATTGGTTATTTAATAGACTGGAGGTCGGGACATGAAAACATGGTTGAATTAACATTGGTGGAATATAACACGGTTCTACTGCATAAACTATAACATGGTTTTAATTATATAAATGAGCAATAATTTTTTTCAATTAAAAAAAAAGTACACTTTTTCAAAGAATTTCCAGTAGCTTTTCTTCAAAAATTGTGCATCCAAAAAGGTCTGTCCTTTATAACCAAGTTATTATAAAGGAGGCTGTTATGATGGAGTGTACTCACAAATAAAACAACAAAGTTAATTGAAACTACTGATATAAAGAGAGGCAACTTTTACTTTTCTGACAAGAAAGAGAGAACTGATTGTATAGCTAAAGTCTCCTTAAACTCAATGCACCAACTCCAGACTAACTCTGCAGACATCTGACCTGAATACCCTTTCAGAGAGGCAGAAAAGAAAGAAACATCTGTGCATGCATTCTGTTTGGAATAATTCACCAGTATTGTGGGAGGCACCTGTTAAATCTGGTTCTTTAAACACCACACAGAATATTTTAATAATGATGAGGTGGAAAATGTCAAAGGTTTTAAAGTCACCACTAAACCAAGGTCACAAGTTGGGAGGGGGAACTTCATAATGGTTTTAACTTCAGCCACAAAGTAAGATTTTTGGGGGTGCTGGCAAATTTCCCCAATAGTAAAGAGATAACCACCAGAGTATTGAGAAATCTATCACCCAAGTTGTCATTTCGTAATTCCCTCCAGTCTAAGAAGGAAGGAACACCTCTTCATTGTGGGTTTGAAAATAATGACAACTTCCATGGAAGGGAGACACCCTAAAAAACATCACTCACTACCTCTTGTTGGAGGATCATTATAGGTCAAGTCTTTTTTTATATATTTTTTTATTTTACAGAGGCTCATTATTGGGCTGTTCATAATGATATGACAATACACGTATATATTCTGCTGTTCTTGTATGTAAATAATGCTACGACAATCTCATCCTCAATGTGGAATGGGCCAAGCCCTCTGGCAGCAACTGAAGCCCCAGAAGATGACTTTCACACACCATTCTGATCTTGTATTCTTTCTGTACAATTGTTTAAGATATAATTAAACTGATATATTACTATGAAAATAATGTAGCCAAGTGTATTGTAGCCAAAAAGATGTCTCAGCATGTGTACTACATCTAACTGTCCTGTTCCCAAGCTCTGGCTGGGATGTTGTCTCCTCCACAGTGAGAACATGTGTTAAGAGGCAGCTTGTCACTTTTCCTTGATGTGGGCTTATAATACAGGTTTTACTCTATATATAGATGTACCAAAAGAAGCACCTCTCCCTTTAATTATACATAAGAACAATGCCACTATTACATCACCCAAGTAAAAACTTTACTAATGATGATATAGAATGAGCCATAACACACACACACACAAAAGCCTTTATTAAGACACACAGGTCTTACAGAAGATTCTCCTTGGGGTTACAAGATGGAGAAACCTATGAAAGTGGGATATATACAAAGGGGTAAAAATGGAGAAAGATTATATGAATGAGCCATAACATTTATGTTGTATTCTTGTTTGAAAATCTTCCCTTGCTACTTCATCAGCTTAACCACTTTGTTTGGTAAATTTGACCAATTCCATAACCCCTGTCATAGGATAATATGAAATCTAAGCCACCCCTGTACTGATGAGGGCCAAAGCCCGAAACCATGGTATACAGGTTGTCTGAATTTGCCAAAACTGGTGTTGTAGCTCATTCTCTATCATCATTAGTAAAGTTTTCTACTAGGATGATGCAATAGTGCCATTGTTCTGATGACATTTAATATGTCATATGTGACATGTATATCATTTCTCACAACTTTGTTATATATATATATTAAGAAAAAGGCATCTCCTTATCGTGCAACTGAAAGTTGCTGATGGCTGGCGCCATCTATCGGAATAAATATCAACTATTCTCGTTGATTTTTAATTATTCCAGAATTGGCCAAATACCCATTCTTGATTAATCAAGAAAAGCTAACCACGGACGCGTTTCGGGCTGTTGGCCCTCATCAGCGTGGTGCAAGCTGTACCTCAACGACCAAAAAATTGGTCATTAAGGCATCCTGAAAAATCATGAAACGGGTAGTTTAGGCCAGAATTGCGTGAGGACGCTACACAATGTGAAAAAATAGTACAAATGTAACATTGTACTGGGATAAGGTGCATAAATTAAGAAAAAGGCATCTCCTTATCGTGCAACTGAAAGTTGCTGATGGCTGGCGCCATCTATCGGAATAAAATACGGAATGGGTATTTGGCCAATTCTGGAATAATTAAAAATCAACGAGAACAGTTGATATTTATTCCGATAGATGGCGCCAGCCATCAGCAACTTTCAGTTGCACGATAAGGAGATGCCTTTTTCTTAATTTATGCACCTTATCCCAGTACAATGTTACATTTGTACTATTTTTTCATATATATATATATATATAGGTGTGATCTGGGGTGGGCAGTCATAGTCCTGAAGTGTTGCAGCACAAAGGGCAAAGTAGAAAGGACTCAAAACCTCATAGTAAGACAGGTATCAAGCTGACAAGTAGAAAAGGCCTGACTCCAGCTGGGAGTGTCTGCTCACTACACACAAAAACTAAATATAAACTGTCCTTCCCAAGATGGTAGGTTTTTAGGGCTGTCCTGGGTGATGATGTAGTCCTGGAAGATTCTAGTTTGGTTAGCAGCACCGCCCTATGTTAAGATTTAAAGTCCCCACTTTTTCCTTTGTTAGCCACTTCTGTCATTCTTTAATTTGCACGTGGTACACAATTTTTTTATAAGGAGCTTTATAAATTGTTATATTTTGGAATCAATTCAATGAACAGATACTTATTGAGGCATTGGGGGTTTATTTTAGAAATGGATATGGATATTAGTTTATAAATTAACTGCTATACATATCTATACTAGCCTGGGTAATTGTCAGGTGCCTTTTTGTTTGGGAACTCTATCAGTTGATTAATTTTAGTCTCAAAAACAATGTGCAAAAAATATCAACCCCCCCTCCCGTCTATTTAATAGTCCTTCCAGCGCTACCCCTAGTGGTAAAATTCACATAATTTTGCTTTTTGATTTCTTGAAATTACAACATATGAAATTTATAAATATACATCAGCTCTACCTTCTATGTAAAATGTCTTTATAAGATTTGAGAGTTTGGAGGGAAGAAGAGTAACAAACACATTTCAATTATATATATAATCAAATCTATGATGGTTTGTTGCTAGTGTCCATCAAGTCAAGATTAGAGCTCCATTTATATAAATATATATGAGACATTGTTGTTGTTAGTGTCCATCAAGTTTATTTTTTGGTGATTATATAGACAAATATTCTTCAATTTGAGCTGTAAGTGACCATCACTTAGCTCATCCAGTGACTTTCCAGTAGTTTTCTTGATCCCTTTTAGCCAGCTCATTGCAAGTCTTCCTTCCTCTCTCTTCGATTTTTCTAATGTCAATATTTTTTCTAATCTATTTGTTCTCAGTGTGTTCAGAGTAGGTCAGTCTTTCTTTCCATATTTAGGATTCTAGGAATCTAGCAGAATTAAAGATTGAAATATTTGTTCTTTTATCTTTCCATGACACACTCAGTAGCCTTCTCCATGTCCACATTTCACAACCTTCAATAACTCCGCCTTTGCCGGTCCCAAGCCCGGATGAAAAAGGAGGAGGGGGAGCAGTAACAAACTCACTAAAAAACCTGGACTCAGCTGGCCCAGGCTGATAGTACCCTGTAAGGGCTCCTAATCCAGGGATACAGGATGAGCAGTGCTTGTACTCCATGTTAGGAGCGGCTGCAGATGGCGTCTGTTCCTCAAGTCAGAGGCAGCCATTTCTTTTGGAGCTAAGTCGGCCTGCCACTGAGTAGTGCTCCCAGTCTTAATGACAAAGGCAAATGCATTCTACTTCACCCAGACATGATCTCAAACTTTACAAGTTTGATACCCTAATATGATTGAGTGGAGATAAGAAAGAAGGACAACCTTCAATTATTTCATCTTTTCTAAGAGTCCAGCTCTCACATCTATAAATGACCACAGGGAATACCAATGCCACTACAATTCTCTTCTATATCTTGAATTAAATTCCTTTATCATCCATAATCTAATTCAATTTCATCATTGCATCCTTTCCTAGTGCTATTCTCCCCTGATATACAATTTGGATTATATAGATTAGAATCATAAGGTCACCTACAACAGCATTGTTACCTAAATTTTCAATCTTAATTTATATATTTCAATATGGTCTTATTAAACCTTGTGTGTGTGTTTATAATCTATTCCAAATAATTGGAATCACCAGTAAATCAAAATTACTTCAAATTAACAAACCTGTATTTACAATCATTTTAAATCTCCCTCAAATTTGCTTAAATCAGAACTACCGTAGAAATAAGGATTATTGATAGAATATAAAAAAAAACAAATATTAAGTTATATAATATTTGTTTTCTCTACAAGAAAATTCCCCACTTGACTGTATCTATTGTAGTAACATTCATCGAGAGGAAGATGTTGGGGGAAAAAAAGATTTAACCCTACGACATATATGGCAGCCACTTAATGAAATTTTTGTCCACATCCTTCTCATTTGACTGCCTCTGCTCCCAATAACAGATGAAACAGATTTATAACTGAAGACCAACCAAATTCCAATAAGTGACCTAAGGACATTGTCTGGAGCTAGGTCACCATTGTTTGACAAATAGTCTGCTGATAATAAATAATTGACACCTTCAACTTTCACACTGATAAGGACTCTCCAGGAATGAAAGAAAGCATTTACCAGTATAGAACACAGCAATTAATAAAGGTTTAATTAAGAATCTTTGATAATTTGTATTAGGGATGAGAAGCAACAGCTAACAATCCAAATATGGGAATTAGACATTTATAATTTACACCCATGGACAAAACTTAAGCAAATGGAAAGTCTTTGATGACACCAGTCATCTATTTTTTTAAGATGACAGAAGCAATTTTGTTCACACTTGGTTATCTCTTCAATAAAGGTCACTGTAATATCTTTCAGAGTTATTGTCTGAATCCCGATATACATTTATTTATTATCATCAAATCAGACGTGATTTCCCCATAAGGGATGCTTGAATCATGCAACAGCACTAGATTCAGATATACAACTTCCTTAAGTTTGGCCCACAAGTGTACTTGTTTGGTTGTTTTCACAAATACTCCATTAGCAGGCATGATTCCTAGGAAATTGTGAGAGTATTGCTAATTGGGGGACTCCCAGGTATAGTTCTAGCTGTATAGAGAGTTGATACGTGGCAGGCAAGCAGCCCCAGTTAAAAGACCAAATTATCAACAAAAGGAAGGAAGTCAAGAGGAAACAACTTACTCCTTTTTGAAGCCGCTTCTGAAGGAAGGAGGATCCTCCGGGACGGCATACCTGGGGGTATTTGGCCTTCAGCTTGGCTTCCTCCTCCTTCTCTGCTTCCTTCAGGGTCTCTCCTCCCTGCGCAGGTCGCGTGGTTGGACATTGCCTAGCAATGGTGGGACAAAGCCACTAGTGACAGTTTTACAACTCCACATTTCACATGTTTTAGTCAGTGCCGTTACCATAGGACTTGTCCCAGGTGTTGACATTATTTTTTACACACAGTTTATCTCCTCCAAATAACAATGTTTACTACCCCTAAGATACCTTCAAATACAGTTAAAAGGAAATGCAGTTGAACTAGAAGATTTAAACACAAGGTAATAAGACCAAATCCCATTATATAAATGGTGTGTAGTGGATGTGTTGGATTTGGTCTTATTATCTTGTGTTTATAATCTATAATCCAAATTGTGCCTTATCATAGGAGATTTAAAGTTGAAGCTCTTACAGTAAGCATGTGATAACAACAATTATTGGAGGCAAAAAATAATATGCCACCGATTGTAATTAAATCGACGATAGGACCAACCGGCGAGAAACTATGCATAATCGAAGCCTCCTTAATAACGAAGATCCTAGACAAATGTGGAATAGAGTATAAACTTGAGGAAACGGTTCAATCAAAGAAGAGAACTCGCCGCTCACAGGATGACTCAAGATCGCCAACTAGGAGCGAACGTAATCTGAAGACGCCTAGAATGGACATCGACGAACAAAGTCCCGTCACTGGAGTTTCTCAACAAATGAACGCAGCTCACCCACCGCAAGACGAAGAAGAAAATAACGACAACGATGGCCCATGGACCACAGTCACTAACGTGAAAAAAACGAGAATTCCTCCTGTTATTGCAGAAAATGTAGCAGATTGGAAGCTTCTTTGCCAAGAACTAAAAGACTTGTGCATGGAACCATTCCAAGTCACAATTTCTGGCAAAAAGCACATAATTAAATCGAAAAACATAGGCGACTTCAAAAAAATCAGGGAGTATGTACAGAAAAATAATGGAGGATATTCTTACAGACTACAGTAGGAAAAACCACTGAAAGTGGTATTGAAGGGGGTAACAACAGCCTTCAAAGAAGAAGACGTCGTAACTGAACTGGTCTTAATGGTCTTCACTGAGGTCATTGTCAAAAGACTCCATAGACAATCGACCAAAATACTGATGAATATAGTCCTAGTAGAGCTACCGAAAAATGAACAAAATAAACGAATCTATGGAATAACTGAAATACTTTACCAAAAAAATAGTCGTGGAATCATTCAGGACTACGAAACGAGTGACCCAATGCTTTAACTGCCAGGGTTTTGGGCATGGCCAGCTAAACTGCTTTTTGAAGCCCAAATGCGTCAAGTGTGCTGAAGAACACCATTCGAAGGATTGTCCAAGAAAGTCGATACAGCTCCCACCAAAGTGCGCTAACTGTGGAGAGGCGCACACAGCCAATTACCGCGGATGCCCAAATTTTCCGAA
This sequence comes from Cordylochernes scorpioides, assembly GCA_030710605.1. Lineage (NCBI taxonomy): Eukaryota > Metazoa > Arthropoda > Arachnida > Pseudoscorpiones > Chernetidae > Cordylochernes > Cordylochernes scorpioides. The sequence goes on along the minus strand of CP092877.1, from coordinate 70,169,768 downwards.
GCCACAACAACAGCAGCTAAAGCCTCCCAGACAAAACTCCCCTAACAACATACCTCAAAGCAAGCTCCACTAAAACAGAAGAAGCAACTGTTGAAAAACAAAAGGCAAGTTACGCTGAAACTGCAAAAAAGAACTGGGAAAAGTTATTAGAAATTATCAAAACCTTCTTACAATGAAAGGCAAATTACTTTTAAAAATCGTTAATTTCGCAAAATAAAATCGCAATTTCAAATATCATCAAATCCAACTATACAAGAATTTGTTCAAAATCAAGGTGACCTCAGCCACCGAATCTGACGACCTGGACCCAATGGCTAGCTGACAGCCAAACACCCAACAACTGCCCTCCTGTAAGGTTTGGGGGGGGGGGCACTCCAGCATTACAACTCGCCATGTGTAAATAATCTGGACAAGGTGACTCACGAGCTGTGCTCAAATGTAACACCTGCAAATTGAGATGAAATAAATAAATAAATAAAGCATGTGATAGGCACCTGAGGCAAGGTTCAAAATCATGTGCTGAAACCAGGAGTAGCAGCTAGCTCAATATCACACTGAGTCAACACATGATTGTCATGGTTAACCTAGAGTGATTATATATATACAGTAAAACCCCGCTAATACGAACCCTGATTCCCGATTCCATTCCATTGAAAATACCATCGTTATAACGAACTTTGCGATTTTTTAAATAACGAACTACAGCTATAACAAACCTATTTTCTGTCCCAAAATGATAAAATCTATTAAAAATACTAGGCTTATAACAAACTTAAAATTGTTAAAAAAAAAAAAATTTTGAGCATGTTTCAGCTTGCGGATCGCGATTTCAAAACAAAAAATTAGCGGCATTGTTTGTTTTCATTTTCATTCTATTTTTGCTGTATGTTGTATAAATTTTTACACATTATACTTTTATTTAATAGAATATATTTGCATTCGACAATTTTGAAATAGAAGAAAAATACAAATTACTTCCAAAATAAAGAAAAGAAACAAAGAATGGCATTCTAAAAAAAAAAAACAGTGGCAGCATGCCCTTTTAGAAGCGCTCTATATCAAGTTTAACCTAGGCTAAAAAATAATTTCAAATAATTTTAAAGCCAGAAATGGTTTGAAAAACAGGTTAAAAACAAAAATTTAATATACACTTCAGAAGAATATGTGGAAACTGGAATTGGAAAAAGAAGAAGAAAAAAAAAAAGTTCCCCCAAGTTTCCCGTGTCTCATAGACCACAAACAAATCGACTTATAAATTCTCAAAAACTACCACTACAGTTATATTTTTAGAATGGAATTCTTGTTAGGCATATGACTCATTCAGGGTTCGCGGATATTTGTCCTGGCCGGCCGTTTTACCACCGATTTTGTGTTTGCAAATTGACGTTTTTTTATTTGCAATTTTACCAATCGCGCTATCGTATCAACATGTTTCGCGTCCGATTTTTCTGAATTGGATACTTTTGATTCATCCTCAATTGATTCAGAATACACGGAGCTTTATTCCTTTGAGGGAAATAACGATATTTTAAGACAATTCTGATTTCCAAATTTCACTTTTCACTTTCAAACAACAAGGTATTAGAGGCATTTTTTCAAATAAATATATATAGTACTAGCGGACGTACCCGGCTTTGCCCGGGTTTTACCTGAGTAAAGGTTTGTCTAACGAATCTCTCGATAAAGTGAACATTTTTTCCCGGTCCCTTGAAAAATACTCGATAAGTTGAATAAAATCAATATTAATTGGTTCCCTCGGTAATTGGAAGTTAAAGGAATAGTATCTTGCCTTGGAATTGTATCATTATTCTTGTATGGACGTACCCGGCTTCGCCCGGGTTTTACCCGAGTAAAGGTTTGTCTAACGAATCTCTCAATAAAGTGAACATTTTTTCCCGGTCCCTTGAAAAATACTCGATAAGTTGAATAAAATCAATATTAATTGGTTCCCTCGGTAATTGGAAGTTAAAGGAATAGTATCTTGCCTTAGAATTGTATCATTATTCTTGTCTCAAATAAATTGCAGTGTCATCCTGAATTTTGTCTTTCCTAATTTTCTACATTACAAAATCCTCGTATCATCATGATAATATTTAGAGCAGATTGTTGAATTATAACAGATAAATTAGAATATTTATCTTGATTATTTTAAAGCGAAAAGTTATTTCAAAAATTTTATTTGCTAGAAACCTTCCCAGTACTGTACTAAATAACTTCCCAAAGTTTCATGGCGTTCCAATGAGTGGTTTGGTCAGGCATAAAGGACAAACAGACACACACACACACACACACATACATTCATTTTTATATATATAGATTATATTATTTGAGAAAGATGTTCTAAAATACTCTTATACCTTTTAAATATATAATTAATGTTTTGTCTAGGGGATTTGGCTTAATTTTTAAATAATACAGAGGTTTATATATAAACATGTATGCTAATGATAAGAAGAACCTATTAACAAATGACTTCTTTTGATATTCAGCCTTACTGTAAAGAAATAGGTCAATTTAGGGAATTAAAACAAAGTGACCATTATTAAGTGGCTGCCTTTTCCTGTTTGTATGGCTGTTTTTTAATTATGCGGTCTAAAAATTTAGAAGAAATTAAAAAAAAAAAAAAAATGGGCAAACCGTGGCTATAGTGAACCAAAAGCTCTGTCCCATTGAGGTTCACTATAGAGGGGTTTTACTGTATATTTTTTTAGAGTTAAGAACAAAGCAGTGTATTATTAATAGCAAATTGTGGCACCCTAGAGAGAAGTCAATGTTGAAAAAGAAATTGTGACATAGACAATAATAGAGATGACATGCTATGTTTTGTAAACTCTAAGCAGAACACTTTATACCAAAAGTTATTATTTATAAAGGGGTAGATATTGTAAATATGTGAGGGACCAAAAAAGGCACCCCTGTAATCTCTCATGAGCAACCACCTCTATAAAACAAAAACAAATTTCATTGTAAGTCTACACTATAATGAGTCTCCCAACATGACTGGTACAGAGCAGGAGGGACAAGCACCGGTTCTGTCCTCCCAAGAGAACAACAGTCTTTGATTTCCAGACTTAAGTCTGGTCATCTACGGACAATGACTTTCCAGAATGGTTGCAAGGTTTTCCCACTATGTACTAAGTGCAATTCTCAGCCTGCAACCCCAAGACATATTATTGACTGTATTGACTCATCCATTGATGAGCTCTACTCTTCCCCGGCAGACACCATCAAAAATCTCAAGCTTTACAAGCTTGATACCTTAGTGTGATTGAGTGGAGATAAGAAAGAAGAAGAAGATGAGTCTCGCATGAACAACTGTCTCAGTTAGGGCAGCAACCAGTAAAATTTATTGTTAAATACTTTGCAACAAAATTATCAAGCACTTTTGAACTAAGAAATTATACCCACTTTGTCATCTCAAAGCAGCTTTTGTTTTCTAATTGTTTCTTAAATACAGTCTATATCGCCCCCTCTAAATAGCGTCTTCCTCTTTATAGCGCCAGATTTTAAATACGTAGTACGATGCGATTTACATTAAAAGTGACTTGTCTATAGCACCCCCTCTCTATAGCACCTTATTTTGGTGAGTCTCAAGAGGGGTGCTATAGACAGGTTTAACTGCATTTGTATGTATAGGCCATGAGAATGTTGGTAGATAGATTTATATATTTTGAAAAAATCCAATATTTAATTTTATAATTATAGTGTCATATCATATAGTATCCAATACATTCCAAGTTACATTACACTTCTCTCATTAACCAGAGCTTGAAGGGAAAGCAATTCACTTCCACCAATTGATAAAGCACAATTTGGATTATAGATACAAGGAAATAAGACCTAACCCAAATAATTTAATAGTGTGTGACATTTCAGTAACAGCATTGTTACCAAAATGTCACACACTATTAAATTATTTGGATTAGGTCTTATTTCCTTATATGAGAAAATATTAAAAATAACCTCACAAATACGTACTAAAAAAAAAAAAAACCCTTTATTAAATAAAACTTACTGATAATCAAGGACTATGTGCTGATTTCTTAGCACACAAATCCCTGTTGATGGTAGTTTCTATGACATCTCTAGGTAACAGTAGGGTATACACAGTACAAGAATGTTGTGCCCCACCAAGTTACTTAAAAGTACTTTCAATCTTATTTTAGATATCACCAGTTGGCATCTTGCCCGGCTCTGATGATATCAGTTGTGCTTGAGGCAGATTTTACTTTACTCTCATGCAAACTTTTCACAGCAGCTTAAAAGACTAATTTTATTTCTTTGATCCTTGATTTCCAGACTTAAGTCTGGTCATCAACGGACAATGATTTTCCAGAATGGTTGCAAGGTTTTCCCACAATGTACTAAGTGTCAACCTGCAACCCCAAAACACATTATTATTGACTGTATTGACTCATCCATTGATGAGCTCTACTCTTCCCCGGCAGACACCATCAAAAGTCTCAAGCTTTACAAGCTTGATACCTTAATATGATTGAGTGGAGATAAGAAAGAAGAAGACATTTTATAGTAAATCCTGTTATAGAGAGAGGTCAATGGAATTGGAAGGAAGAAGTGAAGGGAAATGATGGCCATCAATTCTTGCATCGCTTGATATCACCAGATATCCATATTGCCAAATCTATGTCAAATTTGGTCTTATTACCTTGTATTTCTAATCTATAATCCAAATTGTGCCTTATCTCATGGGAATCACCCTATTCATTTGAAAAGAAATCACAAAATGGGGAGAAGAGTTTCTTTCATTTATAAACATTTGTACAAGCTTTCGAGTAAATTTCCCTTCTACAGGCACAATATATGTACCATGCCCTACGTAAGGATTCAATTTGAGTGGGCTTTCTGTATTTTACACCACCACCGCAGTATATCCCCAGTATGCAAATAATACAAAAATAAAGTTTTTTTTTATATACAGCTAAACCTGTCTATAGCACCCACTCTTGGGACTCACCAAAATAGGATGCTATAGAGAGGGGGTGCTATAGACAGGTCACTTTTAATGTAAATCGCATCATACTACGTATATACAGGCGCTATAGAGAGGAAGGCACTATTTAGAGGGGGACGCTATAGACAGGCTTAACTGTATAACCTTTGTGTAGAATATTCAAATACATCAACAACGGTAACTCTTCCTTTTCCGGTCCCAAGCCTGGATGAAAAAGGAGGAGGGGGAGCATTAACAAGCTCGCTAAAAACCTGGGCTCAGCTGGCCCAGCTGATAGTACCCTGTAAGGGCTCCCGATCCAGGGATACAGGATAAGCAGCGTTTGTACTCCATGTTAGGAGCGGCTGCACATGGTGTCTGTTCCTCATGTCAGAGGTGGCCATTTCTTTTGGAGCTAAGTCAGCCTGCCACTGAGTAGTGTTCCCAGTCTTAATGAGAAAGGCAAACGCATTCTACTTCACCCAGTCATGGTTGTCAAATCTCAAGCTCTACAAGCTTGATACCCTAATATGATTGGGTGGAAATAAGAAAGAAGTAGAAGACAACAGGGTGGTAGTCGAAACAACCTTGCCATGGTACACACACAGTTATGGGGGGGGGGGGGGGGGGAGGAGAGATTCTTTAAAACAAAAATAAAGGTGTGAAGCCACTCCTCCTATTTCCCCACATTAGCATCTGAAGATGTTGAAAGAATATTCTAGTAAACCTGTCTCTTGGCAGAAGTTTGGCAACAACTAGCTGCATGATTGTATGACTAAAAGTGGCATCAGCTCCACCAATCCCTGATGGAGACATCTGAGAAGCACTGTACAAAAAATGCCTGTTTATTTATAGTTTGATTCCTCTTTATACACATACCCACACAAGGTAATAAGACTAAATCATTAATTTGTATTTGGTCTAATTATCTTGTGTGTTTCTTATCTATAATCCAAGTTAATACCTAATTGATAAGGCACAATTTAGAGCATAGATTAAAAACACAAGGTATTAAGACCAAATCTAAATAAATAAATAAATATGTGGCATTTCAGTAACAGCGTTGTTACCATTGTCAGACAATTCAGTACTTTTGTCTGATGATGGTAACAATCCTGTTACCAAAACGTCGTACACTATTAATTTATTTAGATTTGGTCTTATTACCTTGTAGTTCTAATCTATAATCTGAATTGAGGCCTTACAACTCCCCAACATCACTTTAGGATATTATATAGGTTACAACCAAGCTGCTATGAAAAAAATTAAACATGAGGCTAGACACTGTATAACCTGGCTAATTGACACATAAATTATGTTTTCATGTCCCAATCCCCTATCAAATAACCAACGTTAATTCTTGTTTAAACACAAATTTATTTCTAAAAAAAAACATTACTTTGGCACGTAGGGTATATTAAGTTAATCGTGAAATATTCTGAAAAAAAAATTAAAGTCTCATTTGGTATCAATTGAAATTATTAATTAAAATAATATCTAATCCAAATAATTTATTAATGTGTGATGGCAACAACATTGTCATCAGACAAATCATTTTTTTCTTTTATCTGATGATGGTGACAATGTTTTTGCCGAAACGTCACACACTATTAAATTATTTGTATTAGGTCTTATTTTCTTTTATTATAATCTATAATTCAAATTGTGCCTTATCATTATTAATTAAAATATATTACAACAGTATTTTCTAAAATTATTATTTAAATTATATATTTGTTTGTCTCTCATCTAACTAGAAAAATATCCACTAGCAGTAAGTGTCTTGATGAAAAATCACCTAACCAACTTTAATTTAACATGAATTCAACCAAAAGCTTTGATATCCTTTGGGGTGTTGAATTATAAAAGGTTAAGACTATATGTTCTTTTCATTACATAACATTATTTTTCATTTTAAAAAAATAGGTAATTTCAAACTAATATGGATGTAAAAACAGAAAACATATTGTTTACCTAATTTTCTCTAATTGTTCCTTATTTATATAAACAGCTATAAATATTGTATAAACAGTTAGGATGTCTTAAAACAGAGCTTGTAGTTTATAACCCTAATTTAACCTTATATAAACATGTCTCAAGATCTCCCAAACTGCTCTACTTCCACACAAAAAAATAATTAAATTGATTCTTTAATAATAAAATAATCTTTAATAATAATCTGAAAAAACTTTAAGTAAAGAAAAAATATAGTAAAAGCATACAATATGTATTTGGAAATAGGAAGAGATGCAAGAAATTGATTAGAACAAAAAAAAAGGCCTAAATAATTTATATTTCTATATAAGTGAAATTATAAAATTTAGGGATATAGAAATGGCCATACAATATAGATAGAAACTTTTGGCTTACTAATTTTGAAGAAACTTGTTTTTATATACTCTCTTTGCCCACTATATACTTTTCTTTAAAAGATGAAATTGAGTTATTCTATCAAATTTTGTATGAAAATAACAATTAGCTAATAATTTAAAATATGTTGAGTAACTTCATTTGTAAAAGTATTTTGGATAAAAGTATTGTACATGTAAAAACAATACACATGTGTACTTCAAATAGTTATCAATTTTCTAATAGCTAAAACTAATATTTTTTTAAATTTACAATTAAAAACAAAAAATAGTAAATTCATTGATACAGATTTTTAGCCATACTTTAATTGGCTTTACAAAATTAAAAGGGTTATTTTAAAATATTTATGATTTCTCTATATAGATTTTAGAGAATGTGTTTACTTTCTTTTTTTATATTGTTAAATGAGTGGCCGAAACAAACGATTTTTTTAGTTTCCGTATAAGGCTTGAAATTTGAATACACTTAATAAAATAAGGGTTCGTTAAAACTTGTTTCAGACGATACTTAACAATAAATTTCATGCGCCTTTTTTTAGTGGCGAGTTAACAATTTACCTCTTCTATCATTTCTTCGGTGCCAGAATCTTTACTAACTTCTACGTCTTCTTGATCTTTTGTTTCGAGAGACATTTCTAAGTTCTAGCCTCTTTTTAAAGACTTAAGTCAAAATAAAGTGAAAATAGAGAGAAGAATGAAAAGACAAATTAACTGTTAACAAAAATAATCAAAGAAACGTCTTCCAGACAAAGTTACCGAATATTTTTAAATATTTTAAAAGGCGGTTTATTTAAATAAAGTTTCAAAACGAAGAATTATTTTGATAATATTTTTCAAAATTTAAGGGAAATTTTGTTTTATATTTTAATTTTAATTTAAATTTTTTTGTCATTTCGAAAAAACGCATCACTATTTCAAAATCTAATATTAAATTGGAGTTAATTTTTATATATACAGTCGAACTTGGATAATTCGAACCCCAAGGGACCATAAAAAAATTCGAATTATCCAAAAATTCGAATTAAAAACGGAAATTATAATTATAGGAAATTCTGGGGACCAAGATAAATATTCGAATTAAAGAGGTTTTCGAATTAAAGAAGTTCGAATTATCCAAGTTCTACTGTATTTTAAAATATATATATTTATATTTTAAGAGTTATCAATACATATGTATTTGAATATATTAAAATTGTTAACATTATTATTAATATTTAAAGTGGTATTTTATTTATGGTGCACTTTTACATTCATCCAAACTAAATTAACTATTTTATTCTAGGATTGGAGAAAATAATAAATTTAGGTTTGACGCTTTTTTAAGAAAATATTTTACTTGATAAGGCACGATCCAAATAAATAAATAGTATGTGACGTTTCAGTAATAACGCTGTTACCGAAACGACACATAAGATTTATTTATTTGGATTTAGTCTTATTACCTTATGTTTAGAACATTTTACACTTAAATAACAACATTTTATACTTTAATTACAACATTTCACACTTTAGTGACATTTTTTTACACTCTGATACCATTTTCATTTTAAGAGATATTTTATAAATGTTTAATTGAAATACTGAAAATTTACATAAATACAAAAGAAAATTATTTGTTTTAGTACAGTTTTTATCATAATTTTTTATACGAAAAAGAACATTTTTGATTCTAATAGGAATTTTTTTTGTGTATACAAGTATTAAAGGTTTTCACACTTAAAATACATATTAAGAGTTTAATACAGGATTTATCACACTGGCTAACAAAAAAAAAATTTTTTTGACTGTTCAAGAAACAGCTATTCTAGGGTTTTCTCCAAAGTGTTGATTCCTAATATGCAAACCTTTTCTTTCTATCAGCTTTTTTTAAAGGTGCACTGTTCACAACTCTTATATTGACATTTTATTCCCCTTAGCTATGTTTCTTTTACTGTGGCACAGATCACACTCTACTTGAAAACAGCCAATGTGGTGAAGAAGAGACATATGTTGCCTTGTGTGGCGCCAGCTGCATAAGGTCAATTTTTTAATGGAGGAAGCAAAATTTGAAAAAAATGTATTTATTTAATTTAGTATCTGATATAGATATTATATATCTTTCTGTGATTTTATTATTATTATTTTTTTATCTTTGCTTTCCCTAACTGTAAATTTTAATTATCTCTGATCGACAATTTCAACTACAGTGATCCTTGAGGAAGTATACCTTTTTCTCCCTATGTCTAGACCTTGAATTTACAGTTCTCAAACAAATCCGTGAACTTAGGGATTCAGTGTATGTTGAATTAGTTTTTAATCAGTGACACATTCACTTGCAGCTATCAGCTTCACTTCCATCGATAATGATGTCAATTTTTATTTGAGCTATTAGCATGGCTGTGGGAGGTCAATGTATCTAATTATTCAGTTGGACAAACCAGCCTAGAAGATTTCCTTCATGGTGAAGGTGTGTCAGTTCAATTTTTAAAAAATAAATTTGTTTTAATTATTACTGAAATGAGTTGGCTATGGAATTTTTGTGTCTTAAATTTCAAGGTTACTGATTTTGAATTATCCTGATAGAAGTAAGAAAGCGCACTAAATTTGTAATTTTAGTTTTGCTCCCCTGTATTTTAAAATTGCGCAACTATATTTAATTATGAAAAAAATATATATTAGATATATATATAATTATTATTTTGAAAATTAAATTTATAAGAAACTATGTGTGCATATAAATGTACACTCTAACATTTAAAAATTTGGATATATGATTTTAGGAATTATTATTTTTTAATATATGAATGATAGGCTTTTTGTAGTATTTTAAATAATTACAACTCTCTTTAAAGCAACAAAAGAATTATTTGTTGCATTTATCAAGACGAGAAAGAAAAACAAACACCAGAAAGCCAAACCAAAACCTTTAGGTTAGTTCCTATTCCAAATCTAGCTTTCACACAGAGTATTGAAAAATAAAATACAATCCCTCCCCTGTGTGGAAGCTTCTATCAAACAAGTCCGAGAGTGTTTATACAGTTTTTAAGTTTCTCCTTGGGAAGACTCTTTGTTAATAGGTCCACTTCCATTTCGTCACTCCTAACAAATTCAAGGTCGATTGTTCCTTCTTCCACAGCATCTTTTATAAAATACAATTTTCGGTTTATATGTTTTGTCCAGGAAGTTATTTTTTCAGATTTAATCCACTTGATAGCAGATTGACTATCTGTTTTAAGCGTTGTAGGAAAGTTCGCATCCTTACATAGTTTTTCTAAAAGTCCTTTAATCCATTTTACTTCGCAGATCCCTTCGCATATCGAAATCAGTTCGGCTTCGCATGTAGACAGAGCCACCAAACTTTGTTTCTAGCTTCTCCAACTGATCAGGTTGTTTCCCAGTTTAACTGTGTATCCGGAATAGGACTTTGCGTCACTTGTTGAACACCAGCTTGCATCTGTGCTGACAAGAATGCTATTTTCTGATGGCATGTATCTTAACATTTTATCTCTGGTGCCCTTCAGGTATCTATATATTCTCTTAACTCCTGTTAAATGTGCTTCTCTTGCATCATTGCAAAATCGGGATAAATTGCTCACATTAAAAGAAATATCTGGACGAGTTCCGGTTGCCAAATACATCAGGGATCCGATCATCTCTTGATACAATGTCTTGTCTACTGGTTTGGAATCTTGACATTCATCAAAACTTTGGTCTCGATCTCCCGGAGTTTGAACATTCTTCGAGTGCAAATTTCTTCAAGATTTTATCGATATAATGGGCTTGTGATAGATCGAAACTGCTGGCTCGGCAACCCTGGAGCTCTGACGTCACTACCTGTGGATGTAACCCAGGCGAGGCCGCGTGGCCACGAGACTTATTCTTTTCTCTTTTTTCCCCATGTTTACTTTTAATCTATATCTAATCCCTTTACCTTGTAGTTAATTAAAGTATAATTAACGTTGAGCGCTGTGTGTAATCAATTGGAATACAACAAAGATTATGAGACTGAAGACGCGCAAGGCTTAAAACGTGAAACTGAAGAAGCGCAAGGCCTAAAACTTGAGACAAGAAGCGCAAGACTTAAAACGTCAGACTGAAGAAGCGCAAGGCCTAAAACGTGAGTAAACAAATTTCCTTTGATTACTTGGACCATCCTTTTTTTTCTACTTACCAAATATTTTGTAAAATGGCAAACACAACGATTACAAAATTAAATGGTGCTAATTACTCCAGCTGGAGCTTCCAGATGAAACTCGTTCTAATCGAAAACGATTTGTGGAGTTTGATCAATCCAGGAGAGGCTAAGCCTGACCCTAGTGACCTTGTTGCAACAAATTGTTTTTTGTCGCGGGAGGGTAAGGCGTTTGCAAAAATTTGCTTCGGGATTAATGATGAACAACAATTGCATGTTCAACATTTGAATACTCCGAAAGAGGTCTGGGAGGAAATGGAAAAATTATACGCACCAAAGGATAGTAGATATCGAGCCGTACAACTAAGAAGGCAGTTATATGGCGAAAGGTTGACTCAGCACAGCAATATGGAAGGGTATATGGGGAAGATAAACTACATTGTAAACGAACTGGCCCAAATTGGCGACAAAATTGATGATGGCGATTTGGCTATGGTTCTTTTGGGTGGATTACCAGAGGATTGGGACATCGTTGTCTCAACCATATGTAACTTGCCTGATTCAGACTTCACGACCGCCACAGTTAAAAGACGGCTGTTGGCAGAAGCAGAAAGGCGTTCGTCTAATCTACCAAAAGATGTGGGTGCCATGGTCGTTAATGCCTCTTCGAAGCCCATTGAAACAGAAAAACAATTTAAAGCAAAGGTTGTTTGTTTCAAATGTGGAGGTAAAGGCCATTATGCAAGGGAATGCAGGAAGAAAGGAAAGAATGAACAAAGACCAAAGAGGTTTGACCAAAACAAAGGCGTGAATATGTCGGCAATGTGCAACACTTTGTTTGGAGCTACCGCCGAGACCTGGATCATAGATTCTGGAGCGACGCACCATATGACTCCCAAGAGAGATTACTTCACATGTCTGAAAGAGTGCACAAGCAATATGAGTTCCATCACTATTGCGAATGGCTCTTCTATAGAAGCATGTGGTATCGGTACTGTCAGTGCCAATATTGTTGGACACAAGGGAGATGCCAGCAATATGGTTGCCCAGAACACCTTGTATGTTCCAGATATGCGTCACAGTGTTCTGTCTGTACGCCAAATGATAGAAAACGGTAGAAAGGTTGTCTTCAACAGGAGTGGTTGCCACATTATGGACATGAAAGGTAAACTCTTGATAGAGGGAAAGAAGTTGGATAGACTTTACTACGTCCAGGCTACTCCATCCTCTCCGATAGATCAGAATGATCATGTTTCTCTTGCATCTGAATGCAAGGAAGAGCTTACACTGGAACTTTGGCACAAAAGGCTGATGCATGTAAATGCATATACGATAGCAAAGATGGCCAAGAACCAAAGCGTAAGAGGACTTAATTGCAGCCCGGCAAAGCCAGAAAAGTGCGAAGACTGCTTGATCGGCAAGTCTTACCGTCTGCCATTCCTTCAACACTCACACAAGGAGGAAAAAGAAATCATGCCGTTGGACTTGGTGCATGCGGACTTGATGGGTCCACTCGACGTATTGAGCTGGGGAGGAGCCAAGTACGTCTTAACCATCATTGATGAATCTACGAGATATACAAGTGTATTTTTCCTGAAAAACAAAGGCGAAACCCTGGGAAAAGTCAAAGAGTGGATTCAAGAATCTGAGAAACAAACCAGCCGGAAACTAAAACGAATACGTACGGATAATGGCTTGGAATTTTGTTCCAAAGAATGGGACACTTTCTGCACGAGCGTCGGAATAGTTCATGAACACACTATGACGTATACACCTCAACAGAATGGTGTGGCAGAAAGAATGAATAGGACACTTCTAGATCTTGTCAGGAGCACTATATCTGGAAGTGGTCTGCCAAAGGCTTCCTGGGCGGAGCTGACTTACACCGCAGCCTATGTCAGAAACAGAGTTCTCAACAATCACAATGGTGAAAGCACGCCATATGAACTGTGGACAGGGAACAAGCCTAGTCTTAAACACCTAAGAGCTATTGGCTGTCAAGTATTTGTCCATATTCCAAGACAAGTCCGTAAATCCAAACTCGAAAGAAGAGCTGTCAAAGGTAACCTTGTTGGATATGCACTCAGAGGACGTGGCTACAGAGTGTGGATTCCTGAGATGAAGAAAGTGGTGGAATCTCGGGACTGTGTCTTCAAAGAGAGTGATGTATCGAGGAACGACAGCAACCGGGAGGAGCTTCCATCAGTTGAACACTACAGCTATGGGACTCAACGGGAGATTGTAGAGTATCCAGTGTCTTTATTAGATCAAGAAGACGTGACACCTACAGAAGAGGACAGCCATAATGAAGATACTGTAAAGCCTTCTCCTACTCGATCTCATCCAATGATCCTAAGGAACCAGAGAAATGCTCAGAACTCAATTGAACTCCTCAGTACTGAAGCAAATAAGGGGAGAAACCTACACGAACTTCATCGTTCGAGACTCTTAAGCGGCGAAGTGATCCATGAATAGGAGGTCACTTCGAGGGAGGAGATTGCTGGCTCGGCAACCCTGGAGCTCTGACGTCACTACCTGTGGATGTAACCCAGGCGAGGCCGCGTGGCCACGAGACTTATTCTTTTCTCTTTTTTCCCCATGTTTACTTTTAATCTATATCTAATCCCTTTACCTTGTAGTTAATTAAAGTATAATTAACGTTGAGCGCTGTGTGTAATCAATTGGAATACAACAGAAACCGTATTCTGTTTTCTTTATCTCTATACCAATGAAAGGTTCATTCTCCCCTTTTTCTTTAAAGCAACAAATCTTCCTATCTCTGATGCTAGTTTTTCATTAAAGGTTTTATCCGTTCCGGCTATTATTAGATCATCCACGTATAAACCCAATATTCCATATTCCTTTCCTTTTCTAAAAGTGTACACACATGGATCATATTGCGATCTTTCCATTCCCAGTTGTATCAGCATCTCGTTGATCTTTTTATTCCAACAATGTCCCGATTGTGGAAGTCCATATATACTTTTTAACAATTTGCAAACTTTGTCTTCTTCACCATTTTCAACAAATCCTTCCGGCTGTTTCATAAAAATAGTTTCCTTCAATTCTCCGTAAAGGTAGGCGGTCTTCACATCATATGATGTTATAACCAAATTCAAATGAGCTGCTAGGGCTACAATTGCACAAAGACTTTCTTTTCTGATCACTGGTGAAAATGATTCCTCATATTCTACGCCATATTTTTGATTACAACCAATAGCAACGAATCTAGCTTTTCTTCTATAAACACCATCACCAGGCGTACTCTTCATGCTAAAGATCCATTTGCAGTTTATGATCTTCATATTCTTTTCTCTTTGAACGAGAGTCCATACTTTATGCTTGTCAATAGAGTAAAGTTCTTCTTTAATTGCTTCGAGCCATTCATATTTATTCTCGCAGTTAATCGCCTCCTCATAATTTTCGGGAATACGTTCTTCTGGCTTTAATATAAAATTCACGTTATTTCTTTCTTTTATTCTTTGCGAACGTCGAACGCCTTGTTCAAGCAATTTCATTTCTCCTTCTCTCAGTTTTGCTCTGTGTTTTTCCTCTAAAACTTTTTGTGTATCTCCCTTTTTGCGACCTGACCTTACAATTCTTTCCTCGTTAGGTTCGTCTAGCGTGGGAATCGTTTCTTCATTCAGTTCTGAGGTTTCTGGACGCGTCCGGTGGTCGATTTCAATATCATCTTCCTCTTCCTTTTTATATGAAAAATGGTCGTAATTTGTGTCTTCTTGAAGATTTTTTGCATAATCAATTCCTTTCTCATTTTCGACAAATTTTACTGATCTTACTTCTTCTATTTTCTTAGTGATTATGTCATACACTCGATAAGCCTTTCTTTTCAGAGAATAGCCTACAAAAATACCTTTTCGACTTTTAGGCATAAATTTACTTCATGTTGTTGTGTAATGGGCCAAAACGCCAAACAACCGAATATTCTTAAATGTCGAATAAAGGGTTTTCTTCCTTTCCATTTCTCCATTGGTGTATCAAGCTTGATTGACCTATGTGGAGTACAGTTTTTGACATATGATGCAGTAGCGACTGCCTCCGCCCAGAAAGCCATGGGTAATCCTGAATCGAACAATAATGTCCTTGCTGTTTCAATTAGGTTCGGTTTACTCTCTCCGCAACTCCGTTACTTCTTTGTGGCGAGTAGGTGGTGGAGAGTTGGTGGTGTATTCCATTTTTAATTAAGAAATTCTTGAATCTGTGATTAGTGAACTCTGTGCCATTATCAGTTCGCACATCCTTTATTTTCAGGTTTAGCTCATTTTCCACTCTTGCCTTAAATTATTCAAACTTTCCCAAAGTTTCATCTTTGTTTTTCAGAAAGTAGACAAAGGTTCTTCGGCTGAGGTCATCAACCAGAACAAAAAAGTATTTTGATCCACCTAGAGATTGGTATGGCATTGGACCACACAAATCCATATGCCCCAATTCAAGGGGTTTGGTTGTACAGTTGGTGGTAACGGGATGGTAAGGTTGTCGAGTCAATTTCCCCATTATACAAGCTTCACATTCTGGCAAGTTCTTAAATTTAACATTAAACCCCAATACCACATTCCGTTGAATTATCTCTTTCATGTACGCTTCGTTCAAATGATTCAGTCTTCTATGCCACAAGCTGATAGTGTCATTTGAGAAATCATCTTTTGTGGTCATGACTTTCTCCGTCTTTTCCGAGTATTCATCTCTGGACCTTGTTTCCATTACATACATCCTATCCTGGATTTGAGCCTCTGCAATTAAATCATCCTGTTCATTGTAAATCTTTGCTCCATCTCTATTGAAAATTACAGTATTCCCTTTGTTAGTTAATTCGTATATTGATAAAAGATTAGACCTTAAGTTAGGTACATACAGAACTCCTTTAATTTGAACATTCTCAATTCCGTTTTCGGTACAAGTAGAAACATTGATATCACCTTTAGCTGTAGCATGTGTAACTTTACCTTCTTCTGCCAAATTTATCTCACTTTCATAAGGCATTACATTTTCCATCCAGTCCAAGTGTGGAGATAAGTGCGTAGTACACCCTGAGTCAAGACACCAGGTTTGTATCTGACTATAATTATTTGAGGAGTTTTCAAAAACTCGATCTGTGCTGGTATTGAAAGTTTGTTCCGCAGGCTTGCTTGAGACGGTATTCGCATTATTTCTGAAATTTTGTTTGTTATAGTTTGTATTTGAATTTGCATTTCTTCTCCCATGTTGTTCTTGAGTTCGCTTATTTTTGAACCAGCAATCCTTAGCTAAATGTCCTTTTTTATGGCAAACAAAACACTCCTTTTGTCGATTCTGTTGATAGTGATTTCTTCTGTCTTTACTTCTGTAAGCCTGTTCATTTTCATCAGAATGACTCCCATTCATCCCAGAATTCATTCGATTCTCTTCCTCTCTAAGTGACTGCCGAATTTCATCAAGAGTTAAGTTTCTTCTAGTTATCAGTACAACAGCGATCTTTTCCAATCTTGGATGGATACCTCGCACAATATGAAACGCTAGTTCTCTTTGGGATATTTGGTGTCCGAGTGACGAACTTTGAGAAGCAATATTTTTGGCTCTAGCCATATATTCATTTATGGATTCATTATTTTTCATCTTGATATTCTTAAGTTCAAGTCCAATATCAATGATCTTATCTTCTAGCTTGCCCGTGTAGATTTTCTTTAATTCATCCCATACTTTCTTTGCTTTAGTTTCATCTAGAAACATTCCTGCTTGTTCATCTGATAGAGTTGTAACTATAATTCCAAAGGCTTCGTCATTCTTTTCACTCCATATTTGCCAAGCGACTTCATCTTTTATATCAGGCTCGGGATCCGAAATTACGCATTTAAATAATTTCTTTCCACGTAAAAGTGCTTCGACTTTTAAAGCCCAAATCGGATAATTTGTTCCTGTTAAAGGTTCAATTTTTGTCGTTGGCGAAAAATTGCAATCCATTTTAGCCTTGTTTTTCAACTTTTTAAAATTAAACAATATAGTTTAAAGGTAGTTTATAATTCAAAAATGTGTTTTTTTCAATCCTTATATTTAAAACTTTCTTTTATCAATATAATTCAAATTCTATTGAAACATATTTCAAAATTTACATACCTTGATGCAGAAGAGATCTTTGTTTACCTATTAGAATAAACGTATCAAACTTCTGATAAAATATTTTCGCTTTTTCTCAAGTTTTAAATTGAACCACGGTCTACTACCATAAATTGTAGTATTTTAAATAATTACAACTCTCTTTAAAGCAACAAAATAATTATTTGTTGCATTTAGCAAGACAAGAAAGAAAAACAAACACCAGAAAGCCAAACCAAAACCTTTAGGTTAGTTCCTATTCCAAATCTAGCTTTCACACAGAGTATTGAAAAATAAAATACGACACTTTTGCTATTTGTTTATAGATTGACTTTTTTTAAAAAGGAATTATTGGTTTTTAGAAAATATATTTTTAATTTTAGCATATTTCTTCACTATATCACTGGTGTTGGAAATTAAAATTATTTTTAATGCAAAATTAAATTTTAGACAAGGAGGTCATTGTTGAGAAGTCTCGAAACTTATGTACAAAAGTATCAAATGATCAGAAGAAGGCCAAGTGATACTCACTCCTCACTTTCTTACTGCTACTCTTTTTGTGTTGATTTCTTGCTTCCCTCTTTCTTATTATTATTATTTTTTTTTTCCTTTTCTTGTTTTTTTTTTTTTTCTTTCTCTTTTTACTCTGTATATATCGCTATTTCCGTTGTCTCACTGCTTTGTTCTTATGCATACCTCTGGTGAATCCTGTATAGGGTCAGTGACCCTAAATAAAGGCTTTTTTGTTGTTGTTGTTGTTAAGTATCAAATGATTCACCCAGAACCCCACCTAACCTAACCAGGCCCACCCTTGCCCCTCTAAGCTGTATGGCTCTGGTGATTGTGAAGCATATATGGAGCCTTAAGTTTTCAGACTTGAGAGCACTGAGCCAGAGTCTAATTTTAAAATATTTTATTGAATTCAATACTTTTATCTATATTAATTTTTTGTTGGTAAATTTTCCTTGATATAGGCTTAGCAAAATACGATGTTCCTTTATAAGGATTTCTAGTTGTTTTTGTACTCACTTATGTTGTAGTTACGAGGACATCCCTTTAGATATAAACAAATATATATTTATTTAAGGAACGACTTGTTCCATTACAATTGTTAAAACAAGCTAGCGATAAACATAACAGCAAGTTTGAAGGTAGAAGTTGGAAGTAGTGACGTCATAGTAGTGACGTAGCATCGATGATGATTAAAGTCAAAGTTTGCGTAACAATTCCCTCCTTACTTTGCCTTTATTCCCACGATGCTGAGGTTCTCCAGGTGTTTCTTCATCTGGTCTCGGGATAGGTCCTTTGTGAAGATATCCGCCTCCAGGTCCTGAGATGGCTTGTACAGAAGGCAGATGTCTCTGGATTCATAACAGTCTCTTAAAAAGTGGTACTTTCTGTTGATATGTCTACAGCGACTGCTTTGTTTAGGGCTGGAGATCCAGTTGATCAATGACTGACTGTCTGTATAGATCGCCGTTGGTTTTTTCATGAAATTCCATTCTTCCAGCTCTCGTAACAGGTTTATTATCCATTTGATTTGACAGCAGCTTTCACAAGCAGCTATCATTTCCGCTTCCATTGTGGAGAGGGCGACGAGTGGTTGTTTACTACTTTTCCAGTCTATAGTTGCTTCGCCGAGCTTCAATACATATCCGCCGTAGGATTTTCCATCATGAGTGGTCGACCAGCTGGCATCGGTGTAGGACTTCAGGATTCCAGTCTTCTCTCTTTCAAATTTCACTCCTAGGTCAATTGTTCCTCGTAGGTATCTCATCACTCTTTTGATTGCTGTCCAATGCATCTGTTTTGGTTGTCTGGAGTACTGTGAAAGTTTGCTAGTGATGTAAGCGATATCGGGTCTGGTGTTAACAGCTAGAAACATTAGCATTCCAAGGGCTTCTTGGTAAGTGTGCTGATCACAATTGTCATCTTCAATATGATTGTCCAAATTGATTTCTTTGGAACCTGGTGTTGGAACTTCCTTACAAGTTTCCATTCCATATTTCTGCAATATTTGTTGTACATAGTGGCTTTGCTGTAGCGAAATTCCCTCCTTGTCTTGTATGATCTTGATTCCCAAAAACATGCCTTTACATGTTACATCCTTTATTTCCAGGTGATGTCTCAATTTATTGATGAATCTGTTTGAGGTATCTTCAGAATCTGAGACAGTGATAAAGTCATCAACATATATCCCAACATAGAAGTATTTATCTTCATTCTTCAATTTAAATAGGCAAGGATCAGATTTAAGTTTTTCCAGTCCACAGTCATGAAGTACTTGACTGAATTTCTCATACCACGATATTCCGGATTGAGGTAGACCGTAAATACTTTTGTTGAGTTTGCAAACTTTGTTTCTGTCTTGGACAAATCCAGCAGGTTGTTCCATGAATATTGTGTTTTCAATGTTTCCATTTAGATAGGCTGCTTTCACATCAAATAGTTTAATGACAGCGTCTGCATCCATGTTAGGAACGGCTGATGAAGCGTCTGTCCTCCATGTTAGGAGCGGCTTCTTCCGAGGAAGGTGATGGCCGGCATGCGCCCTCGGGCTAGATCTTTTGATCGACAGATATCACCAACTGATGACCAAATATCCTTTAGGATATCCTGGTCTTTACAGCACTAATGAATGGCAATATGACTGAATCTTTTGTTGCTGCCATTGACAAAATAGTCCTGAGGGTGGCATTTTTAATTACAGGGCTGAAACTTTCGTTGTAATCTCTTCCTGGGATTTGGTTGTATCCCATTGCAACAAGTCTAGCTTTGTAAGTTTTGTTTTCTTGGTCTTTAGATATTTTGAACACCCATTTACTTTTGACAACTTTAGCGTTTACAGGTCTAGGTACCAGTTCCCATACTTGATGCGAGTACATGTTCTGTATTTCCTCAAGCATTGCGTTCTCCCAATGTTTCTTGTCTTCGCATGCGATGGCTTCATCATAGTCTTTCGGAATGGTTTCATTCGTAGTAGCCAGAACGTAGTCATCAAATCTTTCAGGTATTGTTTGAGTTCTTTGTGGTCTGTCTGATCCACTTGACTCTGTCTGTCTGTTGATCATGGTATCTGGTGCTGGCTCTTCAATATCAACATCTGATAGAACATGATTGTCCAGTTGTTCATCCTCCTGAATGAAGAAATATGTGTCAGTGTCCGTATTATTATCACTTTGTTTTTCTTCCGAGATGACATTATTGTTCTCTCTGAAATGAATGTCTGCGGTTTCAAGAATGACTCTCGCTGTGATATCAAATACTCGATAAGCTCTTCTGCATCTTGAATAGCCTACAAATATTCCTCTCTTAGATTTAGCTTCTAGTTTGTGTCTTTGATGATTCTCGAGTTTATAGAAGACTTCACAACCAAATCTCATGATGTGAGAGACGGATGGCTTTTTACCTTTCCATTTTTCCTTAGGGGTAGTGTCTGGGTCACTGGTTGTAGGAATTAGATTGTACAGATATGCAGCTGTATTCACAGCTTCTGCCCAGAAGTGTAGGGGTAATTGGGAGTCTGCCAGAAGTGTTCGGCCTTTGTCTAATAGTGTTCTGTTAGCTCTTTCAACTCTCCCATTGCTTCTTGGGGTGTGCGGTGTAGTTAGTTCATGTTTAATTCCTTTGGATTCTATGAAGGTTTCAAGGTTTTTATTGATAAATTCTGTTCCGTTATCTGTTCTAAGTCGTTTTAGTTTTGAGTTTAGCTCGTTTTCTCTCTTTACAATAAACTTCTTCAAAACTTCTGCTGCTGAGAGTTTATCTTTGAGAAATTTTACAAATATTCTCCTAGAAAATCCATCTATGATGGTCAAGAAATATTTACTTCCGCCCAAGGAGTTTATTCTCATTGGACCACAGAGATCGACATAAATGGCTTCAAAGGGGTAGCTTTCCTGATTGCTATCTGTGTGAACATAGGGTACTTTGGTCATTTTTCCCAAGGAGCAAGCATCACATTGATCAAGGGTACCATTTATAGAGTCCAAGCCTTTTAGAAGATTGTTCTTCAAAATCAGGTCTAGTTTGTTGTCACTAGGATGTCCTAACCTTCTGTGCCATGCAGTCCTAGAATTGTCCTTTGAAATCAAGCAATGTTCATTTGGAACATGAGTTGTTTCAGGTAAACGTGATAGGTTCAATGTGTACATGTTACCATCAAAGTTTCCTGTTCCTATTAGCTTGTCATCAGAAGAGTATATGTATGCTCCTTCAGAATTCAAAAGAACAGAGTTCCCTCTTCTTACCACGCTTGGAATGGACATTAGATTTCCTTTCAGGTTCCTTTCCTTTGGAGGACATTATGTAGGATTACAGCGTTGTAAAGTTTGTCCTTACCTTGTACAGTAGCTTGGATTAATCCTGATGAGGCAGATTCGATGTGTCTCCCTTCTTCCGCCACTTGTATGCTTCTTCTATCCTCCGTCTTGTGCTCGATCCATTCACCATGGGAAGTCATGTGGCTTGTGCACGCAGAATCAATTATCCACACGTCCTGAGTCGTCGGGCGTTCCTCCCTTGTGCTTGCATGTAGTGCGTATTCTGAAGTGGAGCCTCTTCGTCGGGATGGTTCCTCCGTTCGTTCTTGGATTGCTGATCTGGCCGTGTCCTTGTTTTGTTTTGGTCCTTTATGGTAGTTCCTTGTACTGGCCATGTTATTTTTGTTTGTTGTATTCTTTTGATTTCCTTTGTTGTCAGGGTTGAACCAAGAGTCTTTCTTGAAATGTCCTTTTCTTTTGCAAATGAAGCATGACTTTTCTTTGAGTTGGTTGCCTGATGATCTGAAAGCATTTTCATGATTTTTGCTTCTGTCCTGTCTTTTCTTCTCGAAATCCAGTAGAGTTTGTCTCAAGTCTGGTAAGGAGATTTCTCTGTTTATTGACAGTGCTGCTGTGATCGTGTCAAAGTTAGGTGTGAGTCCTTCAACAATGTATCGGACAAGTTCTCTTTCTGTTACAGTCTTTCCTAGCTGGGTGATCTCTTGTGCTAGTTTCTGTGCTCGTACAATATACATGTTAACATTTTCATTTGGGTTCAATTTTAGTCTGGCTAGATCCAACATTAGGTCTATCCTTTTATTTTCTAGAGATCCTTCATACCTTTTCTTTATGTCGTACCAAATTCTTTTGGCCCTTTTATCGCCTCGAAAGATGATTGTTAAGTCATCCGAAAGTGACGATATTGTTGCGTTGTTGGTTAACAAAGAATAACTTCCGTGGGTACAAAGGATCTTTAGGACTTTATTTAAGCCTAATCGATAAAATAATTACAGAAGAGTGCAAAAATAAAACAACAATAAAGAAAACAGCAGTTACAAACTCACCAACTGCAGCACGGTGAGGGAAAGCAGGAGCAGAACAGGAGACAGAAGTCCGTAGAACCTTCTAGAATATTCCAAGAAGTACACCGGCGTCGGCGGTAAGCAGCAGTCCGACCTCTTGAGACAGCAACTTGCTTGGAGTCCACCACGTAGCTTCGTTATTCGACACCTTGCATGAGTTCCTCATCCCTATATATACCGGAGTAGATCTTTCCAGAACAGTCATGGTTGGTTAGCCAATCACAAAGCCGCCAGGCTTGAGCATTGCGCAATCGTTACTGATTGGCCAATCCGTTGTTCTCCGATTATTCTACATTTTTCTAGAACGTTCTAAAACATTCTCTTCTGGAATGCGCCATTTTTCGTTTTTACGTAACACTGCCCCCTCCTTAGGACTGATCGTCTCGAACAGTCCATTGTTCTGGAACAGAACCTCTGAAAGGTGCTAATCGGTTGTAGTGCACAACTTTGGGTTTAGAAGTCCGGGTCTTCTGAATTCGATAGATGACATCATTGAGGCACTTGATGATCTTGTAGGGTCCTTCCCACTGATACTGAAGTTTAGGAGAAAGTCCTTTCTTCCGTTGAGGATTATGGAGCCAAACCATTTCACCCTCTTTGAAAGTCTTGTGGGAAGTCTTGACGTTGTACCTGTCTTTCATTTTCTCACTGGAAAAGTGAAGCTTCTCTCTTGCCCACTGATGAATGGACAGCATTCTTTCTTCCAGGTGAGAGATGTACTCATTAGTGTTTTCGAAGGTTTCTTCTGGACGACCAAGGAGAACATCACAAGGCATTCGGAGTTCATGGCCAAATAGCATTCGGGCAGGACTATAGCCAGTCGATTCATGCTCAGCTGATCGATAGGCCATCAGGAGCATGGGAAGATGTTGATCCCAGTCTCTTTGATTCTTGTTAACAAACATGGTCAGGTGTTGTGTAAGAGTCCTGTTGAAGCGTTCAACCATTCCATCAGATTGAGGATGCAAAGGTGTAGTTCTTGTTTTCTCAATGCCCAGTCGTCTACACAGTTCTTGGAAAATATTTGATTCGAAATTTCTTCCTTGGTCGGAATGCAGAATTCTTGGCACACCAAAAAGGCAGACCCAATCTTGCAGTAGCGCCTCGGATACAGTTGAAGCCTCTTGGTCTGGAATAGGGACTGCGACAGGCCATTTAGTGAAGTAATCCATTATTACCAGGATGTACTTATTTCCTAGGTCGCTTTTTGGAAAGGGCCCCGCAACATCAATTGCAATCCGTTCAAATGGGGCACCTACATTGTAGATCTTCAACTTTCCTTTGGATCTTGTTGTCGGTCCCTTTCTCGCTGAACATTGCGTACAGTTTCTGCACCATTTTTCGACATCAGCTCGACTTTCTGGCCAAAAAAATCTTTCTCTAGCTTTGGCCAATGTTTTCCTGATGCCGAAGTGACCTCCCGTGGGACTGCTATGCATCTCCTGGAGAGCCAAAGGTACGTGAGATCTGGGTAACACCAACTTCCAGGATTCATGCTTTCCATCCTCGCTCTCCCATTTCCTGTATAAGACACCATCTCGCAGGGTCAAAGAATTCCAGAGGGACCAGAGACCTTTGGTTTTAGGACTGTACGGGGCCACATCTTCCCAGGATGGTCTTTCATCTGATTCCTTCCAATTTATCATTGGCAAGAGATCTCGGTCTTCACGTTGAGATTTTCTTAAAGCTTGTCCAGTCCAATGTTGCTCTTCTACTTCATCGCTTTCTTGCACTGTAACTTGCCTTACGCCATATTTGTCTTCAGCACGAGCACAATGTCCACATTGTGGAACACATGGCCTTCTTGAAAGCGCATCAGCATTCTGGTGGCGTTTTCCAGGACGATGTTGAATTTTAACTTGGTATTCCTGAAGTCTTTGAATCCATCTGGCTAGCTGTCCTTCTGGGTTCTTGAAATTTAAAAGCCATTGTAAGGAAGCGTGATCACTTCTGAGAATAAATTCCTGTCCATATAGGTAGTGATGGAAATGTTCAATAGACTTGACGATAGCCAACAACTCTTTTCTAGTAACACAGTAGTTTCGTTCGGGCTTAGATAGAGTCTTGCTAAAATAAGCAATTACTCTTTCGGAACCTTCCTGCACTTGTGAGAGGACGCCACCAATTCCTGTATTACTTGCGTCTGTGTCCAGGATGAAAGAGTCTCCAGGTCTAGGGTAGGCCAGAATAGGAGCAGCCACCAGCATCTCTTTCAGTTTTTCCATGGCTCGCTGACAATCGGGAGTCCAAACAAACGGCCTTCCACTTTCAGTCAAACGATGTAGAGGTCTTGCAATATTGGAGAACCCCGGGATGAACCTTCGGTAGTAAGTGCATAATCCCAGAAAGCTTCTCAGTTGTGTCAAATCTTTAGGAGTAGGCCACATCCTTACAGTTTCTGTCTTTTCTGGATCAGTTTGAACACCTTCGGCAGAAATTATATGCCCCAGGTAGGCTACTTCCTTTTTAAATAGTTTGCACTTCTTTGGACTCAATTTTAAATTGGCAGCTTCTAAACGTTTAAACACCTTCTCAATGTTCGAGAGATGCTCTTCAAAGTTCTTTCCAAGTACAATGATGTCATCCAAATAAACCATACATGTTTCGGTAGCCAGTCCTTGCAGAACAGCTTCCATTAGACGTTCAAAGGTTGCTGGCGCGTTGCAGAGTCCGAAAGGCATTACATTGAACTGCCACAATCCGGATCCAGTTGTAAATGCAGTCTTTTCTTTGTCATCAGGATGCATTTCTACTTGCCAGTATCCACTTTTCAAATCCAGTGTTGAAAACCATTGGGATCCAGCCAATGTATCTAGAGTTGCATCAATGCGAGGAAAAGGATAAGAGTCCTTCTTGGTGACATCATTCAACTTCCTATAGTCGACACAAAATCTTGTAGATCCATCTTTCTTTTTCACCAAGACAACTGGAGAAACCCAGGGACTTGAAGATGGTTCAATAATGTTTTGATCAAGCATCTCTTTTACCAAGGTTTCCGCTTCTTGACGTCGAGCAAGGGGTATCCGATGGGGTGCTTGTTTAATTGGGTTTGATTCTCCAGTGTTGATTCTATGCTTTGTCAAATCTGTTCTTCCATAGTCTTCTGATGACTTGGCAAAAATGTTGCCGTAGGTAGCAAGGAGTGTTGCCAGTTCTTTCTGCTGTCCAGGTTGAAGTTCTTTCATTGTTTCCTCCCAGACTTGTTGAAGATGGTCTGGAACATTGTCTTCCCTTTTAGACTTCTGCATCACTGGATGGTTTCTCTTTATCAAAACAGCAGGTTCTGCATTTCCAAGGCATGAGCCTTTCTTGATGGCACGTGCAGAGTCGTAGAGATTCACCACCCTTACTGGAATTACGTCCCGTCCAGTGTCAATAAGTTCCTTTGCTACGAGAATCCCCCTTGAAGGTGCCTCGGAGTCTCCTTCCAGGATCGCAAATTTTGGAATGACCGTTGTAGTCTCCAACTGTCCTTTGATGACACATTCACTGCGCGGGGGCACTTGTGTATCTTCTAGAGCTAACACTCGGCAGGCTTGAAAATTGTGAAGTTGCTGAGATGTCAGGAGAGGGATATCTTCATCGCTGGTCCGCAGCAAGTTCCGCCCGATATCTATCGAAAGTCCAAATTGTCTGAGAACATCCAGACCAATGATGCACTCGTCCATGATATCTGCAACGTAGCCTTTATGCTGGAAAATCTTGCTTCCGATTTGTATGCTTAGCAAGACACAATGGTGCACTTTAGCCCGCTCCCCTGTTGCAGTTTGCAGTGAAATTGGCTTCATTCTAACCTCAGCAGGCTTTGGATACAGATTCTGGAAGACATCAGTTCGCACGAGGGTGACATTAGCTCCAGTGTCAATTACCATATCGCAGCGTCTTCCATTTATGAAACCCCGTAGCAATAATCCATTTTCTGTATTTCGAAGACTGGAGACTTGGATGGTACCATCAGGGGCATTCTCAAATGGCCCAGCCAGCTTTCGCCCCGAAAAGCTGACTATTCGTAGTTTTCCTGGTTCTTCCTAGGGGCTGAGGGGTTTTTAGAGTTATCTGGACAGTTTTTCCTTATGTGGCTATCTTTTCCACATTTCCAGCAGCCTGTATCACTGCGCTGTTTAACTTTTCGGGGGCAAGTTGGAGACAGGTGATCATTAGCTCCACAGGTCCAGCAGCGACCCTTTTCTCTTCCTGGATTATCCAATTTAACTTGTCTAGCCATACGATAACTTCCTCTGGAGGCTTGTTGGGCAGCTTCATGCTTCATGGCTTGGACAAGGGTTTCTTGCAGAGTAGTCGCACTTGAAAGTCTGGCAAACTTTTGGGTCTCAGGGTCTCCGATGGCATCAATAAACTGTTGTTGGGCCATAAAGTCTTGTGTTTCAGCCGGGCACGTTGGAAAGGCTAATCTTGCCAGGCGTCGGATGTCGTTGGCCAAATCCTGCAAACTTTCTTTCTTTTCTTGTAGTCTATTCTTGAACTTCACCACGTGAAGTTGTTGGTAATGTTCTTCTCCATATCGGGACTCCAACGCATCAATCAGGGAGTTGAAGTCTAGGCGGAGTTGTTCCGGAATCATCTGGAGTACATCCACTGCAGGTCCACGAAGTGCAGCAGCCAAAAAGCTAGCCTTATCTCTAACGTTCCATCCGTTAGCTTGGGCAACCACATCGAACTGAGTTTTGAAGGAGGTCCATGATGATTGTCCATCAAAGGTAGGAACTTTGACAAGAGGCCTACCCGAATTGTTATTATCTTGCTGGAAAACCGGAGTTCTTGGATGGCCCGTTTCCACAGCAGCAAGTCTCTCTTCTAAAGCAGATATTTTTTCTTTCACTTCTTCTTTTACAGAAGAAACGTCTTCTTTTACAGAGGAAACGTCTTCTCTTACAGCTGAGATTTCATCTTCTAAGCATTGGAACTTAAGCCCCAAGCTCTCTTTTAGCTCTTGATTTTGAGCTTGAAGAGCCTCGTTTAGAGCCTCGCGAGTTTCTTGATTTTGAGCTTGAAATGCCTGGTTGAGTGCCTCACGAGTTTCTTGATTTTGCGCTTGCAAAGCCTGGGTTTGAGCTTGCATAGCCTGGTTTTGAGCTTGGATCGCTTTCAATATTTCTTCCATTTTTCTGGTAAGTACCATAAATTATTCAGGCTTCACCTAAAGATCCCACTTCTGACACCAAATTGTTGCGTTGTTGGTTAACAAAGAATAACTTCCGTGGGTACAAAGGATCTTTAGGACTTTATTTAAGCCTAATCGATAAAATAATTACAGAAGAGTGCAAAAATAAAACAACAATAAAGAAAACAGCAGTTACAAACTCACCAACTGCAGCACGGTGAGGGAAAGCAGGAGCAGAACAGGAGACAGAAGTCCGTAGAACCTTCTAGAATATTCCAAGAAGTACACCGGCGTCGGCGGTAAGCAGCAGTCCGACCTCTTGAGACAGCAACTTGCTTGGAGTCCACCACGTAGCTTCGTTATTCGACACCTTGCATGAGTTCCTCATCCCTATATATACCGGAGTAGATCTTTCCAGAACAGTCATGGTTGGTTAGCCAATCACAAAGCCGCCAGGCT
Organism: Cordylochernes scorpioides; assembly: GCA_030710605.1. Lineage (NCBI taxonomy): Eukaryota > Metazoa > Arthropoda > Arachnida > Pseudoscorpiones > Chernetidae > Cordylochernes > Cordylochernes scorpioides. The sequence goes on along the minus strand of CP092877.1, from coordinate 70,141,325 downwards.
TGAGCATTGCGCAATCGTTACTGATTGGCCAATCCGTTGTTCTCCGATTTTTCTACATTTTTCTAGAACGTTCTAAAACATTCTCTTCTGGAATGCGCCATTTTTCGTTTTTACGTAACAATATTATTAGGCTGTATGCTTCCCGATTCTTTTTCTTCCAAATATCATATTCTAGTTTATTTTTTGTAAAGTCTGGCTCGTCATTAACAATTACGTCCTCGAAGAGATCTTTTGAATCTAGAATTGCTTCCATTTTCATGGACCACGTTGTATAGTTATTTTCTGATAACTGTTCGATTTTTGCTAAGTTATATGTATCCATTTTTATCCAACTTTTTCTTTCTAAATTGGAGGTTAGTCCAATTATTTTTTTTTTATTTAAATGGATCAATTGGCGGTTAGTCCAATTCGCGCGCCCAAACCACGCTCTGCTACCAAATTGATATAGGCTTAGCAAAATACGATGTTCCTTTATAAGGATTTCTAGTTGTTTTTGTACTCACTTATGTTGTAGTTACGAGGACATCCCTTTAGATATAAACAAATATATATGCATTTAAGGAACGACTTGTTCCATTACAATTGTTAAAACAAGCTAGCGATAAACATAACAGCAAGTTTGAAGGTAGAAGTTGGAAGTAGTGACGTCATAGTAGTGACGTACATCGATGATGATTAAAGTCAAAGTTTGCGTAACATTCCTCATTATTATAATTTATATATTTTTATTTTAATAGCAAACACCTGACATTTTTAAAATTATTTTATTATTATTTTTTAAATTATTTTTTCAATATATAAATATATATAATATTTTTTACCTCACAGAGAAGGGTGATGATAGCTTCTGGGTAAGTTCAGCAACACTGATGCAAGTTGGTGGGCTTTTATTATTTTTGTATTCCTTTCATCACCTGAGGGAGAATATTTTTGAATTGGAGATTTTAAGAAGAAAGGCAAAAAAATAAAAAATAAATAAATAAAAAACAAGAGGAGTTGCTAAAACATTGGAATGAGCAGGCCGCTGGTTTGGCTGTCCTTTACCAATTCTGGACGTGGCGATGAGAGGAAGAAGTTTGTGATTCTTGCTTTTCGGAGGCCTAACGCCCACCTTTTTGGACATATAGAAATATTTAATTAAAAAGGCGTATATTGGATAAAAAAAAATATTTTACCAATATTTCAGCTGGCTGAACATATAGAAATATGGAAATAGTTTTTAAAAGTAACACTAACAAAGAAAATTACACCTTTTTTTTTTTTACAAAAGTAGAATATCAAATTCTATAAGTTTAAAGCTACATTTAATATACACACACACACAAAGCCTTTATTAGGGACATGACCCATACAGATTCTCCCAGTTGGGTAAGGTAACAACCATCTTGTGTTATTTACATAGGTAGTAATTCAATTGTTGACTGGTCCTTATATAATGATGAGCTAAAAAAATTATAGTAAGCTATTGCCTTAGATTTGTTTGCTGATATTTTGGAAAGCAATATGTAGGGTGAAATTTTGGTACAACTTCTATATCTATATTAATAAAATGCAAATTTCATAAGTGGTGTTCGCTAAAAACTTTCGTTACAATGCATCAATTTCGACCAAATTTTCAACATTTATGTAAAACGAGATGGAGCAGGTTTTGCTTAACATCAAAATATTTTTCCTAACTTTAACATGCGTAACTTCGCTGTTATCGATTAAATACAAAAAAATCAACAGAGTTAATTTTATTTATATATAAATACAAAAAAAAATCAGCAATTCATTCAACTCAATCTAAAAAAAATATTCAAAACAAGCAATTTTAAGATAACACCATATGTAAAACAGTCGGCCAAGAAAACAACAACGATATTACATCTTTCTCACATATTCACACACAATCTTGATTAATAATTAAAACTAATCTTTAGAATTGTTTATTATACTTCATAATATATAATATTCGTTAGGCAAACTTTCACTCGGATAAAACCCGGGCGAAGCCGGGTACACATCCGCTAGTATATATATATGAATGTTTGTATGTTTGTCTGTTTGTTGGTTTGTATGTCCAGTATACAAATTCGCAGTAGTTCACTAATTCAAACCAAAATTTCCATACATAGGTAAAAAAAATACGGGGAAGACGATAGGCTATTTTAAAAAATATATAAATCAATTATTAAAACTATATATTTTTAGTCAGAAAATGATGATGACGATATTGCTGTATCATGTTTGATTATTAGATACATAATTATATCGGGAAAAATTCCAAAAAGCAGAGACCACGGGTGAAACCAGTTCATTATTTTGTACGCAGGAATAAAATTTTACAGAAAAACATTCATTCGAGCAGAAAACAAAAGCCAGATCATCTTTCTATAAAAATATCGCTTCTCAGACACAAAGTTTGGAGCGGGACGTTTCACAAAAGTGACATCCACAACGCCAATTTATAATTGTTGTAACGAATATTATTTGAATAAAAACATTTAATCGTACTGGGCGTTGCCCGGTCATTCCCGGTCATTCGGCTAGTTTAATATAAAATGCAAAATGTTAACATAAAAAAAATATTATGTATATATATTTTTCATTAATTATTACCAGCAATTTTTAAAATTTAAATATCATCTTTTTTTTTAGCTAAATTTCCTATATAAAACACCAGATTTTAAAACAACTTTCTATATACATTTTTATATTAAAAATTTCGCATTTACAACAAATTTTTACTACTTAATATTATATCAAAATGTTAAGTGCAAAAATAAATGAATAATATAGATATTAAAAGTTTTTTTAAAGGAAGTTGATATAGGCTTAGCAAAATACGGTTATTCTTTTTGAGGATTTGTGGTTGTTTTTGTACTCACGTATGTTGTAGTTACGAGGACATCCCTTTAGATAAAAACAAATATATATTTATTCAAGGAACGACTTGTTCCATTTACAATTGTTAAAACAAGCTAGCGGTAAACATCAGCAAGGTTTAAGGTAGTAGTTGGAAGTAGTGACGTCATAGTGTGACGTAGCATCGATGATGATTAAAGTCAAAGTTTGCGTAACAATTCCCTCCTTACTTTGGCTTTATTCCCACGATGCTGAGGCTCTCCAGGTGTTTCTTCATCTGGTCTCGGGATAGGTCCTTTGTGAAGATATCCGCCTCCAGGTCCTGGGATGGCTTGTACAGAAGGCAGATGTCTCTGGATTCATAACAGTCTCTCAAGAAGTGGTACTTTCTGTTGATATGTCTACAGCGACTGCTTTGTTTAGGGCTGGAGATCCAGTTGATCAATGACTGACTGTCTGTATAGATCGCAGTTGGTTTTTCCATGAAATTCCATTCTTCCAGCTCTCGTAACAGGTTTATTATCCACTTGATTTGACAGCAGCTTTCACAAGCAGCTATCATTTCCGCTTCCATTGTGGAGAGGGCGACGAGTGGTTGTTTACTACTTTTCCAGTCTATAGTTGCTTCGCCGAGCTTCAATACATATCCGCCGTAGGATTTTCCATCATGAGTGGTCGACCAGCTGGCATCGGTGTAGGACTTCAGGATTCCAGTCTTCCCTCTTTCAAATTTCACTCCTAGGTCAATTGTTCCTTGTAGGTATCTCATCACTCTTTTGATTGCTGTCCAGTGCATCTGTTTTGGTTGTCTGGAGTACTGTGAAAGTTTGCTAGTGATGTAAGCGATGTCGGGTCTGGTGTTAACAGCTAGAAACATTAGCATTCCAAGGGCTTCTTGGTAAGTGTGCTGATCACAATTGTCATCTTCAATATGATTATCCAAATTGATTTCTTTGGAACCTGGTGTTGGAACTTCCTTACAATTTTCCATTCCATATTTCTGCAATATTTGTTGTACATAGTGGCTTTGCTGTAGCGAAATTCCCTCCTTGTCTTGTATGATCTTGATTCCCAAAAACATGCCTTTACATGTTACATCCTTTATTTCCAGGTGATGTCTCAATTTATTGATGAATCTGTTTGAGGTATCTTCAGAATCTGAGACAGTGATAAAGTCATCAACATATATCCCTACATAGAAGTATTTGTCTTCATTCTTCCATTTAAATAGGCAAGGATCAGATTTAAGTTTTTCCAGTCCACAGTCATGAAGTACTTGACTGAATTTCTCATACCACGATCTTCCGGATTGAGGTAGACCGTAAATACTTTTGTTGAGTTTGCAAACTTTGTTTCTGTCTTGGACAAATCCAGCAGGTTGTTCCATGAATATTGTATTTTCAATGTTTCCATTTAGATAGGCTGCTTTCACATCAAATAGTTTAATGACTGAATCTTTTGTTGCTGCCATTGACAAAATAGTCCTGAGGGTGGCATTTTTAATTACAGGGCTGAAACTTTCATTGTAATCCCTTCCTGGGATTTGGTTGTATCCCATTGCAACAAGTCTAGCTTTGTAAGTTTTGCTTTCTTGGTCTTTAGATATTTTGAACACCCATTTACTTTTGACAACTTTAGCGTTTACAGGTCTAGGTACCAGTTCCCATACTTGATGCGAGTACATGTTCTGTATTTCCTCAAGCATTGCGTTCTCCCAATGTTTCTTGTCTTCGCATGTGATGGCTTCTTCATAGTCTTTCGGAATGGTTTCATTCGTAGTAGCCAGAACGTAGTCATCAAATCTTTTAGGTATTGTTCGAGTTCTTTGTGGTCTGTCTGATTCACTTGACTCTGTCTGTCTGTTGATCATGGTATCTGGTGCTGGCTCTTCAATATCAACATCTGATAGAACATGATTGTCCAGTTGTTCCTCCTGAATGAAGAAATATGTATCAGCGTCCGTATTATTATCACTTTGTTTTTTCTTCCGAGATGACATTATTGTTCTCTCTGAAGTGAATGTCTGCGGTTTCAAGAATGACTCTCGCTGTGATATCAAATACTCGATAAGCTCTTCTGCATCTTGAATATCCTACAAATATTCCTCTCTTAGATTTAGCTTCTAGTTTGTGTCTTTGATGATTCTCGAGTTTATAGAAGACTTCACAACCAAATCTCATGATGTGAGAGACGGATGGCTTTTTACCTTTCCATTTTTCCATAGGGGTAGTGTCTGGGTCATTGGTTGTGGGAGTTAGATTGTACAGATATGCAGCTGTATTCACAGCTTCTGCCCAGAAGTGTAGGGGTAATTGGGAGTCTGCCAGAAGTGTTCGGCCTTTGTCTAATAGTGTTCTGTTAGCTCTTTCTACTCTCCCATTGCTTCTTGGGGTGTACGGTGTAGTTAGTTCATGTTTAATTCCTTTGGATTCTATGAAGGTTTCAAGGTTTTTATTGATAAATTCTGTTCCGTTATCTGTTCTAAGTCGTTTTAGTTTTGAGTTTAGCTCGTTTTCTCTCTTTACAATAAACTTCTTCAAAATTTCTGCTGCTGAGAGTTTATCTTTGAGAAATTCTACAAATATTCTCCTAGAAAATCCATCTACGATGGTCAAGAAATATTTACTTCCGCCCAAGGAGTTTATTCTCATTGGACCACAGAGATCGACATAAATGGCTTCAAAGGGGTAGCTTTCCTGATTGCTATCTGTGTGAACATAGGGTACTTTGGTCATTTTTCCCAATGAGCAAGCATCACATTGATCAAGGGTACCATTTATAGAGTTCAAGCCTTTTAGAAGATTGTTCTTCAAAATCAGGTCTAATTTGTTGTCACTAGGATGTCCTAACCTTCTGTGCCATGCAGTCCTAGAATTGTCCTTTGAAATCAAGCAATGTTCGTTTGGAACATGAGTTGTTTCAGGTAAACGTGATAGGTTCAATGTGTACATGTTACCATCAAAGTTGCCTGTTCCTATTAGATTGTCATCAGAAGAGTATATGTATGCTCCTTCAGAATTCAAAAGAACAGAGTTCCCTCTTCTCACTACGCTTGGAATGGACATTAGATTTCCTTTCAGGTGTGGTACATGGAGGACATTATGCAGGGTTACAGCGTTGTTAAGTTTGTCCTTACCTTGTACAGTAGCTTGGATTAATCCTGATGAGGCAGATTCGATGTGTCTCCCTTCTTCCGCCACTTGTATGTTTCTTCTATCCTCCGTCTTGTGCTCGATCCATTCACCATGGGAAGTCATGTGGCTTGTGCACGCAGAATCAATTATCCACACGTCCTGAGTCGTCGGGCGTTCCTCCCTTGTGCTTGCATGTAGTGCGTATTCTGAAGTGGAGCCTCTTCGTCGGGATGGTTCCTCCGTTCGTTCTTGGATTGCTGATCTGGCCGTGTCCTTGTTTTGTTTTGGTCCTTTATGGTAGTTCCTTGTACTGGCCATGTTATTTTTGTTTGTTGTATTATTTTGATTTCCTTTGTTGTTAGGGTTGAACCAACAGTCTTTCTTGAAATGTCCTTTTCTTTTGCAAATGTAGCATGACTTTTCTTTGAATTGGTTGCCTGATGATCTGAAAGCATTTTCATGATTTTTGCTTCTGTCCTGTCTTTTCTTCTCGAAATCCAGTAGAGCTTGTCTCAAGTCTGGTAAGGAGATTCCTCTGTTTATTGACAGTGCTGCTGTGATCGTGTCAAAGTTAGGTGTGAGTCCTTCAACAATGTATCGTACAAGCTCTCTTTCTGTTACAGTCTTTCCTAGCTGGGTGATCTCTTGTGCCAGTTTCTGTGCTCGTACAATATACATGTTAACATTTTCATTTGGGTTCAATTTTAGTCTGGCTAGATCCAACATTAGGTCTATCCTTTTATTTTCTAGAGATCCTTCAAACCTTTTCTTTATGTCGTACCAAATTCTTTTGGCCCTTTTATCGCCTCGAAAGATGATTGTTAAGTCATCCGAAAGTGACAATATTATTAGGCTGTATGCTTCCCGATTCTTTTTCTTCCAAATATCATATTCTAGTTTATTTTTTGTAAAGTCTGGCTCGTCATTAACAATTACGTCCTCGAAGAGATCTTTTGAATCTAGAATTGCTTCCATTTTCATGGACCACGTTGTATAGTTGTTTTCTGTTAACTGTTCGATTTTTGCTAAGTTATGTGTATCCATTTTTATTCAACTTTTTCTTTCTAAATTGGCGGTTAGTCCAATTATTTAATTTTCTTTATGATTTAAATGGATCAATTGGCGGTTAGTCCAATTCGCGCGCCCAAACCACGCTCTGCTACCAAATTGATATAGGCTTAGCAAAATACGGTTATTCTTTTTGAGGATTTGTGGTTGTTTTTGTACTCACGTATGTTGTAGTTACGAGGACATCCCTTTAGATAAAAACAAATATATATTTATTCAAGGAACGACTTGTTCCATTTACAATTGTTAAAACAAGCTAGCGGTAAACATCAGCAAGGTTCAAGGTAGTAGTTGGAAGTAGTGACGTCATAGTGTGACGTAGCATCGATGATGATTAAAGTCAAAGTTTGCGTAACAGAAGTTGTTGTTAATAAAATTTCAATTTAAATCAAAAATATCATTTTAAAATTCAAAATATTGTTAATTAATCTCCTAGTTTATTTTTAAGAGTATAAATGTTTTGCTTTTACAATAAAGGTAATTTAAAATGTCATTATTAAAATATTGAATGTGTTTCTTAAGAGTGAGAGACCTTTAATATACACACAAAAATGAAATATGTACTTTCTAGAATAAAAATACGCTTATTGAAATCAAAAATGCGCTTTTAAAATAAAAATGACTGTGGGGGCTGAGAGACTTCCTTCCTGCCTGCTGGGATGACGGACCACGCATTCGGCAAACATACAAGCGGGGCCGACTAATAAATCGACACACCACATTGGTGAGCTGGACGTGATTGAAAAGAAAAATCATACGAAGATTTCAAGAGATAAAGAAATGTAAAAATTGATTCAAGCTTGAAAAGAAATATCATCCAAGATAATATCAGATATTATCAGGATATCATCTCAAGACTAAGATAAGTTTTTATATTATCTTCCTTATTATTTTATCTCAATATTTTTAACTTTATCTCTAAGCTGTTGTGTCGAATTTAAATATTTAAATTTACGTAAAATGGAAACGGAAAATAAGCCTAGCGATACCTCAGAAATATGCAAAGTTAGTGTTAAAATACCGCCTTTCTTGGTTGAAAAACCTGAAATATGGTTCTTCCAGGTAGAGGCTCAATTCAAAATAGGTGGAATTATTCAGGAAGTCATTAAATTTAATTATTTGATCTCCCAATTAGAACCTAAATATATAGAAAACAACAACAACAACAAAAAAAAAAGCCTTTATTTAGGGTCACTGACCCTATACAGGATTCACCAGAGGTATGCATAAGAAATATATAGAAAACATTCGGGACATAATTAATAGCAAAATTGACAACAAGTACTCTGAATGTAAATCACGACTACTTGAATTGTACAGAGAAAGTAAAGGGTTGAGAATTAAAAAGTTAATTTCAGGTATTGAGCTCGGAGACATGAAGCCGAGCCAGTTACTACAAAAGCTCATATCCCTCGCTACCCCAGATATCTCTGACAATTTAATTAAAACTTTATGGCTCGATAAATTACCCACATCCATAAAGAATATACTCATTGTAAGCGATAAGGACATTAGAAAATTGGCCATTATGGCTGATAAAATAAACGAGATAAACCCTTTCAAAGAAATATTCGATGCGGAAGTGTCTTCTCCCCCAACAGATCGCTTGATCGCCAAATTGGAAGATCTTGAACAGCAAGGCAAGTGTCGTATTGAGACTGGAGAGATCAAGATCTCGATCCAAAACTAGGAATCAGTCAAGGGCGAGAAGTAATTCTCAAAGATCTTTCAACGCAAAAAGGAAATATTGCTATTACCATTTTAGATTTGGTCCTGATTGCTTGCAAAATAAACGCAGGTCTCCTTGCAGTTGGAAAGAGTCGGGAAAACTCCAACCAGCGGACAGAGTAGCAACAAACTCTTCTGCCGGCATTCAGGATAATCGCAATCTCCTATTATTTGTTACAGGCAAAAACACGGGATTGCTTTTTTTAGTGGACAGTGGTGCTGATATCTCTATAATACCACCAAAGGATAAAAATAGGATGCCTAGTTCTGATTATAAACTTTATGCAGCCAATGGTACAGAAATTGTTACCTATGGAACAAAGGTTAGAAATTAGGATATTTGGCCTTTTGTAATCGCCAATACTAACAGAGCAATAATAGGGGCAGACTTTCTGAACAACTTTGGATTGGTAATTGATATAAAAAATAAACGCCTAATTGATGGAATAACTAATCTTCCCATAAGAGGCGTCATTCAGTCAATCTCAGACATGGGAAATATTAGCACTCTAAATTCATCATCCAAGGTCAGCGCTATCCTAACCTATGTAGGCCACCATCAGATTTTGTAGAAGCAAAACATAACGTTAAACATTATATTCCTACAAGAGGTCAGCCAATTCACTCAAAAGCCCGTCGCCTAGATTCACAGAGATTAACTCTTGCTAAAGCAGAATTTCAATATATGTTGAATAATGGAATAATTAGACCCTCAAATTCTCCTTGGGCGAGTCCACTACATTTAGTTTCAAAAAAGGACGAGTCACTAAGACCTTGTGGGGATTATAGAAGACTCAATGCAGTTACACTTCCAGATCGTTATCCAATCCCTAGACTGGACGATTTCCACCACATCTTAAAAGGTACTTGTGTGTACTCAAAAATAGACCTATGCAAGGCATTCTATCAGATTCCAATTGCTGAAGAGGATAAACCAAAGACTGCCATCATTACTCCCTTTGGGCTATTCGAATTTAATGTAATGAGTTTCGGTCTTAGAAATGCTACTGCCACCTTTCAGAAATTCATGCATGAAGTCTTAAGAAATTTGAACTTTGCATTTGTCTACTTAGATGATATTCTGGTAGCCTCTGAAATGGAAGAAGAGCATCACAGCCACCTTGAAACCTTATTCAGCAGACTAGATTCCTATGGATTAAGAATCAATCTTTCTAAATCTAAATTCCTGGTACAGGAATTGATTTTCTAGGATACCTAATTACCTCTCACGGTGTGAAACCACTCCCAACAAAGGTTAAAGCTATTCTAGAATATAAGAAACCAAAACAGGTAATGAATTACGCATATTTTTGGGTATGCTAAACTTTTATCGTACCCTTTTGAACAATGCAGCAGAGACTCAGGCAATCCTTCATGAATACTTGAGGGGTGCCAAGAAAAAGGATAGAAGCGAAATAAAATGGACTGAAGAAGCTGAAGTTCAGTTTGAACAATGCAAACAAGCCCTAGCTAATACAGCACTGTTAGCCTACCCAATGCTGAACTGCCTCTCTCACTCTGTACAGAAGCTTCAGATCGAGCAGTTGGATCGGTTCTCCAACAGCTTGACAATAATACATGGAAACCAATTGCATTTTTCTCTAAAAAATTGAATCCTGCTCAATGCAATTATAGTACATATGATAGAGAGCTTCTCGCAATATATTTGTCTATCAAATTCTTCAAGCACCTGCTTGAGGCACGTGAATTTACAATTTTGACTGATCACAAACCTTTAATTTACGCATTCAAACAAAAAAATGATAAAGCTTCTTCTATACAATTAAGACATCTACAATACATCTCCCAATTCACTACTGACATCAAGTACATAAAAAGTACTGACAACATAGTCGCCGATGCTCTGTCCAGAGTTGATGCTATCACAACCATCGACTACTGAGGGATCGCCAAAGAACAAACTGGTGATTCAGAACTACAAAACCTGATATCAAAGAATATCTCTCTAAAATTTAAGCAATGCCCACTACAATCAGGCAAATTGTTATGGTGTGACGTGTCTACCAATAATATTAGACGATTCATTCCAATTAAATTCTGAATGATGGTTTTTAGGAACTTCCATGAACTCTCCCACCCAGGCATCAAAGCCACTACTAAACAAATAACATCAAGATTTATTTGGCCTAATATGAATAAAGACATTAGGAAATGGGCTCAAGCTAGTTTCAACTGCCAAAAGTGCAAGGTGTCGATACACACGAAATCAGAAATAGGCAAATATCAAGAAGTGGATGAAAGATTTAGTGTTGTCCACATCGACCTAATTGGTCCTTTACCTCCATGAATGGTAACATCTACTGTCTGACCTGTATCGACAGGTACATCAGCTGGATGGAAGTTGTTCTGCTACCAGATATGAAGTCTGAAACGGTAGTGAGAGTGTTTTACGAAAACTGGATTGTTAGATTTGGAGCACCACATACAGTGATATCAGATCAAGGAAAGCAGTTTACTTCTCAACTTTTCAAAGATTTAACAACGCTGTGTGGTATCAAACTTCGTCATTCCACGGCGTACCACCCTCAGTGTAACGGGAAGATTGAAAGGCTTCACAGAACCATCAAAACTGCCATTCATGCCCACAATAATATTAAGTGGACAGAAACGCTGCCAACAGTTCTCCTAGGCTTGCGTGCTGCTATCAACAAAGATAACAACCATTCTTTGTCTCAAATGGTATATGGCAAACCATCAGACTGCCTGGCGAATTCTTTGATGATTCTAAACATCACTTGGATGCAGAAGAATTTGTTCAACAGCTTCAAAAGCAAATGGAATTGCTCAAACCCTTGAATGAAAAACATCATTCGAAGACCAAAGTATTTGTCCATAAAGATCTGAAAACATGTTCACATGCATTTATCAGGACAGATCGAGTGAAGAAACCTCTGGAACCACCATATGAGGGACCCTTCCCAGTCCTTGATAGAAGGACAAGTACTTCACACTCAAAGTGAAAGGAAGAAATGTGACCATATCGATTGACCGACTGCGACCTGCTTACTTACTGGTAGATTCGGACAATCTAACTCCAGAACTGCAGCAAGACCGATCGTGTCGGGAGCGCTGCCTTCTACATCGTCCCAACAGAATCCTGACCCACCAGATGTGGAGAAGTACACAGAATTCCAAGGAACAGGATCAGCACCAGACCTGACTAGGACAAGATCGGGAGGTGGAGAATAATCAAGAAACCCCGTGAGATTTAAGGAGCAATAGACTATATTTATCCTTTTTTTTTCTTGCCTACATTGATGATGTATATATATTGTAATTAACCACTTTGTGCACTGAATCGTGACTTCGCCACTGGAAGGGGAGTACTGTGGGGGCTGAGAGACTTCCTTCCAGCCTGCTGGGATGACGGACCACGCCGTCGGCAAACATACAAGCGGGGCCATGAAATTGGAGATGACCACCGCTGTGCGGCGCGACAGATCAGCGGAAGCCGAGAGAACCAGAATAGACATTCTAGGGTGTTGTCCTTTTTGTCTTCCTCTAAAAATGTAGCTAATAAGTAATACCAATAAAACGCTAATTTTGAGATACTTTCTGAGCCATCTCTGGACTAATAAATCGACACACCACATGACCTTAAAAAAAAAAAATCTGAACTAATTTCGTTTAAAAGTTTTTCAATTAAAAATTTGAAATGAGAATATATTACTGTTAAAGTTTTGAAACAAAAAATTGAAAACAGAATAAAATGAAAATGTTATTATTAAAGTATAAAAGGTTTTTATTAAAATGAAAAAAGCCGCTAATAAAGTGTAAAATATGATGCACTAGCGCGCCATCTGTTATCAAAATTCAAAAATATTTTAAAGGCGTAAGATTCTTTTTGATATTAAACAATTTCTACTGCCCTTACTGCAATGGAAAAATTAAAATGTAAAATGTTGGCATAATTTTTTTTTCTAGAAGGTTTTCTATTTAATATATTTATGATGATTAAAATGTTCAAAATAAAATTTTTCATTATTTTTTAATTATGTGAATTTATATTAGTAATGTGAATTTATATCTGCTATTTGTTATGTAACGCTTTGCTTTCGTTTAAGGGCGAATTGGTATTTACTTTTGTTTATATATTTAATCAAACATACATTAATGAAATATTATGAAACGTTTTTAAAATTATATTTATTTAGAAAATATCATTGGAATATTTGTAAACCATGTTTATAAAAAGTTATATAAATTATTTTCCGCAAGTGTTTTGTAAAAATTAGTTTTTTTTGGTATCTTTTAATTTCATACCCTTTTTTCAACCAGTAGTTAAAATTGAAAATATTAATACAGTAATTAAGGGTAAACCCAGAAATCTGCCAATAAAATTAATAAAAAAGAAAAGAAAGAGTAGGAGATTTTTAGCCAAACAAAAAGTCTGTCATCGTATATAATTTGTATATAATTTTCGCACCATTTTCAAACATTACAATACGAAGTTAAATATTTTAAAGTTAAATTATACTATTTTTTAAAATTTGAAAATGAAAAATTAAAACACCTTCACCTAAACTAACCTATAATTCAACCTATTTGAATCTAACCTAACTTATTGAGAAATTTAAAATACTTTATTGACTCTCAGCAATTTTTAGTTGCATGATCAGGGGAAATGTCTTTTTCTTAATTTAAACTCTTACCTAACCTCACATTTTATATACATAACACATGACTTGTAAACCCTTTTACACTAGATAAGAAATGAAAATATTCAAAGCACAAATGTTTCTTTTTTTCCCCACAAAAATCAAACTTCTACTGTCTTAAAAAAAACTTACTACAATACTAACTCCACCTTTGCCGGTCCCAAGCCCGGATGAAAAAGGAGGAGGGGGAGCAGTAACAAGTTCGGTAAAAAACCTGGGCTCAGCTGGCTCGGGTAATAGTACCCTGTAAGGGCTCCTAATCCAAGGATACAGGATGAGCAGCGTTTGTACTCCATGTTAGGAGTGGCTGCACATGGCGTCTGTTCCTCATGTCAGAGGCGGCCATTTCTTTTGGAGCTAAGTCGGCCTGCCACTGAGTAGTGCTCCCAGTCTCAATGACAAAGGCTACTTCACCCTGTGTGGAGATAAGAAAGAAGAAGAAGACTACAATACTAAACTTCTTACCGTGATGAAAAAATATTGGAAGGGCTTGGCTTATCAGTGGTGAACCCTCCCAGACACTGAATCCAGTCCCAGCCACTAACTAGAGTTAGCTTGACCTGAGACCTCCCTCATTTTACTTCAGTAGCATGTGTTTTATTAAAAATAAAGAAAGCATATCCTGACCATGAGCACATTTAATTTTTAGATGGCAGAGCGCCATCTAGTGGAACAGAAATCAACTAAACGTTAATTTAACCTGTTCCCTGATATTTTTCCAACCCAATTTCTTGATAAATCAAGAAAAGCCATCCACAAACGTGTTTCGCGCTGTTGCCGCTCATCAGCATGGAGTAGGCTGTACCACTGCAACCAAAAAGATTTATGGTTCCAGTGGCTTCTTGAAAAATCAAGAAATGGGTATTTAAGGCCAAATTTTCTTGATTTATCAAGAAATTGGGTTGGCCAAATATCAGGGAACAGGTTAAATCAAGGTTTTGTTGATTTCTGTTCCACCAGATGGTGCTCTGCCATCTAAAAAGCACATGTGCTCATGGTCAGGATATGCTTTCTTTTTTTTTAATATCAACACCTGACACCCACTTATTATTATTTTTTTTTTCATGTGTTTTATTCGTGAATGATTTGCTTGTAAAAGAGATAAACTTAGCCATTTAAATTCCTAAGTTTCAAGTTGTGATCGTAAACACAAGGTAAATAAGACCAAATACAAATAAATAGTGTGTGACAATTGGGTAACAGCATTGTTACCATCATCAAACGAATCATAAGAAGTGGATTGTTATTTGCTATCTTATTTACACACTTGATAACAGTAACTATTTAAAACAGGCTGTGATTTATTTTATCATTCAGTAAACATAAGGTAATAAGACCAAATCCAAATAAATATATAGTGTGATGTTTCAGTAACAGCGTTGTTACCATCTTCAGACAACGCTGTTACAGAAACGTCACACACTATTAATTTATTTGGATTTGGTCTTATTACTTTGTGTTTACTGAATGATAATTCAAATTGTGCCTTATCATATTTATCATTCAGTACTTTTTGGTCTGATGATGGTAACAACGCAGTTACCGAAATGACATACGCTATATATATATATTTTTGTCTTATTACCTTGTGTTTATAATCCAAATTGTGTGTGTCTTATCAAGTTGTGATTGTTTTAATTCTGGCTATAACAACATAAAATCTTGGTTCTCTCCAAGTGATGTATTGCTATAGTAATATTTGACAGTTTTGTGTATTGAGATAGTCGGTGTTCCAGAGCTGTGATGGAGTTTGACCTGTGTATTGTGGGAGCCGGGATGTTTGGATCCTCCGCAGCCAGCCATGCTCCGTCAGACCTCAGAGTCTGTGTTGTTGGACCTGCAGAACCTACGGTACCTGGAACAACAGTATTTAGGTTATGTTACAAGTAGAGTTGATTATCAAACTGTGTGGGGGGGAGGGTGAAATAAAAAAAATAGTTAAACCTTTAAACACAAGATAATAAGACCAAATAAATAAATAGTATGTGATGTTTCGGTAACAGCATTGTTACCATCTTCAGATAAAATTGCTGAATGAGGAAAAATATCACAGCATTTTTTTCCTCATTCAGCACTTTTGTCTGAAGATGGTAACAACGCTGTTACCGAAATGTCAAACGGGGCTCTGGCACGTTTGTAAGTGCAAAGTCGAACTGCTTTTCACATGTGTAGACATGTGGTGCACTTACAGTAAAAGCAGTTGCCTACTTCTACCCACCATGATTATCATGGCCTGTACCACGTGTACTAGGGATAAGCCAAAAAAAAAAAAATTTGGATTAGGTCTTATTAATACCTTGTGTTTATAAGCTATAATCCAAATTGTGCTTTACCATTAATTACATGATATATTAGATAAGAAAGAAGAAGACATGTTATATTAAATTGCCAAAACTTATATTGAAAGAGATTATACTTTTTCTTCATTTAATAATATTTCTTGTAATTGTAAAAAAAATCACAATTTTATATTGTTTGTTCCTAAACTCTTGCAAACTAATGTACAGAGAGTCATCAATACCTTAAAATATCAATTTTCTCCATTATTTTTTCCACACTATTTCATCATCATTGGTATAATTAATGTCGCCATTCTTCCATGTATTGCCATCCTGTAACACTAAGAGAATGGTATAAAGGAAGATTTCCATGGCAACTCTTGTGCAGGAAAAGAAGACCCAGAGGGATATCTTAGCTTCCCATTATGACGAAGGAAGAATCGTGCAAATATTCCTCAATATGGAAGCCTTACCTCTCATCACAGCCTCCATAGATAGGTTCCCTCTACTGGAGAAATCCACAGGTAGGTTGTTACTGATATAGACCAGAGTAAATATCTTCTTTGTTTTATTAAGAAAAAGGCATCTACTTATCGTGCAACTGAAAGTTGCTGATGGCTTGCGCCATCTATCGGAATAAATATCAACTATCGTCGTTGATTAAAATCAATTATTCCGATAGATGGAGCAAGCCATCAGCAACTTTCAGTTGTACGATAAGTAGATGCCTTTTTCTTAATTTATGCACCTTATCCCAGTACAATATTACATTTGTACTATTTTTTCACATCTTCTTTGTTGTTCCAAAGATATAATTTGTTGGTTGGAAGTAGATTCAGAGAAAAACACAGCCCCATCCACCAATGATTTATTTAACTCCTGACGCTTCAGCAAGTACCTGTCACATTTCCCTGAGGATAGTAACAGCTAGTTACTGAAACATTGGGAGTTGAATGAATAAGGTTGATGTGATTATATTGTAACAAAGTATTTGTTAATTTTATTATTTTTATTAACAGAGTGGTCATTTTTATGTTTATATTTTTCGACTCTGTAAATTTCCCTCGTGGCTTATCTTTTGTTTACCATTCATAGTTTGTTCTTGCCTGAAATAAATTGTTGTCTCATCCCGAAGTTGGTCTTCCCTAATTTTCCACGTGGCAATATTTTTTCTTCTTCTTTGTTTGTTAAAGTGAGAACAGAAAAACAAAATATAATGGAACCTCATTATAACAGCAATTTTCATAACAGAAACTTGGCTATAATAAAGTCCCAATTATATTTAATTGTAGTTATAACAACACAATGATAAAACATTCAATCTTGGTCTCAAGTGACTTTAAGGTTTGATTGTAATCAGAACAAAGACATAATCATGCAGCTAAACATTGCTAATGACACCTGCACTATCAGAATACACATTTGTTGATTTCAGAAGATTGGCCAAAAAAAAAAAAAAGCCTTTTGGTCAATATGCTCACACTATCTATTATTAAATATTAAGAACAGATCTATAATTGTATAGCCACTCCTAAGCCTTATTAAAGATTTTTATTTTTATGCTTATGAGGTGATACAGCAACGTCTTTACAATAATAGAGGAGACAAAATGAATCAAATCTAGAAAAAAGAAGTGAGGACATTAAAGATTAATGAAGTTTTTTTTTTTTTTTTTTTGCCTTCATCTCCATTGTTATACCCTCTTCATTGCTGCTCTCACCATTTTTATAATCTCATACTTCATTAAAGATTAATGAAGTATGAGATTATAAAAATGGTGAGAGCAGCAATGAAGAGGGTATAACAATGGAGATGAAGGCAAAAAAGAAGAGGGGTATAACAATGAGGATGGAGGCAACAAAGAAGAGGGTATAACAATGAGAATAAGTCAAGAAAGAAGAGGGTATAACAATGGAGATGAAGGCAAAAAAGAAGAGGGGTATAACAATGAGGATGGAGGCAACAAAGAAGAGGGTATAACAATGAGAATAAGTCAAGAAAGAAGAGGGTATAACAATGGAGATGAAGGCAAAAAAGAAGAGGGGTATAACAATGAGGATGGAGGCAACAAAGAAGAGGGGTATAACAATGAGAATAAGTCAAGAAAGAAGAGGGTATAACAATGGAGATGAAGGCAAAAAAGAAGAGGGGTATAACAATGAGGATGGAGGCAACAAAGAAGAGGGTATAACAATGAGAATAAGTCAAGAAAGAAGAGGGTATAACAATGGAGATGAAGGCAAAAAAGAAGAGGGGTATAACAATGAGGATGGAGGCAACAAAGAAGAGGGTATAACAATGAGAATAAGTCAAGAAAGAAGAGGGTATAACAATGGAGATGAAGGCAAAAAAGAAGAGGGGTATAACAATGAGGATGGAGGCAACAAAGAAGAGGGGTATAACAATGAGAATAAGTCAAGAAAGAAGAGGGTATAACAATGGAGATGAAGGCAAAAAAGAAGAGGGGTATAACAATGAGGATGGAGGCAACAAAGAAGAGGGGTATAACAATGAGGATGGAGGCAACAAACAATTCGAGTGTAGCCCTCAGTAGGCGGTCCTCGAAGTCAAATCTCAAGAAAACAATCTCGGCAAAGAGTAGCCTTCAGAACGAGCGGTCATTGAAGAAATGCAGAAGCAAAAGGAAGCTTCGAGTGTGGCCTTGTGTAGGCGGTCCTCGAACTCGAATCTCAAGAAAGCAATCTCGACAAAGAGTAGCCCTGAAAAATCTTTTTATCATTTTTATTTTTTAAATAATTCTATCATATCCACCAGCCGCTCAAATCCTCCCTGTGGAAAATAGGACAAAGAGGGAAGAATTCACCAATTCAGGAGGCAACAATGAAGAAAGTTTAACAATGAGGATGAAGGCAAAACAAAGAAAGGGGTATAACAATGAGGATAGAGGCAACAAAGAAGAGGGTATAACAATGATGATGGAGGCAACAATGAAGAAAGTTTAACAATGAGGATGGAGGCAAAAAAAAGAATAGGATATAAGAATGAGGATGGAGGCAACAATGAAGAAAGTTTAACAATGAGGATGGAGGCAAAAAATAATAGGATATAAGAATGAGGATGGAGGCAACAAAGAAAATGGTATAACAATGAGGATGGAGGCAACAAAGAAGAGGGTATAACAATGAGGATGAAGGCAACAAAGAAGAGGCTTATAACAATGAGGATGGAGGCAACAAAGAAGAGGCGTATAACAATGAGGATGAAGGAAACAAAGAAGAGGGGTATAACAATTAGAATGATGGCAACAAAGACTAGGGTATAACAATGAGAATGAAGTCAAGAAAGAAGAGGGGTATAACAATGAGGATGAAGGCAACAAAAAAGAGGGTATAACAATGAGGATGGAGGCAACAAAGAAGAGGGTATAACAATGAGGATGGAGGCAACAAAGAAGAGGCTTATAACAATGAGGATGAAGGAAACAAAGAAGAGGCTTATAACAATGAGGATGGAGGCAACAAAGAAGAGGGTATAACAATGAGGATGGAGGTAACAATGAAGAGGGTATAACAATGAGGATGAAGGCAACAAAGAAGAGGCTTATAACAATGAGGATGAAGGAAATAAAGAGGCTTATAACAATGAGGATGGAGGCAACAAAGAAGAGGGTATAACAATGAGGATGGAGGTAACAATGAAGAGGGTATAACAATGAGGATGAAGGCAACAAAGAAGAGGGTATAACAATGAGGATGAAGGCAACAAAGAAAAGGGTATAACAATGAGGATGGAGGCAACAAAGAATAGGATATAAGAATGAGGATGGAGGCAACAAAGAAAATAGTATAACAATGAGGATGGAGGCAACAATGAAGAGGATATAAGAATGAGGATGGAGGCAACAATGAAGAGGGGTATAACAATGAGGATGGAGGTAACAATGAATAAAGTTAAACAATGTAAAATTTGTATCTACACATGTTGAAATCAGTTGAACTTTTGCACTTACAAAGTGCCACCAGAGCTGAATTTGGTTACCTGCATTACATTGGTGTGGTTAGAATTATGCAAGAATTGGAGGGGCCATTGAAGTAGGAAAAAGCTCAATGCAGGATTTGATCCCCAGGTGTAGTTTACAAAAATCAACGATATGTACTGTTGGGTTTTCTATGATTATTATTATTTAATTTATTTTCTGTGATTATGTAAATATTGACCAATGACTGTTTTGTATATATTTGTGTTTTTAAAATAAAGTATGAGTGTGAATATTATTTTGGTCGTGCCTCTTTTCTCTCTTTGGCTGAGGCGTTGGAATCACCATTGGGGTGTCATCTTGGGTAGATCAAGACTTATACAGTCCTCTGAATAACGGCCTTCTCGCTGCTAAGGAAAAGGAATCCTTAACATTTGGTCCTACTCGAGCCGGATCCTAGGAGAGAATAGGCAAATAACTTAAGAAAGGGCCAAAGAAGATAAAGTCAAAGAGAAAGAAGATAAAGTCAAAGAGAAAGAAGATAAAGTCAAAGAGAGAGAAGATAAAGTTCGAAGAAGATAAAGCCAAGGAATTTAAAGCTTAGGAAGAAGTTTAAGAATATCAAGATTAAACAAAGTAGCTTGTCGAAGTTTAGCGAATATATGTAAATTAGCCTTAATTTAAATTTGTTAAGTGAGAAATTCAAGATGGATAAAAATAAGAAATTAAGAACGCGGCTGCGATCATCGGTGACAAAAAATATAAAAGAAATTGAGACTGAATTTGATAAAGAATATCCTTCTCGGAACTCTATCTTGGTCGTGTTCAAATTGCTGGAGATTAATGTGGGCCGGCTAAGGAGCACGAATTCCCAAATTGAGGAGTTAATGCTGGACGATGAGAACACTACTATGCAGGAATTGGAGAAAGAACAGGATTTGGTCGAGCAGTATGAAAGAAACTTTCTGCTAATAGAGAAGAAAGTAGCCGAATATCTCAATCCTAAGGGAAATGACCAACCAGGCCAAGGGGATGTGGCTTCAATTAGGAGTAGCCCAGAGAAGAGTATCTCATGCAAACTGCCAAAGATTGCGTTAAAAGTTTTCGATGGCACCAGTCTTGAGTGGCTGGAATGGTGGTCGCAGTTTGAGGCCATTCATGAGAATCCAGGCCTGTCTGAAGTGGATAAATTCCATTATTTGATACAGGCTATGAAAGTTGGAACAAGAGCAGAAAGACTGGTCAAGAGCTACCCGTTGACGGAGGCTAACTACCCCAAGGTAATAGAGGCGCTCAAGGATCGCTTCGGCGACAAGGTGATCTTGACTGAAGTTTATGTGCGACAATTGTTGAAACTGGTCATCAATAACGTAAGAAAACAGAATATATCCTTGGAAAGTTTATATGACCAGGTTGAGTCACACATAAGGTCTTTGGATTCCCTGGGTGTGAATGTGCAGCAGAACTCTTCCTTTTTGTATCCACTCGTGGAGTCCAGTTTGCCCGAGGAGTTGATTAGAATCTGGCAGAGGAGTGACATGGCTGGCTATGCTAAAGATGAAAAGGAGTTAATCCCATCGGTGGACCAGAGACTAACATCTCTGCTGGCCTTTGTGCGAAGAGAAGTTAAGGGTGAACAGAGAATTGCCTACATTAAGGATGGATTTGGGGATTCATCACGTAAAAGAGACACCGGGCATTATGTAACGGGGTCGCATATGGCAAAAATAAGAGAAAATGACGTAAAGAGGGTTCCCTGGTGTATAATCTGCCAGGGGAACCATTGGATACAGTCTTGCCCAAGGTGGCGTTCAATGTCGGTCCCAGCGCGAGTAGAGGCATTAAGGAAGGCGCACGCATGTTTTAAATGCTTACGCGTGGGACATATAGGAAAAACATGCAGGAGAGCTATAAGATGTGCACAATGTCAAGGCGGCCATAACGGATTCCTGCATCGAACGAATGCAGTGTCTCTGGAAATTCAGGATCCAAATAAACTGAGGATGACTAGCCCCAAGGATCCGCCTGCATCGATTGATGGACAAGAGGTGGAATATACCGGAATGCATGCACGGACGGCCATTCCTAGGGCACTTTTGGCCACCGCATTGATTCGGATTGTAAATCCCCATGGAAACGGGGTAGTGGTACGAGCATTGCTGGATCAGGGATCTCAGTCATCATTTATACAACGAGATCTTCTACAGCATTTAAGTGTTCCAACATGCGGAGTAAATGCCCAAGTTTATGGAATAAATAATACTAAAGGAGAACTTGTTAAAGAACTGGCTTCGTTTACATTGGAATCTTTGACAGAACCAGGATGGACCTTGCCGATGACGGCATTAGTGGTGGGAAGTATGACAGGGTTGTTGCCGACTAAAGACCCATGTCTGGCTATACCGTCCAGTTGGAAGGTCCTACCTCTGGCCGATCCCCAATTTGAGAAAAGTGGAAAGGTGGATGTCATCCTGGGTGCGGATGTCTATGGAAGATTACTCCTCCCCGACCTTAAGCTTTGTGACAGAACCCATATATGTGCCCAGAACACCAGGTTGGGATGGGTGATTTCTGGGGAATTGCCGAAAAAAGATCAGACGAGTCCTCATTTGGTGTATAATACTCGTGTCAAATATGAGGACCACCTTGATGGGTTGCCACAGCGATTTTGGGAGATTAAAGAAATCCCCTCAGGGCCGACAGAATCAGAGGAAGATGAGTTCAATGGGAATCTATATAAAAAAGGGAGTTATGGAGGTCCATCGGGGCAAAGATGGATTGGTACGAGTGGTATCAATACGCACCAGGACCGGCATACTCAGAGGACCCTTGGTAGGCTGGCGTTGCTGCCTGTTTCCCCCAGTTTGTCTTGATGGTTCCCATCAACTCGGGGAGAATGTTGGGTTTTCTATGATTATTATTATTTAATTTATTTTCTGTGATTATGTAAATATTGACCAATGACTGTTTTGTATATATTAGAGTTTTTAAAATAAAGTATGAGTGTGAATATTATTTTGGTCGTGCCTTTTTTCTCTCTTTGGCTGAGGCGTTGGAATCACCATTGGGGTGTCGTCTTGGGTAGATCAAGACTTATACAGTCCTCTGAATAACGGCCTTCTTGCTGCTAAGGAAAAGGAATCCTTAACAAGCTCAATGCAGGATTTGATCCCCAGGTGTAGTTTACAAAAATCAATGATATGTACCGTTCCTACACCAACATTTGTTTGTGGAAAGTTTTATTTGGGTGTTGAGGGATTCCATTCTACTCCCCTGTGGGCTTCCTCTACATCACCAACAACCTGGCGGAGATCTCCGAGCTCAAGATGGAAGTGGAGAGGGTGGGCAAGACCTCAGTGACAGACTTGTCCAATCCCCAGGATTTTGCTCTCAAGTGAGTGCCCCATTCTTTCACACAATCTTTAAATGACAAAAGTTCACAAAAAATTAATTCTATTCAATGTTTAGACTGAGTCAGGGAACTAGAAATTTCTTGCCATAAATCCAATTTGTTGTTTATTTCTGTAGATATTATTAGAGTTATCATGTTAGAATTGTAGTGTCAGGCCACAAAACATGTCTTCAATACATTTTGATATTAAATATAATAGTTCTCTTGAATTGGACCATTAAAAAAATTGTGCTAGATTTGGCTGGGTATCATGAGGGAATATTAACTGCAGCACATAGCTGAGCAGGAGGGACAAGCATCGAGAGAACAGCAATCCTTTATTTCCATATTTAAGTCTGGTCATCTGCGAACAATGACCTTCCAGAAAGGTTGCAAGGTTTTTCCCACTATGTACTAAGTACAATTCTCAGCCCTCCTGCAACCCCAAACCACATCATTGACTGTATTGACTCATCCATTGATGATCTCTACTCATACCAAGCAAAACCATAAAAAGTCATAAGCTCTAAGGGCTTGATACCCTAATATGATTGTAGTGAAGATAAGAAAGAAGAAGAAAGGAAATATTAAAGAGTTCTGGAAGTTAAAAATATTGAAAAAGAGATCGGAAGAAAGAGAGAATAAAAATTGGACTAATAGGAAGCTTTAACACTTTGAAGACCAACACCGTTTTTATACGTCATAAGCTATTAAGCCTAGCGGACCAACCCCGTTTTTATACGTCGCAGCACTTTAAAAATCAATAGACAATCATAGAACGCAGTACGTCAAGAAATCTCTTCGGCAAAACTATGATGAATAGTTATAAAAATTATCACTAGATGTCAGGACGATACTGTTGGCAGGCAAAAAAATTAGTCATCTGTTGCTCAATCTCATTGGCTAGCTTGCTGACAAACTGATAACGGGCAAGTTTGTTTTTGTTATCTCTAATCTCTTTTCGCTCGTTTTTTTCTAAGTTATTTTGCCTCTAATTTCATAACGTTATTGAAATGAATCCTTTGGATCAACCTAGCACTTCAAAAGGGGTGGGATCAGAAGTTCATTTAGATGAAGACATTCAAGATATTCTTGAATATCTTTACGATTCTGGCTCAGAAATTGATGATGAAGTGAAGGATCCTGATTACGAAAATTCAGCCTCCGATGAATTAGAATTTGAGGAGGAAGAAAGGGAAGAAATTCCTGCTAAACGGCCGCGATTAGAAGTAGCTCCAGTTCGCATGCTGACGACATGTCGGGACACGTCCACTGCTGCCGCTGGCTCCAATGTTGCCGCCGGCACCTGGAGGAAAGATGATCCCTCGCCCCCAACTCCTCCCCCTTTCACCGCCCACCCTGGACTAAATTTAGTGGGGGATGTTTCCTCACCATTTGATGCGTTCAGTCTCTTCTTTACAGAGAATATTTTCAAAAGCATCAAAGAGGAAACAAACCGATATGCCAGGAGTATTATTGATCGGGAGTCCAAGAAGGGTCCTCTCAAGCCTCATGGCATGCTGGCTAAGTGGAAGGCTGTGTCAGTGGCACAGATAAAGCTCTTTTTCTGTGTCATCATACACATGTCTTTGGTGAAGAAGCCTGGGATGAAAGACTACTGGTCTACTCACGGATTCCTGAAGAATGCCTTTTGCCAGTCCATAAATATGCCAAGGACACTATTTATGAGAATTTTGTCAATGCTACATTTGAATGACAATTCAAAATACATTGAATATGGAAAACCAGGGCATGACAGACTCTTCAAAATAAGACCAGTTTTGGAATCCCTCATATATTCTTTTGGGAATGCCTACACTCCTCAGCAAAATCTCACTATTGATGAGGCGATGTGTCCATTCAGAGGACGTGTGGGTTTTCGAGTGTATATAAAAGGAAAACCTCATAAATATGGCATCAAGATATTCCAGATTTGTGAAGCTGTATCTGGATACGCTTACAATCTTGATATCTACACTGGCAAGGATCCTGAGCAGCCAGAGCACAACTCCATTCCGAACCTCATGGACAGGCTGGCAAAGAGGTTTTATGGACAAGGCTATCATATCTATTTTGATAGGTGGTTTTCCTCTCCTGAGTTATTTGATAAACTTTGGGAAAAAAAGACCCTAGCTGTTGGCACAGTTATGCCTTCCAGGAAAACGATGCCAAAAAACCGAATTTTCCCAAAAACTAAAGAGAGGAGAGATTATAAAGATGAGAAGAAAGCATCTTTTAGCCATCAAATGGAAAGATGTTAGAGATGTTTTCATGCTCTCCACTGTCCATGAAGGTAAAATGATGCCAGTCAAGCCCAAAACCCCAACCAGAGAAGAGTTGTTCAAGCCTGATGCTGTCATCGATTACAACAAGGGGAAGGTAGGAGTGGACCGGAGCGATCAGATGATGGCATATTATTCTTTTAGCAAGAAAACATTGAAATGGTGGAAAAAAATATTCTTCCATCTTTTTTCACTTTGTTTTGTAAATGGCAACATCATTTACAATAAAGCAAATCCTGATAAAAAAAATAAGTCTGAAGGACTTCTATCTGGCTGTCGGTGGGGAGTTGCTCAATCAGGCAAGCATTGAACACTCTGAAAAAGAAACAACTTCGAAAACTGATGTTGCCAGGCTACTTGGGAAGCACTACTGCTATAAAATAGCCCCAGAAAGTGGAAAAGCAGTGCAAAGAAGGTGCAAAGTTTGTGCAGATAGTGCAAAGCACAAGACTGGGAAGGCAGCCCGGAAGGACACCAGATTTGAGTGCAAACAATGCAAGATTCCACTTTGCGTTGGAGAGTGCTTCGAAAAGTACCATGCAGAAATGAAGTACTGGGAATAACAATGTATATAAATGTAAAGATTTTAATAATTTCCTCTGATTATTTTTTTTTACAAACAGTGGCGTTTTTTTTTTGGCAGTTTGCATTTTTTAGTTCTTTTTTTATTTTGAAAAAGTGCCAATAAACATATATTTTTTTATTGCATTTTTGTGTTTTATAGACATATTTTGATACAAGCATCAAATTTCACTGTTCAAGGTAATATATTTTTATAAATATGATTTTTTTTTTTTAAATCAAGTTTTATCCTGGTTCACAGGGCTATTTGGGTTGTGAAACCAATGTTCCTCAAAGTGTTAAAGAAATATAGAGCTCAAGTTAGAGAGAAGCCTGGCACACTGCAGAACAGCACTTACTTAAGAGTAGAGAAACATTTTTTAATTATCCCATTTAATAATTATACAAGATCATGGAGACTAAATTCATAGATCAAATTCACAATCTTGGTAGGTTTGGAATATAAGTCCTGTCTTGAGACTCCCAAGCATTCCAAGAGGTGGTCTGGTGAGGTCTCTATGATCCTGCAGATGATTCCTTGAGGGAAGGTCTTTACACCATCCTGGAAGAGGTGCAGTCTTAGGCCATAATCCTCCATGATGGGTGAAAAGAGCTGCTGTCGTTGGTTGGCTATCCACCACATGGAGGTGACAGTCAGACTAAAAGAAGTGTTGAGTCAACTTGATAACATACAATTTGCATTATAGATTTAAATAGTAAAGTTAACCCCCAATTTATATATGATGTTTTGCTAACAATGTTGTTATCTTCTTCAGATAAAAGTACTGAATGACCTTATCAGGCCATTAAAAAAAAAATAATAATAAAAGACTGCTTGATCCGGAAATTTATGCAATCTTGGTTACTGAAAATCAAAGCATGTATACGATCATGTCACCAAGCTCTAATATGCAACTTTATACACCAACAATATGTTCCAATATGCAAATGTGTATATGACCTCCCATATGCAAAAATGTGCCACCGGATAACTAAGGTTGTTGCATCAGGTTTCCATTCCTGCACTTGGGCCGGGATGAAGGTGCTTTATTTGAGGAAGGAGGAACTGGCCACATCAGTCCACGGCGGTTTGTGGCCGCCCAGCTGAAACATGCTGGGTGCACTGTGGTCCGAGATGTGGTGCACAGAGTTACTAGAAACCAAATCACTGGAGAGGTAGGTACTGTACTCCGATTAATGTACTTCTCCTTCCCCCCCCTGGAAAAACACTATATCATCATGTTATAAACATGTTTCTTGGAAATGTGTCATGAAAATGGAAGCTATCCCTACAACCATAAAAAAAAATAGACAATGCATATGATTGTCTGGATCAATTTCCTTTATAAGCTAATAGACATGGGGCAATAGACAATGCATCTGATTCTCTGGATCAATTTCCTATATAAGCTAATAGACATGGGGCAATAGACAATACATCTGATTGTCTGGATTCAGAATTCATTGGAGTATTTAGATGCCTGTTGATGGGACATCTGATGTAGGTAGGGATGTTAACATTAAGCTGGACATTGTGGGACAGCCTTCATGCCTATAAAGGAAATTGATCCAGAGAACCAGATGCATCACCTATTGCCCTATATCAATATAAGCTGACCTGAGGCTGCCAGTTTGTGCTCTAACGGTCAATAGATGGCATCTAGTTTTGACATATATTTTGACAGGAGAGGTGACCTTTAAGGAGGTTATATCGTACTTGAATTATTTTCACCATTCTTGTACAATTGGCAGATGCTCTATTTTCTGTATACAGTAGTCGGAGTAAAACCTATCCTGGAGTTTTCTTGTCTTAGGAGTCAATTTTTTAAGGCAAACCATTTGTTTTTATATTAATTTTTAGTTTTCATGAACATCTGACCCTATCTAACACATCACACAAGTCTGTTTTTTAAGCCCCATAAGAGCTAAATGTGTTGACTACTATTAAGAAAATTGTTGAATTTTCATGAGAAAAAAATGATAAGGTACAATTTTTGATTTATGGATTAAAAACGTAAAGCAACAAGACCACATCCAAATAAAGTAGGTGTGACGTTTCAGTAGCAGCATTGTTACCATCTTCAGGGAAAAGTACTGAATGTAAACAACCTGCTGTGTTACCAAAATGTCACCCATACTTTATTTACTTGGGGATGTGGTCTTGTTACCTTATAAGAAAGAATAGTTTTAGGTATAACCAATTTTTTTCAACCTGTCTTAGGAGTCAAACACATTTTGCAAGTGCATTTTTGCCTGGAACCCAATGTTGTTGTTGTCATGTCTAATGAAGAGCCGTCTCCGTCTCAATTTTCTGTAAGGTCATTGCTGGACATGAGAATATGTGGGTAGGTGTTAGCCTGGAATCCAATAGAAACTCCCACAAAACAGTTTACCGAATACAGTAGAACCTCCTTGAGAGGACACTCGCGCTAGAGGACACCTCTCTATAAAGGACAGTTTTCATTTGCAAAATTACCATTTTTACTTTTTAGTAGCTCTCCGGTAGGATGACACTTCTCCCTAAAGGATACTTTGGCTCTGCAATTAAGTGGTGTCCTTTACAGGGAGGTTCTACGGTATATAGTGACATAGAAACACCCATCCGGTATGTAGGGCGGCTGGGTACTGGAGCTGGAGTCAGGGGCAGAGATCAGGGCTGCCAAAGTCCTGCTGTGCTGCGGTGCCTTCTCCCACCTGCGCCCGGACATCTTCCCCGCTCCGCATGCCCCACCAGATTTCCGCGCCGTACAGGAGACAGTGGCCATGTTGGAGATATCCGAGGAGGAAGCTGAGAGACTCGGGTATGTCACACTGATACAGCAAAATGGTTGTCTTTTCTCTATCCAGACATCCAGTGTGCTCATGTGTAATATGTCTTAAACTAAATTTCACCATAAACACAAGGTAATAAGACCAAATCCAAATAAATAAATAGTGTGTGACATTTCGGTAAACGCGTTACCGTTTTGTCTGAAGATGGTAACAATGCTGTTACCGAAACGTCACACACTATTTATTTATTTGGATTTGGTCTTATTACCTTGTGTTTATAATCTATAATCCAAATTGTGCCTCATCAATTTTAAATTTCACCATGGTAACAAAACCAAATACAGTAGAACCTCCCTTTAGCGGATACCCCGCTAACGGACACCTCTCCACAAAGGATAAGTTTCCATTTGCAAAATTACCATTTTTACAATTTAGCAATTGAAGAGCATGAACTCATGGAATTTGTGTAATCTTTACACAGGGGCATAAGAAACAACAACACATCAACCACCATCTGTTCCTTGCATCCATCCAGTTAACAACCATTCTGACAGCCAGATGCCTGCCATGGTGTACGACCGTCCTCCAGCCCATGCCTACATTCTGCCGCCCATCCTCTACCCCAACGGTGAGTGACCAACCAGCCGTCATCTAGCACCACAGTACAGTACACGGTGTGTCCAGGCTGCTGGTACATTAAGATCGGCCATGGCAAGCAATATTTCACAGAGATGAAGACCTCAGAAGAATTCACCCAATGGTACCAGGGAGGTGGGGATCCTGAGATAGCGAAGGAACTGACAGACCTGCTGCTTTGTATCATTCCAGGTAACTTGATCACCTCAGCATGGTAAACCTTCCTTGAGTTGTATAGTTGGTAAGGGACCACCTCCTTCAGTGACAGTTTGTGTAAAATCATGGAAAAATTCAACCTGACATATCCCAAACTCTATTGAAAGACCACCTTAAGCTGTCTCTCATGTGTAGGCGCCATCCCGACCAGAGAGCCACAGATAAACAGATTATAAACGCACAGAATATAGAATCTGAGCTCCCCAGTAGAAGGAATACCCGGAAGACGACGGTACTCTCTGTTATATGTGTTGTTCATTTATTATGATTTTGTTTTAATAAATGCTACTAAATTATTTCATTGGATCCTCTCTTTCTTTTTCCCAGTAAGAAACGCCTACGGAAGCCAACAGAAATTCAGAAGTGGGATAGTCCTGAAGAAAATTGAAGATTCACTGGAATAATTTGGAAACGAGAAGGACGTGGCGCGGTGACCGATCAACGTAAGAGGAGTTGCATGGTATGTACGAAATTTAATTACCTATTCCTAAAAGTATTATCGCAAAGTATTGCTGTAAAAGTATTATTACAAGTCACCTCGACAAAAGTATTATCGCAAAGTATCGCGGTAAAAGTATTATTACAAGTCACCTCGACAAAAGTATTATCGCAAAGTATCGCGGTAAAAGTATTATTGCAAGTCATCTCGATAAAAGTATTATCGCAAAGTATCGCGGTAAAAGTATTATTGCAAAATCATCTCGATAAAAAGTATTATCGCAAAGTATCGCAGTAAAAAGAAAAAAAAAAAGTATTGTCTCAAAATTACTAAAGAAAAGTTGATTTCGTTTAAAGAAATAATTGAAACAGTACGTATCTGGTTTAGTCAGTTTTATTTGTTTATTTTAAAATTTTTTGCTTTGTTTATTTTTCCTTTTGAAAAACATGACTTAGTTAGCGAAAGTAAGGAAATGCGATTTGAGCAAGTTGGCGTATGAACTCGGCGAGGTAGTACCGCCAGAGAGCAGGATCGTCGACTTAAAACACCTTATTTTGAATAGCCAATCTTACGAAGAAGAGTTCGCAAAGCAACTGTTGGAGACTCTGATCGAGGATCGGGAACGAATCGAGGAGCGGGAACGAATCGAGGATCGGAAACGAATCGAGGATCGGGAACGAATTGAACGGGAACGAAAAGAACAAATGGTAATGGAATTCGAGCTTGAGAAGCTGCGCATCCAGACTACACGCGGAAACAACGATACGTCTCGAAGTACCAGCAATGACGCACATTACGAGATACGTAAACTGATGCCCAAGTACGAGTCGAAGGACAATGATTTGAGTTTTTACCTAATTCTTTTCGAAAGACAGGCAAAGCGACTAGGATTGGATGAAGACCAATGGGCGTTCAGCCTCCTAGGATTGCTACCTTACGAAATGACTCAATTAATCGCTCGGGAGACAGAAGAACAAAGCGGCGATTATAGGTTCGTGAAAAGGTTGCTCCTAAAACGGTACAAGTTGAGCCCCGAACAATTCAGACAAAAATTCGAGAAGCACGAGAGATCTCAAAAGGGTTCCTGGAGAGACTTCGCTTTCGAATTGCGAGGATATTTCAACGAATGGATCGAAGGAATGAACGTGGAAAATTTCGACGCCCTAAAGGATTTGTCCGTCACTAACCAGCTAAAGAAAAAAGTTCCAAATGTGCTGCGTAATCATCTCATTGACGATTGGACCAAGTTAAACAACCCAGATGAGTTGGCGGATAAACTGGACGAGTACGAAAATGTTCGCACCGAGATGGGACCTCCGCATTGGAATGCGAAACACCTCATACCACCGTCGTTTCAGCAGAAATCTGCGAGATTCCCCAACCAAAGCGAAGTTAAAGAGACTAAACAAGGAACGAATGTTTCGGGTCAAGACGCTGCAAGGAACGAAATCAGTGAAACGTACCCTAACACCTTGAGGAGAATGGTCAACCGTACGATCAGAAACGACAAGGGAGAACCGAAGTGCTTCAACTGCAATCAGTTTGGACACATTGCCAGAGACTGCCCAGCACCCAGGACTACGTTGACATGCCGAGGATGCGGTCAAACGGGACACAAGGAAAGGAATTGCACAAGACCCAAAGAAGGACTAAAAGTAGCCAACCTGGAAGTCGAAGGACTGGAGACTGTCCCGCCAGATGTATATTTGAAGGATGTCAAGATCGACAACAAGGAAACCGTGAAGGCAATGATAGACACCGGGAGCAGCAGTTGTCTAATGAGAGAATCGGTCGCAAGGAGGATCAGCGTCGACATCGAACCAGACTCGACTAGTCTGTACGGCATCGGTAACCAGACTGCACCAGCTGCCAGGACCGTTGGGAAGACGACAGTCGACCTGGAGATTGATGGCATCGTCGGAAGGGAAATCACTGTATTCATTGTCAACGATGATGCCCAACCCTATGACCTATTAATTGGAAGAACATGGACAGATCTGCCCTACGTATCCTTCGCCAGAATTGGTAAAAACTTGCATATTGGCTATTCATCCGAATTTCCGTTTGCTAATCTGCAAGAAGAAATCAAGTCGCGTCGCATCGAACTGAGAGCAACCGAAACTGTTCAGTTGGAGAGCGACTCCATTAACTTTACAAGTGCAATCACAGACGAGGTAAAGGACGGATATGTATTGTTCACAGGAGTAGATGACGCCTGTGTCGATTCCCTATTGGAAGTGGTCGATGGAAAGACAACCGTACCCATCATCTCAGCTGGCAAGGGCAAGTTGAGAGTAAGGAAGAACCAATGTGTAGGGCGAGTTGAACTACTGAACCTTGATGATATTGTTGTTAACCTGGACGTCGCAGAGGATTCGTTTCAGACTAAAAATGAAGAGAAGAGGGAAGGACAAGACCAAATGAAACGTAAGCGCCCCATACTGCCTGAGGACATCAACGTCAATCATTCTCTGACTTCGAAAGAGAGACAAGAAATCCTAGATGTAGTAAACGAGTATAGAGACTGTTTCGCTCTTGGCATGGAGGAATTAGGGTGCACCGATGTCACCAAGATGGACATTAAGGAGGTTGATGGAAGCAAGCCAGTCTGTCTGAGACCGTATAAGACGACTGCAAGTGAACGCGAAGCAATCAGGGAGATTGTCAGAGAGTGGAAGGACAATGGAATAGTCACGGAAACTAGATCACCCTACGCTAGTCCCGTCCTACTTGTGAGGAAGAAAACTGGAGATCATCGTCTGGTGGTAGATTATAGGAGACTCAACATTCAAACAGTTAAGGACAAGTTCCCATTACCAAGGATAGACGACCTTCTGGAAGGCCTAAGGAATGCGAAATTCTTCACCACTCTGGATCTGGCGCATGGATATCTGCAGATACCACTGACCGATAAGGCAAAATTAAAGACAGCATTCATCACCCCAGATGATACAGGTCAATTCCAAAGGATGATTTTTGGACTCGCCAACGCACCAGCTGAATTCCAAAGACTGATGCACACTGTCCTAGGTCCGCTGCTGAACAAGAAGGCATTCTGCTATCTCGACGACGTGATTATCCCGGCAAAGGATTGGCGGGAGATGATCGAAAGGTTGAGGGAAGTCCTCGAAAGAATAAGATCAGCAAAGTTGACACTGAAACCCTCCAAATGTGAGTTCGGAAGGAGGGAAGTTGAGTTCTTAGGGTATGTCATCAGTACAGGCGGACTTAAGCCAGGCCCAAGAAAGATCAAGGCGATAGAAGAATTTCCAGAACCCAAGAATGTCCACGACATACGACGCTTTCTGGGACTGACGAACTTCTTAAGACGATTTGTAAAGGACTTCGCGAGGAAAGCAGAACCGCTAAGCAGACTTACGAAGAAAGGTTCACAATTTGAATGGAAGGAAGAACAGCGAAGGTCATTTGGAGGACTACGAAAGGATCTGGTCGAATATCCGGTACTAGCTCATTACAACCCTGAACTCAAGACAGAAGTACATTGCGATGCGAGTGCTGAGGGATTAGCAGGAATGGTGCTACAGATGGACGAAGACTGCAAATGGCGCTTGGTCTACTGTGTGAGCAAGAAGACAACAGAGGCCGAGAAGATGTACCACTCAAGCAAATTGGAGCTGATGGCGATAGTGTGGACCTTGGATCGACTACGTCAGTTCCTCGTAGGAATCAAGTTTACAGTGGTTACAGATTGCCAAGCACTGGTCTACATGAACGCGAAGAAGACTACAAATCCTCAGATAGCGCGATGGTACAATCTGATTCAGGAATACGATTTCGAAATTCGACATAAACCAGGGGAGAAGATGGCCCACGTAGACGGAATGAGTAGAGCTCCAGTCGACGACCCTAGAGACACGATGGAGGAAATCGTGGAGAAAAACCTTGAAGTGTGCTTCGCAATCACACTGGAAGAACAAATCTTGATGATTCAGCATTCCGACCCTGAATTGAGAGACCTGATCCAGATCTTTCGAAAGGACCCGTGTGATAGGACAGTAGGAGAACAAAATAGAATTAACGACTACAGCTACAAAGGAGGCAGACTTTTCCGCATGGTGAAAAATGGAGAAGAGGAACGAGCCCTGTATGTTATACCCAAAAGTATGAGGAAAAGCTTAGTTGTCAAATTCCATGATCTAATGGGACATTTTGCGACTGATAGGACTGTCAACAAAATTAAGGAATTGTACTGGTTTCCTTCAATGAAGAGGTACGTTCGACGCCATGTGGCTATGTGTCTCGAGTGTCTATTTAACAAAGTTCCCGGTGGAAAACAACAAGGCTTCCTACATCCCATTAAGTCAGGCAAGAGACCGTTTTCCATCGTACACATGGACCACGTAGGCCCCTTCGTGAGAAGTACAAAAGGTAACCAGGAACTTTTAGTGATTGTCGATAATCTGACAAGATTTGTCCGATTAAGCCCTGTAAGGAATACATCGACGCAGAATGTCCTGAAGGTAATGAAAAGTTTTGTGAATGATTTCGGACTACCCGACAAGATCATCAGTGACAGAGGGTCATGTTTTACCTCAAGGCAATTTGAAGAATTCTGTCGAGGAAATGGAATACATCATACTCTGAACTCTACGAAACATCCGCAAGGGAACGGGATGGTCGAAAGAGTGAACCGAACAGTATTGTCCACTATAGCAACCAGTATCGAGGATCCGCGACGGAAGGATTGGGACCTGAAGATCAAGGAGGTAGAGCGAGACCTGAACAATGCGGTGAACAAGACGACGAATAAAACACCGTTCGAAACACTCCACGGCTATTCCCCTCGATTCCACGATGGGATACTTAGAAGATTAGCCGACGAAGACGTGGACCCATGGACCGAGCCGGATAGAATTCAAGAGAGTGTGAGATCCCAAATTGAGAATAAACAAGAAATTATGAAGACATACTACGATAAGAAGAGGTGCCGTACAATCCAATTCGAAGTAGGAGAAATTGTAGTGATGAGGCATGTACCCAAAATGACGGGTGAACCAACCAAGGCACAACCCAAATATCGAGGACCTTTGATAATTACCGAGGTTCTGCCAAGCGACACGTATAGAGTGACTCAGTTAAGCGAAAGAACCAGTGGACGGTTCTACACGACAACGGCCCATATCAGTCAACTGAAGTCTTGGCACAGTGAAGAAGATGATTCAGCTACAGAAGAAAGTCCGGAAGTAGAAGATACCCCCCGACGCAACCCACGACGTTCCTGCAACGCAAGGTTCAATCGAGGACGAGTAGAAGGAATACCCGGAAGACGACGGTACTCTCTGTTATATGTGTTGTTCATTTATTATGATTTTGTTTTAATAAATGCTACTAAATTATTTCATTGGATCCTCTCTTTCTTTTTCCCAGTAAGAAACGCCTACGGAAGCCAACACATGAGAGTTAGATTCTACCGTACAGTAAAATCTCCATTGATGTAGTGAGTTATCTATATATATAGTGAGCAACCACTACTGGAAACTCACCTCCAACAACATTAGGAGATGCCTGGAGGATCAATGTACCACTTTATATCATTAACCGTATTATTAGGAAAAAATCGGCTTATAATAATAAAGGCTAAAGTTCATGTCTCAAGCTGCACCATATTGAGGAATGCAAGACCTGCAGCAGGGCACTTTATGAAAAGTACCTGGCAGGTGAAAAATGGAAGAATGTTGTTACACTGGACGAGGCATGGGTTTACCTCAATGATAGCAACCAACCCCATGCCATTTACTACGCTAACTCTCAAATAAACACCTTTCAGAACTGGGTCAAGTAATGCAAGGAAAGTTTCTCAAAGGGCTTCATGATCGTTGCAGGTTTCTGATACAATGGGAAGCTTCCTATAAATAAGGTGGACCTAAATGTCAAGATAAATTCTCAAATCTACCAAAGACTTGTCTTAGACCCATTATTCGACAATGAGGTCCCATTTTTTTATCAAATGACTCAAGATCCGTGTGGCTGCACCAGGATAAAGCCACGAGTCATATCTTACATTCAACACGTCAATACCTGGACAAAAAGAGGGATGAAAATGGCATTTCATACATCCATTTTAAGTACATCACTGCCAAATCCCCAGACTTGGCCGCAATGGATTTTTGTGTTTTTGGCTTGCTGAAAACTGCTTTTAGATCTATAAAACCGAAGATGCTATATGATCTCTGGAAAGTTGTTAAAGACTGTTGGCATGGTCTTGATCAAATATTCTAAGAAGAAGCTCTATTCCTGGAAACATCGATGCAGGGCTGTTGCTAAACATCAAGGCTTACATATAGAAAGCAATAAGTGTTGTACAAACATTTGTGAATTATTTTCAATAAAGCGCTAAAAATCGTTCTTTTAAAAATGGAACACCCTATGTAGGTGTCCTTTACAGAAAGGACTGTCGTTTTTTCTTGTCCCCTTATGTGAAGATTACACAAATTCCATGAGTTCATGCTCCTTGAGCTATTTTATGATAAGTAGCAGCCTCTCCCAAAAGTCCTGTTTAGTGCATCTAATGCAAGCTATAGTGTTCTGGAGCTGCAGGTGCCAAGCTACATTTTGGACAAGTGGAATATATTTTTTTGTTATTTTCTATCTTTAATGGCTTGAGATGGCCTGTTCTAAATCTTGTTAGTGTTGTTTGATGCTGTTTATTTCTGAGGTTCAGAGCTCCTCCTGGGTTCACTCCACTGTACCAGCTGTGCTTTGATGGGATCCTCCAGTTCTTATTTATTTTTGTTTGGCTACTATCTTTATTTCTTCTCTGTTCTCTCTTCCATGAGAAGGTTACTGTATTTCTGTTGTTGTGTCTGGCAGGGCTACAGTTCAAGTCCTCCACCCCGAACGCTTGCGTCACCAGCCATGTTCCCAATAGGGTACTTCCCTATATAGACTTGCTGGAACCCTCGCTGGGAGTGGCGCTGGTGGGCAATGGCTGCTCTGCCAAGTCATCTGACCAAGTGGGACGTCTGGCCGTGGAACTGGTGACACATGGAGAGTGGGGGTCCAAGGATGTACCTAGGGATATGTTCCGGCTACCTACACTACACTGAGGTGCCTACACTCCATTGTTACTGGCTTTTATATTAGTACAGCCAACACTTCCAATCACTAATACAGTAGAGCCTCCTTATAAAGGACAACACCTAGTTGCAGAGCCAATGTCCTTTAGAGTGAGGTATCCTCTTACCGGAAAGCTACTAAATAGTAAAAATGGTAATTTTGTAAATGAAAACTGTCCTTTGTAGAAAGGTGTCCTCTAGCGCAAGTGTCCTTCATGGAGGTTCTACTGTACTAGCTAATTAAATTGTCATTTTAACTTAAGCTCACAGGGATTCAACATAGGTTTTAAGGCATTTTCACTGTATATCTTGATAAATGGGACTAAATTTTACAGAGAAGAAGTATAAAAAGTTATATTTTAAAGCATGTCATGCTTTGTGTTACAGCCAAGTCTAATTAAATATATGTGGCATTCTCTGGGAAAGCAAAAATTAGTCCTAATAAACAAATGTATTTACATACATTATCACAGGTTTGCATATTTCGACAAGTTTCAAAAAAACCATAAGATACCGCAACTATTTTATTTTCTTGGTTAAAGAAGCTTTCAGGTAAGCCATTTTAGTTAGCTGAAGAAGGGCTTACCTGAAAGGTTCTTTAACCAAGAAAATAAAAAGAGTTGTAGTGACTTATGCTCTTTTTGTAAAATGTATTTACAGTCAAACTTTGTTATAACTGCCTCCTTTATAACAGCTGATGTAAATGGACTTAGAATTACGCAGACGTATAAAAATAATTAAATTTTGTATATATTTATTTATTGGGTTTTGACTAGGACTAGAGTAAACACATTCGGTCGAGAGATATGTAAATTTTGATCCCAAGTTTTAAGACTTGATTGTTATCACCAAGGTTATAACAACATAAAATCTTGGTTCCAAGTAATATAGCGAGGTATGACTGATAATTGAGGCTGATTTTTGCTTTCCCAGTAAATCTTGATTAGAATTTATGCATGCCTTGTTGTCCTTATACGATATATAACCTCTCCAATTCAACTGACGACACAACTCAATACTTCCTATAATATAACCTTTTTTTTTTTTTTCAAACCCAACTACCAACTCTAACAGACTATAATTCAACAAGAAACATCTTTGTTGTTGTTTCTTATCCCCTCTTGTTCAAAGATTTACACAATTCCAGTAGTCCATGCTTCTCAAGCTAGAATGGGATGGTAGGGGTGTAGCTTTCATTGATCATATGATCCAGGCACATTTTGGCGAAACTTTGCCTGTAATTTGAAGTCATTCCTAACATAGAAGCCTTTGCTGCCAACTCTAACATGAGTATAGACACAGCTCCTCCATATCCCTGGACAGGAACCCTTGCTGATGTCTATCAACCGGGTCAGTTGAACTCTGGGTTTTTAAAGAGGTCTTTCTCCTCTTCTAACAAAGCTGCTGTTGGTCTCAACTATCCCGTGGTTGTATTGTATTGAAGAGATTTGACTGTATGTAAATTTGATTACACCCATACCTCGCTTTGCGTCGGGGTTACGTTCCAAAAAAACACGACGCAAGGTGAAAATATGTGAAGGAGCAATCAAAAACAAAGGTGTTGCCATATTTTAGGAAAAAAAATTCAAAAAAAATCTTAAAGACTCAATCCAAAACAAGGCAACTTTGAAAATCTAACGATGCACAGTGAAAATCAGTAAAAATTAAGCAGCGACGCAACTTCGAAAAAAACGCAAAGCGAGGTATTGGTGTACATATATTTTCCAGAATTTTGTACAAGAGGATTTTTCATAAATATTACGTGAATGATTATAAAGAAGGTTTACTGTGTTAGCACCATGGAGACCTCACATGTTGTTAGAAACATCTCACTGCCTTATCTACACAAGTATTTTTACATATGGAATATTCCTTTTGTTCTTAACATGTGCCAATTATTTTCTACCCCTATACTCAGTTACAAATTACATTGCAGTTATTACAGTAGAACTTGCATAATTTGAACGTCTTTAATTCAAATATTTATCTTGGTCCCTAGACTTTTAAGTCTTTTATTCAAAACGTTTTTAATTTGATTTTTAGATAATTCAAAGTTTTTTTTTTGGTCCCTTGGGTTTTGAATTATCCAAGTTAGACTGTATAAACATATATATGGTTTACCCCATAATTAAATAAGTAAAAAACTATTTGATGTTTTTAGTAATATTGTTTTTAGCTATCTACTCAGTTGATGGAAACATTGCTGTTATTGATATACAATAAAAGCTTGCTTATAGAAAACTGAATGACTTTTGCTACACTATAGCCATGGTCCATTATTTGGTATTGATGATATTGGGGTTTATTTTTAGCTTTGTTATATAAGGGAAGGGGTTTACTATATGGTTCATTTTAGCCAGGTTTTACTGTGGTTTTGGTATAGTTTTACAACCTCAATATTTATTCCTAACCCGAAGTGTATACTATCTCTTTTTATTATACTTTTTTTTTTTTTAATTATATAATCACCAGAGAATATACTGTATTGTACTATGTATTAAGTTTTGAATATTAAATCTATATATATATTTAAATGTTTTTTGTAGCATTTTAACAACATCATGTTAAACCAGCTTTGCACCCTGCCTTAGTGCAAAGGATGAAGAGCAAAAGATGAGGATGAAAGAGTGAAAGGATACATTGTTTGATGCATTTCTTTAGTGGAGAATTGCCCTCCCTTTTTTTTTTTGCATCTATATCTTACTTTATTTCTCTAAATAAATAAGTTTTCCCAGGTTTATTTTAAATCCTATTAGGAAAAAAAATTGTTCAACAGTGAAGGTAAAGGCCATTTGACCTGCTGGTATGTAAATAGGATCTTTATATATGCAAATATCTAATCTGTGTATGAGATTTATTGACCTAATTAAGTCATCCTGTATATATAATGTATGCAATTATTATGAAAATAGCTTTTTCCTTTTTCTTTGCAGACTAGCAAAACCATGTATAAGACTATAAGTCTTAATAAGGCTTTTGCAGGTGATATATGCAAATAGGAAAATTGCTTTATATGCAAATAAGAAACTTCCTTCAAATTTTAATAGCATAAAACATATGCAATATAAAAGGTTGTTGAGAGAAAAGAAAGGTATTCTAAAATGAAAATGGCAAAAATCTATAAATTACAGATGTTTTAGAAGTTAAAAAGAAGAGGTGAGTGTATGTTGTATCGGTGCTACCACCATCTGAACTGATTCCAAATGTAATTATTGGAATTTGATGTATTGCTTCTCTTTAATTATTTTAAAATCTTTTTCAGTTCTGAGAAGGTCTTACTTTTGAAAATATTGTAGATGTTCCAGAGAATCCTTATAAATGTGAGGATAGCTTATCTGCAACAAAGATGGGAAAGGTGTATGTAGCAAATAATAATTTAAAAAAAGACAACTCATTTTGTAAAAGACATAATTGCATAAAAAGCAAAATTTATTTTTCTTTTTTTTTTTTTTTAATCCCTTTGATTTCATAAAGGTAACATAAAATCCTTGTAATAATAATAAAATCTCCCAACAGTGGCAATAAAAATAGGTCACTTTGTGGAATATCACATACAGAGAGAGAGAGAGAGAGGGGATATGTTACACCTCCACCGCCGAGGGGGCCGCCTTGTTTTCCCTGGAGGAGGCCGAGTTAAGGCGGGGCAACCAGGCATTGTTGGTCCTTGGGGGCGGGATCCCACTGACTCCTCCCCCCACAACTAGTCCAGTGCCTGACTTGCTCTTCTTCATCATCTTGCCGCTGGTGATGAGACGGCCGAAGCCTTCTTGGTGGGCAAAGGCATAACCAGAGCGAGAGGACCTGTGGGATGCGCGGCGTACGCTAACAGCTCTGGGTCTCCTGGCTTCTGCAGTCCTTAAACAGACTCTCCTCTGCTTGAGTCTTACACGGTCAGTCAGTGTAGGGAAGAGGTCGGTGCACACAAACCTGATCGCCACCAGGGGGACGAGGAGGATGGCGAGGGTTAGAAAGAGGGTGAACCAAAACTGTGGACTGCTCAAGGTGACGCGGAATGTCCCCCACGTAGGTGTAAGCGAAGATGTTGCTGTTGATGATGAAGGACAACCCAAGGTAGAAGAGAACACTGCCGACTATGACAATGACATTGATCCACGTCCAGTAGGCTGTGTCCAAGGCAATCTACACACCAGCCCAAGGTGTAAATATAGAACACTACACACAACAAGGTAAATAAGACCAAATCCAAATAAATAGTATGTAATGTTTTGGTAACAGCATTGTTACCATCATCAGACAAAAGTACTGAATAATTTAGTAATTTTTGTCTGATGATGTTAACGCTGTTACCAAAACATTACATACTATTTATTTATTTGGTCTTATTTCCTTGTGTTTCTAATCTATAATCCATATTGTGCCTTTTCAGGAGAATACACCTTTACTAATAATAGACAGAGCTATGGGAGAATCAGAAATTTACATTCTAATAATAATAGTCTTATTTCT
Source organism: Cordylochernes scorpioides (assembly GCA_030710605.1). Lineage (NCBI taxonomy): Eukaryota > Metazoa > Arthropoda > Arachnida > Pseudoscorpiones > Chernetidae > Cordylochernes > Cordylochernes scorpioides. The sequence goes on along the minus strand of CP092877.1, from coordinate 70,099,813 downwards.
CCTTTGAGAAATACTAGAGAATGGGGATCATTAAAAATATCTAAGTCTTTTACACCAATTTATTCAGGTATATAGCAAAACTCCTTATTAAATATAGGCAAGGACCAAAAAAAAAGAGCCTTTAATCAGACACTAATAATACAATTCTATCATCCTAATTCACATTGATTAGATGATCATTCAACATCTTAACAAAGAGTCCAATCCCACCACCTTGGTGCAAGTAACCAAACGAAGCTCTGGCACATGCCTTTCAGCACTGCTTTTCACAATGTAGACATGTGGTGCACTTACAGTAAAAGCAGTCACCAACTTCTACCCACCATGGTTATCATAACCTGCACCGCGTGTACTAGGGATAATAAAAAAAATAAATAAATAAAGGGAGTTACTTGTAAATAGTGAGATGAAGATGATTCATATCGAAGTGTGGTTTTAGGAATCAATTGTAGTGGGCGGAGATAGGAAGGAAAAATTCTAAGTGAGGACTTGGAAAATTGGTCACTAAACTAGCATGGTGTTATTAAATAGGAATTGTTCTAAAGAGGTATTTTTACTCTCATTATCTTTCTTTAAGTAGTGTAGAATTAAAGTTGGTTGAATTAAAGAGTTTTTTTTTTCTTATCCCTAATACACATAATACAGGTCATGATAATCATGGTGGGTTTAAGTTGGCGACTTACTTACAGTGATGTCTACACATCAAAAATCAAATTTTTTCATATGTCTACACATATTAAAAGCAGGGGGTTATACTGTATTAATATAATAAATATATAAATGGTCTATTAAAGGGGATTCATTGCAGCAAGCTTCAGCCACCCACCTGTGCAGACACCACCAGCACCAATATGGTGGAGACGATGGTTCCAAACAGCTTGCGGTCATCTAGGGCGTGGCCATCCAGGTCTATGGCGTCCGAGAAGGCCCCGTATGGCAGGAAGAAAACAATGAAGGAGGAGATGATGCCGTGGACGACGGACTTGAGGAACTCAGCCTTATTGAAGAGCAGGTCCCAGTGTCCGGGGGTGTAGAGCTTGGGGTAGCGGACAGAGTTGCGGTCATCTACGTCCTGGTCAAATATGCCCAGGGCCAGCACAGGCAGGCTGGTGTAGAAGACATTGTAGACGGAGATGAAGGCGGGGTCATACAGGGTCTACGGCACACACCACTGTGTGTCATCTACCGATTCTGACATTTCACCCTAACTTATGGATGGAACAAAGAGTTGAAGGTTTTATAAGAAAATACATGTTTTATATGTCATAGTTCTAATGTGTAATAAATAAATAATTAAAAATTTCATATACACTCAAAACTTGAGTAAGTGAAAAGTCTTTGATGTCGCTGGTCATCTATTTTTTTTTTTAAGGAGACAGAGGCTGTTCACACTTGGTTATCTGGTGTATCTTCAATAAAGGTCACTGTAATATCTTTAATAGTTATTGTCTGAATCCCGATATATCCCATGCTAGAAGATACAACTTCCTTAAATTTTATCCATGAGTATATATACTGATGATGCATAGTTAGTGTCCGTTTTGACAGGATGAGGATCTTTTTACACTAAGTATTATATAACCCAGATACACAAGATTGTGTGTGTTCTGCCTGAATCATCCCAAGTTAATCCCAAGACACTCTTGATATAGATAATTTGTGGGAATCAGTTACAAGAATCAAATGTATCAAATTATTATTACTTTTTTAAAATACCATTTATCCAATAAATTTTACTTATTTACATTTTGATGCTGTTTTTTATATTCGAGAAAATCCTGTATCACATCAAAAGAATTGAAGATATCCATTAGATATAAATTTGCCAATACAAGAAGACCAAACACGGGTAGAAAGACTCACCTGGGCGGAGAAGCCACAGAAGAAGGCGTACCAGAAGTGGCAGAGGGTGAAGGCAAAGTTCTTGTAGAAGAAGTAACGGAGGAACTTAGCCATGCGCAGGTAGGACCAGCGGCCATGGACCAGCAGAAGTCGCTCCAGGAACCGGAACTGGGCGATGGAGTAGTCAGAAGCCAGGACAGCCTGCATGCCTTCCTGGCCTCCGCTGATCCCCACTCCAATGTGGGCGGCTGTACACACATCCACATCATTGTACAGCTGTAAGGATGGAGATTACAGGGGGGATTCACCAGACCCATATAACTATACTAGCCGAATGACCCGGGCAACGCCCGTGTTTTACCCGATTGAATGTTTTGATTCAAATACTATTTGTTACAATTATAAATTGGCGCCTTAAATAAATGCATATATTAGTTAATAACTATAGCCTATGTGCTTTATCTGTCTATGTACTGTTGGCTTCCGTAGGCGTCTCTTACTGGGAAAAAGAAAGAGGATTCCATTTGGTTATTAACTAATATATGCATTTATTTAAGGAGCGACCCGCTCCAACACAATAGTTACAAAAACGAAAAAGCAAGTGGGGGGTGGGGGCAAAGGTGGCGTGAGCGTAGCCAACCAATAGGAGGGCGCCATTCCAAAAAAAAAAAGCAATCGGTGACAGAGACGAAAACTGATTAAGAGATGAAAAATGACGCTCGTAACTGTATATAGAATTACACACAAGGCCTTTAATAAGACATTAGTCTTATACAGATTCTCTCTCATTGCCGGCTTACAATGATATCCCTCACGATGATCAATCACCCATTATGTATTGGAGAAGACAACGATAAATCCAAGTTGATATATAAGACACAATTTGTATTATAGATTGTAAACACAAGATAATAAGACCAAATCCAAATAAATAAATAGTGTGTGATGTTTCGGTAACAGCGTTGTTACCATCTTCAGACAAAAGTATTGAATCTGTAGGTATTCATTCAGCACTTTTGTCTGAATATGGTAACAACGCTGTTACCGAAACGTCGTACACTATTTATTTGGATTTGGTCTTATTACCTTGTTATAAATCCAAGTTCTTTTTCCTACACAAGGTAATAAGACCAAATCCATATAAATAAATAGTGCGTGACATTTTGGTAAGAGCGTTGTTACAGAAGCGTCACACACTATTTATTTATTTAGATTTGGTCTTATCACCTTGTGTTTATATAATCCAAATAGTACCTTATTTATTTTTTTAAAAAATCACTTCAAATTTCAGTAAGGGCCTTAGTTCCATTAGGAGAGTAGAATTGTACTTACTTTTGATCATGGAGACATCATTGGCCCCATCCCCAATGGCCAGGGTGACTGCCTTCTTGTGGCGTTTGACCAGCTCCACCACCAGTGCCTTCTGTAGCGGGGTGACCCTGCAGCAGATGACTGAGCGGCAGTTGGTGGCGGCCTCTAGGAACAACAGCTCCAGGGATGGATCCAGGGCGTGGACCTGTCACATCACAATCTCTTTGTCACCATTCCCACTCCATGCCACAATTGTGGTCCAACTTTAAAACCCAAGAAGGTAACAAGACCAAATAAGAGACAATTATACATGACATTTTGGTAACAGCATTGCTACCATCTTCAGACAAAAGTATTGGCTAGTATTGAATACAGTAGAACCTCCCTGTAAAAGGACAACACCTAATTGCATAGCCAAAGTGTCCTTTAGACAATTGACAATTAAAATAATTTTATTGACATCTTGTCAATACATACAAAGTGCACAGTCTGCACTATTAAAAAAAAAAGATAATATGCATTATATACACTATGTACAATGAATATGGCGCCTCTGCCAGCGCTGCGGAGTTTGGTGGAGAATCGCCAGTGGGTCTCCAGCGACACCACGCATTTCGCAATCTACGAAGAATACGTAGATTGCGTACTTCGCCGCCGAGGAGATGGTGATGGTGTGGTCCTCGAGACCAACTGGAAATATCCAGGACTGCAAGTGTCCTTTAGAGAGAGGTGTCCTCTTACCAGAGAGTTACAAAATAGTAAAAATGGTAATTTTGCAAATTAAAACTGTCCTTTGTAGAATGGTGTCCTCTAGCACGAGTGTCCTCTCATGGAGGTTCTACTGTATTACATAATGGCACAATCCATACTTTTGGTCTGAAAATGGTAAGGCTGAAACATCACCAATACCTTACTTATTTGGTCTTGTTACCTTGTGGTTTGTCTCTTTAATCCAAATTGTAGCTCATCACAAGTTGGGAAGGATAATACGAGGGTTGTCCGTTAAATAAGTTCCACGGGGCACCACTGTCATGAGGATCGCTTTTAGGCGCGAGCCGACTGCACGGGCTCGTAGCTTGTTTTCCCCCACTCCAATTTTTCACCAAAGCCACGTCGCTGGTAAGCTTAGTCTTGACTGAGCAGCCGTTAGTGATGGAGCTTCCCGTCAGCTGCGAATTACTGTCAGTAATTCGCTTTTTGGCCGCAAAGAAGAATTCGGCGAAGGACATTCATACTGAACTCTGTCAAGTGTATGGAGAAGGGTGTATAGGTTCCGGGATGTTGCGCAGATGGGTCAGAGAATTTAAAAACGGCCGAACAGACGTCCAGGATGAACCGCGTGCTGGACGGCCATCGATTTCGGACGAAACCATTGCCAAAGTCGAAGCGGCAATGCTTGAAGATCGACGGATTACTGTGCGGAAGCTCTGCAATTTGGTTCCTGATGTCAGTAAAACCACCATCGATAATATTTTGCGTGAACATTTAGGGTATCCAAGGGTCTGCGCAAGATGGGTTCCGAAAATGCTGACTGAAGACCATAAACGGCAGCGGGTTGAAGCGGCCCAGAAATTTCTCGATTGCCACGAAACTGACGGAGAGGAATTCTTGGATTCGATCGTTACTGGTGATGAGACCTGGACTACACCACACCGGAGACAAAGGAGCAATCCAAGCAGTGGAAGCACACTTCTTCGCCAAAACCTCTAAAGTTTAAAAAAACGCTTTCTGCCGGGAAACTTATGGCTACCGTCTTTTGGGACCGAAAGGGCCTATTGTTGTGCGACTTTATGCGTCGGGGTACAATAATCAATTCCGTCCGGTACTGTGAGACCTTAAAACAACTTCGACGCGCGATTCAGAACAAGAGGAGAGGGATGTTAACCAAAGGGGTGCATTTTCACCACGACAACGCTCGGCCGCACACCGCCCGACAAACCACCGCCCTCATCGAAGAATTTGGATGGAAATTGGTGTTACACCCACCTTACAGCCCGGACGTAGCTCCTAGTGACTTCCATCTCTTCCTCGAGTTGAAGAAAAACCTGGGTGAAACCCAATTCCAGGACGATGACGAGTTGGAAGAAGCGGTTTTAGGCTTTCTACGCGGCCAGGCGGCAGAGTTATTTGACTCTGGGTTGCATAAGTGGGTGTCCCGAATGCAAAAAATGCGTGAACGAAACTGGGAATATGTAGAAAAATGAAAAAAACGTCTGATATTTTCTAAAATGTATAGTTCAGGGCAAATAAACATGTTTTTCTGTATGAAAACCTTCTGTGGAACTTATTTAACGGACAACCCTCGTAGCTTTTACCCTTTTCTATTGACACACAGGTAAAAGAGGGTAAAAATAAATAAATCTGTTTGAATTATGTAAGAAATTTAAACTATTTTCGACACGTATGATTCTTTTTAAATAAAATAATTTTCTACTGCCCCCCCTTACTGCAATTATACAGTAGAACACCTCCATGAGAGGACATTCGCACTAGAGGACACCTCTTATAAAAGGATAGTTTTCATTTGCAAAATTACCATTTTTACTATTTAGCAACACTCCAGTAAGAGGACACCTCTCCCTTAAAGGACACTTTAGCTCTGAAATTAGGTGTCCTTTACAGGGAGGTAGTTCTACTGTATATATAAATAAAAAAAAGAATAGGAAAATACAATAATAGAGCAGTATGGTAGATTAAACTGGCAAAACAGCTGGGAGGGTTCACTACTGATGAGCCAGGCCCTCCCATTATTTTTATAATTGCAGTCAAAGCAGTAGTAATTAAAAAAAAGAAATATATACATGTCAAAAATAGTTTGAATTTCTGATACTAGATGGCGGGCATCACACATATCCAACACTTGTGTTGAACACAAGGAGACGTACCAAACTGTGGCCATTGACCACCAAGGCAAACTCCTGGTCTATGGGACATTCAGTGGGGGAGAGAGGAGAGATGCCCAGTTTGGTGGTGCGGGGCAGGGTGCGCCGCGCAGTGGCAATGTTGTCCAGGATGGAGGTGAGTTTGCGCTCCACCTCACTGTGGGTCTCCTCATCTACAATGAAGATGTCCAGCATCTCATCACTCAGGAGCTGGCAGGAATACCCGATGTTGATGGCTGTCTCTGTACACACCTCAGCCTGGTTAGCTTGCTTGGTCTCCGGCCAGCTAGTTGTAACACCCAGCACTACAACTTGGATGATATTACCCCTACACACCACCTTCTTATGGCTATAAAACCCATGTTTACCAAGAGAGAAAAAACTGCACATAATGGGATATTTATGACAATACATATTTTTGATTTGCATAACCAGCAGGTATCATCAATCTTACACATTTTCGAGGAAGACAAAGACTCAATGAGGGAATATGGCATTTTTGATTAGCATAGCGGGGAAGTATGCAAATAAACTGTGGACCTCACCTTGTTTATCCCCAGTCAACACCCAGATCTTAATGCCGGCCAGTGCCAGGGTAGCAATGGTATCAGGGACTCCATCTTGAAGCTTGTCCTCAATGGCGGAGGCTCCCAGCAGAGTGAGGTTTTGTTCAATCTCCTCGTAGAGTTCCTCCACCTTCTGTTCCCGCTGCTCCAGTGACGTGGCTGCCAACTGATGGCGCCGGCTCCAGTCCTCAAACTCTGCTGGCTCCAGCTCCTTCATGGCCATGCACAGGGTCCGTAGGCCCTCCCCAGCAAACTTCTACAGTGGCCGTGGGGTTAGAACTGTCGGGTGTAGTGCAGTAGTCATCTTACATTGAGATGTTGGACTGTCTGTAGCTTGACAGCTGCAGAGTCCGGATGGAGATGCTGGAAGATGACTGAGTCCGCACCCTTGCAGTAGAGGTTGATCTTGCCTTCCTCGCGGACAATTACCTACAACACCCCAATGATCTAACTACACTCTTGGTCTTTGTAATAAGATATAACTTGGTAACAAGACCATGTACAGTATAACCTCTTTAATTCAACACTTACACTCAATGCAACAGTTTTTGGAATCCCAATATAGTTACTATAACTTTCAAATCCCAATCAGCCTTGTTACTTTAACCAACTATAATTCAACACCAACTTTAATTTAACTAAACATTCTGATTTCTTGGGGTGTTAAATTAAAGAAGTTGGACTGTATGTATTCTATACGGGACCTTTCTGTATAGCCACCACACTTTAATCTGAAGATGGTATATTGCATATAGAATAGATATTTGAATTTGGCCTTGTTACCTACCCACCCACCATTGTGATACACTCTCCTATATTTAAAGAAGACATTATGAAGTAAGACTACACAAATTATGAAACAGAGAAAATATTATCTTCTCTAAAGACAACTGGAGAGACCGGCTGGCAATTCTCCACCAAACTCTGCAGCTGTGGCAGAAGTACCATGTACATTGTACATAGTTGTATATAATATAAATAAAAGCATTTAAGCACGAATGTTTCTTTTATAAACAAAACCCACACACAGACGTATAAGTCTGATTTTTTTTAATCCCTAGTACACGTGGTACAGGCCATCATAATCATAGTGGGTAGAAGTTAGTGACTGCTTTTACTGTAAGTGCACCACCACATGTCTACACATGTGAAAAGCAGTATAAGTATGAATATATCTTACGATGCACTAGCGCACCATCTGTTATCAAACTACGAAACTATTTTAGACACGTAATATTCTTTTTCAAATAAAACAATTTCTACTGCCCTTACTGCAATGGAAAAATTAAAGGGAGGGCCTGGCTCATCAGTGGTGAACCCTCCCAGCGGTTTTTATGGTAGATTAAACTGGCAAAACCGCTGGGAGGGTTCACTGCTGATGAGTCAGGCCCTCCCTTTAAATTTTTTTTTTCGTTGCAGTAAGGGCAGTAGAAATTGTTTTATTTTAAAAAGAATATTACGTGTCTAAAATAGTTTTGTAATATGCATATATCTAATGACGACTAAAAGTTAGATATTTCACTGGCTGTACAAAGAGAGGACAAGCTACCCACCGACATTCTCTTGCGGAAATTGTTGAAGTCCAAGATGGCCAGAAGTTCCACTACTTCTTCCTGCCCCATCACCTCCAGAGTGATGCTGGCCGGGGTACGGTGCTGCGGCACACATCCATGTCATCACTTGGTTGAGGCAAGGAATGGCGGCCACCTCACCTTAAATACAAACCCAAAGTTGCGGGCTGCGCTGGTCAGGGCTGACTCATCAGGAGACTGGGCTTGGTACTCCAGTCTCCCTGCAGCACACAACTCCCATCCTCACTTTGATGGATCTACTGCTGCACCTGACTGTAACAGAGCAGAAGGGACATTCTCTCCTCCTCCCAGGGGAACATCAGTCATTGATTTCCAGATTTAAGTCTGGTCATCTACATACAATGACTTTCCAGAATGGTTGCAAGGTTTTCCCACTATGTACTAAGAGCAATTCTCAACCTGCAACCCCAAACCACATTATTGACTGTATTGGCTCATCCATTGATGAGCTCTACTCTTCCCCAGCAGACACCATCCAAAGTCTTAAGCTCTACAGGCTTGTTTGACTAATATGATTGAGTGGAGATAAGAAAGTAGAAAATTTTAATGGAACAGGGTGATTCAGGCAAATATAGGACATACACACTATGGGTTCTATCTCTTTAATCTAAACAAATATAGTGGGGAGGGTGGCAAGAAAGTGAAGATAAAAGAAAGATCTAAGGACAAAATAATGACAGTAATAATGAACCTGGAATATACAGTGGAACCTTCCTGTAAAGGACACCTAATTACAGGGCCAAAGTGTCCTTTAGGGAGACGTGTCCTCTTACCGGAGAGTTGCTAAATAGTAAAAAATGGTAATTTGGCAAATAAAAACTGTCCTTTGTGGAGAGGTGTCCGCTGCTAGTGGGATGTCCGCTAAAGGGAGGTTCTACTGTGTAGCGAACCTTCCCTTATAACAAACCTGAAATAATCCTCAGTCCATTGGGATTCACTATAGAAGGGTTTTACTGTATATTGATGATGAGACAAATGAACATTTCAAGATGGTTAGCTCCATCTATTGACATAAATAGTAACTAAACATAAATTTTGTTATTTGTGTGTATCCACCAAATATTAAGCCAAAATATATACAGTGGTACCTCGACATAAGAGTTTAATTCGTTCCGCAACCTTGCTCGTATCTTGAATTACTCGTATCTCGAAGCAAATTTCCCCATACAAAACAATTGAACTACCATTAATCCGTTCCAACCTCCAAAATGTCACCCCAGTTATTTTTGTTACGTGGTTTTAAATAATAAAAACGTATTTATAAATATCAAATATTTATTGCACAAAAACAAAAAAGAGAATGTAAAGAAATAAATTAGATATCCTCACTGGTCTTTGCCTTTTTCGCTACATTTTTCTCGCTTTCACCTGTAGGCCGTTTAGAAAAAAACATGTCCAAGGAGGTTTGTTTCTTCCTCCCTCTCAGAATGTTCCGGAAATGAGTTAGGCAAGTGTCATTAAAAAGGTCAAATGCACGACCTGTTGCAACTTTTTCTGGGTGTTTTTTTTTCCACGAACTGTGAAACTCTCTCCCACATTCCTAAGATCTCCTTTATCTCACTTGTATAAATTTCACGTTTTAATTCAATACTCATCATCTTTTTCTTAGCACTTGACTTTTCACAAACTTTCTTCCGATCCATGATTATAAAAATAAATGAACTAAAACTGTAAATGTAAACGCAACACAAAACGCGAACACAAAACACAACTTATCACAGCGGAAGCACGCTGCTAACTGATCGTGATGGCGCGACTGCGTGTTACTACCGAACCGAACTCGTATCTTGAATTTTGCTCGTAACTAAAAGCAAAAAAATCACTTGCTCGTCGGCTCGTATCTCGAAAAACTCGTATGTTGGGGCGCTCGTATGTCGAGGGTACCACTGTATATTTGATAAACCAAGCAAAGTCAGTCAAATACATGTGTTACAGACTCAGTGTGGTGTAGGCTGGGGTACCCAAGATGGTCAAAGAATTTCTTGGTGTTTAGGTAGAAAGGTAATTTTGGGCAATATCTGTAAATACTGCTAATCCTCTCATAAGCCTTTGTAAAATCACACAAATAGATTTGACATGATAATAGTAGAACCACCAGCTCCCATGAGAGACCACCCATAAACATGGATACTTCTAGAGTTGGCCACCTCTCATGGAGGTTTAGCTATATGTGTCCCCACCTCCAATAAGAGACCACCTTTATGGATAACCAGGAGCTTCTATGCTTTGGGTGATTTCACCCTTTTGGGTCTTTCATGGAGAAGGTTCTACTGATATCTTTAACATGTTGGGAGAAAAAAGGAACAAAATAATGAAGAATCAAAAGACCAAATCCAAATTATTCAAAGGTGTTTGACATTTTGGTAACAGCCTTGTTACCAACTATTTTTGGCATGCGCGCTCTGATATATATTATTTTCTCATTTAGTACTTTGTCTGATGATGGTAACAATGCTGTTACCGAAAGGTCACAAACATTTCAACAACAACAAAAAGCTTTATTAAGACCTTTTGGTCTTATACAGATTCTCTGAGTGGAAGAGGGTATATACAGGAATAACAATGTTATTTACAATGTATCAAATAGGGGAAAAAAAGAATGAAAGGGCTTGTAATAGACTTGTATACAAGCAATCGAGAACAAGCAGTTCCTTTTCTTATATAAAAGAACAATAATTTGTAGTATTGACAGAAATTTAGAACAAACATTTCAATAATTTGGATTGGGTCTTGTTACCTTTTGATTCTAAACTTTAAACCCAATTATACCATATCAAAATAGTGAAGAGAAAAGAAAGGCACAATTTGGATTATAAACACAAGGTAATAAGACCAAATAAATAAATAGGTGTGTGAAGTTTCGATAAGAGTGTTGTTACCCAAACGTCACACACCTATTTATTTATTTGGTCTTATTACCTTGTGTTTATAATCTATAATCCAAATTGTGCCTTGTGTTTACCCTCTAACAAAATTCTGTGACAGAAACCCTGGGGACATAACTCACCATCCTTGGTCTCTGACATGACGGTGTGACACAGGGCGATGAGCCGGAAGAACTTGTGGGCCTCTGGGTTATTGGACAGGATGGCATCCAGGATCTTCTTGTCATAGAACCTGAAGTTGGGCTCGTAGAGGGGGTTGAAGAGAGGTCTATGGGCACCATGTCTTCCTGGGCCTCCCCCGTGGCTGGGTCCGTGACATCCCCATATAACTGCCCCATGATGGAGCACTGGTTGAAAGTCATGATGTTCTGGGTCAGGGTGCCAGTCTTGTCCGAGAAGACGTACTCAATCTGCCCCAGCTCCTCATTGAGGGTAGTGGTGTGAGCCCTGGCAGGCACATTGCTCTCCACGTGGTACATCTTCAGGTCCCAGTTGATCCACTGGCTGTTGACAAAGCGGATGACCTCGACGGAGACATAGAGGGAGATGGGCACCACGGTGTTGAGGACTATGGCGTAGGAGAAGAAGACCAGCAAGGCAATCACCAAGGCTCCCAGCTTGTTGTCACTAGGCACGATGCTGTCCCAAGGCAGGTAGATGCGGAAGTACTGTCCAGTCGACCTCTCCCACAGCCCAGATGCCAGCATGCAGAACAGACACATGCTCAGGAGAAAGAACACAATCTAACAACACAACCCTACATGTCAGCCGGCTTCACCTTTACACACTTGACATTTTTCCTCTCTGAGAAGAAGACAAGCAACATCAAAGGGACTTACTGCCAGAATAACAATAATTGGAGGGTCTCTGGTAGGAATCCTCGATGCATGAATTTGCATAAATTTATACTGATCTTAAAATGTCCTTAAATACATACACCTCAGCTATAAAATGAGCAGCCCTTACTCAATAATGAAGTGGTCTTTAACTGCTATGAGGGTTTACCATTGATGAGCCAGGCTCTCTAAAGTATTTTCCCATTACAGAAGAAGACACAAAAGGGAATTATCCCTAATTAAAAAAAATAATGAGCTGTACTCACAGCTTCAACTATATATATTTTTTTAAGAGAGTAGAGAGTTTTCTACCAAAATTCACGAATCCTAAGTAGTTTTGTGTTGATGGTCAAGGTGCGATTTGACTTCCTCTGACTTTCCATCAATGTAGGATAGACAAACCTACAGCTAACAAGGCCAAACAACTTCTGGACTCACCCCAATGATGAGAAGGTTTAGCAGGCGGTCCAGAGAAGTCCGTTTGAAGATAGTGCGGCCAGAGTTCTGCATCAGCTTGGTGTCACGCCCGGCAAAGACAACAATCCCGAAGCACCAGCGAGTGTTCCTCAGCACACAGCCGCGGAGCAGAAGTTTGTCATTGTCCAGGGAGTACATCTGCCCGCGCCAGTACAGGGTGCCCTCGTACTTGATCAGGTTGTTGTTGGGTGGCTCACACACTATCTCTCCTGCACGCACACACTCTATGTAAATTACCTTAGTTACATATATAAATAATATGCAAATAACATATTTTGTTTGGGTCAAGCCATTCCCCTACAGCAATTTAAAATTCACAATTTTTAAAATTGTTCCATTTTTATCTATTGAAAGTACCAGTTGTTAGCTGGTTGCCAATGATAATAATAATAAAGATAAACATGTTATAGGTAAAAATTACAGCAAGCAAATTGTGTAACACCAACATATTTGCATATTCTGGTTTATCACATGAGGATGGCAAGATTATACTGGTTACTTCAGAGTTTGACCAATGACTGTCAAGCTAAGGGTTTTCACCTTTGAAGTCAGCTAGCTTGTCGATGTTGTCTCCCAAGGCTGCAGTAACAGGAAGGGCTTGGCGACACTTGAGGTTGGTCTCTCTGCGGCACAGCCAGTCAGTCTCCACTACAGCCCACCTGCTGAGTCTGTACTCACCCGTCCAACTCCGCTGTCTCCACATAGCACAGTCCGTTGGGCTCGCTGGTAGATAGAAGTAGAAGGTCCGCCTGGGACACACACCTCTTCTGGACTCTGGGGAGCTATAGACTAATACCAACCATCACGAGGTTTAAGAGTTCCACTCTGTGCAATTAGATACAGTAGAACCTCCCTGTAAAGGACACCTAATTACAGAGCCAAAGTGTATTTAAAAAGAGGTGTCCTCTTACCGGAGAGTTACTAAATAGTAAAAATGGTCATTTTGGTCATGAAAACTGTCCTTTGTCTCGCATCTAGCAGGAGTGTCCTCTCATGGAAGTTCTACTGTATAAAGAGAGAAGGTTCACTAAAGAAATTTCTAATAGATTCACGAGATAACGAAGATCAAATCCAAATAAGGCTTTTCTAGGCAACATATCAGTAACAGCTATGCAGTCACTGTAGCACGCACATGTAATAAGAGGATGATAAATGGGACCAGTCTCATATAACAAGTCTTGGTTAAGGTTTTGGTGCAATATATTGTTGGTGTGCCTACTTGATCAAACTTGCTGATGTGCTAGCGAAAAAAGGCACAAAAGAAACCTTGCCACAGAAAAATAACTTAAAGAAATAGAAACAATAGCCAAAACAAAAATAAACAAGAACTGGAGGATCCCACTTAAGCATAGTTGGTACAGTGGAGTGAACCCAGGAGGAGCTCTGAACATCATAAATAGACAGCATCAAACAACACTAACAAGATTTAGAACAGGCCATCTCAAGCCATTGAAGATAGAAAATAATAACAAAATTTATCCCACTTGTCCAAAATGCAGTTTGGTACCTGCAGCTCCAGAACACATTTTGGCTTGCATTAGATGCACTAAACAGGACCTTTGGGAAAGGCCACTGCTCATCATAAAACAGCTTGAGGAGCATGAACTCATGGAATTCGTGTAATCTTTACACAAGGGGATAAGAAACAACAACAACAACAAGGAACTTACGGCCACAAATTGGTCATTCTCCATCCGGATGATGTCCCCCACCTGGACCTTGTACCACCTCTCATCCACCAGCTGGCCCCCTCGCAGGACTTTGAGGAGTCTGTTGTTGACCTGGTTGTCACTCCTGTGTCTCCTCTGTGACAGTCACACACCTCACTTAGCACATACAACCTAATTGTATCCTTTTAAAAGGCTTTTAACCAATTAAAAATAATCTATCAATCAGGATGATAAGTTTCTTTATTAAGGATACAACACAATTTAGATTATAGATTATAAACACAAGGTAATAAGACGAAATCCAAATAAATAGTGTGGTAAAGGCAAAACATACAGGAGATAAGTTTCTCCTGTATGTTTTGCCTTTACCACGAATGTAATTGGGAAGATTTTACCTCTTTTAGAAATAAATAGTGTGTGTGACGCTTCATGGTAACAACACTCTTACCATCTTCAGACAAAAGTTCTTTATCAAGTTAAAGTGACTAGAAACTTTTTGCAATTATCTTGATTGTGTTTTGTTTCAAAACTTTCACAATTATTTTTGGATTATATAGATTTGAACTACAAGGTAATAAGACCAAATACAAATAAATAGTGTGTGATGATATTTTGGTAATAGCGTTGTTATCATCCTCAGACAAAAGACTAAAAAAAAAAAAAAAAGTATGGAATTCAGTCTTGTTGCGTTGTATTAGGAATCTTTAGTAAAAATAATATGGTTAAAAGAGTTTTAACACATTCATTGTAGAAAGTGGGGATATTCCAATTTTTTTAAATCAGTTTTCTGTGGCTGTGTTGAAAAGTGGGGGGATGAGCTATGTTGTTTTTTACATATAACTCCTCTTCCCATATTTTTTTTTTCTTATCCCTAGTACACATGGTACAGGCCATGATAATCATGGTGGGTAGAGGTAGGCGAATGCTTTTACTGTAAGTGCACCACATGTCTACACTTGCGAAAAGCAGTTCGACTTTGCACTTATAAATGTGCCAGAGCCCTGTTTGGTTACTTGCACTCGCTGGTGGGGTTGGACAATTCCCATATGAACCCAACAAATAGATGATTGACAGACAAATGAGAAATATCAAGTACCAAGTTAAAAATGACTGGTTGATAACACAGGTTGTCTTTTAAAACCCTAGTTCATATGAACTACATATATATTTGGTAACTGAATGACCATATGGTTTTTAACCACATACAACACCTTTGAATACTACTTGAATCAAGTCTAGATGAAACACTTTGGTGGTATACAGAGCATTGGTGTTTGTTGTGGTGACAGAGAGTAACTTACAATATCGTCGATGGCATCTTTGAGAGCTGTGAGGCAAAGCACCACAGCCAAAGGCACTGCGGTAGTTACAGGGGTGAGGGAGGAGATCTGGGGTATCAGCTGCACAAGACACCGTTCAGGCTCAGCTGCAGAAGAGGTGGTTGTATTCATGACTCACCTGAAGGACCAAGAGGCACAGGAAGTAGAAGTTTGCCAGTCGCTTGAACTGCTCAAACAGGTTCTGAGGAATAAACTTGATGAGGGTGTACTTGGAAGTTTTGATGTAGTTGTTCTAGAACACCCCAGTGATGTTAGTGATGGCACAAGATGTTATAGGGCAATAACACACACCATCTATATATACAAGGATAAAACCCCATCAAATATATATATCATATAATCAACATAGATAAGACACAATTTGAATTATAGATTATAAACACAAGGTGATAAGACCAAATCCAAGACACACTATTTATTTATTTGGATTTGGTCTTATTACCTTGTGTTTATAATCAATATCATATTTTATCAATAATATAAGAATAAAACCATTTAGGCATGAATGTTTCTTTCTAAATAAAATTCTACTGTCCTTACTGCAATAAAAAATATTGGGAGGTCTTGGCTCATCAGTAGTGAACGCTCTCAACGTTCTTGCCAATTTAATCTACCAGACCATGCTTCTTAGAGCTCTAATGCTGTGCTGTGAGCTACATTTTTCACGACTTGACTCCAGGATTCCACCGCTGTGTCAAAGCCAAGACTTCCAAAGAAGATGATGCCCCTATAGATTATAAGATGAAAAACCCGCTCTTCATGCCGCAAGAAAAAGGACACAAAGGTACTACGGACAAACACTTCAAAGACTCCAAAAAATATATGAGGTTATAAACATTTTTAAAAATCCTCCATAATAATAAAATATTGCAATGAATGAAAAAATAATAGAAAAAAATAAAAGATAAGTGGGTCAGGTGTTGATATTAAAAACAAAGTAGACATATCCTGACCACGAGCACATGTGCTTTTTAGATGGCAGAGCGCCATCTAGTAGAGCAAAAATAAACTAAACATATAAGTATAACTTAATATGCATACAGTAGAACCTCTCTGTAAAAGTCACCTATTTGCATAGCCAAAGTGTAATTTAGGGGAGAGGTGTCCTCTTGCCAAAGAGTTATTTATTAATAAAAAAATAAAAAAATGTAATTTTGGCGATGAAAACTACTTTATAGAGAAATGTCCTCTTTCCAGAGAGTTGTTTATTAGTTAAAAAAAAAGGTAATTTTGGCAATGAAAACTGTACTTTATAGAGAGGTGTCCTCTAGCGAGAGTGTCCTTTAATGGAGGTTCTACTGTATTTATAAATAAATAAACTTACTGCATATTTGAAACTGGAGTTGTATTCAGGTTCATTGGCTTTGATTTTCCTTTCGAGCTCTAGGCAAACAACAAAACAACTTAATTAGATAAAGGGTGATCTATAGAAGAAATCTTTGTTGAATAGGCTGAGAGAGTGATGGATGATGGCACCACTGTTGCATACTTACGTGTTATGCAACTAAGTCCATCACCACTCTACAAGGGTAAAATAGAGAGTAGAAATTTTTTAACATAGTAATCTCATTAATAGACTGTGTGTCTCCCAATTAGCAGAAAAAAGAATTGGTTTAAAATGTTTTTTTTTTCCCCCTAACTAAAACACTACTTGTTTCACTTGCAATAGAGAAATATTTCAAAATATCTAAACATGTTTAATTTACACTCATGGAGACAAAACTTAAGTTTAGATAAGGCAAATTTGGATTATTCTATATACAGTTATGAGCGTCATTCTTCGTCGCCTCTGTCACGGTTTGCTTTTTTTTTTTTGGAATGGCGCCCTCCTATTGGTCGGCTATGATCACGCCACCTTTGCCCCCCCCACTCGCATTTCCGTTTCTGTAACTATTGTGTTGGAGCGGGTCGCTCCTTAAATAAATGCATATATTAGTTAATAACTAAATGGAATCCTCTCTTTCTTTTACCCAGCAAGAGACGCCTACGGAAGCCAACAGTACATAGACAGATAAAACACATAGGCTATAGTTATTAACTAATATATGCATTTATTTAAGGCGCCAAATTATAATTGTAACAAATAGTATTTGAATCAAAACATTCAATCGGGTAAAACACGGGCGTTGCCCGGGTCATTCGGCTAGTAGATTATAAACACAAGGTAATAAGACCAAATACAAATAAATAAATAGTGTGTGACATTTCGGTAACAACGTTGTTACCGAAATGTCACACGCTATTTATTTATTTGGTCTTCTAAGAAGATCTTCTTATCTGTTATCTTGTTTACACACATGAGATAACAATAACTATTTAAAACATGCTGTGGTAAAATTTCTCATTCAGTACTTTTGTCTGAAGATGGTAACAACGCTGTTACCGAAACGTCACACACCATTTATTTATTTGGATTTGGTCTTATTACCTTGTGTTTTTAAGGAAGTTTCATATTTTTATGTCACCATCGTCTTTTTTTTTTTTTTGGAGACAGAGGTAAATTTTATTCACACTTGGTTATCTCACTGTAATATCTTTCAGAGTTATTGTATAAATCCCGATATACATGCTAAAAGGTACAACTTCCTTTAGTTTTGTCTCCATAAGTTTAGTCCCATTTAAGAAGATGTTATGATTCCTGCTGAGAAGATGGGTGAAACTGGAACGTTATGTACTTTAAACCCTGATCTCCCTAGTGCTGACTAGGCCCTGAGTTGCCCTACTTGTAGAAACTTGGTATTATATCCACTCTAGGATAAACAAAATATAAGCTTTTAGGACGAATTTTTAGCAAAATATTTCGATAACACAATTATCTGATTTGTCTTTTGAAAAGCATAAAGTTATCTTAATGGATATCAAAAGACAATGAGGAATCAAAATATATTTCAATATATTTTTATCAATATAAACATGTATTAAGTAAGATTTCTATCTTAAACAAATAGCGAATAATTAATTTTTAATAGAGAAGTGCTGATCTTATTCAATATGTAACAAGTTCATTTAACTGGAGAAACATTTTTTTAAACTATTCTGTAAAATAAGAAGAAATATTATGGATTTCGATTTTTATATAAAAAAAAGAGATAGTGCATTCTGATTTTACATATGTTAAATATTTTGTTTGGTATTATCGGATTTAAAGAATAAAGATTGAATAAATTTAATATTTGAAAAACACTAGCAGCCATTTAAAATGTTTGAACATATATTTTTATAAAATATTTAAACCCTTTGATAAATATGTAAAACATACCCACTTTTTTGGTGCGCTAGATAACTTCATTAGTGTTAGAAAAATGCGCGGGCATAAAATTTCTCTTTAAATCTCGAGTTAGGATTTAACTAAAATAAATCTCTCAAGGTCTGGCATTTCGTAACTGAACCATTTAAAAGAATCAAAAAGCAAAACAGACAAGAGACACAGATTAAAAATCTTTGATAAAAGAAATGTTTACCAGTTTCATTTTTGGAGGAAATAATTTCGGTAGAAATGCCCATCACACCCGTGTGGTGTATTCATTTCTTCACATTAGAAAAAATAATATTAAAAAAATACGGAAAATTTGGAGCTATATTTATAATATAAAAAGTTTAGTGTAAATGAATGAGATATAGCCTTTATTTTAATGACACAATTTGGATAAGAGACTATATATATAAGTTACCTTTTATGTATGTTTATAGTAATGCATATATATTAATTTAGGCTTATTTTGTCTCGATATGTATTGCGTGATCTTTGTTGTTGTTTCGTTCGTTTTTGTCCATGAGTGATTATATTGAAAATAATCATTTTAAAAATAGCGTTATCAGACAAAAAATCCTCGATTTAATTTTAATTAAAAATAAAAAGAATAAAATACTTTAAATATATTAAGGAAAGATTAATTATAAATCTGGGCTCTAGATAAAGAAATGCAATGAAGCTACCTAATACCATAATAATAAGAAATTGAATTGCCTCACTACATCAACACATTCACGTTCTTCCTCAAATATGATTATTTAGCATTACGGACTTATCAACTTTGTAAATGATACGTTTAAAATGATGTATTTTCCCAAGTGATTTGAATCCAATAGAATACGGGATCATATTTTCCAATTATATATAGCATATTCTTTTCTAATGTTCAATTCTCTTTAAAATCATAGTACGAGATATATAGAGGCTAGAAGGAGAAAACAGCAAAACATATTTCTAAAGATCAGCAATATGAAATTTTATCCGAAAATTGTACAGGCCAATAAGTTCGTTTAAAAAGCATAAATTAAGACTATTGGTGAAAATAAAGGTGCTTATAATAGAACTTTTTTAACAAGTTCATTTTTAGATTATTTAGATGAAGAAAAAGATACAATTCAAAAAACCGTTTCATCAGGGGTTATAAACTAAGCTTCTTAAAATATAGGTCGATCCGAGAAATGAATGGTGCTACAATTTTGAAGCGATCAAAGGTCAATTAATATAGATTAAAGAAATTATTGGAAAAAGAATCCAGAATTATTGATCCGTGAGGCAGCAAAAATTGGAAATCTCTCTCTTCATTCAATCTCTCCCCCAGATTATTACAAAAACTTTAAGCGATCATATGTTACAAAATCTACTTTATCATGGTGATAACATACTTCTCTTTCAATATATCCTTTTTATTTTCAATTTCAATATTTTTGAAAAGACTTGAACAAGTAGCACTGATAAGAATACTAATAATTTTTTTGTTATAGCCGCAACATAGTATGGTGTTAGCATGTTCACTGTTTTATTGTGTAGTTTTATTTTATTAACTTGAAAACAAGCCAATTTTTGATTTAATTTTACAAGATAACTCCTTAAAAAATGGCAAGACTCAAACACGTATTTTGAATATAATTTTAATGCATTAATTAATAATTAAATAAAATAACATAAAACACGCAATAACAGAATGTTCTTTTTATAAAAAAAAGAAAGAAGTTATAAAGAGCTTTTAAGAAGAGGCTTAATTGTAACTACAAATGTATAAATCAAAAACATATGTAAATAAGTGAATATATATAGATTTATTTTTTTCCAAGGCTACAGCTAATATTTCTTTGATATTAATATAGCGATAATAATTTTTTGACAGAATAAATAATTCTGTAGAAAATTAGTTAGCCGCCCACGCACACAATTTAATTATGTATACCAGGACTTTATTAATCCCTCGATAGACAATTATTTAAAATGTTTATTTAAAATATTTTTCTGAGAAAAAGTGAACAGTGTTTAAATGAATTATTAATTTAAATTATTTGTCCCTAGACTACCAAATGGCACCGGTACTATACGTAATAGGAAACTGTAGCTAGATAGTTGTTGTTGATAAATCACATTTATACATATACATCTTTATAGTTTGTGCTAAATTAAAATATTTATTTATCCCTGAAGAGATTTTCAGTGACGTAGACTATATTATAGAAAATTATAAATTAATTTTTAACTCACCTTTTCTTTTTGAGTATATACATAAATTAAAAGCTATTTTCACATACTTTATACTGTAATGAATAAAAATTGAAAGATCTTTATTCATTGTCATATATGTATAGGGAAATAGATTTTAATATTATATATTCAAAGATGAAAGTAAGATTTAAAATATTTATAATTTTCAGTGATAAATGACGTGAAGTTGATGATGATATTTGAAACTGTATTTATACCTGACGATCCTTGTTGATGTACGGTAAGCCTAGCCAAAGTCAAGTCTCTATCTAGATACTTGTGGGCGGGGAAGTAATACACATTATATCATGTTTGTATAATGTAATAGATGGTGTGGGTGGTAGTTATTTCTAGTTAATTACACACTTTATCACACCCTATTGACAGGTGTCGTTTCAAGCGAGATTATATGACCTCCTGGCGTTGTGAGTGGTCTCTATACAACGTATCGGGGACATAAAACTGGTGGAATGTAGGCGTGCTGTCGTCAAGAAAAAGCCAGTATTTGCCGTCAGACTAAAGGATTAAGGAAAATGAACAGGCTGCAATCTTTTTTCTTTTTCTTCGTTTGAAGATGACATCATTTGAATTTTTATTGTGAATGGTTATTGATACGACATGATAGGGCAGAATTATTGTTATCTTTTTCGATACAGCAAAGATAAACAACTGAAAGCTGAATGGCATTAGAATATGCAAATTTGGCCGTTACTTTAGTTTTAGAATACGGGGTTGCATTTATGACAGGATATATATTACTTCATTATGGATATATATATTACTTCATTATGTACTAATAAGTCATCAGGGCAGGAAAATATAATTAAAGAAAAAATAAGTTTGTTTAAAAATATTAAGCTTATAATTAGCTTATTGTATGTCTGTCTATACACATACATCATCTTCGATTAAAACATCTGTTTATTTTTTAGCATTTTAACAAAAGAAATCTCCATACACAATTAGGTTTTGTGGGAAAACAATTCGAATTTAAAAGAATGAAAGAAAAACAAATAAATAAAAGGCTTTTTTTGTTATTGTGGTTGGGAAGGATGAAAGACATTGTAAATTTCGTTACTGAAAAGGTGAGGTTTTCTACACAGAATAAATAGAAAATATATAAAAAATGACGCACGCAAAGTTGAAGAATATAGAAAAAAAAATGCTTTAAAAAGTTTTACAATTTGAAAATAATAAAAAGTAAAGAGCAAAATTTTTGGATGTCTTGTCAGTAGCAGGAAAATGGTGAAGGGAAGATGTTTTTCTTCTTCTTCCCAGAATGCATTATTCTCGTCGTCCAATCGCGATAATGCGAAGGGGCTATCGTCCGATGGATTTGTTGTCAGCGGTCAATTTGTGAGAGAGAGTAACGGCCATGTTTACTTGGTATCACATGACAGGAAATAGAAGGATCTTTATTTGAGGAGAGTCCGTCATGTTTGCTCTGGGAAAATATGAGGTCAAATTATTTATCTTATCATCATCACACGTACGTATAGTTTTTTCCAAGGAGATTGAGATAAAAACTGGGTTATCTACATTCTATTTTTCTACCAAAGACCTAATTCAAGCAACCAGAAATTCCTTAAATCTTAAAAATTGGGTAATTTTTCATTATCATAATTTAAATTTAGATAAAGTGTTTAATACATAAATGAAAATAAGCTTTATTGCTAGGGCAAAAAATGAGTATAAGAGATTACTTATTACCATTTTTTTTTTTTGGTCTTAAACACGATCAACCTACAATACGTATATAAAATTTAATTGCGGGTCTTTAAAATAATGATCTTAAATATGACACGTCACATCGATTTGTTGTACACGCTTGTTCGGCGGTACATATACTAAAATTGGAACGATACAGAGAAGATTAGCATGGGCCCTGCGCAAGGATGACACGCAAAATCGTGAAGCGTTCCATCGATTTGTTTTCATATTCGATTTGCATTTGGGTCTCGAGATGAGAAAATCTGAGTTCAAGTGTGGCTTTGTCTTAAACCAACTCTATATGCATATATCGACATATGTAGATAGTTGTGTGAATGTTATGATAAAACAATTAAGGTAAAAATATCAGGTTTCTGGGAATATGTTTCTTTTAAAACATTTTAATTCATAAATCTTCATCTTTCAGGCACGAAAGCCCTTCTACAGGGGAAAACATGCTGAAATAATTCGTCAATAGGACAAGAGTTAAAATAAAATACAGATTTTAATTCTTGTCCTATTAGCGATTTATTTTAGCGTATTTTCTCCTGAAGAAGATTTGTGAATTAAAATGTTTTAAAAAGAAACTTATTCCAAGAAACCTGATATTTTCATCTAGATACAAGGGATTTTTTATTTTATTGAACTGTGAAAACAACTATTCACAAATTGTTGTTGTTTCTTCCTCAAGTCGTTTAAAACGATCTCCATTAGGTTCCATTATCTCAGCTTTTCTAAAGGCATCATGGAGAAGGAAAGAGGGGTACACCTGCTGTTGGTCTGAAGACCTGGAAGTACCACTCAGTGTGACTTTGCTTCTTTTGGTCTCCTGACATGGAGTGCAGACGCCCTATGAAGAACAGACAATTGATACCTTCCTACATTAGCCGGGTGTGTAGCACAGCATTCACGCCTAGGGTGGCCCTACCAGGAGTTAAACTCCCGACGTACTTCGCCTCCCGCCACTTTGAGGCTGTAAAGTTTGGGTAAAGTTTTCAACTAGCAATAATCGCGCCTCGGAAGTTCCTCACTGGGCTACGATATCGCCTCTGCGCAGGATAAGGAGTATGGGAGGGAAGGCAACCCATAAGCTACACATTTCCTTGGAATATGCAAAAATCCAGTTCACAACCATGCTACCAGGTCAGGTGAACATATGAAGCATGGGGAGAGATGAGAGTTGTCTTGAATGAGAATTCAAAACTATATAGACACGTATGATTCTTTTTTAAAAATTGAACAATTATCCACTGCCCTTACTGAAATGAAACATTAATGGGAGTGCCTGGCTCATTAGTGGTGAACCCTCCTAGAGGTTTCGCCAGTTTAATCTACCATACCGCTGTTATATTGCATTTTTTTCGGTTTTCCTTTTATACCAATACTGAGGCTGATCTCTTGGAAATATGATAAAGTCTTGAATGTTGAGGATGAAAACGATCTCAACATCTTAAAATCCGTTAAAAAAAAGGAATAATGTTGATATTCCATCTGTTACTGTTGACTTTGCTTAGAATTTTAATGAAACTGATTCCAATAATTATTAATCAAACATTATATTTATTGATTTACAAGAGAGAGAACAAAATATAAAAGGGAAACTAATATTAAACAAAGGAACTTCTTTTTTTTCGGTTAGCGCCTATTTTCCTGTGAGCTTACACACACTCTGTGGTAACAATTAATTAATATATATACAACAGTTACATATAGAATGCGCAGTGTTTAGAAGTTTTGTATGTCGTGCACATGTGCAAGGTCATCAATCCAACCGTAAAAAGTGTCAACGTCATTGTAATACTATTTATTAGTCTGTCTGTCAAGTGTCGCCCTACATCTACAGGGAATTCTGTTTCTACATCGTCTCCTTCAGTATCCATTTGTTGTCCTCATTTTGGCTTCCTGATTAATTATTTCTGTTATGTACCGCCCTCTTTCAGTATAAATAACAACAAAAAGCCTTTTATTAAGGACACTCATCCCATACATTATTCTCCCAGATGGGTAAACAGAAAAGTGGAGATTAACATCGACCTTTCTTTAAGTTGGATCCATCATCTGTCTTGAGCCTATTGTCTGTGCTGTTTTCCAGAATTTGTGAAAAGCTAGTGTTCTTTCGGTAAAAATAGTTAAACCCTCCCTAAGGACTACCGCTCTATGTAAAGTGACAACATTTCTCTTATTTTTCTCGTTATATACAAACACGTAACGCTTTAAATTTATTTTATAAAATTGTGTACATGCATAAGTAGACGCTAGAATTCAGAAATCGTCATTCCACTGAGGATAGTGTCAAAGAGTCACTGGAACGTTGTTAATAAAATTTAAAAAAGATTGGTTGATATATATGTAGCTAAATCTTTTTCAAACAAACTTCCATTTCTCTGAACATTATCAAAGTTTTTTCACTGAAATGAACTTCTCTTTAAAGCAACCAATCTTTTGAAAGAGGAAAAATAAAAAATCAGGTAAAAAGTTTCTTTTAATTTTGAATTTGCAAGCTTTCGAGAAAATATACTGTTCTTCAACGGGCTAATACTCTATGTACAATCTCTTAATAATCTTTATACAAAATAATTGAAAAACTTTTGTTATTGACATGTGCTCTCTCAGGCGTTCATCAGGGTAACTATTGTTCATATAAACGACCAATCATTCTAAATCAACCACTTTGTCTTTGAATATAAGGTGAAATCCTTAGACTCAATTGCATATTGATGTGTAATTTTTTGAAAATTTAGGCTTAAAGGAGAGAAATTTATCCATTTTCTCCTCTCCAAATTCAGAAAAATGAATCGCCTCTAAAAATATAGATGACTATAATGCATGTAAATGTTTATATACATCAAAGAAAATATAATAATAAAAAATATCTACGATGTCCACAACCGGAACAATAAAATGGCTGACTGAACAGAAAAAAAAAAGTTTTCTCCAATTTTCTGAATGATTTTCCTCTCTTTACTTTACGAATTTCAACGAGCATATCATGTTATGTATATAGGCATTTAATTAAATCTCTTTTAGGAAACCATTATATATTTGCATATAGCCAATTGGCCCTCTTTCGGGAGGTAGGTTGCTATAATTATTTGTCACTAGGACTAGTGTGACCCTTACACTAGTCCTCCTCTAAGATGATTGACCCAACGCCATATTTTTTAAGGGTTGTTAAAACGTTGTGTTGGTTTTTCTCTTCAGTTGGTTCATAAATGTAGCATGAGGATATCCTCTTGATCTGTTGCTTTCAACAAGTCCTTCAATAAAGCTTGTCAGTAGGCAATCATGTCTTTGCACATTCAGTTTCCGTTTTTCCCCTTTCAGTATTTTAATGAAACATCTGTTCTCTCCAGATAATGATTACACCTCAATATGTGTAACATGTGTATTCCATGGTATTTTATCAGCTGCTAAAGAGAGTTCTATAGCATATCCCTGCGCAAGGATGAAACGCAAAATCGTGAAGCGTTCCATATAGAGAGTTGTATTTCAATGAAGACTAATCCATTTACACCATAGATAAATAGGCGCTTTAGGGAGAGTGGTTATCTTAGGTTTTAAACAACTATAAACCTCACTCAGTTATATGAATTTTTTACTGTCATTTATACTTTCGTTTTGTGTTTCTTCTCACACATAGAGGCTCCCAACTCCCCCAACAAGGAAGGAAGGAAGGGACACGGGGATATTCACCTCGAATTAACGTAAGCCAACATGTAGTGTGATGTATTCACCTGCTTTAGGTGGGTTCCTCCATAAGAACGTGCCCATTGCTAGACTCCAGTTCAGCCATCAAGGATCCCTACAACACAACACCATGGGGACATAAGACAATGCTCGTATACTTGCTGCTTTTCCTAAGTACATATATCTATGATAATCATGGTAGATAGAGAATATGGTTTTACAGGGTCACTAACCAAAGTCAGGAAATGCCTTTTTTTATTTTTAACTAGACGAATGACCCGGGCAACGCCCGGGTTTACATGATTAAATGTATTATTCAAACACATTAAACATGTGCCCGTTGGCTGCCAGCGAGTAAATGTCTGCTCCCGTCGGCTGCCGGCGAGCAAGTGGCTTCCCGGCGCATGCGCGCGCACAGGGAAGCCACGTGCTCGCAGGCAGCGAATGGGCGCGCCCCGCCATCAGATCCACCGCGTTCTAGAGGGCGCTGCTCGTGAGCTATTTAGAATAATTTGAATATATAGTTTTAATAATTGATTTATATATTTTTTAAAATAGCCTATCGTCATCCCCGTTATTTTTTTACCTATGTATGGAAATTTTGGTTTGAATTAGTGAACTACTGCGAATTTGTATACCGGACATACAGACCAACAAACATACAAACATTCATTTATATATATATAGATATTAACACCTGACCCACTTATTTTTCTAATTGTTTTTTCGTGTGTTAAGCGTATTTACGCAAGTTTGGCCTTAAATACCCATTTCTTGATTTCTCAAGAAGCCACTAGGACCAAAAATATTTTTGGTCGTAGTGGTACAGCCTACTCCACGCTGACGAGCGCCAACAGCGCGAAACGCGTTCGTGGATGGCTTTTCTTGATTTATCAAGAAATTGGGTTGGCCAAATATCACGGAGCAAGTTAAATAAACGTTTAGTTTATTTTTTCTCCACTAGATGGCGCTCTGCCATCTAAAAAGCACATGTGATTTTGGTCAGGAAATGCCTTTTTTATTTTTACTAACCAAAATGTATGATTTTTGAGCCCCCCCCCCCCCCCAAAAAAAAAAACGTCCCCGGATGGACCAATGAAAGGTAAGACAATGCTTATACACATCATGCACATATGTGCCACATATCTACACATGTTGATAAATTCGATTTACAAGGCAGGACAGCTATATTTGCTTCCAGTTCAAAATAACTTTATAGTGTTCTCAGCTCAAAAAGAGCAACCCAGGCCATCATATTGCGACGTGGAAAATTAGGAAAGACAAACTTCAGGATGACACAGCAATTTATTTAAGGCAAGAACAAACTATGAATAATAAACAAAAGATAAGCAATGAGGGTAGTTTACAGAATAGCAAAATATAAACATAAAAAAATGATACTCTGTTAATAAAATAATAAATACTTTGTTAGGCATCTCCTGACCACGAGCACATGTGCTTTTTAGATGGCAGAGCGCCATCTAGTGGAGCAAAAATAAACTAAACGTTTATTTAGCTTGCTCCGTGATATTTGGCCAACCCAATTTCTTGATAAATCAAGAAAAGCCATCCACGAACGCGTTTCGCGCTCGTCAGCGTGGAGAAGGCTGTAACCACTGCGACCAAAAAGATTTTTGGTCCCAATGGCTTCCCGAAAAATCAAGAAATGGGCATTTAAGGCCAAATTTGCGTAAAGACGCTTAACACATGAAAAAATAATAGAAAAAATAAAAGATAAGTGGGTCAGGTGTTGATATTAAAAATAAAGAAGGCATCTCCTGACCACGAGCACATGTGTTGACAATATTAACAATATTGTGTGGATGGAGTTTATATAAAATGGTCCATTTACAATTATATTGTGATACCAATGTCTTTAGGCCCGGAATATGTACTTGATCTTCTTGTTTTTGGTAAGGTTTTCTTGGCTTGTTATTTAAAGTACACTAATTGAAAACATCGCATTTTTAAAGACCAGATTGAATTTTAAAACCAAATCGAATTGATAAACCCAATATTTCAAAAGTAAATTTTATATTTTAAAATAGTTTGAATTTGAAGCTAAAATGTTTATTTTGACAAAGAGCGTGACTTTGTAGAAATGATGTTTTATATTTGTGTTTTAAACAATAATTTTAACTCTTTTGATATATATATGAAGGCAATTTCAAGTAATTCGATAATGATACAAAAATACTGGATTTCTTTTTGTCTCTTCAAGCTAAGGATAGTGTAAAACAGTTGACAATGTTCCTGTGGAATAGTATTGACGATTTTGTAAAATGTGACGTTACAAAGAAGGTAGGAAAAGAGGGCGCAAAGTCTATTGTGAATTGGATAAGATTACATTTTTCACCTGTTAGAAAATTTCCCTAAAACTGAAGAAGAGTTGGCCTATTTTGTTTAAACAACGTGATTTTTATTTCTATATATGTAAATACCGTGCAAGTGTGGATAGCGACGTCCAAATAAGAATGGACATACAAGACTAACTATTGTAGGATGTTTGGAGAGGTACTCAAGCTGCTATATAGTAAACTGATCATATGTAATATAAAAGTTTCCAGCTGTGTATTGAGGCTATGCAAATATAGGTTTGTAGCAGTGGCTACAGTGGAGTGTGGTTATGCAAATAAGTTTCCAGCAGTAGCTATAGTGAATTGGGAATATAATAATATAGGTTTATGTAGCAGTGGCTACACTGCAAATAGAGGTTTGTAGCAGTGGCTACAGTAGAGTGAGGTTATGCAAATAAGTTTCCAGCAGTAGCTATAGTGAATTGGGAATATAATAATATAGGTTTATGTAGCAGTGGCTACACTGCAAATAGAGGTTTGTAGCAGTGGCTACAGTAGAGTGAGGTTATGCAAATAAGTTTCCAGCAGTAGCTATAGTGAATTGGGAATATAATAATATAGGTTTATGTAGCAGTGGCTACACTGAAAATAGAGGTTTGTAGCAGTGGCTACAGTAGAGTGAGGTTATGCAAATAAAATTTTCCAGCAGTAGCTATAGTGGAATGAGAATATACTAATAGAGGTTTGTAGCAATGGCTACAGTGGAGTGAGAATGTGCAAATAAAAGCTTACAGAAAAAGGTACAGTGGCTTGAGGTTATGCAAATAAAATTTTACATCAGTACAGTGTAGGGAGATATGCAAATAAGGCTTCTGAAAGGTCTAAACGTTGAACGGCCAGTGGGAATATGTAGATATGGTTGACTAACGCTAAGAGAGGATCCTCCCGCCAATCGTGAAGGACGTCAGTGTTGTCTGACCGAAAGCATCGACCTGGCACCACCTGTTGCTCCGCAGCCATTTTTCAAGGTTGGGGGAGATCAATACGCCGATCTCTCCACATCTACCTGCCGCTCTACATGTGGACACATGGTTAGCAACTAGGCACGATGATGTTTCGTCAACGCTTGCTATTCTGGGATCTTGGTGAGAGGCGGGCGCACTATGAGCGGGTTAGAATTTGTGACTGAGACCAGGAGACATTGACGCAATGAACGAAATAGGGTTATATATAGAGGTTACAAAGGTAATTTGTGACCAGAAGCAAGAGTACGCATTAAACGGGATAGGGTGCTATATAGGGGTTACAAAGGTAATTTGTGACTGGGAGCAAGAGAACGCAATAAACGGGATAC
>CP092877.1:69941367-70069785 GCA_030710605.1 Cordylochernes scorpioides | reverse complement strand
GTTCGGTGTGACGCAAGAGAATCAGCAAGAGAACGCAATAAACGGGATATCGTTATCAGTAAGAGCCTTATAACCAAGGTTTACTGTAACGAGATTGGTCTGTTGTTCGCTATTCGAACCTAGGTTTGGGGAAATGGTAAAAATGTTCGGTATGATGCGATTGTGACCGATTGACCATTCACTAGTGATCATCTCTAAGTTATTGAGCTGAGGAATCATCTTGGTGTTCCACGGAAACTTCTGGCGCGAATTGCCATAAACTTGATACAAACTCTTATTTCAGCAAGGCTTAACTCTGCCGCTATTAGCTGGAACACTACATTTCCTTCCGTAGACTCAACTTAGATATAGGTTTTTAACTTTTAATTAAACAATTTTAATTTATATATAGACATTTTTCATTTTAATTTAGACATTTTTCATTTTAATTTAGACACACGGGCTTTTTATAGAAAAGTCGATGTGTCTAAATTGAAATGAAAAATGTCTAAATAAAAATGAAAGTGTCTAAATTAAAATTTAAAATGTCTAAATATAAATTAAAATTGTCTAATTAAAAGTTAAAAACCTATATATCGTTTGATAAGTCAATGGGTCAAATTTTATTATTTTAAATCTATGATGAGAGGATCTAATGATAATTAAAAAGAAAAAAAGAGCACATATCCACCAAATGTAACGAGAAAAAAAGTAAACTTAAAAAAAAAAAATTAATTATCGGAGATAAACATCCTTCAATATTCAAATTTGACTGGTGACCTTCATCTCTAGTGTTGCCGAGTATATTTAAAAAATATTCCTAATTATATTATCGATCTTTGATAAAGAATAAAAACGAACAAACTTTGAAACAACATAAAATTTTGTTCCCCCTTTTTAGTTTAGTTTTCAGAAATCTCCGAAATATTAGTAAATTTCTAAAGAAAACTTTTAAGACATAAACGTTAATTCTTTTTTCCCCCAAATGATGACCCTCCGAGAGCTCCTAAATAAGGATTTAACAATTTATCTCAAATCTTATTTATTTTACAAAGTAATTAATATCCGCGTGGTATTACCATTTATGTTTTTATACAAAATATATTTAATGCATTAGCGCGCCATCTATTATGAAAATACGAAACTATTTTAGACGCGTATGATTCTTTTAAAAATAAAACAATTTCTACTGCCCTTACTGCAATGGAAAAATTAATGGGAGGGCCTGGCTCATCAGTGGTGAACCCTCCCAGCGGTTTCGCCAGTTTAATACAAAATATATTTGTTTTGATATTCGTCCTCATGAATAATCCAGATGTTTCAATATCGTTTGAAAATTGTAAACTTTAGAAAATTATTTTCTCTTCACATTTATCAATTGGAGATATAAATTGATCTCCCTCTTAACATAACGGGCTAATTGACTTCATTAGGACTTTCGAAAAATTTGCATAAAGAGAAAAAGAGTATTCCAGCATTGTCGAATTCCAGCTAACGTGGGGTCCATACAGTATTCTGTTCCAGACGAACAGGAAGCGGAAGTGAGGTCATCATGTTCCGGTCGAGTAGATAAATGTCATCAGCAGGAACATATTATAGTAGAAAGTCTTCCCAACAAATCCTGAGCGGTGCAAAGAGCCTACCTTCGGTGTCCATGATGGAAAGATAAATTTGAGAGCGATGAAGAGATTTCTAAGTGTTTCTTGAATCCTTATTTACACACACCCCGTCGCTAAGTTTTTTTTTAGCGTAATGGCCGACCTCTCAAACATGTTCCGAACATGAACTCCCCAAATGGCAGGGATCTGTCTATATTCAAGGCGGCTTTAAGCTCCTGATCCGGACGTGCCCTCGGAGAGGGCTACGTCGATTGTATATATCTCTCTTCATATTCCTACCATTATTATTACCTTATAACTTCCTTTGAGTGTAAAGATTGACGAGATGTCAATGCATTTGTTTAATCTGTCTCTCAGGCCGACTTTTTAATATGAGAATATATACGTATATTCTGAACGTATTAACATAAAATTTTAACATTTATAATTATACTTATAATGTATAAAATACTTTTCTGGCGTTCGTCTATTATTATTATATTTTTTTAAGGAGACAGAGGTTGTTCACACTTGGTTATCTCTTGTGTCTTCAATAAAGGTCACTGTAATATCTTTCAGAGTTATTGTCTGAATCCTGATATACATGGTAAAAGGTACAACTTCCTTAAGTTTTGTCCATGAGTGTATACACACTTGGTTATTTCGTGTGTCTTCAATAAAGGTCACTGTAATATCTTTCAGAGTTATTATCTATATCCTGATATACATGGTAAAAGGTACAACTTCCTTAAGTTTTGTCCATGAGTGTATACACACTTGGTTATCTCGTGTGTCTTCAATAAAGGTCACTGTAATATCTTTCAGAGTTATTGTCTGAATCCCGATATACATGTTAAAAGGTACAACTTCCTTAAGTTTTGTCCATGAGTGTATACACACTTGGTTATATCTCGTGTGCCTTCAATAAAGGTCACTGTAATATCTTTCATAGTTATCGTCTGAATCCTGATATACATGTTAAAAGGTACAACTTCCATATGTTTTGTCCATGAGTGTAGTACGTGTATTTTGGTAATTTAAAAATATTCTGAGTGTATTGAGAGGACACATACTTTTAACATTTATAATTACTAAATTTATGAAAAAGTAAATTTCTATCTTCAGTTAAATATAAACCAATAAATACAATTTTATAAAAAGGATACAAAAATATGTCATCTTTAGAAATAAGCTGACCAAAATAATACAAGCAAATAATTCAATTCAGTGATCTTTAATGCAAACCTATCTACATAGGTTTTCGAACGTGTAACCGTCCTTCTAATGCTATACAACTCTAACGCTATCAGGATGACATATATACATATAGTTGATTTGCATAACTGAAGAAACTTCGGGTGATTATCTTACATTAAGAAAGAGAACTCCGCCTTTGCCGGTCCCAAGCCCAGATGACAAAGGGGGAGCGGTATCAAACTTGCTAAAAAAAACCTGGGCACAGCCTGGCTGAGGGCTCCTGATCCAGGATACAGGATGAGCAGCGTCTGTACTCCATGTTAGGAGCGGCTGCAAATGGTGTCTGTTCCTCATGTTAGAGGCGGCCATTTCATATTGGAGCTAAGTCAGTGACCTGCTACTGAGTCGTGCTCCCAGTCTTAATAATAAAAAGCTGACCATTTCTACTTCACCCAATATTTATGGATGTCAAATCTCCTGATGAGCTCTACATCAGCAGACACACAACAGCTCTACAGGCTCGATACCCTAATATGATTGAGTGAAGATAAGAAAGAAGAAGAAGAAAGAGAGATTGTCAAAGAGAGAAAAAAATGAGGGAAGACAGAATGACATTCAAGGAAATTTATTTTGATGAAAACAATCCCACCATATTCGTATAAAAGTATGCAGATTCAACGAGAACCAATAGATTAGTAAATTCCTATTCTGCGGATACAACAATAAAATGAAAATATTCTGTTATCATTGAAACTGGCGCATCCCATTTTAAGGATCATTCACTATCGCAAATTGGGAAAGTGACAAATACTATCTTATCACAGATGGGACTGTAAACTTCATTTCTTTTTTATTTTGCTTATCCCTAGTAAACGTGGTGCAGGCCATGATAATCATGGTGGGTAGAAGTAGGCGATTGCTTTTACTGTAAGTGCACCACATGTCTACACATGTGAAAAACAGTTCGACTTTGCACTTACAAATGTGCCAGAGCCCCGTTTGGTTACTTGCACAAGCTGATGGGGTTGGACTTTTGCAAGAATCGGGGGCCATTGGAGCATTTTTTTTAAATCAGAAAAAGTGCCCAATGCGGGAATCGAATCGGTCGAAAACCAACGGTTTAGACCATCCTTCCACAGATCCCCACTTCATTTCTTTCTAGTTATCAGTCAGTATTCAGCGCGCTAGGAGGACACCCCAGAGAAATACAATAATTCGAAAGAACAATATGGCTAAACTATGCAAATAGATACAACGCCCTGTCCTAAGAGGTCTTCAGTACAACATGGAAAGGCCAAGAACGAATATTGATTACTACCATCAAATAGAAAGACAAAATACCACCGAAGGCAACGCTGGCAACATTTAATGAACAACCATTCGATGACCCAATTGCTCTAAATAGGACTATGGGTTGACACCACCAATCAGCGTCAAGCATGACATCGTTGATAGTTAGCGACCAATAAGGGATAGGAAGGTATAAACCAATGGTAACCGCCCATTCTTCAAATGTACATGGCCTTAGTGCCAAATAGCGTGGCAGTTTGGCCATCTGCCATCATAACTGGTATTTGATCCAAATCTTCCTTTTATTTCTACGCTGGTACGTTTATAAATATTTTACTGGAGGTGTAAAGAATTCACATTGCTGACAGTGTTGGAAGGGAAAGCTCCAGGGGAAAGAGATCGAGAGGAAGGAGACGACAGGGATACACAGACGATCTAAAACAATGGACTGGACGACACACCTACGAGGAGATGAAGAGGATGGCGGAGGAAGTATGGAGAGACCATGTAGCCCACCCTCAGTAGAGGAAGGCATTGAAGGAGGAGGTATGGAGAGACCATGTGGCCCACCCTCAGTAGAGGAAGGCATTGAAGGAGGAAGTATGGAGAGACCATGTGGCCCACCCTCAGTAGAGGAAGGCATTGAAGGAGGAGGTATGGAGAGACCATGTGGCCCACCCTCAGTAGAGGAAGGCATTGAAGGAGGAGGTATGGAGAGACCATGTGGCCCACCCTCAGTAGAGGAAGGCATTGAAGGAGGAGGTAAAAAAATCACATATATAAATTGGTTAATATATTACCACGTGGAAAATTAAGGAAGACAAAAACTTCAGGAGGAGACAACAATTTATTTCAGGGAAGGACAAACTATGAATTGTAAACAAAAGATAAGCCACGAGGGAAATTTACAGAGTCGCAAGATATAAACATAAAAATGACCACTATGTTACATAAATAAAATTAATAAATACTATGGTACATAGCTTCTTCCCTATGGGAGCTGTGACCCACAGCTAGCAATTATTGTAGATACTGACGTGGATTTGACGTGCTTCTGCCAAGGATTCCATCGAAGTCTTGGAACTTTGTCCCTAGTACCTTTGCGTCCATTTTATTGCGGCGTGAAGAGCGGCTTTGTCGTCGTATCGTCGTCTATAGGGACATCGTCATCTTGGAAGGAAGTCTTGGCTTTGACACGGCGGTGGAATCCTGGAGCCAGTCTCTAAAAATGTGGATCACAGCACCCATGGCTTCAAATTCTTCTCGGCGATCTTCAGTTTGTCTTCCCTAACTTACCCAGCATCTCCACCAAAATTCCACGTGAAAAATTAGGGAAGACAAAAACAAAAAGATAAGCCACGAGGGAAATTTACAGAGTCGCAAGATATAAACATAAAAATGACCACTCTGTTAATAAAAAATAATAAAATTAATAAATACTTTGTTACAATATGTATATGCTTGTGTGGTTGTGCGTTTGCAGTGTTGAGACTAATTTGAGGGCTAACATAGGAGACCATGGTTTCGTGCTAATGACCCTCGTCTAAAGTCCGACTTGGTCTCACGAGGACCATTAGCCTAAAATCATGGTCTCCAGGTGAGGTTCAAATTTGTCAAAGCTGGTTTTGTGGTGTATCCGTTAGGTTTGTAAAGACGGTCAATAGATGACGCTTAGTCTTAGCGTCTATTTTGACGAGAGTGGTGACGTTTATTTTTAAAAGTCAAATTTTGCAGTAAGGGCAATATACACTTGTTTTTATTTGAAAAGAGAAGCATAAGCG
This sequence comes from Cordylochernes scorpioides, assembly GCA_030710605.1. Lineage (NCBI taxonomy): Eukaryota > Metazoa > Arthropoda > Arachnida > Pseudoscorpiones > Chernetidae > Cordylochernes > Cordylochernes scorpioides. The sequence goes on along the minus strand of CP092877.1, from coordinate 70,063,940 downwards.
CTGTGAAAACTTTCATATTTTCAAATAGCCAGAATAGTAACGAAGTATTTATTAGTAAATTAAATTTAATTGCCATATATCGTTAAAATTTTACACAAATAAATTTACTGGCAATGCGCTTCTTTTAAATATAATCAAATATTATCTCTACAGACCTTACTATGATGAGCCAAGCCCTCTCATTCAATACCTCATATCATTGCAGTAAGGTCTGTAGAGATAATATTTGATGATATTTAAAAGAAGCGCATTGCCAGTAAAGTATTTATTATTTTATTAACATAGTATCCTATTTTGTTTATATTTTGTTACTCTGTAAACTTCCCCTCATTGCTTATCTTTTGTTTATCATTCATAGTTTGTTCTTGTCTTAAATAAATTGCTGTGTCATCCTGAAGTTTGTCTTTCCTAATTTTCCACGTGGCAATAGTTTCAATGCTATAAATATTCCCAGAATAATCGTTTTTGACCGGATCCTTCAAACGTAGGGATAACGTTCACTTCTTGACACACAGATTAACTGTAGATAGCAAAAAATCTCTTCAGTTTTCCAGATGGAGATGCCGTCTACAGTTCCATCTCTGAAGTGCCAATAGGCATTTCAGGCCATTCCCAACTTATTCTTAACACGTACCACGCATGCTCACAAGAGAAGACGTCATCCATGTAACCCAGATTTACCAATTTGTTTGGTCGGATTATAGGTAAAAAGGACTGTTGAAGAGATATTAGTTCAAAATCTTTAGCCTCTTTTTAAAAAAGGTAAAAATAAATGATACTAATTGCAAGCAAAATTTGTCAATCTAAATGATCTTTCAAAACTCCAATCGTAAATTATAAAAAAGTGTAGGTGGTAAAGAGATGAATAGAAACTCCCAGGCGAGTTCTAATTAAGTTATTAATTAATTTATCAATTAACTAACACAGCGAGAATAAACGTGGAGAGAGGAGAATTACTCCGCCGATCCAGGTTCAATTCAAGATATTGATTTCCCATAGCCGCACACAGACCGAGGTATTCCCTGGGATTACATTCTTCTTGTCCCTTCAATATGGCGCTGCTCTCCGTGTCATACAAGGTGACAGACACCCTTCCCTATTTGTACTATGTATTACTGAGGAGAAGAGAGAAGAATTATAATTTACAATAAAAGAGAATTACAACAGAGAGAGAATTGTAAAAAACAATAACAAGACGCAGAATGAAACATTATAAAGGAATGACACTACATCCAGATGGCACAAGAACCTACAGGACAATTGTCCTGGTGTGGAACTAACACCTACCCACATATTTTCATGCTCAGCAATGACCGCAGCTTTACACACCCAAGATAGAGGGCATTGCGACTGCTGTGATAGAGATGTATGGAGACATTTGAGGTTCTTCATTGGACACAACAACAACAGAAAATTGACATGGACCCAGAACAGCTGCTTTACACACCCAAGATAGAGGGCCTTGCGACTGCTGTGATAGAGATGTATGGAGACATTTGAGGTTCTTCATTGGACACAACAACAACAGAAAATTGACATGGACCCAGAACAGCTGCTTTACACACCCAAGATAGTGGACATTGCGGTTGCTGTGATAGAGATGCGTGGAGACATTTGAGGTTCTTCATTGGACACAACAACAACAGAAAATTGACATGGACCCAGAACAGCTGCTTTACACACCCAAAATAGAGAACGACTGCTGTGATAGAGATGTATGGAGACATCTGAGGCTCTTCATTGGACACGACAACAACAGAAAATTGACATGGACCCAGAACAGCAACTTTACACACCCAAAATAGAGAACGACTGCTGTGATAGAGATGTATGGAGACATCTGAGGCTCTTCATTGGACACGACAACAACAACACTACATGAGGAGGAATCGCCAGATATAATTTCTAAGAAGGAATAAAATATCGTCGCCATTAGCTTTCCTTCGTAGAAATGTACTATGTATGTTTGCCTGATGAGTCCCGTGTGTGTACTGAGGAAAGTTCAATATAGAAGATAAGAAAAAAAAAAAGGCATCTCCTTATCATGCAACTGAAAGTTGCTGATGGCTTGCACCTTCTATCGGAATAAATATCAGCTATTCGTTGAATATTCCACAATATAGGATGTACTGATGTAAAAATGTTTTGATACAGTGTGTGTGAGTAACTATCACATTGTTTTTTTTTGGCACATGACAGATTATCGTACAGTGACTAACTGGTAAAAACGCTGCGTCATTGTGTCACCCAAATGCACTACGGGAGAGATGGCTCTACAAATAGGAAAAAAAAAAGAGAGCCAAACAGGATTAGAACCCTGGAACCATATGATAATACAGCGTGTTCTCTATATTTAAAACATGGACAAAACTTATGTAGAAAGTCTTTGATATCGCCGATCTCCTGTTTTTTTATTATTATTATTATTTTTTTTTTTTTTTTGGGAGCCAGAGACAATTTTGTTCACACTTGGTTATTTCGTGTGTCTTCAATAAAGGTCACTGTAATATCTTTCAGAGTTATTGTCTGAATCCAGGTATATATGTTAAAAAGTATAACTTGCGCAAGTTTTGTCCATGAGTGTAAACTATTTATAGCCAGAATGTTTCTTTTTTAACTAAGACAATATTTTCTCGCTATTGCCCTTATACTGTAATAGAAAATTGATATATTGGCAAAAGAAACGCTATAATATTTTAGCGAAACTGCTGAGAGGGTATGTTGGAGAGTAACTTCGCACATCAGCTGTTGCTTAGCAACGCCACCTTCCTACCAGGACATCACGTGACCTGGCGCCACTCCGACCGGCCGTACCTGTATAAGTTTTAGTTTGCTTTTGTTGTCTGCCACTGCGCTTGCCTTTTTTGACTCCCTTTGTTCCTTGTCATCTTAATATAATATTACTGTTAATTAAACAATACTTTCTGAGATCCAGCCTCTGATTCTCTTACAGGGTACACCACTGATGAGCCATTTTATATTTTTTTTTTCATTACAATAAGGATATGTGTGTCGGAGTAATTTTCATTTACACTCATGGACAAAACTTAAGGAAGTGGAAAGTCTCTGTTTTCGTTCGGTCATCTTTTTTTTTTGAAGAAGAGAATTCGTCGGTCATCTTTTTTTTGAAGAAGAAGAAGACAAAGGCAATTTTGTTCACACTTAGTTATCTCGTGTGTCTTCAATAAAGGTCACTGTGTATCAGATACCCATGATATACCGATTTAATAGATGAAGAACATTTCAGATGTGATTCTGCAGATCAACATAGCTGGGAATGTAATCCTACAATTACCTGTCGTCGGATTTACAAAGTTTGTTCAGAGTAAAATGTCGTTAAAAGCAGTATTCCTTTTTTTTTTTGCTTATTCCTAGTACACGTGGTACAGGCCATGATAATCATGGTGGGTAGTTAGCGACTGCTTTTTTACTGTAAGCGCACCACATGTCTACACATGTGAAAAGCAGTTCGACTTTTGCACTTATAAATGTGCCAGAGCCCCGTTTGGTTACTTGCACTCGCTGGTGGGGTTGGACTTTTGCAAGAATCGGGGGCCATTGGATCATTTTTTTATATTCCTAATGATAGGTCAGTGGAAGAGTGATCTAAACCGGGAATCGGAAATCTGCGGCTCGTGAACCACATGCGGCTTTTTGGATGTGAAAGCTGCGTGCAGTACTTGTATAAATAAAGTTTTTATTTATTATTGCTTACATTTCATAGGTTTCCATCTTTCGAACTATTCATTTTTTAGACGAAAAACATGGTGAAGGAAGACGAGTTTCTTTTATTGATGCATAGGTGCAAGCTTTCGGGTAAAAACCCTTCAACAGGCGAACATGTTGAAGGGTTTTTACCCGAAAGCTTGCACCTATGCATCAATAAAAGAAACTCGTCTTCCTTCACCAGGTTTTTCGTCTCATTTCAAACCAGGAAGAATTTTCTATCTATATTAATTTTTTGTAAGAAAAAAAAAAGTGTGTATCTTTAAAAATTTTGAAATTTTGTAAATAGTAATTTTTGACTCTTTCGACTCAAAAGGTTGCCGACCCCTGGTCTAAACCGTTGGTTTTCAATCGTTTAAGACCCGGGATTGAATCTCAGATTGGATACTTTTTTTATTTGAAAAAAAAAAAAGACCTTAAATGTGTATTGAGGATCAATCAAAGAGTGAAAGAGAGAGAAAGGACTGACCTATATCCTCATGGCAGGGATCGTAGACCAGACAGCTTTCATCTGTAACACAACCTTCACATCAGAATGCATCAATAGAAACAACATTTATTAATTTCTTCAAATAAAAGACACTTGGGCCAGTAAATCTTTTTATTGTCTCGACAAAAATATTTTGTCCTCGTCAGGAGCGAACAAAAATTAAAACATTTGGCAAAGCGTTAGAAATTATTCTAAGGCTGCAAGGTCGTTCTCACGCGATATTGGAAATTTTGTACAACATCTAATGCACGAGTCAAATTATTAACGAACATTTATTAAGTACCAGTAACCAATAACCAGTAGTTTGAAATAAGAAAATCTGGAGAAAAGTTCCCCTCTATACAAACACGTTAGTCAGTGTTGTATATTATACCTATTTTACATATTTACATCAAATAGAATTGTCAAAACGACGCTAGTTTTTCATTTTATAAACACTCATATGGACAAAAAGAAGTTTTACCTTTTAACATGTATATCAGGATTCAGACAATAACTCTGAAAGATACACTCATGGACAAAACTTAAGGAAGTTGTACCTTTTAGCATGTATATCAGGATTCAGACAATAACTCTGAAAGATACACTCATGGACAAAACTTAAGGAAGTTGTACCTTTTAGCATGTATATCAGGATTCAGACAATAACTCTGTCTCCTTCAAAAATAAAATAAAATAAAATAAAAAGATGACCGGCGACATCAGAGACATTCTACTTTAACAAGTTTTTGCCCATGAGTGTAGTAATTATATCTATAAAAATCAATCTCTGGTGGATTAAAATTGACATAACCGCCATTAAATTGACATAACATTCACCATTGATGAGCCAACCCCCAATTATTTTTTTCATCCCAGTAAGGATAATTCTTGCTAAACGGTTTTATTACTTTTACACGACTGTTATTTAAACAGGTCATAAACCCTCAGACTGTCATATAGGCAGCGTGAATGAGAATTCAGGATGTAGAAGGACGTAAAAATTTAAAAAAAAGGTCGAGCCTCTTACTCTCTGACGAGAAGTGATGATGATAAAAATTGATAAGAACAGACGAGTGTTTGGCAGGGTGACCGTATCTTATCCTTCTTTCCGCTGCCCTTCTTATTGAAGCGTATCAAGCCAACAAACAAGGATAGATATATACCCCTGCTGTGTGTGCTACATACATAACTTTTATAACTATTAATGATAAATTGGTTGATTTAAATCCGATATTTCGGCGAGGATGGTGAACTATCATCTTCTAGGAGAACTTTCTTGTAAAAAGAAAAACTTTACATTGACGTGATTCACGAGAATCAAAACTCCGCCTTTGCCAGTCCCAAGCCCGGATGAAAAAGGAGGAAGGGGAGCAGTAACAAGCTCGCTAAAAAACCTGGGCTCAGTTGGCCAGGCTGATAGTACCTGTAAGGGCTCGTGATCCAGGGATACAGGATGAGTCTGTACTCCATGTTAGCATGTTAGGAGCGGCTGCACATGGTGTCTGTTCCTCATGTCCGAGATGGTCATTTCTTTTGGAGCTAAGTCGGACTTCTACTGAGTAGTGCTCCCAGTCTTAATGACAAAGGCAGACGCATTATACTTCACCCAGTCATGACTGGATTGACTCACCCATTGATGAGCTTTACTCATCCCCAGAAGACACCATCAAACGTCTCAAACTCTACAGGCTTGATACCCTATTATGATTGAGTGGAGATATGAAAGAAGAAGACGAGAATCAAGTCTTTGAAACTATGGTGGTGTAGTTTATCTCCTTAGATCATGTTTAGAAGTCCACTCTTTTCTAGCTTTGAGAAGTGTAGAATTAATACAGAGTAATTAGGTACGCTTCCTGTTGATGGGAACATCACACAAAGGTAGGACTTTGCCTGTTAACCTTTAGTTAGGCTTAGTAGGACAGCCTTCATGTCTAGGATAGCAGGAGTATATATACAAGACATACTGTCCTGCACAGAGTCACTTCCATACCACACTAAGGCAATTAACATGACTTGAGGAACGTTTGAAACTATAAGGAGATGGAATGATTTGGTATTTTTCATATTTATCGTTCTATTCGTTAATGCTATTTTTAACAGATTTGAATCTCACACACAATCCATCACTCTTTGAGAAAACTTTAATAAATATCATTTCAATGAACATAACACACTTGACATCAAGGCGAGGAGGTAGAATTAAAGTTCAGAATAACCAACACTTCTCCCCAAGAAAAAAAAAAGTGGAGAAATTAAAGAATCCAGCCCTGGAGCGGCAATCCAATTTGGCCGAAGACAACCAGGTTAGAGGTTGCTTGACAAACCCAATTACTGCAATCTAATGGACGTCGCCGAGGTCACATGTTGGTTGACGTAGATCTTCATGTCACATAGATATTGGTATTAATACGGGGGTAGGTTGAAGGGTTGGTTTTAAACCGCTAACCCGATCGAATCCCGCCCGCATTGGACACTTTTTTCTAATAAAAAAAAAAAAAAAAATGCACCAATGGGCCCCCGATTCTTGCAAAAGTCCAACCACACCAGCGAGTGCAAGTAACCAAATGGGGCTCTAGCACATTTGTAGGCGCAAAAGCGCTACTCGTTTCATTATTTAATTTTGGCAGCTTTTCGAACAAAACAGCTCTTCTATTGACGGACGGACCCAAATAAACTGGAGGCACGTATCACACTGTCCAGTTTGAACAACGACGACATTATATGGAATTCCGCACTGAGTACTTTTTTTTCTGCCTCAATTCCTGTTTTCAACACAAATCCAACCCCACCAGTGAGTGCAAGTAACCAAATGGAGGTCTGGTACCTTGTAAGTAAAAAAGTCAATTTTATAAAAAATATATATACGTATATGTAGACGCTATCTATTGATGCGGCCGCAAACTAGCGGCCTGGGGTCGGTGACAAAGCCACAACACCAGCTTTGGCAAACTGAGAAGCGTCTACCTGGAAACCATGGTTTCGGGCTAATGGCCCTCGTCAGTCTAGGGCGGACTTTATTCCATGAGATCTCCACACGGCATCTAACGAAATATTCACAATCTGCCAAAGAGGTGTTTAGCTGGTAAAGTGGCTAGGCCAAATCAATGGCCAAAATATAGATGGAAATTTTGACGGTAGAAAATTGATCTATAAAAACAAAGATCGCCTCTCCCGTCAAAATGAACGTCAAAACTAGAAGCCATCTATATATGTATATCTTTTTGAAAATAGAGCCATCCATAAATAAATCTTTAATTAAAAAGGCATATATTGAATCAAAATATCATTTATTTTACCAATATTTCAGTTGGCTGAACGCCAACCTTTATCAAGGTATTATAACATATTTAATGTGTGTCAATAATGTGGCGCTGAGTTTGTTGTTTACACACATTAAATATGTTATAACACCTTGATAAAGGTTGGCGTTTATCCAACTGAAATATTGGTAAAATAAATTATATTTTGATTCAATATATGCCTTTTAAATTAAATATGTATATTTATATATGCACCACATATCTATATATGTAGTTTATACCTACAAGTAAGACAGTTACTAACTACCCACCATGATTACCATGGCCATGTGTACTTCAGTTTAAATATCCTCATATTTCCAACTAGCCCCTATATGATGAAATAATATACGAAATTAAAGAATAAGGAGAAAGAGAGATAAAGAGAAAACACTTTATTTTCTTCAAAATTTAAATTTCCATCTTAATAGAATTCTTAAAATGAAAAACGAATTTTCACAGAATAATTCACAGAGAATCAATATATTTTGAAACTTGGCAACACTGGCTAATAAATTCAAACTTCAGGGGAAATATAGAATAGCGATAAATATCTTTTAATTGAAGGAGTTTTTTTTTCTTTTGGCACGCTTTTTTGTGTGTAGGTAAAATTAATTATATTAAACATAGAGAGAAAGAAGAAAACTTCATTAACTTCCATATAGTAGAGTATCTGGTAATTAAAATTTAAATCAACATACCCTTGATTGATTTGATCAACAGTACTTTGTCGAAAGGATTGGAGTTTGTTTGCTGAATTCTTTAGAAACGTTCTGCTAATTAAAGGTAAGAATCAAATTACGGATCTATTTTAGACGCGTAATATTCTTTTTAAAATAAAACAATTTTCTATTGCCTTTACTGCAATGGAAAAATTAAAGGGAGGGCCTGGCTCATCAGTGGTGAACCCTCCCAGCGGTTTCGCCAGTTTAATCCGCTGGGAGAGTTCACCACTGATATGCCAAGCCCTCCCTTTAATTTTTCCATTGCAGTAAGGGCAGTAGAAATTGTTTTATTTTAAAAAGAATATTACGCGTCTGAAATAGTTTCGTAATTTGATAACAGATGGCGCGCTAGTGCATCGTAAAGGTAAGAATGGATTTTCTTCATTTAATTCCTAGGGATAAGACGATGATAACAATGCAGTTATCGAAGCGTCACCTACATTATAGATTTTTTATCTTGGCCAACTCTTCCATTCCATTCCAAGATAGAATATGGTTTACTAGCTTTGATTAGTAACGCGTAAAACAATATAATAAAAGAAGTCAGTGGACGAGTGGGTAACACCCTCGATTCCCGACAGTCATGAACTGGGATTAAATCCCACGTTAACATTTTGTTTAATATGTGAATAACTTTCACATGTTATTCATTGTTGTAAATATCATAAATTAGGTTGCCATTGTTGAGCGTTACCTAAAAAAGTGATTTTGGAACCGAAGTAAAACCATACTCTCTCCTGGAATGGAAGAGTTGAATAAGTTAAAAAGCTAAAATGAAGGTGACGCTTCGATAACCTAATCGTTTGATCCATAGGAATTATATGAAGAAAATCCATTCTCTTACCTTTAATTAGCAGAACGTTTCTAAAGAATTCTGCAAACATACTCCATCCTTTCTTCCATCTCCAAACAATTTGTACGTTTCTTTATAAATGATCAAGATCCCCTTCTATACTTAGGTTGAGCCATACCTAATTCTATAACTAACTTCTATGGACCCCAGGATGAAATTTTCTGGTTAACTGGTTCTGTTAGCAACCCACTCTGTTCGCAGCTAGAACTGCTAATAACTAGTTTGTAATAGTTAGCTGGAAAGTTAGGATAGTTAGCGTTCTCCACTCCAGGAACCCGGGTTATATAGAAATATGTTAAAAATAAAGAAGGCATCTCCTGACCACGAGCACAAGTGCTTTTTAGATGGCAGAGCGCCATCTAGTGGAGCAAAAATAAACTAAACGTTTATTTAACTTGCTCTGTGATATTTTTCCAACCCAATTTCTTGATTTATCAAGAGCGCCATCTAAAAAGCACATGTGCTCGTGGTCAGGAGATGCCTTCTTTATTTTTAATATCAACACCTGGCCCACTTATCTTTTATTTTTTCTATTGTTTTTTCATATAAATATGTGTGAATGATTAACGCTTATTTTGGATCGAATTATTTATTATAACTTTCAATATTTCGATAAGGCTGTTCGCCTATCTTCCTCAGGGATTCTAACCCTGTAAAAAAATCATCCACGTGATGCACGAGTGGCGAAGTTTTGAATAAAGTAGACCGGTGTGGCCAAACTGTTCAATGAATTTAAAATGGATTGCTCGATTTTCAACAAGATAAATATGTAAATATGTAAATTTTGCTGGAAGGATAATGATCTATAAAATCAAAGGTCATCTCTCCCGTCAAAACTAGACGCCATCTATTGACAGTCGTTGCAAACTAGCGGCCTCGCACGGTGATAAAGCCACAACACCAGCTTTGACAAACTGAGAAGCGTCCACCTGAAGACAATGGTTTCAGGCACATGGCCATTTTCAGTCCAGGGCGCTCTTTATTTCATGAGAGCCACAAGAGATCTAAAGTATGAAACTTCCTTAAAACTTGAGGAAATTTCCTTTTTTTATGTCGCCGGCAGGCCAGCCGTCTGTTTTTTTTTTTTTTTTTTTTTTTTTTTTGAAGGAGACAGGAGCAATTTTAAGGGGAAAAAAAGGTATCTCCTTATCGTACAACTGAGAGTTGCTGATGGCTTGCACCATCTATCGGAATAAATATCAACTATTCGTTGATTTTTTTTCTTAAATTATGCACTTTATCCCAATACGAGATCACATTTGTACTATATATATAGAGGCAATTTTGTTTACACTTGGTTACCTCGTGTGTCTTCCAATAAAGGTGTGTCAAATATCTTTCAGAGTTATTGTCTGAAATGTCTGAATTTTGTTCATGAGTGTAATATATATATTGCCACGTGGAAAATTAGGAAAGACAAACTTGAGGATGACACAGCAATTTATTTAAAGGCAAGAACAAACTATGAATAATAAACAAAAGATAAGCAATAAGGGAAGTTTACAGAGTAGGTGTAATGGCTTATTTCAACAGTTGTATGACAATCTGTTAAGGCAATTATATAATGGTCATGTTAAAGGCAATCCAAAACTATTTTCTTTGAAAACCGAATTATTTATACAAAAGCCTTCCAACAGAGAGCATAGTTTAAAAAATAGTTGTGACAATCAACAATAGTCGACTGTTAATGAAAAAGGTGTTAAAAGTGTGCAGACAGCAAAGTAAACTTATGTTTGAATGGGTCGTTTGTGGATAAAAACTTCCCATTCACTAGGTATTTTCAGTTCTTGGCTGTAAATATATAAGGTGTGGGAATCCATACAGCTTACAGAGTAGCAAATATATAAACATAAAAAATGATACTCTGTTAATAAAATAATAAATACTTTATAAAGGACTGCGGCGTATGATTATAAAACAACACTTAAAGTTTCACCGCATAAGTTTCTTTTCTGTGAAAAATCAATATTTATTTCAAAGAGAAATATTTAATATTTCTAACTTTTTTGGATGAAGTATGAAAGGGTGAAAATATGAAGAGTAATGGCGAACGGAAAAATAAAAGTGTCCAGGGGCGGGAATCGAACCCACAATGTTCCGCTTACCGGGCAGATGCCATGTCCACACTTTTATTTTTCCGTTCGCCATTACTCTTCATATTTTCACCCTTTCATACTTCATCCAAAAAAGTTAGAAATAGTAAATATATCTCTTTGAAATAAATATTGATTTTTCACAGAAAAGAAACTTATGCGGTGAAACTTTAAGTGTTGTTTTATAATAAATACTTTGTTACAAAATATATATAGACTCAACTACAAAGTTTTAAAAAATTAAATTTGCCCCATTGTTAGAACCCCATAACATTGTTTATACAACACCAGGAGTAATGTTATCTCACTTAATTCAATCAGAAAAAAACACATGACAAATAAAACGTTAATATTTATCAATTTATCTATTTTTATAAGGTATGTTTGTCACAATGTGCGCTGGAAAATGGCAAGGTAGGTAGGTTATCTTATCCAAGATAACTTTATCTCTTAAAAGGAACATGTACCTAAGTCCTGGTAGATCTTTTCATCAGTGAAAAATATTTAAATGTTTTTGACCCCACACATACAAAATAGACTTAACCACTGACACCGTTAAGATACCAAAACTAATTATTAAAAAATGGATAAATATAAATTTTATGGTTAAAACATCATTATGCACTTTATTTTGTATTTTGACGAAAAATTTTCTTAGGGAGATTGTCAAGGAAGAGCTCCGATTAATTCCAAATGAACAAGCGAATTCCATTTCTTCAAAATCTTTAGAAGAAAAGGTTTAAGTATATGAAAATGAGAGATTTTTTATTCTGTGAATGAAGAATGATTTTGTCACGGCAGAGAGAAGACAAGTATTCCAAAATTTTAAGTTAGAAATAATTTATTAAAGAAATCTATAGAATGTAAAATGTGATAATAATTTTACAAGTGATAATCTACAAACATGGTAAGAGGTAGTGACGTTGCCAAATATATTTTAGTTGATAAACTAAACACAGAGTATTTACATTAATTATTCAGTGATTATTATTATAAAATATACATTTATCAGAGTCATCAACAATCAATAATTCTGTCACCGTTTGCTTTTGTGAATGGAATAAATACCCAAATATGGCCATTTCTTATAAGCATCGGTGGTTCAGTGGTAAAATGCTTGCCTGCCACGCGGGCGTCCCGGGTTCGATTCCCGGCCGATGCATTTTATTTTATTTTTACAATTTTTAAAACTCATTTATATATTATACAAGAATGACATCCACAGCGCCAATTTATAATTGTAACGAATAGTATTTGAATAAAAGCATTTAATCGGGTAAACCCCGGGCGTTGCCCGGGTCATTCGGCTAGTAATTTTATACTCAGGAGTGAGAGTGTAAAATGACATTTATTGTCATAATTTTATACAGGTCGTCCATACAAAATATATAACGGCGACATACCCTACGTGCTGGGGAATGTTGGGCCCTACAGAAGTAAGGCATTCAGATTTGCAGGTTACTAGCTTTATGACAAAACAGATTAGAAAACATATTAGCTAATAATTTTAGTTAACCATTTCCAAAATTATTCTAAATTTGATCATACTCACGAGTGTGTGTTTGTGAGATTACACATATATATCCAAAAATAAAAATGGCATATCCTGACCAGGAGCACATCTGCTTTACAGAAGGCAGAGCGCCATCTGGTGGAACAGAAATCGACTAAACATTGATTTAGCCTGTTCCCTGATATTTGGCCAACCCAATTTCTTGATATATATATGATATATATTCTTATCAATAAATTGGGTTAGCCAAATATCAGGGAACAGGCTAAATCAATGTTTAGTCGATTTCTGTTCCACCAGATGGCGCTCTGCCTTCTGTAAAGCACATGTGCTCCTGGTCAGGATATGCCATTTTTATTTTTGATTTCAACACCTGATCTTTTTATCTTTTATTTTTTCTTTCGTTTTTTCACATATATATCCGTGTGCTTAACCCTTTGGTTAAGCATCTCACGAGAAAAAATACTCAAAAAAAAAAAAAAAAAACATGCAGACTACGTCTTGATCTCTTCTTGAGATGGTTTTCTTACTGAAGGTGGATTATTTGAGATTAAATGATATTTGTTTAGACAAAAGTGGTCGTTCAAATGAGGTTTTATGCCGTATTCTTCAACAATCCTTCCTTCTAAACAAAGTCAACGTTTCCTGGATCAAATAAACTCCATTGTCAGTCAGGTAAAGTGAGAAGTTTTGCGGAAAATGGGAGAATTGAGTACGGATAGACAGAGTGACGTGAAGAAGTTCTTTCTACACAGGATGTGACATTTTCCTGTGAATTCTCTGAGCGACACTGATGACATCGCCGATATTACATAACTGAGGTCTTTAACCCTATTTACATATTGGGTATTTCGTTAACAATAATTTACTACAAGAGGTCACAAACCTATGCAACTAGCCGAATGACCCGGGCAACGCCCGGGTTTTACCCGATTAAATGCTTTTATTCAAATACTATTCGTTACAATTATAAATTGGCGCCGTGGATGTCATTCTTGTATAATATATAAATGAGTTTTAAAAATTGTAAAAAAAAAAATGCATCGGCCGGGAATCGAACCCGGGCCGCCCGCGTGGCAGGCGAGCATTCTACCACTGAACCACCGATGGTTATGAGAAATGGCCATATTTAGGTATTTATTCCATTCACAAAGCAAACGGTGACAGAATTGATTAAGAATTGTTGCTTGATTATGACGCTGATAACTGTATATATTAATGTTTTACAAGATAGATATTTATAACCTAGGTTCTTGGAGCTCAGAACGCCAATTAACCTGGGGAGTCCAGCTCACCAGTATAGACTAGTGCTATGAGTTTTTGTTAAAAAAAAATCAAAAAAGAGAAAAAATGTCGGAAAGAGTGTGTTTTGTCGCCGTTAACCAGCGAATATAAAAAGTGAGCTAATACCTAAAGGAAGGTCTATTTAAAATCTAGGATATGTAAACCTTTAATACGACCTGATGTAGATCGAGTATTCGAAAGCTTGCAGCGCTATAAATAAAGAAACATATTGAACCACTTAATTCTTATCTTGAAGATAGAGGTTGCCTGGCCGGCATTCATTGTTTTTGAAATAACAGACACACTTCTGCCAGTAGAGTTTTTATTTCTGTTGTAACGTCGAAAAAAATGATTAAAACTCTACTGACAGAAATATCCCTTATTTCAATACCACTTACTCCTTGTAGCTCTATAAAATGCCTTGTAATGATTCTAATTAGTGATTTTACAGTAAAAACATTTCGCGTTAGACACAGATGACACTGATGAAGATTTAACATCTAGAGGGATATCTATTCTTTAGGGAGTTTGACACTTAGGGATACCGTTTCTCCTTAGGGGATGGGACACCAGTAAAGAGCCATAATACAGGCCCAGGATGGTCTTAAAGAGACCTACAAGCACGTAGGAGGGAGATACCTATTCTTTAGGGAGTTTGCCACATAGGGATACCGTTTCTCCTTAGGGAGTGTGACACCAGCAAAGAGCCATAATACACCCATGATGGTCTTAAAGAGACCTACAAGCACGTAGGAGGGAGATACCTATTCTTTTGGGAGTTTGACACTTAGGGATACCATTTCCTTAGGGAGTGTGGTACCTTGTGACACCAGTAAAGAGCCATAACACACCCCTAGAATGGCCTTAAAGAGACCTACAAGCACGTAGGAGGGAGATACGTATTGTTTAGGGCGTTTGACACATAGGGATACCGTTTCCTTAGGGAGTGTGACACCAGTAAAGAGCCATAATACACACCCAGGATGGTCTTAAAGAGACCTACAAGCACGAGGAGGGAGATACCTATTCTTTAGGGCGTTTGCCACTTAGGGATACCGTTTCCTTAGGGAGTGTGACACCAGTAAAGAGCCATATACACACCCAGGATGGTCTTAAAGAGACCTACAAGCACGTAGGAGGGAGATACGTATTGTTTAGGGAGTTTGCCACATAGGGATACCGTTTCTCCTTAGGGAGTGTGACACCAGAAAAGAGCCATAATACACCCAGGATGGTCTTAAAGAGACCTACAAACACGTAAGACGGCGACTTACCGCAGCCTAAGTAAGTCCGACCGAAGAAGCTATCAGCTCTGACATCCGCCAGTTAGACCAACCAATCCGATAACGGCGGTGTCTTGATCTTGCTATCTGGGCGGAAACTGCGGTGATGTCACACTTTCTTGCACCCTCGAGAGCAAAATCTCCTGGCCACTTCAATGAGGAGTATCCATTTATTGTAGACTGCTTCTTCTTCTTCTTTTTTTTTTTTGTTGTAGACTACGTATAACCTTCCTTTTATACTCCCTCCTGTGAAATGCCCCTGGATCTGCAGGCCTGACTCTTCGGCGTCGGCCTTCATCCCGAGGCAATAAAGCTGACAAGTGTGGCGAAGGCTACCATCTACAAGTACCATCTTGGTCTTGAGTTGGGTAATTCCAGCCATCACCTCGACCTGCCCACTCTGTGGGAAAGAACTCTCGCAGTCCATCGGTGGCGGAGTCTTTCCCGCGGTGGGCGCCACCATGACGACTTGTATATATTTATATATATTTGTATATTGATCAATTATTTATATATTTATATCTCTATTTATTCATATATTTAACCTTATATAATCTTATATGAACATTGTAATAAATAATTTTCAATCTCAATCTCTCTCTCTTTCAAACCCTAGCAGAGATAATACTTGTAATATAAGAAGATTCAGAAAATAATACAAAATTCATAGGTTCAATTGTTAATTCCTTTAATGAGGAACTATCTAACGCGCATGTTCTACGATGAAGGCCGCCGGACCTGCAGTCCTGGATCTTTCCAGTTGGTCTCGAGGACCACGCCATCACCATCTACTCAGCGATGAAGTACGCGATCTACGTATTTTTCGTAGATCGCGAAATACGTGGTGTCACTGGAGACCCGCTGGCGATTCTCCACCAAACTCTGCAGCGGTGTCGCTATGTACATTGTACATAGTTGTATGTATCTAGTTATAATTTTAAAAATAATAGTGTCGACTGTGCACTTTTACATGTATTGATAATATGTCAACAAAAGTATGTTAATTGTCAAATGTCTACGATGAAGACTTATTGAAAGGGACTGCTGACTCATCAGTAGTGAACCCTCACAGCGGTTTCGCCAGTTTAATATACGTATAAAATATATATTTAAATAAAATAGGATATAATAGGATATTTTCGTACTTGTTTTAATGCAATTTTTGAGTATCTATTTGGCTTGGTAAATGGTACAGCATACCTAGCAGGGACACATCGCTGCGTAACTATGGGATAAGATTCTCTATTGAATAGATTTGAAAAACACCAAAAAGTCTAAATCGCTGGTTTTCGATAGCAACAACCCGAAATCGAATCCCGCATAAGACACTTTTTTTTTAGAAAAAAATTTGCTTCAATGGCCCTCGATTCTTTGAGAGTCCAACTTCATCAGTCACTGCCAGTAACCAAAAAAAAAAAACGCTCTGCTTGCACACTCATGGACAAAACTTAAAGAAGTGGAAAATCTTTGATGCTCCGGTCGTCTATATATATACAGTTAAACCTGTCTATAACGCCCCCACTTGGGACCCCCCCAAAATAGGGTGCTATAGACAGGTCACTTTTAATGTAAATCACATCGTACTACGTATTTAAAATCGGGCGCTATTTAGAGGGAGCGCTATAGACAGGTTTAACTATATATATATATATGATATATTTTGTATATAGTAAACCATGATTCAATTCCATATTGAACACACAATTGTTTTTAATGTACTAGTTTTTGTTTAATCTTTTACTTTTGTCTGAATTGTTTCACAAATTGCCAAATACATTTTTTAAACATGTAAATTCCATGTTAAAAAAAAAAGAAAAGCTGAATGATATGTAAATTTACTAAAGTTTTTTTTTTTTTTTTAAATAATATAAATTGGACGGCCAGTGTGTGTGGCCTCGCGCTGATTGCATATAATAAAGAAGAAGGAAAAAGGCCTAACGACTGCTTAATTGTCATTTCCAGATATTGAAACTTTGGAAAAATTTACAATACGACATATATATATTTTTTGAAGGAGACGGAGGCAATTTCGTTTACACTTGGTTATCTTATGTGTCTTCATTAAAGGTGACTATGTATCAAATAACTTTCAGAGTTATTGTCTGAATCCCGATATACATTCTAAAAGGTACATCTTCCTTAAGTTTTGTCCATAAGTGTAAGTGCAAAATTCGAAAAGCTTTCAACATGATACATGTGTACTAACAGTAAAAGTATTCGTTAACCAACATGGCGGGTACATCATGATTACCATGGCTTGTACCACATGTACTAGGGATAAGTAAAAAAACAAAAACAACAACAACAACAAAAGGCAAACATATACTTAAAAATCTGGATCACACAAATACAGTGGGAGAAGCTACACTAAGAAAACAAGTAATCCAATAATTTGGTCCACTTTTAATTACATCTGAAAAGTTTTCTTTTTATTCTCTCTTTCGAGAAGCCATTAAAAACGGCGAGAAAGATTCTTCTTATAGAACAGACAGAGAGAGTTTATTAACTTGGTGATTTTTTCTTTAAAAAAAAACACTATCCGAGAGAAGAGAAGAGGCGGAAAATACTGGAAATTATTATTATATATACCGTGAAAATAGAGATATATATTTCTTAAGAAATATATTTTCTTTGAACGAATTATAAAGAGAAAAGGATTTTGAAGATAAAATCTTGTTTTTTACGTATCTTTATTAAAACCTAACATTGAATGCAGTGGATATAAATCAATGATTGAAACAGGTGTTGTATGGGTTTGAAGAACGTCTCACAATTTTGTACAAGTCATCCATCAATAGGAATAAATTGGCGAAACCGCTGGGAGGGTTCATCACTGATGAGCCAAGCCCCCCACCCCATATATTTTTTCATCGCAGTAAGGACAGTCGAAGATTTTGTGTTTAAAAAAAGAAACATCCGTGTTTTATAATGCTTCCATGTCATATATATAGATGGCATGTTTTCACCTTATATGTAAATAGGATTAACTAGCCTTGTATTTATTGTTTGCGGAAGTGCATTACTCGATGTAAATATTTATATGTAATTCTACTGTCCTAAAAGATTATGTCCATAGTTTTCTTGAATAATCGTTATTTCTCCTTAAAATAAATTTCGATTTTTTTTCGTTCAAAAGAAACGGGATAATTTTCAAATGTCGTTCTACAATCATGAGCTGCATTATATTGTACTATTCAGTTTATAAGACCTGTTGCGTGTGGCTAAGATGTTATAATAGGCTCCATGGAGCAAAGTTCGGCTGTACTCTCTATCCATTTCCAGTGTACATTATGCATTTCCCGAGCGTCTGTTGAAAAGAAAGGAAGAGAGTTGAGTGGATAATTGTACGCAGGCGGGCGTCAAGAGCCCGGAAGATTGCGGGAATTAACTGCAGGCTTCCTCCATTCCTTTGGGGCTCTTTACGTCAATTTCCTGCCTGTTCCCCTGATATAGCTCTCCTTTCCTTCTTTTCTTGGTTTCCAACCACTTGATCTGAATGTCGTTCTTCCTTTCTCATTACATATATGCACAATGGCATCTGAGATATGCAAATCAAATGGCGAAAGATTTGTGAGAAGCACGTTTTGCTTATGTGAACTTTATTATATAACTTTTTAAAATGTTTTTAACACACTGTGATCTCTCTCTAAGGAGAGATTCCTTTGGGGCTCTTTACGTCAATTTCCTGCCTGTTCCCCTGATATAGCTCTCCTTTCCTTCTTTTCTTGGTTTCCAACCCCTTGATCTGAATGTCGTTCTTCCTTTCACATTACATATATGCACAATGGTATCTGAGATATGCAAATCAAAGTAGAAAGATTTGTGAGAAACTTTTTTTAAACTTTATTTCTGGGACAGCACGTCGTCGTGTCGACCCTTTGTTTTGACTTGTTTAGTTCCCTCGTGTAGGAGACATCAATATGACTTCCTCCCCTTTCGGGACATAGTGTAATCCGCCTCCACCTTGACGGTGAACCCTGGGTAACGCTAAGTTCACTTAGGGGGGGAAAAAAATTAAGGAAGTAAAAAGTATTTGATGTCGCCGTTCGTCTTTTTTTTTTTTTTTGAAGGAGAAAGAGGCAATTTTGTTCACATACCGTTTTGTTCCTCCCACCCTTATGTATAAAACCTTCGCCCCACCCAGTCTGCTTTGTTATCTTCCTTCAACATGTGTATTCCAATATTTGAAAATTTATTGTATGTCTCTGAGTCTCATATTGGCATTCTTTTTTTTTTTCTCTGAATTTCATATTTGTTTATATCCTCTATAAAATATATATTATATAAAAAAAGGCCGAAAATTGCCTTTCAATCTACATGTCTGTTACAAATTGTGCGCACATTTCTTATCACTTTGTAGTTAGGTTAGTGCAAACTGGCGTTATTTACTGGAGGACTAAAACTGAAGGGGCGATATATGTTTTGTTTTAAATTATATTAAAACTGTGAATTTTTCTTAAAATTCCTTATATTTCACCAAACAAACCAACTTAGAAATATACCACTACTTGAAAAGGTTAGAAATTACTTAGGTCAATCATGTCAAAGTAAAATTATGTAATTAAATGTAACAAGCAGACGATACATTAAACCAATATGCAGCTAAGTAAGCCAAACGACGGTAATATTTTTAACCAAACGATTTCCTGTCGAATGTAGTTAATTTCACCTGATCACTGCGTCAATTTATCTTCTGTGAAACATTTTTAATGATCTCTAATCACCTTTTGTCGTTTGGATTTTTTCCTTTCTTTTAAATGCCAAGCGAATATTTAAAAGAGGAAAAACATTTTTCCTTCAATAAGTAAGGCAATATATTCTAAGTGACATTGAAGGATGACATGGCTTTTAATTTCACATCTGGAGGGAAGAAAATTGTTTTACCACTCTAAGGTTTTATTATTTTTAATATTTAAAAAAAAATAGCTATTGATTTTAAGGATGTCAATAAAAATGCATCAGTTTCTGAGAAGAAATTCATTTTAGAATATATTTAAATATTTCTTAATATATTTTCATTGTAATTTATGATATTATAACTCGTACTTTTCAAATTGCTACTTCTGCAATGGCGTCATCCAAGACAATTTGGTCCATTATCTATTCCATTGCCCATTTCTACAGGAAAAGGGACTGGAAATTCACGAAATTTCGGGGCTATCTCGCTATAATGAACAACATGTATATAAAATCTTCACTACTCTCCTGCTGGATAAAACATTTGTTTATAAATATTTAAAAATTTTCAAGGCGATTGATAAAATGAGAGAAGAAGTGCTCAACTCCACAGACAACGGCTGATTGCTCCCCCTCCCCTCTAAATTGCTTTTCCTCCTCACTCATGTACATATATAACCTTTTAGGGGAATCCCCTTGTAAGACAATAGTGTCTTAAAAAAGGTATTTGCTGTTGTGATATTATAACTCGTAATAATTATATACTTTCTGATTTATTTTGTCTTTTTTACAGTTTTTTTTTATGTCCACGGAACTTCTTAATCTACTTTGTTTAACTTGTTTTCTGTTAAGACGCAATTGTTTGGTGAGAGAGGTCATTCCCTGTAATTCAATCCTGTTTTAATATTTTTATTTCTGGTCAATAAACCAGTGTAGTGTCTTGAGTTAATGTTTAAGTTGTAGAGTTTTAGAATTATTTAAAATATGAATGTACTCGTGTTAGTTTTATAATTATTAAAATAAATATTTATAATACAATATAATGCGGCTTATAATTGTAGAACGACATTTGAAAATTATCCCGCATGTGTTTCTTTTAAACGAAAAATCGTAATTTATTTAAAGGAGAAATAACGTTTATTTCTAACCCACAGTGTTCCGCTTACCGGGCAGATGCCATGTCCACTAGGCTACCCTGGGTTCGATTCCCATCTCTGGACACTTTTAGTTTTTTTCCGTTCATCATTACTCTTCACAATTCATCCTTTCATACTTAATCCCTAAGGTTAGAAATAAACGTTATTTCTCCCCTTAAAATAAATTACGATTTTTAGTTCAAAAGAAACACATGCGGGATAATTTCAAATGTCGTTCTACAATAAGTATTTGACTAGTGTACTTACAAAATAGTCAGTCAAAAACCTCCATCCACAATGGCAGGTGTAGTCATATATTTATTGTAATCATTGTACAAGTAATCGCATGGCCTGGTACTACATGTGTAGAAATGTGACTAAATAAAATTCAGTCCAGTGTCAGGTATGTTGATTAAAAAGCACATCATGGCAAGACTTAAGTGCCTTTTTAGTACCATACCTCTGTTTCTATTGGCACTAGGGAAGAATCTACATGGCAACAATGCCTTAGATATTGGGACCCCTTGTGCCCTCGGGTGAACTGGGTCATCCAGCATTAACTATGTTTAATGGAATGACCAAGGAAACATTGCTTACAATGAAAGACCCTAGCAAACAAGCAACAATGACCTAGATATATATTAATTGGATTGTCATATTATAGAGCTTTAATATTAAACTCTCAAAAAAGGAGCAACACTAAAGCTAACAAAGAGATGTTTCATTGATAAAATTGTCAAACCCAACTAGGTAATTGTAGTCACAGTTTACTTTTTTTGAACTCTATAAAAGCTCCTTTAAAACGGCATTTATTCAACATAGTGGGACATCATTCAACAGTATTCAACAGTATTTGACTAGTGTCTTCTGCATATGAATTCGAGTAAAGATTTATGTTTTAGATATTTAATAATGGGATAGTTTCTCACACAAAATGAGGTGTTGATGAAATTAGTAGATCCAGAGACTGGATTTATGTAAACATAATTATATATAGATGAAAAATTTTGCCGGGAGGAAATTGATCGATAAGAGCATATCTATAGGGCGCCTCTGCCGTCAAAATAAACGTCAGCTGGTGTTGTGGCTTTGTCACCGACCCGAGGCCGCTAATTTGCAGCGACGGTCAATAGATGGCGTATAGTTTTGATGTTTATTTTGACGTGAGAGGAGCCCTATGCTTTTATAGATAATTATATAGAGATGGAATCCATAGATTTGGCCTAGCCACTTTACCAGCTAGACACATCTTTGGGCAGATTGTAAAGATTCCATTAGATTCCTTCTAGATCTCTCATGAAATAAAGTCCACCCTAGACTGACGAGGGCCATTAGCCCGAAACCATGGTGTCTAGGTGGACGCTTCTCAGTTTACCAAAGCTGGTGTTGTGGCTTTGTCACCGACCCGAGGCCGCTAGTTTGTGGAGACGGTCAATAGATGGCGTCTAGTTTTAGCGTCTATTTTGACGGGAGAGGCGACCGTTATAATTATATATGTAAATATGAAGTTTTAGAGCGCCATCTATAGGAATTAAAATTGTTAAAGCTCTCCTTTTTTATTTTAATTATTAATAGCATATTTGCACACTTTGTGTCCCTATTGAAATGAGGAGAAAAGAGGGAGGGACCAAACTGTTGGTAGGTTCACCACTGATGAGCCAGGCTTTCCCAATATTAATTTCATTGTAGTAGAGGGTCGGAGATATATAGTAGGGTATTATTTTAAATTGCTGAACAAAGTAGCGCTTAGAAATAGCATTTTTATTCTATATAATTACATAAAATTGCATCAAGCATTTCTCTCCTGCAAATATTGTTTCATATTAGATGGCATATAATAGATAGCATTTGAATTATATTGTCAAGTAGCTCCATCCAGATGGGACACCTGTTAATCATCCCTGGACCCCGGGGGGGACCACAGGTGCTGCGAGGGGTTCTCGGAAACTGATCTGTAAATAAGGAAAACGGGACGGTGGCGGAGACCGCTCATTAGGATTATCTTTAACTTGGGGTAAGTTGTACTTTCTCTCTCTCCCTATAAATACCCCTTATAATAAATTAATTATTCCCAAACTTGCCCTTGCTTTATTTATCTCCGCGACAATATATACATATACAACAACAACAAGCCTTCTATTGGGGACCTATGCCCTACACAGGATTCACCCTGGTGTATAATTACTTAGAAAAGATAAGTTATTTACATACATCGTTCATTTACACATATCCATTTCCTATTTACATATTCATCTTTCCTCAATGTTTATTATTTTGAGCAGCCCTATAAAACTTGTACAGGGTCAATGTATTGGATTTATTTTATAAATATAATTCAATTATATATAAGAGAATACGCCAATTTGTGGGTAAAAATAAGTAAATGAATAATTAAACAATATACACACATTTATTAGATCCTATTACAGGTTACATCACAACTAATCTACTGTCCCAATATGTAATTATCCTAAATATTCTATGAGTGTATGGAGTCATTTCTGTCTCTAATCATTTAATATTAACCTTACCTTTTATCACCCCCTCGCATTACAAATAGTTCGATTAAGTTAGCCTTTTGACTAAGACAGAGGGGCATAAGAAAACTTTGTGCGTGTGGAGAGATAAAATTTTCAATAACCAATCAATCAATAAGGTATCAGGAATCGATGGATTTGCGTCACGTTTCCAACAAAAATCCATAATTAGGTGGTGGTTTGGTCAAACACGACGTTGGAACTTTTCCAGAGAAACAATCTCAGCCGATATGTCCTTGATTTGTGGCAAGACGATAAGTGAGCTGTGATTTCATTGGTTACATTGATGAACACCTGAGTTAGAAATCAATGTACGTTCACTTACTGGTGGAAATCAAACAATTTCTATAAAGTCGAGGTTTGTTTCCCCCACACGTAGTTACGTAGACTTTTTTTTTGCTTATCCCTAGTACACGTGATACAGGCTATGATAATCATGGTGGGTAGTTAGCGACTGCTTTTACTGTAAGTGCACCACATATCAACACACGTGAAAAACAGTTCGACTTTGCACTTAAAAATGTGCCAGATCCCCGTTTGGTTACTTGCATTCGCTGGTGGGGTTGGACTTTTACAAGAATCGAGGGATATTGAAGCTTTTTTTTATCAGAAAAAAAGTGTCCAATGCGGGATTTGATCCCGGGTGGTCGCGGTCTAAAACCAAGAGTTTAGACCACCCTTCCACAGATCCCCTCTTCCGTAGACTTCCACCCTAGCTATGTATTTCAGAGAATGGCCTTTCTTCAGGTTAACCATTCTCTTGATCGCCTTTTCTTGAGCAGATTCAACTTCAAATTTCATTAATAGCTGGTCATATAATCTGTGGTCGACAATACAATACATACAATAGAGGAATTAACAACTCCGTTGAATAATACTAATACAGTAGAACTACCTTCCTGTAAAAGACATCTAATTGCAGAGCCAAAGTGTCCTTTAGGGAGAGGTGTCTTCTTACCGGAGAGTTACTAAATAGTAAAAATGGTAATTTTGAAAATGAAAACTGTTCTTTATAGAGAGGTGATCGCTAGCGTGGTGTCCGCTAAAGGGAGGTTCCACTGTAATAATAATAATGATAATAATAAACATTCTATAACCATTGACTAGCAATCATTAAAGTTGCTTAAATTGTCAATTGTCTATAGAAAAGTAAAACTCTGTCAAATATCCCTATATATAGTCACGACCGTCTTTCCTCATCGGCCTCTGTCACGGATGCGCGCGCACAGGGAGGTCACGTGCTCGCCGGCTCCCTCGAGCCGGATTTGAACCAGCGACCTAAGGATCACCGTTGTAACATCTACAGTCGGGTAAAACACGGGCGTTGCCCGGGTCATTCGGCTAGTGTTGTTTATAAAGGGGGGGGGGGGGAACCTCTGTTGGATCGTTTTTGAAGACAACTCTCAGATTTATAAAATTATTTTATTAAAAAAACATTAAACATTTTTAGATATATATAGAAACGAGTTAATTATCTCGTATTAAGGCAACAAAAGATTCATCTAATTTTTATACATTTTCTAACCAGATTCAACTTGTGAAAACAGACGACAAAGAAAAGAATAAACCAATTAGTAATAGAGGGCAAGTTCCTATTTCATGCAAGCATTCACACTCAAAGAATATTCAACTTCTTGCTTCAACCTCTATCTCTCATAGAATAAAGAATTAAACTTTAAAAATCAAAATTCTCAATTAATTCTTTCTCTATAATCTGGTTTTGAGAAGATCTCTTCACTTTATATACATTAGAGGGTGAAACAATTCCATTTGAGAGGAAAACCCGGTCATTTTCCGAATTTTTCATCTAGAGTCTATGATATTTTAATATCCCTCAAAGCTGTTTTATAAACCTACATTATAAATATTTGACCAAAACACATCATGACATTAAAAAATGGAATTTATTAAGTGACATAAAAACGTAGCTAAGCCCTCTATAATATTTTATAGCTTCTATTCACCATAACACCACCTCTAGCCATATTAAAATGGTAAAGTTAGTCCACGTGCCCATAAAACAAAAATTATGTTTTTAATTAGAACGCCAACCACGTCCTGGCGCGTTGAGTAGCCATTGTTCCAGGCAGGTGACATTAAGCCTAATTGTTCAGGCAGGCCGTAAACAAGGTGACCAGTTAGTTTCCTTTGTTATTTGCTTATATATAGTTGTAGCCTTTTGTGGCACACTTTCTATTCCTACCGATTATATCGAATATTGAACGCTAGTTACCCGTTAATCAATGAATAATAGTTCTAAAATCAATAAAAATCATATCGCTAGATAACCAAACGAACTTTTGTCTAGAGAGATGGCGTCTAACAGCAGCGAACGACCGACCCAATGACTTCTGTTGCCATAGCAACCGCTAGGTTGTTTATATGACGTGGGTTTTGACTTCTGACCCACTTTATTCTTGGTCGTCGTTGTGTCGTCTGCTGATTTAATTGAATTACTTTAACGAAATCCGCCATTTTGGAAGTTATCTGTAATTATGATGGTAATTCACAGAGTGGTGGTGTATATGTATATATATTTGATTTCCATATCATATAAATTTATATTTAAACGGTTTTATATGTTAAACATTGGGCGCGCGGTGTAGAAAATATAATATTCTATGTTCCGTTTTTATGAATATGTAAATACAGTGGTAAAATAAAACTTTCTATATAAAGAAACTGTTTCTTAGCATATGGATTATTCAATGACGTCTTTAAGCTAAAGAACTGCATTCTGTCATTTTTTACTGATGACCTATTTATATCAACAACAACAAAAAGCCTTTATTTAGGGTCACTGACCCTATACAGGATTCACCAGAGGTATGCATAAGAACAAAGCAGTGAGACAAAGGAAACAACGATATAGACAGAAGAAAAAAAGAAAAAAAAAAAAACAAGAAAGAGAAAGAGGGAAGCAAGAAAAACAACACAAAAAGAGTAGCAGTAAGAAAGTGAGGAGTAAGTGTCACTTGGCCTTCTTCTGAGATATATATTGACCTATTTATATGACACCTATATTTGTTGCTTATAAAATAAAATCAATTTGCTACGCCCTTACTATAATGATAAAAATAATGTAAGGGTGCCTAGCTCATCAGGGGCAAATTATTTCTATGATTGCAGTAAAGACAGTATAAAATTATTTTATTTTAAAAGCAACACACATACGCGTCATTAATGGTACAAATTTCCAATAACAGATGACATACACTAAATATGATCCAACATGTGAATGCCGCTTAGATGTTGAATCACCAGAGCATCTTCTTTTAACTTGCCCTCTGACTAATCAAATTGTATGTAGATACTTTGAAACATTACCAAATTCTCTTTGTGTATATACTCAATCTCATGAGAACTTTGTTAAGTTTAGAACTATTTGTACAGTAATTTACAAAACACTACTAAATCCATCGTGTAAATATTTAATCATATATATGTAAATAATACTAGCACAGCACAATAGTCCTTTGGACTTCGTGCTTTTTGTAACAATAAATTAAAAAAAAAACTAAATATGCATAAAATATCAAACATAAGATAATAAAACGTACCATCTATAGATAAAAAACAAAACCATAAAAGCCCGAATGATCCAAGCCCATTTTCCTTCACAGTAAAGACAGTAGAAGTTTGTTTAATTTGGATTTAAAAGATATATTCGTTCTTTATGGAGACATTTTTTTATTCTTCTTTAATACCAATCATATAAGATGCTATCTATAAATAAGAAGTATTGATATGTAATTCTGCTTTCCTAAAATCATATATCCATAGTTTGCTTGAAAACCATTTCTAAGATTCCACCCTTCAGTGTAGCATATATAAACAGAATCGTCTAATACAGTATAAGAGCTCTGTATGAAAAAGTGAAAGTTCTATAAGCTTATGATTTTGCTTTGTTTTAAAAATGAATCGATGTTGGTTCCATATGCTTGAATTGAATATTACACCTTAGTTCTATATATTTTTTATTGCTTAAAAAGGAACACAACAATACAAAAAAAAGAAACTACTATGTGTGTGTCAAAATGATTTGATAACTAACTAAGAAAAAAAAAACAATATTAAAAATGATGATGATAAAAAATTGAATATGTCTGCCAGAAAAATGCTTCTATGAATTAAAAAAATAAGAATAATTACAAAATTAACATATAAACTTCAACAAACAAGCTCTAAGAAGCGGTTTGGTAGATTAAATTGGAGAAACCGCTGAGAATGTTTACCACTGATGAACAAAGCCCTCCCAATATATATTTTAATCGCAGTAAGGACAGTAGGAGTTTGATTTATGTTTAAAAGAAATATTAGTGTTTTAATGGTTTCATTTATTAGATACTAGCCGAATGACCCGGGCAACGCCCGTGTTTTACCCGATTGAATGTTTTGATTCAAATACTATTTGTTACAATTCTAAATTGGCGCCTTATATAAATGCATATGTTAGTTAATAACTATAGCCTACCGCCCGCCATGCGCGCGCACAGGGAAGTCACGTGCTCGCCGGCAGCCAACGGGCGCGCGCCGCAAAGGGGGGGGGAGGGGCAAAGGTGGCGTGACCGTAGCCAACCAATAAAAGCAAACGGTGACAGAGTCGGCTGATTGATTAGGAAAGACGCTCGTAACTGTATATAGAATAAGACATAACATCATAAAAGCACGAATGAGAGCCAAGCCCTCTCAATATTTTCCATCGCAATAAGGACAGTATATGTTGTTTCATTTGGATTTTGAAAGAAATATTCGTACTTTATGGAAATCAAATTTTATTAAGAAAAAGGCATCTCCTTATCGTGCAACTTAAAGTTGCTGATGGCTTGCGCCATCTATCGGAATAAATATCAACTATTCTCGTTGATTTTTAATTATTCCAGAATTGGCCAAATACCAATTATTGATTAATCAAGAAAAGCTAACCCCCAGTACAATATTACATTTGTACTATTTTTCACATTATCAAATTTTACTTTTCTTTAATACCAATCATATATAAGACGTCATTTATAGACCATTATATAATGAGTGAAAAAAGTACACCTATCCCCCGATTTACACGGTACTTGTTTTACACGTTTTCGCTTTTACACGGTTTTCCAAATATATATATTTTTTGTTTTTTTCGCACTATACTAAATGCTACTGTGATTGAACACATGCGCTGTGTACACATCTCACGAGGAATTCCGAGCTTATGTGCTGACTACATATTTTAACCTGTCAATGAATTTTATTTTTATTTCTGTGTACACCTATCCCCCGATTTACACGTTTTTCTCAGGAACGTATCTACCGTGTAAATCTGGGGATAGGTGTATATCATTCCAAAGTAGTCGTTATTGACAGGTGGTCTGTATTGACAATATACTGCGTGTAAAAAAAAGGAGATTACACGTACAGCCAGGAGATAATCTCGGACCCAGTATGTTCCCCATTGATCTGTATTGAGTGAGGAGAGAATTGAATTTTAAATCATTTACGTCATCCGCACGCAGAATATTTTCTCCATTTTTTTATTTAAAAAATTTAAAAAACTACCTGTTTGAACGTTTTCTTCTCTTCCATTCACAACTTGGCAGCGGATAATTAAATGGCGTGTTTTGTTGATTGTACGTGTTGGGGAGGGATAATGGATTTTTTTCTTTATTTCTTAACCACGCATTTATTTAATTTAAATCCTTTCTTGTGGTTTTCTTATTTATTGAGAGAGATTTAAGGCATCACACAAACCTCTCTTAATTAATTATCTTCCTATAACCGACCCCTTTTATAAAATCATAAATATTTTCTGTTTAAAAAAAGTATTTGCTGTTTGGAAGTTTGCTGAAAAAGAACAATAGACACTACATAAATCTCGTTCGATAAAATTTACATATTTCCTTATGTTTCGGTGGCTCACTCATTGACAAGAGTTTTTAGCAAGGTGAAATAAATAGTACAAAAGTGTACTGGGATCAGGTGGGTAAATTAAGAAAAAGGCATATCTCCTGATTGTGGAACTAAAGGTTACTGATGACTTGCAATCCAACAGATGGCGCAAGCCATCAGCAGCTTTTATTTGCACGCTCAGGAGTTGCCTTTTTCTTTAAATATATATATATAATATGGATTATATACATTATATACAATGAATATGGCGCCTCTGCCAGCGCTGCAGAGTTTGGTGGAGAATCGCCAGTGGGTCTCCAGCGACACCACGCATTTCGAGATCTACGAAGAATACGTAAATCGCGTACTTTTTCTTAAGGTTATACACGTTTCCGAAATACTGGGAAATATGGAAATTTAATATAACGATTGATGTGGTGTCTATAGAGACACACTTGGTTATCTCGTGTGTCTTCAATTAAAGTCACCATGTATCAAATATCTATCAGAGTTATTGTCTGAATCCCGATATACATACTAAAAGGTACAACTTCCTTAAGTTTTGTCCATCAGTCCTTATACATTTTTTAATGTCTGAATAAGTGAAAGTAATAGTTTCAAGAAGCTAGATCAGGAGAATAAGGGAAGTCATTGATAATTTATAACCGGCACATATTTCAATAAGATGGTTGAAATGTACATAGGTTGAAATAATAATCTAATCCCTAACGATCCGTTTCAAAAGAAACTTTGTGTTATAAAATGGGACATAATTCCGACATCCGAAATCGTGATAACCCAAAATCCTAACAACCAAAAAATCCCGTCAAATTAAATTAGAGAGAAAATAAATAATTTTATTTCGTTATAAGGGATAAAAGATAATATTTTATGAACATTGTACCCTCCCCCCAAACACAGGGGGAAGTGATTTACTTAAATTCTAAAACTTATTTAGATTTTTAATTTGTTGGATTTTGTCGGGATTTTTTGGTCTGTCGGGATATTTCGTTCCTGTTGGGATTTTGGTCCGTCGGAATTTAGGCTATCGGGATTTTGGTCTGTCGATATTTCATCCCTGTCGGGATTTTGGTCTGTCGGAATTTAGGCTATCGGGATTTTGGTCTGTCAGGATCTCGTGCCGTTCGGATTTTGGTCTGTTGGGATTTCAGCTGTCGGATTATGTCCGGAACCCTTATAAAATTGGCTTTTTAGAATTGCTTGTGATGATGAAAATAAATGGTTGAGATCTAATTGTAGTCAAAATATTTAAAGGAAAACCCAGGAACAGATATTTTGAACTTAGTGTGCGTATGTAAAAAGGTATTTTTATAATCAATGTAGATGTACTATGCGGAATTTATACATTCCATTAAGAAATATTGTGAACACTTCATTAATCAGGGACACGGATTTCAATGAATTATTATAACGCTTCAAATTGTTTTTACCTACAATAAATATGTCAATTACGACTTTCTTTCACTTCATTTTATTTACAGGGCGCCAAAAGCTTCCCCATATGCACTAGGTGCAAAACCGAAGAGGCCACTCCCCAACATATACTAAATTGTATTGGAAAGGACAAAAGATCCCTGTACAGAGAACCAAGAAGAGTTCTTGAACTTCTTTATGAGCACGACCTCCAAGATCTTGTCTAATTTAGACTAAAAAGTTTTTAAAAATTACAGTTTTTAGCCGCGTTCAAAGAAAAAATGAAGTCTTCAATGAAGAATAAAAGTTTATAAAAGAAATGGTAACCATACTATATAGAGATCAAACACTCTCACTGTATTTCCATTATGAAATTAGCTTTCAATAATCCATATGTATTTTTTCACTCTTACAATTTTTTTTTTAAATTCCCAAGTGCTCTAGGTGTCAAACTGGTATGTATCACGCTATTACTTTGTTGCTGAGAATTTAATTTGCATAGAGAACATAAAAATAGGAGATTTAATTTACATAAGTTGGAAGTTCCAATAACTACCACTCTCTATACATGAAAAACTTTTTTTATACATTGGTGGATTTCAATTAAGATAAAAGTCACTTTTTTTCTTCTTTTTTAAAAATGCGATTGGTGAAAGTGTACTACAGTGATCTGTGCGATTGTTTACTACAATCCGAAGCCAAATGAGCAGAATATTTTCTCTTTTACTTTCATTTTCTAAATTCATTGTTTATGCATATAATTATTTTTATTAATTGATTAATTTACATTCTCTTTTTTTTTCAGTGTGAGCTAAGTATGGTTCGATCTTTTGACATATGGAAAACATAGTTCAAATTTCCCGTATATATAATATACAAAATCCTCATATATATATGGGATTAAACTCCTTGTAAGCTAATCACGCGGATGATAAGTTTATACAAGGAGTTTGATTTTTTTTCTAGAAGAAGATAGGCGAACAAGCGCCTCGTCGAAATATCGAATTTTAATAAATATATTTGATCCAAAATATTCCTGCCCCGAAGTTCCCCTCTACGTGGCGGGCGGGAGAAGCAGCACAAGTAAAGGACTGCCCTGTAGGGCGAAGTACGGTGTCGTGAGCCCCGAGCCGCTACAGTAACCGTGAACAGAGAACTCTGAAATGTGGCTGACTAACGGAGCAATGTCACCCCCCCCCCCCCCCCCCATTCCATGGAGCAACAAAAGGACAAGACATAACCATCTAAAATATGCCTTCATTTTAATATAATTCCATTCTATATATTTTACACTCTATAATCTTAATTATCTATGATGAACTTGATGTTTTAAGTCCTTCCTTACTTTTTGCTGACTCAAGACCGCAAACTCAAGTACTGTTTTCCTCTTGAGTTTTTCTGCCAGAACGCTCCCCTTTG
Source organism: Cordylochernes scorpioides (assembly GCA_030710605.1). Classification (NCBI taxonomy): domain Eukaryota; kingdom Metazoa; phylum Arthropoda; class Arachnida; order Pseudoscorpiones; family Chernetidae; genus Cordylochernes; species Cordylochernes scorpioides. Next base: position 70,031,615 of record CP092877.1, on the reverse strand, counting down.
TTCGTCACCCCCGCCTCCTATTTTTACGCAACCTTCTCAAAGAAAACCCTGGATCCACTCCAGTAGCTGTTTGTGTATAGGGTGCCAACTTCTGTGTGTTCCCCACTTGTTAAATCTGTCAGAACGTGTAGCACCATTTGTCTGATTGAGGAACAAATTACTAGGAATGGCTTCATACAACTCATGGTGATTCTCGCTCAAAGTGTGAATTGTTTAAGTTTTGGAAATATAGAGCAATATCTATAAGTTGGATCATAAAATTATTTTATTTGCCAATATTTAAATTCTCTGAATGCCACCAGTTTATCAAAGTACAAAAAGGCTTATGTATATATATATATAAAAATCAATGTTTGTATGTTTGTTTGTTTGTATGTCCGGTATACAAATTCGCAGTAGTTCACTAATTCAAACCAAAATTTCCATACATAGGTAAAAATACGGAGAAGACGGTAGGCTATTTTAAAATATATATAAATCAATTATTAAAACTATATATTCAAATTATTCTACTTAGCTCACGAACAGCGCCCTCTATCAAAGATTATATTAAATTATGCTGATGCAAACAAATAGATAATGCTAATAACAAACAATTATTTTAAAAAATCTTATCTAAATATATATCACTCGGGTAGATATGCACACGGGTCAATCCCGGGGCGAAGCCCGGGTCACCCGTCTAGTATTATACTAGCCGAATGACCCGGGCAACGCCCGTGTTTTACCCGATTGAATATTTTTATTCAAATACTATTTGTTACAATTATAAATTGGCGCCTTAAATAAATGCATATATTAGTTAATAACTATAGCCTATGTGCTTTATCTGTCTATGTACTGTTGGCTTCCGATAGGAGGGCGCCATTCCAAAAAAAAAAAAAAGCAAACGGTGACAGAGTTGATTAGGAGATGAGGAATGACGCTCGTAACTGTATATAGAATATCATAAAGTTGCAAGAGGATGACATCCAGGCATCAAAAGAAGCACCTCTCCCTTTAATTATACATCAGAACGATGAACTTGTACATTACCCTAGTAAAAAAATTTACTAGCGATGAAGAATGAGTTACAACACCAGTTATAGCAAATTCAGACAAAAAGCCAACAACCAGTATACCATGGTTTCAGGCTATGGCCCTCATCAGTACAGGGGCGGCTTCGATTTCATTATATCCTACAAAAGGACTTTTTGTCTGAATTCTCCAAAAATGGTGTTGTGGCTCATTATTCATAATCACCAGTAACGTTGGGGGGTCGGTGGAAGGCTGGTTAAACCGTTTGGTTTTCGACCACTACGACCCGGGTTCGATTCCCGCATTGGACACTTTTTTCTGTTAAAAAAAAAAAAATGCTCCAATGGCCCCCGATTCTTGCAAAAGTCCAACCCCACCAGCGAGTGCAAGTAACCAAACGGGGCTCTGGCACATTTGTAAGTGCAAAGTCGAACTGATTTTCACATATGTAGACATGTGGTGCACTTACAGTAAAAGCAGTTGCTAACTACCCACCATGATTATCATGGCCTGTACCACGTGTACTAGGGATAAGCAAAACATAGAGGTTGCCTGGCCGACATTCATATTTATATGAAAAATGTACACTTCGGCCAGTTGGAGTTTTTTATTTTTCTCAACGTTTCGACAAAAATATTTTGTCTTCGTTAGTAGAAGTAAATAAAATAAAGTATTTGTTTCTAGGTGCAAAACCGAAGAGGCCACTCCCCGCCATATACTGGATTGTATTGGAAAGGGTAAAGGATCCCTGTACAGAGAACCAAGAAGAGTTCTTTAACTTCTTTATGAGCACGACCTCCAAGATCTTGTCTAATTTAGACTATTAAAAGGATAAGTTAAAAAAATACAGTTTTTACAGTTTTAGGATAAGTTAAAAAATTACAGTTTTTATTTTATTTACTTCTCCTGACGAAGATAAAAGATTTTTGTCGAAACGTTGAGAAAAATAAAAAAAACTCTAACTGGCCGAAGTGTCCATTTTTCATAGAAATAGCTCATAATTAGTCCAATTGTTTATGAAATTCCTACAATAGAGATGTAGAAGGAATGTATGTAAATATGTAAATTCCTTCTTCACACCTCCATATATATATTGTAGGTATTTGTGAAACAATTGGTCTGATGATGAGATAAAGCATGAAAGAGCTTTCTTTTTTAAACTTACTAAAGGAATATATTATAATTATCTTGATATTGGTATATTGTGTTTATACCGATTCTATTCCATTTTTAAATCGTGAAAATCATCTAAATGTGGTGGGCTTATTTACATTTTCATTTCCAAATGCCAATTTCAACAAATCTAAAGTTTCTGAAGCCGATTTCCCAATTTTGTAGCAAAATTTAATACAAATTCGTTGTTCGAATTTTCTATCCATTACAAATTAGAAGTTGTTATGCAAGGCGTTCTTTTTACAAGCTTACAATTTATCGACTGCGCGCGCAATCACGTGATGTGATATACAGCAGTGTAGCTGAAGCTTTCTATTTTTTAAATAGACTTTTAAAAAATATATATAATTTCATTTTTTCTTTGTTTTTGACCGGTCTCATTATTTATTGGACACACCTTGTATTTTATCTTATTCTTACTATCATTAATATTTTGAATAAATCATCATTTACATATTAAGAACTGACATCTTGTTCAGAGACTAAGTCTTCACAAAACGTTTATCACTTAAAAACTACTTTTAAAAAGGTTTTAAAGTACGTACTAAAAGACGATTTTAAAAAGTTACAAAAACATCCGAGAGATGGCTGCCATTCTCCAGCAAAGAGAGGGTGAAAAAGCGATTTCTTTAAAAAGGTTTTCAAAGTTTGCCATATGTAGATAGAGGTCGATTTAGAGAACACAACTTGAAAAAACTCCATTTATTTGAACAACAACAATAACTTATTTATTTAATAGCGGGTATTTCTCTCGTTGATGTAGCTGCCTACATATCGACCGCCACGTGATGTATGCAAATCAAGGCAGCTGTAGACCTTTTCTAAGCCAATATTCCAGTAGATGAGAAGTTCGGCCAACAAGTGGATTGTTTTCCAACAAAGACAAAATTCCGATGTAGACAAATCAACACCAGCTGTAGACCTTTTCTAAAACCATTATTCCTGCAGACAAGAATAAGGTCAACAAGTGGATTGTTTTCAACAAAGACAAAATTCCGATGTAGACAAAGCAACACCAGCTGTAGACGTGTTCTAAAACCCTTATTCCTATAGACAAGAATAAGGTCAACAAGTGGATTGTTTCCAACAAAGACATAATTCCAATGTAGACAAATCAACACCAGCTGTAGACCTTTTCTAAAACATTATTCCTGTAGATGAGAAGGTCAACAAGTGGTTTGTCTTCCAACAAAGACATAATTTCAATGTAGACAAATCAACAGCTTTAGACGTGTTCTAAAACCATTATTCCTGTAAATGAGAAGAAGGTCAAAAAGTGGATTGTTCTCCGACAAAATTCCGATGTAGACTAGCCAAAAGGGTCGGTATACATTCATGGACAAAACTTAAGGAAGTTGTACCTTTTATCATAAATATATATTGTTTACCATTGTTATTTTAATTATATTTTTACAGCTGATGTTGTGGCTTTGTCACCGACCCGAGACCGCTAGATGGCGTCTAGCTTTGACGTCTATTTTGACGGGAGAGGCGACCTATGTCTTTTTAGATCAATATCCTCCCAGCAAAATTTCCACATCTATATTTTTATTATTATATTTAAAAGGAGAACGTCTAATTTACATATATGTGCCGTTATATAAACATATATGGAGTGGTTTATGATTAAAATATGAAACTTTATTAAGTTTTGTCCCCATGAGTGCATTTCACCAATAATTGTATGGAGGCTTTCAACATCTCTCTTTCAATGACCACTTGACCTGAAAGGCTGTTGTTGGCTCTTCGAACAAGGAAGGCAAAAAGATGACAATTTCGTCAACATCATCCTGGGCGTTTGATCAGTGGAAGTACCGCAAGAAGTTAACTTTTTGAGACCAATAAAACATGTTGTTTTAATTTATCTAGAGAATCTTTTTTATTGGATGAATGTGGTCTCTCTACCAATTGGATATAATAATTATCCAATTGGATGACGACGTTATCCTGGCGTCTGCCAAGACATGTCTCTATGAGTATCATCTCAACATTGAACTGAGATATTCTGTCCTTGTCTGGAGGAGGACTCTCTCAAGATGGAATAGCTTCCCTTCCTGAGAACAGCTTTTTAATATATTTTAATCACTAAATTGTAAATAATCACATTTATCCGAACGTTTGAACGCAACCCTGACCGGTAAACTTAGGCTCCTCCATCTTCAACATCCTAGAGCTAGTTAGACTATGCTCCAATCCAAAGTAATTAAGGCATATAACGATACCCCTCATTCCGTCAAAGGATTTCCCCCATCATACCTCATGAGCGGTTGGTTACCTGCCGAAAGAACTGTCACAACATCTAGATCCTTATCTATCGGTCACTGAAAACCGCGTGAGAACGCCCTTGCACAGCCTTAGAATAATTTCTAACGCTTTGTCAAATGTTTTAATTTTTGTTCGCTCCTGACGAGGACAAAAGATTTTTGTCGAAACGTTGAGATAATAAAAAGATTTACTGGCCGAAGTGTCTTTTATTTAAAGAAACATTTATATTTGTTTAATTTCTAATTTAATTGTTGTAACAATTTACTAAGAGTGTTAATAAAATATTGTCAATTGTCTCAATGAAAAAAATATAATAATTACCCAAAACAATAACTACATTTCATTAGACAGTACTTCTTTTTGTAAAATACACAAGTTGAGAGGTTAGTATGAAAGTTGAAGTATTATAAGAGTGAATGGGGTGGAACATGAGACAAGGACATGTAATGGGAAGACGAACTATAAACAATAACGGTGTTACATAACACATGTGGAATGTGTGTATCACGTTACTAACACACACGTGCACTTTACACACCTTTTTTCTTAACACAAATCCCCTTGTCTGGCTGTTTAAACTGGCGAAACCGCTGGAGGTATGGAACTGATAAGACAAGCCCTACCAACTTGAAAAAAAAAAAAAAAAATCCCGTTTACTATATAATATAAAAAAACTCAAATGTAAAGAATTAGGGCGAAATTTAATTTGCATACTTTAAAGCATTTCTTTTTTTCTTTTCATATAACACCTTCAAACGCTCCTGAATAAATACTGATTTATATACACGCATGGACAAAACTTGGGGAAGTGGAAAGTCTTTGATATCGCCGGTCGTTTATTTATTTATTTTTCTTCTTTTGAAGGAGATAGAGGTAATTTTTTTCACACTTGGTAATCGCGTATGTCTTCAATAATGGATACTGTGTATAAAATATTTTTCATAGTTATTGTCTGAATCCCGATATACATGCTAAATGGTACTTTAGTTTTGTCCACGAGTCTATGTATGTGTGTGTTAAAACTTGAAACATTTTGAGTGAAAAAAAAGTATCCTATATTTTGACAGCCATATTTGAAATTTTTTTTCAAAATATCTTTTTAAAACTTTGCGGCAAAAAATACAAGCGATGATTATTTAAAAAAACTAAAAAAAGAAGAAAACATAGGGAATAATCTAATTTTCAGTAATAATTTTTAACGAAGTTAAAACAGAGAAAACTTAATAAGTTTAAAACTGCTTTTGATAGAAGTGTTGAAGTGTTCTGTCACAGTTAATTGTTTTAAGGGCGTACAACAATGGAAGGAAGCAACAATGGGGGGAAATTGTAACAATGACATCACCCCCACACCCATAAATAAACAGATCGCGACAAACACTCCATAACACTAACAAAACGGCGATACACTCGAATAAGTAAGTGCAAAAAAAAAATCATTAAAACTTGACATTCAAAATTTAACTTACAAAAAGACTCACTACTGAATATGCAATTAACAGAGCCGCAGGGGATTGTGGGAGTGGGATATGTAAATGAGGATTTAATAGTTACTGATGGCTTTTTTTTTTTAGTTAGAATAGTTTAAAGTGCTCACACTCTTTGTTATTTTAACTGCTAGTTAGAGTCCATTGTTGCCAAAATGCCAATTAGGAAAAAATCTGGCGAATTAATATGCAACTTTAACGACACTTATAAATAGGCAAGAATCCTGGCTAAATATATGTGGGGATGCAAATAAGGTAAGAAATGTATAAACCCTAATAATGTTCATCTCTACATCTATATATATATAAATCAATGTTTGTATGTTTGTTTGTCCGGTATACAAATTCGCAGTAGTTCACTAATTCAAACCAAAATTTCCATACATAGGTAAAAAAAATACGGGGAAGACGATAGGCCATTTAAAAAAATATATAAATCAATTATTAAAACTATATATTCAAATTATTCTACTTAACTCACGAACAGCGCCCTCTATCAAAGATTAGATTAAATTATGCTAATGCAAATAAATAGATAATGCTAATAACAAACAATTATAAAAAAATCTTATCTAAATATATATCACTCGGGTAGATATGCACACGGGTCAATCCCGGGGCGAAGCCCGGGCCCCCCGTCTAGTTATATATATAAATGTATTAATGGCTTCTAATAATCTTATCAATAAAACGTTATTTTTTCAACACAACTTTGGTTTTCTATAAAATTGTTTTGCTTACACAAAAATACGTGCACATTTTTATTTTAAAATAATTATCTAGAGTAATATTATAATATGATGCGCGCGCATTGGCGCGCCATCTGTTTTAAGAAATTTGAACTATTTTTGACGTGTATGATTCTTTTTAAAATAAATCAATTTTCTACTGCCCTTACTGCAATTTTTGAAAATAATGGGAGGGCCTGGCTCAGCAGTAGTAAACCCACCCAGCGGTTTCCCCAGTTTAATCTACCATACCGCTGTAATATTGCAATATGTAATATTATAATACTTACAGAAAAACAATTTTATCGTTTAAAAAGCCGGCTTTCGCGATATTTTTTTTTACCAGAAAGATCAAAAGGGTCTTCACAAATATATTTACAATATAATTAATTCCGTCACTTAACGTAAAATTACGTTATAGATATGTGTTAGCTTATGTAGCGATTTAAAAAAAATCGTCTGCTAAAAAAAAAAGTTCGTCTGCCAAAAAAAAAAAAAAGAAAAAAAAGAAAAGGAAACAAAACAACAACAAAAAAGCGCATTAAGATTAATGCAAAATAAATTGGTGTGTGTGTATTAAGCCTAATAGATCTAATTGGAAGGGGAAAAAAGAATGTATCAAATGAGAATGCGTTGTAAAGAGTTACATTTAAGTGGCTAGAAAAGAAAATAATTGTCACCCATGTAATGAGAGAGATTGCGAAATGAAATGTTAGGAAGACAAAAGATCCCATATGTAACATTGTCAGATATGAATTATTTACTACGCCATGTAAATAACAGTCTATCTGGCAAGAAATGGCGTCAGAATGGATTACCTAATTACCACCGGGTCAGGGTTAACTCAATTACCCGCAATGGGACTACCTCCTTCAACTACAAGTGCTCACGTGTTTATCACAGCAGACGATTTTTGGGGGACCAAAAAAAAAAATAAATAAATAAAGCGCGGGAAAATAATTTTCAAATTTTTCTTTAAATATCTTAACGCCTTCATTTTTTCATTATTAAAAAAATATATTTATTTATTTTAAAAATTTGTTATTAAAATTTCACTATTTCTTAGTTAAAAAAATAATAAGGAATAATAAATATAGATTTAAAGAGAGATTTGCCTTGTGTGTCCTTTCATTATATGGTTATGCCAAATATATAAGATTCTATCTACAGACATTTCATATTATTTTATCAAGTCGATCGATCTCGCAATTAAAACTGTGAGATTGAACACAAAATCGTTGAAAATAAGCTAACCTCGGTATAAACACCACAGCAACAAGAGTCTGTTTGTGCTTTTTGTGAGGGTAGAGAGGTCCTGCTACTGTACATATAACTTATCCCCCTATGACTCTTTGACATGTTTTAATGGTCAATTAGTCGAGGAATATTAGATAGACTACAGACATGATCTTTCTTTCACTTTAATATGTAGATGGAAAATTTGCCGGGAGGAAATTAATCCATAGAAGCAATGGGCGCTTCTCCCGTCAAAATAAACGTCAGAATCTGACGCCATCTATTGACCGTCGCCGCAACTAGCGGCATCGGGTCGGTGACAAAGCCACAAACACCAACTTTGGCAAACTGATAAGCGTCCACCTAGAGACCATGGTTTCGGGCTAATGGCCCTCGTCAGTCTAGGGCGGATTTTATTCCATGAGATCCACACGGGATCTAATGGAATCCTCACAATCTACCAAAGAGGTGTTTTGCTGGCAATGTGGCTGGGCCAAATCTATATGTGTCTACAAATGTATTCCTGTTTTCTCTCTTATATCACACCATCATTTAATATATATCTCCTTTCTAAATCAACCTAAAATAACTTATATATTTTTAAAAAATATATGTTTTCGTATTAAAAAAAAATTCTGTGTAATCTACAATCTCATCGTGAGTAGAGAGTGGATGACACACTATGTAGATATGGAAAGAAGAGTTATGCAACTTTGTTGCCGCATGAAACGAAACTTTTTACTTTCTAAACGGATGTGTGAAAAGTTTGCCTTCCAAAATTTCTTATAATTGTAGAAAATATGAAATGAATGATTTCCCTCCCAAAGAATTATCTTTGTAAGAAAGTTAAACTATTTTTGATGCGCGTATGTTATTTTTTTAAATAAAACAATTTTCTACTGCCCTTAATACAATGATATATTAATGGGAGGGTATGGCTCATCAGTGGTGAACCCTCCCAGCGGTTTCACCAGTTTGTGTCTTCTGTTGTAGCTTAACCCAAGTACACAGTGGTACGTGACACCCTGGTGTTGATTATGCTACTATAATTGTTACCAAAAGAACAAAATCGTAAGGCAAAGATTTTCTTTAAGATTTTTTTATTATTTAGCCGAGTCATTCCATATTTACATAGTGTGTCATCTACTCTCTTTCTATATTCACGATGGGATTGTAGATTTACACAGAATTTTTTTTTAAATACGAAAACATGTTATTTAAAATATATATATATTTTATTTCTTTTCCAAATCCATATTCTTATTTTCCATAGGATTATTCAAATAATAATCTGTATATATTTACCATGTGTATATAATCTTTCTCCATTTTTACCCCTTTGTATATTTCCCACTTTCATGGGTTTCTCCATCTTGTAACCCCAAGGAGAATCCTCTGTAAGACCTGTGTGTCTTAATAAAGGTTTTTGTGTGTGTGTTATTTAAAAAATATATCATTATTTTAGGTTGATTTAGAAAGGAGATGTATTAAATGATGGTGTGATATAAGAGAGAAAACAAGAATAAAAGTAAAAAAAATAAGGTTCTTATTTTTACTCCTGTAGAAGATCAGAAATTTACGAAAGCTCGCTAAATTAAAAAAACTTGTAAGAAAATCTTCGTTCACACGATTCTGTTCTTTTGATAACATACTGCCTGTTACGACTACTAGAGTAGTCAACTTTATTTTTTAATCGTATTCTTTTATCTGCTGGTAGTACTGGACAATAAAATCTCTTTTTCCTATCAAGTGGTATTCATCAGGGGAGACTCCTTTTAACTCTTTCAGAGTTTCATTTACTTCCTTGGTAAAAAGAATTCTTTGTGACATACTGCCCCAGGTGGTTATCCAAATTACTTTAAGTTAAGGTGAAAATATCAGGATTCTAGGGAAAATTTCTTTCTAAAATTTTTCAATTCACAAATCTCTCTTTAGCTTTAGGGTATGAAAGCCTTTTCTTACAGGAGAAAACATGAAAAGTTAGAGATTTGTGAATTAAAAATTTAAAAAGAAACTTATACCTGGAAGTCTGATGTTTTCACCTTAATATACATGATACAAGGGGGATTGTTTTATTGAATTACTATTGAAGACGTTGAATAAGCCTACTTCTGCCGGGGAGGACTTACTCACCACTACGTCACGGCCAGCCAATCACCGTGCTGCCCAGGGGGCAGTCTATCCTCCCTCCCCCATTAGTCTAAATAAAGGAGCTTAACACTTGCCTGTTATTCGCGTCGACTCCACGTGCTTCTAATCTATCCATTTCAATCGGCAGATGTAGTGGGATAATCGACTACTTCCTTCCATTATTATATCATCTAGTCCAGCTTCAACTTATAGCCCAACAACTATAAATTTAGTTTTTATTTATATTAATAACAAGATCTGATGGAATATCTCTAAGGACTATTCAATTATAATACAAGAAAATAAGACCTAATCCAAATAATTCATTAGTGTGCGACGTTTCGGCAACAGCATTATCACCATCATCAGACAAAATAATTTTTAAAAAATTATTCTTTTGTCTGATGATGGTGACAATGCTGTTGCCTAAACGTCATACACTAATAAATTATTTGGATTAGGTCTTATTTTCTTGAATTATTACCTATAATCCAAATTGTGATTTATCACAACTATTCAATAAGTTGGTGATATCTTGCAATTTCGGCGATTTTTTGGCTGAATTGTTTGAATGATCCTTTTTTGTGGTTTGGATTACAATCGAGGAAATGTTAGGGATTGTTAAACTATCAGTTTTAAAGATCAATTGTTAGTTGGGAAGTTGGTTTGGAAAAAAATATAGCTACATCAACTATTTTCGGTTGTATCCGCTGTCTTCTTTGCGTAACTTTCGTATATAAATGTTCGTTTATTCTGTCTTTTATTCGTATTCTAACAAAAATAGAGATGTGATTTCTTTATTTCAACTTAGAGAGCGCTATGTCCCCCTAGGGACACTTGCACTTTAAAAATAAACAAAATTTTAAAAGAAGAGAAAGAAAGATATTTTAAATATGTACAGAATTAGTATGCAAGTTAGTTAGAAGAAAAGATAAAAAATATATATATCAACACAATTGATATATGTACAAAGGGTGTGTATGCAAATTTAGTTAAATGAAATCAAATTTTAAAGTATTGTGTTTATTAAAGAAAAGCAATTTACAGATTTAAAAAAAAGTTTTAAGGACTATTTTATAATGAAAATATGATATACATTAGAGAATTATTCAGTTAAAACAATGCTAAAAAGAGTTAATTTATTCTAAAGTCAAGTTGTTTCTCTGATCGAATCTGTGCCGATTATTCTGCGAGGCACATTACTTTCATTGTAAAAATATGAACAACAACAAAACAACAAAAAGCCTTTATTTAGGGTCACTGACCCTATACAGGATTCACCAGAGGTATGCATAAAAACAAGGCAGTGAGACAAAGGAAATAACGATATAGACAGAAGAAAAAGAAAAAGAAAGAGAAAGAGGGAAGCAAGAAATTGTAAAAATATCATGTTTTTCAAAATGGCTCGATCATTTGTTCATCGTAAATATATTCCTGACCTTAAAACCGAAGTGAAAATTAAGACTTGAAGAAAAAGTACCAATACGATGAGGTACATTTGGGTAGCAATCATACCGACATATGAATTCGTATTGAAATGATCGTTTTGATTATTTATTTTGAAAAAATCTAAATAAAATATAATACTATTTATTTATTTAATTTCCAACGTTTCAGTGTCTCGCTGTCTCCCTCATTAGGGGAATGACAATAGACAATTAAACAACTTTATTGACATCTCGTCAATCTTTACACTCAAAGGGAGTTTATAAGGTAATAATAATGGTAGGAATGAAGAGAGATATATTAGGGGAATGATGTTTTGTTTGTTGTGTTTTGTACTTGTTGGGATATCTGTAAACTGTAAACTTATGACTTCCAGACTTATATCTGCAACACTCAAATTGAGATAATTGGCAGGCCAAATACAAGCTCTTCGGAAAGCTTTTTCCAGGCCCAAACTGTAGCTGAGCAAAATACTGCTGAAAACTCCAGTTACACTAGGTGTTTACGCAGATAGAAACAGTTCGACTATGTAACTATAAGAGGTTAGAGCTCCATATTAGGTTATTTGCACCCATTGTTGGAATTGACATGTTCAAGAACAAGGACGAAATTTAGTATTTATGAATAATGATAAGAATTGATGAGGATTTTGAACTCTAGTCCCGGTTGTCCACAGTTTAGATCATCTAGGGAGATATGCAAAATAGACCAAGGTGTTGATCAACAAACAGGTGACGCACGTGCACCGAGTAATGGGAAGAAACGGCTTCCCTGGCGTCAGGGTGGCTAAATCGATCTGTTTGGAAGGCGCCAAGGCTACGATGACGTAATGCGGCAGTTGGGTTCGAAATGTTTGGTGGCTTCTAAAGACTTGGGAACTAATCTGACAGGATGGAACAGTGAGGGACATCTTGAAATCAATCTTTACAGGTGGTGTAATACACAAAACATTTATTAAGACACCAGTCTTATACAGATTCTCCTCTCTCATTCCCCCATCTTGAAAACAACGTCTACACACAAAGTCTTTATTAAAACACCAGTCAGATTCTCCTCTCTCATTGCCGGCTTGTAACGATATCCTCGTCACACGTCATGCAGTGGAAGAGAAAACGATGAATCTAAGTTCTTTTTCCTGATTACTGCTTTGTAAACATTATATAGAGACAGAACAACCATTGATATGACGCTGGTTAAAATACTCCGCACGGAGGTAAATTGACTGTCGTTTACTCTTTTGAGAAGAACGGCTTTTTATCTGCGCTAATATACCTCTACCAGAAATCTCCCGTTTCAAGACCGGACACCTCAAGTTTACAGCCAACATCAAGACATTCCTAACAAGTAATAAGTGTTAAAACAATAGTACCACCACTTCCTAACAGCCTCCTTATTGTATCCAAGCCACAAAATAGGATCGTTGGGACAATCCAGGAAAGAAATATCAAGATTCTGAGACATCACTAATAAAGTTGTCTGATTTTCTATAAGAAGCATAATATAGATATAAGAAAAAACACCACCAAATAGAACTGGGAAGATTATTGATGCCAATCATCCCCTTCGGGTTGTTCCACGATATTTCTTCTCAGAAGGGGGAAAAGGAAAGTTGAAAGATTTGAGGGTGAAATCTCTCTTCTCAACTTGTACTATCGGTAATAGGAATAAGAACACCCACAGACCATCTTTTCTCATGTATGGTGGAAACCAGCCGTGTTTTGTACCAAAACTCACAACTCATTGTATGGAACGCTTCACGATTTTGCGGGTCATTCTTGCGCAGGGACCCTGTTAATCTTCTCTGTATCGTTCTTATTGTAGTAGTTGTACCGCCGAACTGGTATCACAAGGGCCATGCTAATCTTCTCTGTGTCCTTCCTATTGTAGTAGTTGTACCGCCGAACTGGTATCACAGGGGCCATGCTAATCTTCTCTGTGTCCTTCCTATTGTAGTAGTTGTACCGCCGAACTGGTATCACAGGGGCCATGCTAATCTTATCTGTATCGTTCCTATTGTAGTAGTTGTACCGCCGAACTGGTATCACAGGGGCCATGCTAATCTTCTCTGTATCGTTCCTATTGTAGTAGTTGTACCGCCGAACTGGTATCACAGGGGCCATGCTAATCTTCTCTGTATCCTTCCTATTGTAGTAGTTCTACCGCCGAACTGGTATCACAGAGGCCATGCTAATCTTATCTGTATCGTTCCTATTGTAGTAGTTGTACCGCCGAACTGGTATCACAGGGACCATGCTAATCTTCTCTGTATCCTTCCTATTGTAGTAGTTGTACCGCCGAACTGGTATCACAGGGACCATGCTAATCTTCTCTGTATTGTTCCTATTGTAGTAGTTGTACCGCCGAACTGGTATCACAGGGACCATGCTAATCTTCTCTGTATTGTTCCTATTGTAGTAGTTGTACCGCCGAACTGGTATCACAGGGGCCATGCTAATCTTCTCTGCATCCTTCCTATTGTAGTAGTTGTACCGCCGAACTGGTATCACAGGGACCATGCTAATCTTCTCTGTATCGTTCTTATTGTATTAGTTGTACCGCCGAACTGGTATCACAGGGGCCATGCTAATCTTCTCTGTATCCTTCCTATTGTAGTAGTTGTACCGCCGAACTGGTATCACAAGGACCATGCTAATCTTCTCTGTATCCTTCCTATTGTAGTAGTTGTACCGCCGAACTGGTATCACAGGGACCATGCTAATCTTCTCTGTATCCTTCCTATTGTAGTAGTTGTACCGCCGAACTGGTATCACAGGGACCATGCTAATCTTATCTGTATCCTTCCTATTGTAGTAGTTATACCGCCGAACTGGTATCACAGGGGCCATGCTAATCTTCTCTATACCCTTCCTATTGTAGCAGTTATACCGCCGAACTGGTATCACAGGGGCCATGCTAATCTTCTCTGTATCCTTCCTATTGTAGTAGCTGTTCGACAGAAAAAGTTTGTACTCACAATGTATAGAAGTATACTTAAATTACATCTAAACATATGTAATGCGACTGATGGTATACTGTTTTTAAATACTGATCTACGCACCCACGTACAAGTAACCTTGGAATATTTCAACAAGAATCAAACGAGATTTGAACAGTTCTATATTTACATATTCCATCATCTATGTATTTATACTGCCAAGGTCTCCATCTAGCTGATCCGTCCTTCAGAATTAATCTTTTTTTTTTACTCACTCTCATCAAAAGAAGAGGAAATTGAAGATATAAAAAAGTGGCGCAAAGAAAGATGACATGTTTGAATCGTATCAAATTCGTGTAAAGCGCGGCGAAGCAAAAAGAAGTAATTTAAAAAAGTGCGAAAGATGAAACCACCTCATCCAATTACGATAATTGGCTAGCAGTGGACGTAATTAATGTTTTAAGGGAGTATTATATCACACACTTAGTCTTCCAATACATTACGTAATATGTACCTAAATGGCCATAAACATTTGAATGGGAGAGATTATGGTATGTGTTCAGAATTAGATGTATATATCTGTGAATATTTATTTATTATTAATTTGTTATTCTGAGTTAATTGTTAATACTGCCTATTTTTGCATAGTTTTGTTTTTAAAATAAGTTATTCTGTTTTAATTCTTTTGACCATGGGCCAAGGTGACTCGCGAGCTGTGCTCGAATGTAACACCTGCAAATTGAGATGAAATTATATTAAAAAAAAATAAAGTCAGTGTGTGTGTCTCATAGTGTTGCTGTGTTGGCTTGATGGGAATACACGAGGTAGGCAGCAGCAGAGTGGAGCCTTATTAAGGGAACAAAATACAGTCCTCAAGAAATTTAAGGAGCTATCAGTATGGAATTATAACTTCTTTTCTTTACAAATTATAAAGAGACGTAATAATTTTTTGTCTTCGTATTTCGTCTCAATTAATATATTATCTAGAAATTTTTAAAAATATAAATTATACTTATGAACACAACTTAATAAAGTTTCATATTGCCACTTAGAAAATTAGGAAAAACAAACTTCAGTATGACACAACAATTTATTTGACGCACAAACAAAAATTTTAAAAATACAAGACAAGCAATAAGGGAAGTAGTATACAGAGAACGAGAGTAGCAAGATATAAATATATATCAAAATTAATAATCTGTTTATTAAATATTGATATTTTTGCTACAATATTTTGATGTCGCCGGTCGTCTATTATTATTATTTTATGTTTTTTTTTTTAGGGGAGACAGAGGCAGTTTGTTCATACTTGGTTATATCTCGTGTGTCTTCAATAAAGGTCATTGTAATATATTTCAGAGTTATTGTCTGAATCCCGATATACATGCTAAAACGTACATCTTCCTTAAGTTTTGTCTATAAGTGTATAATAATAAAAATGAAGACGCTTACGGCATACGTCTATTTTCAGTCCACTGCCTGGAATCGTCCTCTCTCTCAGTTTCCTCTCTGTGCTTCGACCAACTTCTTTTGTTTTGTTGAAGGCAAAATCTCATATTCCAATCTTTCTTAGGGTCATTCCTTTGAAACGGTTTCTAGTTGTCATATTGGAGAGGTTAACAGACTACACGTACAAAACTGTAATACACTAAGAATTCATTCACTACAATGGGTGTATAATTTAGTGAATAAAATCAGTTAAAATTCACCACGCGAGATAGAACGCTTCACGATTTTGCGTGTCATCCTTGCGCAGGGGCCACCCGAGAGAGAGAAGTATAAAAGTATCCAAATAACGATAATCAACAACAACAAAAAGCTTTATTAAGACCTTTTAGTTTTATACAGATTCTCCAAGCAGAAATGTAGGATACATTCAGGAAAAACAGTAATAGTACCTTAATGGTAATATGATATTTATATACAGGAAAAAATTGTTTTCAAAATAGAGCAATCCATATTTAAATCATTAGATAATAAAAAGGCATATATTGGATTTAATAAAATATTTATTTACCAATATTTCGGTTGGCTGAATGCCAAACCTTTATCAAGGCATTACATATAGGCATTAGACATAAGACATTATATAAAGACAAGCAAGCTAAGTCTTGGTAAAATAACGATAATCATTTAAAGCCTAACAGTCAACGTTGGCTGATGTTATCAAATGCCCCCTTTGCATGTCATTAACATGGTTCTGGGGATTTGTGGACGCAAGCTTCAACGGCCAGTACTTCGGGTGGACAGTTCTACAAACCTAATAAATCCGTTTAATAGACGCAATACGACGCCGTCTTTTTGTCGCCTATCTTCCAGGCTTCTCTCGCCTACATATTGCCACTTTGGACACCTGAGTTTGTGTCTCCTTACTACAACCACATCGACTGTACCTCATGTAGATATACACTTATGAACAAAGAAGTTGTACCTTTTAGCATGTATACCGAGATTCATACAATAACTCTGAAATATATTACAGTAACTGTTATGTCCTCTTCTACCTAATATTCAATAATCTTAGGTAGTGTAGTTTCTATTAAAAGAGATTGTATGCTACTGAAAAGTTATTATTTGCATAATATTTTATTATTACAGAATTATCATAAGAACTAAACAGATCTCACGCTATATCACACATCAACAAACAAGTCCTTGGTCAAAACCATATATACATATTATATACTAGTCGAATGGCAAAGGTGGCGTGATTGTAGCCAACCAATAGGAGGGCGCCATTCCAAAAAAAAATGCAAACCGTGACAGAGATGAGGAATGACGCTCGTAACTGTATATAGAATTACAGTAACCATTATTGTTGACACACGAGATAACCAAGTATGAACAAAATTACCTCTGTCTCCTTAAAAATATATATAAATGACCATCAGCATCAAAGACTTTCCACTTCCTTAAGTTCTATCCATGAGTGTAGTAGAAGATAGAAGAGCATCCTTGACGTTGACAACATGAGAGTTGGCAGAAAGCCAAGAAATCACTTGACGTTCACCGTCTGTGGTAAACAAAAAGCTCTCAACACTTACGTCATCAGATCACTTGATCTAATAATTCCAGATATCCATTTCACCACCCATCTAGCTGAGGACTGTATAGAGGACAAACAAAGTCTTCTTTAACACAAAGCAATAACGCGCCATCTATACATATAAAATGAAAGGATTTAAAAGCACGAATGTTTCTTTTATACATAATACAAACTTCTACTGCCCTTACTGCGATGAAAAAATATATTGGGAGGGCTCTTGGCTCATTAGTGGTGAACCCTCCCAGCGGTTTCGCCAATTTAATCCACCAGACCGCTTCTCAGAGCTCTAATACTGTATTGGACGATTCTGCTTATATACGCAGCACTGAAGGATGGAATCTCTGAAATGGTTTTCAAGAAAACTATGGACATAAGCTTATAGGACAGTAGAATTACATTCAAATATTTGCATCGAGCAATGCTCTTCCGCAAACAATAAAGACAAGGCCAGTTAGGCATAAGAGACATTACATACACACTACATATACTAAGCTCTTCAAACACATTTTTATCTCTCTCATTTCAATATGGTCTTTTTTATTATTGTTTTATTATTCCTCCCCAGTACACGCACATATTGTACAAGCCATGATAATCATGGTGGGTAGTTAGAGACTTGCTTCTACTGTAAGTGCACCACATATCAAGTGTAGCAGTTTGGTTACTTGCACTCACTGGTGGGGTTGGGCTTTTCCTAAGAATTGGAAGCAGTAACGTATGCTAATAGGTAGTAAGGTTTTCATTTATAAAATGAATACACTCATGGACAAAACTTAAGGAATTGGAAAGTCTTTGATATCGCCGTTCGTCTTTTTTTTGAAGGAGGCAGAGGTTGTTCACACTTGGTTATCTCGTGTGTTTTCAATAAAGCTCACTGTGTATCAAATTATCTTTCAGAGTTATTGTCTTAAGGAATTGGAAAGTCTTTGATATCGTCGTTCGTCTTTTTTTTTTTTAAGTAGACAGAGGTTGTTCATACTTAGTTATCTCGTGTGTCTTCAATTAAAGCTCACTGTGTATCAAATATCTTTCAGAGTTATTGTTTTAATCCCGATATACATGTTGAAATGTACAACTACCTCAAGTTTTGTCTATTATTGTAGGCTTCCACAACGTTGAGTGAACGTGGACGTTAGATTAGGACATCAAGTGACAACGGGGTCGGTGAATCCGTCGCGTGTGGCACAGTGCCAGCTTGACGTCATCCCACCAAAAAATCTTTAATTTTTTATAACCGCCGCAAGTTTGTGTGTGGGGGGGAGGTCTCATTCAGGGTTCCTAGAAGTAATTCGTGAAACTTAATGAAAGGTTATTTTACGGAGAAATACTAAACAATAGTCTCCTATTCCAAGATAGGTAGACAAAATTATTAATGAATTAAAACAAAGAGAAGAGAGATAACTGGCTAAGATAGTGCTTGTACCGTCCAGGGCGGGTTGGCTTCTGGTCCATATCAAGAGTACACGCTTGTTCGGCGGTACAACTACTACAATAGGAAGGATACAGAGAAGATTAGCATGGCCCCTGTGATACCAGTTCGGCGGTACAACTACTACAATAGGAAGGATACAGAGAAGATTAGCATGGCTCCTGTGATACCAGTTCGGCGGTACAACTACTACAATAGGAAGGATACAGAGAAGATTAGCATGGCCCCTGTGATACCAGTTCGGCGGTACAACTACTACAATAGGAAGGATACAGAGAAGATTAGCATGGCCCCTGTGATACCAGTTCGGCGGTACAACTACTACAATAGGAAGGATACAGAGAAGATTAGCATGGCCCTGTGATACCAGTTCGGCGGTACAACTACTACAATAGGAAGGATACAGAGAAGATTAGCATGGCCCCTGTGATACCAGTTCGGCGGTACAACTACTACAATAGGAAGGATACAGAGAAGATTAGCATGGCCCCTGTGATACCAGTTCGGCGGTACAACTACTACAATAGGAAGGATACAGAGAAGATTAGCATGGCCCCTTGTGATACCAGTTCGGCGGTACAACTACTACAATAGGAAGGATACAGAGAAGATTAGCATGGCCCCTGTGATACCAGTTCGGCGGTACAACTACTACAATAGGAAGGATACAGAGAAGATAAGCATGGCCCCTTGTGATACCAGTTCGGCGGTACAACTACTACAATAGGAAGGATACAGAGAAGATAAGCATGGCCCCTGTGATACCAGTTCGGCGGTACAACTACTACAATAGGAAGGATACAGAGAAGATTAGCATGGCCCCTGTGATACCAGTTCGGCGGTACAACTACTACAATGGAAGGATACAGAGAAGATTAGCATGGCCCCTGTGATACCAGTTCGGCGGTACAACTACTACAATAGGAAGGATACAGAGAAGATTAGCATGGCCCTGTGATACCAGTTCGGCGGTACAACTACTACAATAGGAAGGATACAGAGAAGATTAGCATGGCCCCTGTGATACCAGTTCGGCGGTACAACTACTACAATGGAAGGATACAGAGAAGATTAGCATGGCCCCTGTGATACCAGTTCGACGGTACAACTACTACAATAGGAAGGATACAGAGAAGATTAGCATGGCCTTTGTGATACCAGTTCGGCGGTACAACTACTACAATAGGAAGGATACAGAGAAGATTATCATGGCCCCTGTGATACCAGTTCGGCGGTACAACTAATACAATAGGAAGGATACAGAGAAGATTAGCATGGCCCTTTGTGATACCAGTTCGGCGGTACAACTAATACAATAGGAAGGATACAGAGAAGATTATCATTGCCCCTGTGATACCAGTTCGGCGGTACAACTAATACAATAGGAAGGATACAGAGAAGATTAGCATGGAACCTGTGATACCAGTTCGGCGGTACAACTACTACAATAGGAAGGATACAGAGAAGATTATCATTGCCCCTGTGTAAGAATGACAAGCAAAATCGTGAAGCGTTCCATATAAAATGATAGGTGAGACCAGAGAGAACGAGTAATCATAAAACTAATTTATATAAACAACGAAAGTATTTCCAGAGATTTTGTCAGATATCAAAACACAAACTGAGAGATATATAAACAAACTATTTACATATAAAACCATGTCACGTGACTGATGATGATTCACAGAGTAGGCTACCACAGATTATTGCGTGACGTTATTTACACTATCAGAAGGAACTACTTGTCTTCAATTGCCCAGCATTTCAACTACAGCGATTCCAGACGGCTACACTTCTTGGACAGCCCTCATGCAATCACACTGCTCTATTGAATCTACCAAGAAATAAACCGGCATGGAAACTGTTGAGGGTTCAGGCGAGAATCCTCACGCCACTTCGCGCCTGGCGGCGGGAACCGGCCGAAACTGGAACCTGGCAGTTTGGGTTTTGGTTTTGGCTGCGAGCGGAAGTATCTCCGCGTCTGGCTGTGTGGTGTTCTCC
Organism: Cordylochernes scorpioides; assembly: GCA_030710605.1. Lineage (NCBI taxonomy): Eukaryota > Metazoa > Arthropoda > Arachnida > Pseudoscorpiones > Chernetidae > Cordylochernes > Cordylochernes scorpioides. The sequence goes on along the minus strand of CP092877.1, from coordinate 70,010,725 downwards.
TTATGTTCCGGGACTGGTTATAAATAAAACCGGTACCAAGGGAGCTCCGACGACTCAGAGTGGATTATTGGCAAAACAACGGGCACAACAGAAACTCTTGGTGAACTGGTTTACTAAGGCTACCCCAAGACAGTCTCCTAAACTGCAGGACAGCCTGGGTAGTTGGCGATCTATGGATACACTCCAGAAACCTGGGTTACCTAGTTGTTACTATTACTACTGGCCATAAGATATGGTGCCTGGAAGAAGAAACCAAATAATTGACACATGATATCATCAATATTCTATATACAGTTACGAGCGTCATGCGTCATGTCTTCATCTCTGTCACCGTTTGCTTTTTTTTTGGAATGGCGCTCTCCTATTGGTTGGCTACGATCACGCCACCACTACGCGAGACACTTTGTTTTTGACTTTGCCCCCCCACTCGCTTTCTGTTTTTTGTAACTATTGTGTTGGAGCGGGTCGCTCCTTAAATAAATGCATATATTAGTTAATAACTAAATGGAATCCTCTCTTTCTTTTTCCCAGTAAGAGACGCCTACGGAAGCCAACAGTACATAGACAGATAAAGCACATAGGCTATAGTTATTAACTAATATATGCATTTATTTAAGGCGCCAATATATAATTGTAACAAATAGTATTTGAATAAAAACATTCAATCGGGTAAAACACGGGCGTTGCCCGGGTCATTCGGCTTGTACAACTATATCGTAAACTACATCAACTGGCCACCAATAAATGAACAAGATTGAGAGAATGGTGAACTTGCTGTTGGTGTGTAGAACACGGAAAAAGATTAAGACGTCAAGATAGGCCATTATAAATCATGATAAGCTGTGAGACCCCTCGTACTAAATATGTCTACATATGTAGAAACAGTTCTATTTTTTGTAATTTACGGTGGTTACTTAGAACTTCCTAGCTGGATTTATGTAAAAGTCAAGTGGGTCAAAGGAGATACAGTTAAACCTGTCTATAGCGCTCCCTCTTGGGACTCACCAAAATAGGGCTCTATAGAGAGGGGGTGCTATAGCATCGTACTACGTATTTAAAATCGGGCGCTATAGAAAGGGAGGCACTATTTAGAGGGGGCGCTATAGACAGGTTTACACTGTATAATTAAACAGTTTCCTACGAAAGTAACAAGAATTTAAGTTGTCAGCACCCAGGTTCTCTCCAAACTTGCATTCAAACTTTTTGTTTAAACAAAAAAAATCGTTGCTTCCTGATCTAGCACAAGTACATCTCCAAAAGACCATGCAAGCACACTCATGGACAAAACTTGAGGAAGTTTTACCTTTTAGTATGTATATCGGGATTAAGACAATAACTCTGAAAGATATTTGATACGCAGTGACCTTTATTGAAGACACATGAGATAACCAGTGTGAACAAAATTGCCTCTGTCTCCTTCAAGAAATACATACAACTGGCGAAGACTTTCTACTTCCTTAAGTGTTGTCCATGTGTGTAGTTAAACGGGGTCCTGGCAAGAAAGGCAGTTCGTGAACACAGAAGAGTTTTTTCCAGCATAAGTAGTCGTTAACTAGCGGCCATAATTATCATGGTGTTCAGTTCGGGCTAACTCCGGGTGTACTTGTGCCAACGACGTAATTCCCCCTCAACTTACTCTCCCCTATTTACATAAAAGTGTATAGTCTTTTATCAAGTTAAATCTACCTCTATTATTCCAGGAAAAAAATTGAGTTGAAAAAAAAAAATCGGCATTTGTTTCAATGACTTTTACCAAATGGAAAAGTGAGAAATGTTTATCAGGTTGGCACAAACCAATTTCAGAATCTGAGGTACCACGAACTACACTATACATATATAACAGCTGAAATTTGCATATGAAAAAACATAGTTATATTTACATATATAGAAAAATTCTATTTGCATATTGGAGATATTTGTCTGGGAAAGGAAATGGAGGTGACATCTTACATTTAGGGAAAATCTTAATCATATAGGTATTAGGAACGAAAACAATTGTCCATGTCAAAGTGTTAACAGTCTGTCTCTCTTTTTTTCTTTGAGAAAGAGTTGTGTGCGGGGGAGTTGAAGGGGCAGGCGGCACTGGCATCGATCAGGAAGGAAGCGGCCGGCTAAAGATAGCATGTGGGTCATGAGGGGTCAGCTGCAGCGTCTCGACTCCAATCGTCGTATCACGTGAGACAGGGGTAAACCACACAAAATTTGATTTTTTTCATAAAATATTTATTCCATAACATACAGCATACTTTCTTAGTACTATGCCATGCTAATCTTTGTAAGTTGGCACCGTGCACCATACACCTGTTTACATATATCGAAGATATTTCGGACTTTATACTTCGGAAGTGCAAGGGGAAATTCATTTTCACCCTGTGGCAGAATTTTGAAGAACGGTCCTGCAGATAAATTGATGGGTCTCTCTTTTATCGAGTTTTCTGATGAAAAAGTGAAGATCTGTGGAACGCTTCACGTTTTTGCATGTCATTCTTTTGCGCAGGGGCAATGCTAATCTTCTCTGTATCCTTCCTATTGTAGTAGTTGTATCGCCGAACTGGTATCACAGGGGCCATGCTAATTTTCTCTGTATCCTTCCTATTGTAGTAGTTGTACCGCTGAACTGGTATCACAGGGGCCATGCTAATCTTCTCTGTATCCTTCCTATTGTAGTATTTGTACCGCCGAACTGGTATCACAGGGGTCATGCTAATCTTCTCTGTATCGTTTCTATTGTAGCAGTTGTACCGCCGAAAAAGTATCAAAGGGGTCATGCTAATCTTGTATTGAACTATGTAATTGAATTTGTACTCAGTGAATGACCAAATATATTTGCATATCAACTTGACAGACACGTGCCCTATATAAAACAGATTATTTTATCTATAATATGAGCTGTGTAAATAGATCAAATTTACATATTCCAATTTGACAACTCGAATACCAAGCATCGGTATGTAACAGGGTGTGCAAGCTATCATGCAGATAAGTAAGTCAAATTTGACCATAAAAACAAGCTAACAAAAAACATAAATCGATCACCATCTCTAGCTCAATATCCACTTTTAGCCACTTTGGCCGTCGCCCAATAAAAACCCTAACAAAGATGGCAGAGTATGCAAATAAGAGAGGTGTGGACAGGGAGTCAACACGGCTTCATTCAGCAGGCGTTGTTTGCCCTGCCTGGATTGATCCATTCTGTCATCAACATCTCATTAACGTCGCCCAACATCCCGACATTAAAGAAACAACTTACTTAGCCTTATGACTAATGACGTTGTTAATATCCGGTGCTCTCGGCATTTACAGACCATCGTAAATGTCACACGAACTGCTTCTTCAATTATCACATTTTGTATGAAAACTATGGAAGAATTTCATATGTAAGAGACTTTCTAAAACATGGGATACTGTTATGGTCTCTAATTGGAGAGGTTTGTTTATGTATCGGGTTCAATTCATCTTTGATTTTACAAAGATTCATCGGCATTTACAGACCATCGTAAATGTCACACGAGCTGCTTCTTCAATTATCACATTTTGTATGAAAACTATGGAAGAATTTCATATGTGAGAGACTTCTCTTAAAACATGGGATACTATTATGGTCTCTAATTGGAAGTTTGTTTATGTATCGGGCTCAATTCATCTTTGATTTTACAAAGATTCATCGGCATTTACAGACCATCGTAAATGTCACACGAACTGCTTCTTCAATTATCACATTTTGTATGAAAACTATGGAAGAATTTATATCTGAGAGACTTCTCTTAAAACATGAGATACTATTAATGGTCTTATATTGGAAGTTTGTTTATGTATCGGGTTCAATTCATCTTTGATTTTACAAAGATTCATCGGCATTTACAGACCATCGTAAATGTCACACGAACTTCTTCAATTATCACATTTTGTATGAAAACTATGGAAGAATTTCATATGTGAGAGACTTCTCTTAAAACATGGAATACTATTCTGGTCTCATATTGGAGGTTTGTTTATGTATCGGGTCCAATTCATCTTTGATTTTACAAAGATTCTCACAATTCAATAGAATAATCCTTTGTTTCAATATTAAGTAAAAAAAAAATCATGCTTCTAGGCAGGTTTCTTTTCAAAATCTTTAATCGCTAGATTTCGGGCACGAACGCCCTTCGATTTAGGAATATTAAAGGATAGAGTATCTATATATATAATTGCCTTATTCTGTCTGAAGCTCACGGATAGAATGCGCGCCCATTGGCTGCCGGCGAACACGTGTCCTCCCTGCCCCCCTCTAGACAACCCTGTTATCAGCTGTGTGATACATACACCTGTCTATAGCGGCCATTCTAGACAACCCTGTTATCAGCAGTGTGCTACATCCACCTGTCTATACAGACCACCCTGTCTATAGCGACCACTGACCACCCTGCCAATAGCGACCACTCTAGACAACCCTGTTATCAGCTGTGTGATACATCCACCTGTCTATACAGACCACCCTGTGTATAGCGGCCATTCTAGATAACCCTGTTATCAGCTGTGTGATACATACACCTGTCTATAGCGGCCACTCTAGACAACCCTGTTATCAGCTGTGTGTTACATTCACCTGTCTATACAGACCACCCTGTCTATAGCGGTCACTTTAGGCAACCCTGTTATCAGCAGTGTGTTACATTCACCTGTCTATACAGACCACCCTGTCTATAGCGGTCACTTTAGGCAACCCTGTTATCATCAGTGTGTTACATTCACCTGTCTATACAGACCACCCTGTCTATAGCGGTCACTTTAGACAACCCTGTTATCATCAGTGTGTTACATTCACCTGTCTATACAGACCACCCTGTCTATAGCGGTCACTTTAGGCAACCCTGTTATCAGCAGTGTGATACATACACCTGTCTATACAGACCACCCTGTCTATAGCGGCCACTCTAGACAACCCTGTTATCAGCTGTCTATAGCGACCACCCAAGACAACGTTTTTAAAATATATTCGCACTCGGGTAAAACCCGGGCGTTGCCCAGGCCATTCGTCTAGTTATTGAATAAGAGCATATGGGATTACTGAAAGAGGCTGACATGTAAATAAGTTTAAATTTTGTTTAAAATCGGCCAACAAAGGTTGACAACATTCTGCGCGTAACGATTTCGTTGAGAGAAAACACTAAATAAATAATAAATAAATAAATAAAAGTTACATTTAAAGCCGATTTGAAAAATATTTACAAAAAAAAAAATGCAATGAATATTCATCTTAAAATTATAATATTTGACCGATTCCCCGTTAATACGTTGTTTAAAGAAAAAGAAAAGAGGGGAGACAAATAACATAGTTTTATTGACATACCGTCAAAATATAGACAAAAGTGCACAGTCCGTACTATTCAAAAAAAAAAAGAGAGAGCGAGAATCGAAAAGTGTAAAAGAGGAATGATCTCATTCCAGAACACTTGACTCAAATATGTAATTTACATGGAAGCGATCAATTTAGGATTTGTGTACTTTTTGTGGCGTGAGTCATATGACACCGCACGCAACAAATCTGGCAACACTGAGGATTGCTCAACAGTAGCACGGGGGTGGATGGTCATTCCCCTAGTAGTGTTTATTGGTCCGAGACACGGGTCAACTCGTGTTGTATTCTGCACGTTGAACGTTTGTAGCGATGTAACCGATTGTTTCATGGAGATAGTACATACTGATCGTTAACAAAGACACAGTAACTGTTGTACTGTTCAGTTTGTTCCAGCAATCACATTTAACTAAGACAGACAACTACGAACCGTTAGAAAAGACACGGTAACCGTTGAACTGTTAGGTTGGTTCAAGACTTCACAATGGGCTCAGTCAGACAAGTATGAACTGTTAGAAGAGTCACGGTAAACTTTGACTTGACGATTTATTCAAGACTTCCCTATGGGCTCAGTCACAAATACGAACCGTTAACAAAGGCATAGTAACCGTTGATATGGTAAGTTTGTTCAAGCCATCACAGTTAGAGCTAAGACAGACAAATACGAACCGTTAACGAAGACATAGTAACCGTTGACCTAGCCGGTTTGTTCAATCCATCACTATGAGCTCAGACAGACAAGTATGAACCGTTAGAAAAGAAACGGTAGCCGTTGACTTGGCGGTTAAGACTTCACAATAGAGAGCTCAGTACAAGTATGAACTATTAGAAAATACACAGTAAGCGTTGACCTAGTTGGTTTATTAAAGCCATCACAGTTAGTTCAGACAGACAAGTATGAATTGATAGAAGAGATACAGTAACCTGTGACCTGACAGGTTTGTTCAAGACTTCACAATGGACTCAGACAGACAAGTACAAGCAGTTAGAAGAGTCACCGTTGTGCCACTACCTGCCGATAGTTGGAGCAGAGACAAAGGTTACTTTTACGGGTTATCACACAAAAATCAATAATCTAGGGCCTACTTTGAAAGTAACTTAATACACAAAAAAAAAAAAAAAACGTACACTCAAGAGTACAATACCAACAACAAAAAGGAGATAAATAAAAAAAATTCACGATTTGTAAAATAAAATAAAACAGTACTTATTTTTTATTTGCAGCGTTGATAAGGAGCGGACCGGGGTTACACAGGGATGCGAAGAGATCCCCAGGACACGGTAAACCACGTAGAAAAACACTTTAAGTGTCTCCACACCAATTTTCCACGCTCTTGGCCCCCCTCGCATTCCCTTAATCCCCTCTTATATACAGACATGGCCACATTCGTCCAATGAGAAGGGGTGAGAGATTGGTTCACCAACAAACGAAGACAACATTCTTCTAGCTAAAAACTGATTTAAAAAACTGAAAATGTCAATATAATTTGATAGCAGTATAACAACTAAACCGACAAAACAGTTCGCTACGTATGGCGAAACCACTGGGAGGGTTCACCATCGATGAGCCATGCCCTCCCCTGTTATAATTTTTTACCGTTGAAGCCAAACATTGAAGAAATTCTGCTGGACAACTGAATAAAGGTGCAAATTTTCTATAAGTAAATACCCCCCATATAAAGTCGGGGAGCAAACAAACTGTTGCGATATTAATGACATATTCTAAGAATCATATAATGAGTTTTATAATCGTAACTAAATCTAACACAAAGATTTATTGATAAAAAAATATTGATACAAGGGATTTTTTTATTAAACACCAAGATTTAAATAGGTAAATTCTAGAATGGTTTAGTTTCTCTCTCTCTCTTTCTCTTTAATTTTTACTAAAGAGTCTTCTCTAAAGAAAAAAATTAAACTTAATTGAATGCCACACCTTTATTTTTACCTAACTTGCATATTTACCGTGAAATTCTATTTTCCGCTGTTGAAACCTTTACCCGTTTAAATCAAGATTCGAATAATGTACCTCCTTACTAGAGATGTTTACTTATATTGTATTCTGAGGTTATTATCTTTATATACTTGTAGTAAATCCATATGCTGATTTTTTAAAGAAAAAAAATGCAGTAAATATGTATATATTGCATAAGAGAAAATAAAAAAGTATGTAAATATAAAAGGATAGATATATGTGGTGGGGCTGATGGGAGACAGCGTGTTTGTCAAAATAAAGGCTTATCTTTTATGGTGTCTGAGATTTGATGCAACCAATAGAAAGATAACACGACAATACCGAAATGTGACAACCTCATCTACTGCCACATTTGGGGCTCTGAAGGGAATTCTTTAAGACTGTACTCCCCTATATTGTGAACTTGATTTATAGAGAGATACACTGGAATTGTGCATAGTTGCACATACCTCCGATATATGTATATTATTTAATCTAAAAATTCAAATATATTTTATTTTCACATTCATTGACTATTCTACATTTTTGACCAATAGTTTTAGAATATGCCACATTTTGTATTAATTGTTGTAAATATGTATAATTAACGTACATAATTTTTAAATTCGCTAATATAGGATTAATTTTATAAATTCTATATAAACTGTGTGTTTGTTTTAGAATTTTATTCAAGTAATTGAGAATAAAAAATACTTGATTGTATATAATTATTTTTTTTATTTTCTTTTATCACGACTGCACCTTCAATTCTTTATCTTTATAAAAACATATAATTGATAACATCATAATTCGAAACTATTATAGACGCGTATGATTCTTTTTAAATTTAAATCCACCGCTGGGAGGGTTCACCACTGATGAGCCAGGCTCCAATTAATTTTCCATTGCAGTAAGGACAGTAGAAATTGTTTATTTTTAAAAAGAATCATACGCCTCTATAATAGTTTCGATTTTTCATAACAGATGGCGCGCTAATGTATCATATATGTAAAGTTGGAGTTTTGGATTAAATTCGTTAATTGAATGGTTTAGAGTAAGGGGATACGGGTCAATGATTGGTGGAGGTTGGTGATGGATGGTCTTCAACACCAAATGATTGATGGAGGTTCAGTTAAACGGTAAAGTTGGAACAAAAATGGCTCCTAGGTCTGATTCTGGGTTGAACTACACCCGCATAGTAACTTAGAGCTTCTCTAATGGTTAGATTGTCCACTCTGGTTTATCAACGAACCTTTATGACTACTGTATGACAGGCTGTTATGCTTAAAATAAACATCATTCTATGAAAATAAAAAGATAATTGAATACGCGATTCTTTTCTAGTCGTCATATCCTAGTTTTTGAAAGTTTACAACTTTTAGAGAAAAAGGTAAAAAAATATTTATATTATATATATAACCAACGTTGTTCAAGTTCATTTTATCTGCCTTTAAACTATTTTTCAAAAAATATAATTATTTGACCACCGATTTATCTGTACTTCTATGACTTACTCTCATTCGATTTTTTTTATTGACTATTTTTGCGTCTTTAGCTCGTGCCGTTGCCATGTTACCAGGCTGACATTTTGGCGATACGAGAATCTATATAATCACAGAATATTTTGTTTCAAAATCGAATCCTAATCTGTGATAGCTCGATCGAAATTGGGGGAAGTTTCGTTTGGTTTTCCATTTGGGACAGTAAATTGACCGGGTTGTCAGATCGCGTATTTAAAATTCACAGACAATCTTTTTTTTTTTTATTCAAATGGTATTTTAAAAAAAGGTCGAAGGTTGAGAGAATATCTCCATTATTTTACCCACAGAAAATATTATTTGTGGTACACCTATCCCCCGATTTACACGGTACTTGTTTTACACGTTTTCGCTTTTACACGGTTTTCCAAATAAGTTTTTTTTTTATCACACTATACTAAATGCTACTGTGATTGAACACATGCGCTGTGTACACATCTCACGAGGAATCCCGAGCTTATGTGCTGACTACATATTTTAACCTGTCAATGCATTTTATTTTCATTTCTGTGTACACCTATCCCCCGATTTACACGTTTTTCTCAGGAACGTAACTACCGTGTAAATCGGGGGATAGGTGTATTTTGTTACACAGCAAATTTATCACTTTGTCTATCTTTTATTTTATGCAAATAGTGTGAATTATAGAACGACATTTGAAAATTATCCCGCATGTGTTTCTTTTGAACGAAAAATCGAAATTTATTTTAAGGGGAAATAACGATTATTTCTAACCTTAGGGATGAAGTATGAAAGGATGGATTGTGAAGAGTAATGATAAACGGAAAAAAATAAAGTGTCCAGGGATGGGAATCGAACCCACAGTGTTCCGCTTAGTGTGAATTATGTTAATCAAAATATATTTCCAATTATCATCCATACCTTTAATCTTCCCTTATTTTTCTACGTGGAAATACAGTATAAAGATACAACTTTATTTAATAGGGTAGAAACACAATAGAAGCGATATTTTTCTTTTAGAAGATAAAAATTCTTCTCTATAGAAAGTAACAACAAAAACAATATGCAAATAACCCGTAAGTATGTATATATGATACGTATATATATATATGATAGAATATTAGTATTTATAAAAATAAACTTTATTAACATCATGAAACGCGATATCCCAAACTCAGGGATATTTGCGTCAATACCTTTCACTGCATCACAGCAATTCGGCTATATACAATCCTGTTCAATTCATTATTTACATAATTTAACTAAAGAAAATTGTCTAAATCTATTTTCCCTAAAATCTTGGAAAATTGGGCACTCCAGAAGTAGATGTCTCGCGTCTTGAATTTCACCTCCGCAGAAGCATCCTGGTTCCTTCACCGCGCCGATAGTTGCCATATTAGTCTTTATGAAATATTCATTATTTTAAGGACCGCTAAAGGCTTCTTTGTCCGAAAGCTTCAGATAAGAATTTAATAAAAGCAATTTGAAACGGAGTAGTTTATCGTTTTTAAAACCATTTTTGACCACTTGATAAATTGCATTTGCCCTCCTTCTAGTGAGTAAAACAAAACACACAACAACAAATAATTTCTGCAATGAGAGGGGGGTAAATGTCAGAAGAGCTTGGCTCATCAATAGTGAACCTTTACTCACAGCGGTTTAAACAATCCATTACTACAGTCAGTCTGTCTTGTGGAGACTAATAAAACTGCTGAGAGGGTTTACCATTGATGAGCCAAGCTCTTCAAAGAAATTTCATCTCTCATATTACAATAAGGTATTTTTATTGTTGTTTTAACCCCAATACACACACAACACACACGTTGTGCAAGCCACGATAATCATGGTGGGTAGTTAATGACTGTTTTTACTGTAGATGCACCACATATCTGCATATGTAGAAAGCAGTTCGACTTTTGTACTTACAAATGTGCAGTTTGGTTACTTTCACTCACTGCTGGGGTTGGATTTTTGCAAGAATTGGGAGAAGTAAGGTTTGCTAATAAGTAGTAACGTTTTCTTTTATAAAAGAAATACACTGATGGTCGTCTATTTTTTTTTTTTTTTTAGAAGAAGAGACAAAGACAATTTTGTTCACACTTGGTTATCTTGTGTGTCTTCAATAAAGCTCACTATGTATCAAACCTTACAGTCTTAATCCCGATATAAATGCCAAAAGGTACAACTTCCTTTAGTTTTTTTCCACGAGTGTATATAAATATGCAATTATTATTTATGTAAATCACACACAATGTGTCCTAAGGCTGGTCTAAGCTCCCCAATAAGTCTCCTTCATAATGATCGATCCATATCCATATGTTACAACTAGTATTAAGTCCTTTTCTTGGTTTCACTTGACCCATAAAGGTAGAATATAATCGCCATATTGAGATCTGGTTTCTCCAATGCATAATTCAATCATTCTTTTTAGTAGACTATCAGGCATACATAGCAGGCATCAACAAGTATACGAAACCTTAAAATGATATAAAAGGAATACCATTGTTCTGGAAGAGTTTCTAACATCAAGAAAGGATAGAAGTATAGCTACATTTTGTGGCAGCACAAGGTTTGAATATTAAGTCACGAGGCGGCAGCATTCTAAAGAAAGTCTGCTTGCACATGTACCAAAGAATGCTCTGTTCTTCTATTTTGGATAACGAAGACACAAAACACAAATATAAATTTGAAGCAAGTATTTCTACTGTCCTCAAATCTCTCTCTCTCTCTTTAAGTTTAATTTTTTTTAAATATATATTAACCCTAAATAATTTTATATGAAAAAACAATAGAAAAAAATATATATATAAGTGGGTCAGGTGTTGATATTAAAAATAAAGAAGGCATCTCCTGACCACGAGCACATGTGCTTTTTAGATGGCAGAGCACCATCTAGTGGAGCAAAAATAAACTAAACGTTTATTTAGCTTGCTCCGTGATATTTGGCCAACCCAATTTCTTGATAAATCAAGAAAAGCCATCCACGAACGCGTTTCGCGCTGTTGGCGCTCGTCAGCGTGGAGTAGGCTGTAACCACAGCGCCCAAAAAGATTTTTTGGTCCCAGAGGCTTCCTGAGAAATCAAGAAATTTTGTTCTGCCATCTAAAAACACATGTGCTCGTGGTCAGGAGATGCCTTCTTTATTTTCAATAATTTTATATGTACGATAAATAAATATGTTTCAATCTCTCTCTCTCTGGGTTTATTTATTCATATATTTATCATTATATAATCGTATTTATTTATATTTATTCTGTATTTAACCTTATATAATCTTATATGGACATTGTAATAAATCAGTTTCAATCTCAATCTCTCTCTGGGTGGCCCCACGAATAAAGACTGTATATATATATATATATATATATTATCAATTATTTTATCTATTTATTTATATATTTATCATCATATAATCATGTAGCTTGAGGAACTACACTACTATGCGACTTGATTTACATCAATGTGAAAATTAATAAGTTACTTTAGAATATAACTCATTGTAAATAGCTCAACTTGATCAACTTTCTCTCTCCACGATACTAATTATTACAGATAACTTCATTAAATCAACTTCCATCATTGCTTAACATATTGTAAATAACTACCTTGCGATTTCTTCTATCTGCTATGTTGTTGCTTATTTGTTTAATGTATATGTTTATTCAATGCTCTTTTTCTTAATTGTTTATTTTCTTTTTGATAATTCTGTTACCCACTCTACTACAATTATTGTAAATAGTTTTCACGTGCAATTATCCAGATCGGATATAGCGTGTCTTGTTAGCAACTGGGTAAATAAATATAATCTTATTTAACACATAGCAATAACGCGCCATCTATACATATAAAATGAAAGGATTTAAAAGCACGAATGTTTCTTTTATACATAATATTTGAATGTAATTCTACTGTCCTATAGGCTTATGTCCATAGTTTTCTTGAAAACCATTTCTAAGATTCCATCCTTCAGTGCTGCGTATATAAGCAGAATCGTCCAATACAGTATTAGATCTTTGAGAAGCGGTCTGGTGGATTAAATTGGCGAAACCGCTGGGAGGGTTCACCACTGATGAGCCAAGCCCTCCCAATATATTATTTCATCGCAGTAAGGGCAGTAGAAGTTTGTATTATGTATAAAAGAAACATTCGTGCTTTTAAATCCTTTCATAATCTTATTTATTCACATTTATTCAATTATGTATTTCACCTTATGTAATCTTATATGAACATTGAAATAAAGTAGTTTCAATCTCTCTCTCTCTCTCACTAATTTATATAGTAGAACCTCTCAGTAAAGGTCACCTAGTTGCAGGACAATACTGATTTTGTAGAGAGGTGTCCTCTTGTAGAGGTTCTTGTATTTAACCTTATATAATCTTATATTCAACTTTATTTCAACTTTATTCAACTGTAAATACAAACGGCGATGTCCCGCCAAGGACACTGGCGCCCAAAGGAAAGCAATACAAGAGAGAGAGAGAGAGGGAGAATCTATTAACATATGCTCAATGCATTTACCATATTCCTGAAATTGATTTCAAACAAGCATACTATATACATAGGTAATTTAGTTTAAACACATCTCAAAATAAAGAAAAAAGGAAAAAAATCATATATACAGCACATTTATATAATCTTATATGGACATTGAAATAAAGTAGTTTCAATCTCAATCTCTCTCTCTAATTTATATAGTAGAACCTCTCAGTAAAGGTCACCTAGTTGCAGGACAATGCTGATTTTGTAGAGAGTTGTCCTCTTGTAGAGGTTCTTGTATTTAACCTTATATAATCTTATATGGACATTGAAATAAAGTAGTTTCAATCTCAATCTCTCTCATTTATATAGTAGAACCTCTCAGTAAAGGTCACCTAGTTGCAGGACAATGCTGATTTTGTAGAGAGGTGCCCTCTTGTAGACGGTATATGGACATTGAAATAAAAAGGGGTTTCAATATCTATCTGTTGCTTAAAGAGACTATATCCATAGTTAACTTTGATTTTTCTAAGGAAGAGTGTGTTAAAGTACGGGATATAAAGCCTAACATTTTTCTTTTGCTTATCCCTAGTACACGTGGTACAGGCCATTATAATCATGGTGGGTATAATTAGGCGACTACTTTCACTGTAAGTGCACCACATGTCTACATATGCAGTTCGACTTTGCACTTACAAATGTGCCATAGCCCCGTTTGGTTACTTGCACTCGCTGGTGGGGTTGGACTTTTGCAAGAATCGGGGGCCATTGGAGCATTTTATTTATTTATTTTTTATCAGAAAAAAGTGCCCAATGCGGGAATCGAACCCAGTTCGTAGCGGTCGAAAACCAATGATTTAGACCATCCTTCCACCGACCCCCCCAAAGCCTAATATAATATTTGAGAGCGGTATGGAAGATTAAAGTAATGTTAGAAGTCACTACTAATAAGAATTCACCAAAAAGGATTCACCACTAATGAGTCACGCTATCCCATTATCATTTTTATCGCAGTAGAGTGGAGTAGTAAGATGTTTTATTTGTAAAAGAAAACAAAATCGCGCTCAATTTCTTACAAAGCAAACAACTCTAAAAAAAAAAAACAGTAAAAAAAAAAGTTTAAAGAGAACTTGGAGATAAAAAAAAAAGAAGCAGAAGATAAACTACTAGGTAGTCATACGCGCGCATGCGTGAAACAGAAACTTTCCCGCTATGAATCAGACTTCACTTCCCCGAGTCCATTTCCATTCGGCGAACCTCAATGTGACCTTTCAGTGGTGAAATATTTTGGCATGCTGCCAATTCTGCCTCATTCACAAGCCAGTTTGAGAATACGAGGGGGGGGCAAAGAAAACTCAAGGAAGAAAGAGCAATAAAAACAAAATGGTCGTATGGACTATTGCCAACCAAACGATCTCTCTCCCGCCTGTTGGTGGCTAGCCCTTCTTGTCTTCTGCAATCAAATAAGGCTTAACCCTAACATGGCAAAAGACGAAAATTGCATAAACGGAACGGGTTGCCAAATTCTTGTTTTTATATTCAGCATCTAAATGTAATATAAATATAATTATTTAATGTTGATTTTTCATATAAACGTTATAAACGAGTTTATATTTATGAATGCCATATTTACATATTTACATGATTCGAGCTCTTAGAAAGAAATGAATCAACAATTCCACAAAGGGAGGCGTGGAGAAGAGGAAATAGGATTTAACAACTCTCGATTTCTGTTGAAACTTTCCTCAGGAGGAAAAAAAAAAACTTTTTCATTTAATTAATTTTTAGACGAAAAATAAATCTTTTTTTTTTTTTTTTACGTTTTGTTTCCCATGAGATATTTCTAAAAACTGATGTTACATGGCATTTTCTCAGATCTTATTTTGCGTTTTCTAAGCAGAGATGATTAGGAAAATGTGTGTGTGTGTTTTTTTTTTAAAGGAAAGAGCTCTGACATTATTATCTTTTCAGCTTATGAATATTATTCTCCCGGGAAAACGAAAATTTAAACAAATATTTCGCAAATGTTTACGATGCTATTCTATAGCTTCCTCAAAAGATACGTATAGGTGTCGTTATTATGGTGTTCGAATGGGTAAAATCCTCTGTAATATATGTAAATAATAAACAAAATGGCTTCCATTGATGGATTTCTTGATTTATTCATATTTTTTAAAAAGAATCATAAGCGTCTATAATAGTTTCGAATTTAGATAACAGATGGCGTGTTAATACATCATAATATAATTGCTTTAATAAAAGACACATTTTGATTTTGCGGAAGAGCGATTGCCCGAAACATTTTATATAATTTATAAATGTATGTAATTCTACTGTCCTCAAAGCTTATGTCCATAGTTTATCTAAAATACCCATTCCAAGAGTCTAGCATCAGTATCACTATAAAAGGGTCTGGGTCTTGATCGCTTGATCTTGATCCCTGAAATGATCCCTTAAATATTTTTGAAGCCTGCGGCGCTTTAGTTGTGCTTGGTGCTGCCTTGGTTCCCTCAAAATCGGCGCGCACTCGCCCTCCTCTCCCCCGGGGTGCCCACGGCTCTGCCGGCGCCTCTCCAGCCCTCTCCTTGGCCCTCCACTGCGGCGGGCGCTTGGAGACACCTAATCATGAGTGATGCCTTAAAATGCTTATCCGAAGCATGTAGAAGGCAAAACAATTGTATGAAAAATGCAATATAACATAGTAGATTAAACTGGCGAAACCTGATGAGCCAGGCCCTCCCATTAAATTTTCCATTGCGATAAGGACAATAGAAATTGTTTATTTTTAAAAAGAATTATACGAGTCTTCAATAGTTTCGAATTTTGATTTATTCATATTCATCTCAAGCTTTCGGGTATCACAAAACCTTCTACAGAAGTGAATGATCCTATAGAAGGTTTGTGATACCCCGAAAGCTTGAATGAATATAAAATAAAATAAGAGACTCATCCTTGGAAGCCATTTTGTTTATTATTTATACGGTGTCGTTATTCCTTCAAAATCTACATCCCAACGCCATCTGTAGCCAATGGTGGCAACCAATCGCTAGAAACCACTTTTTTTTGGTTCGTCGTCGTATATGCAAATATGTCAGCGATCCTACAAACTTCAGTTGCTTTATCAACGGCTTTTTCCAAAATATATCTTTTAATCTTTTAACGAGAAGTTAAATAGAGATTTTCAAGTGAGTTTAGCTTTACAGTGTAGATATCCTTCAACGATTGGCTAATGTTCTAGTACTTTACTACTTCTCTCTCTCTCTCTCTTATGATGCAAATCAAAAGGCAACACATGTCCCATATGCAAATAAAAAGATTATGGATAACGCGTTTCGATAACATCAGAATTTCTACCAAGAACTCTGATGCAATCCCACAAATATAATCTCTCGGTGAAAGTAAAAAAAATCCTTATAAATGATCAATTCCTGATAATGTAATACATTAAGTTCAATAAATTTTTAATTTTTGATAAAAATTAAGTATTTTAAGAAGATGGTGGGTAAAACAAACGCATCAAGAAAAATGAGGTTTTTTCCAATAAAGGATTTTTTCCCCCCTTCAAAAAATGGGGTCGCGGGAGAGAAGGAAGACGCCAAAAATGGAGTCATTAGGACAAAAATGGGAGGAAGTCGCCAAGGACAGCAACGGCTTATGCAACTCGATTCTACTCTAAGCTGCATACTTCCCTCCACTCCGATATCACATTCTTGTAAGTTGTTTGCATATACATAAATAATTAAAAACATAATCGATTTGAGATGAAATTGAGATTCTTTGCAAACAACTTCTCTAAAAAATAGTATCAAAAAAGTGAAATTTTACTGGGAACAAGTTGATAAATTATGATAGAAGCATCTCTCCTGATCGTGCAACTAAAAGTTGCTGATGGCTTGCGCCATCTGTCGGAATAAATATCAACTAATTGTTGATTTCTGGAATAATTAAAAATAAACTATTGAATTATATTTATTCCGGCAGATGGCGCAAGCCATCAGCAACTTTTTAGTTGCACGATGAGGAGATGCTTTTTTTTTCTTAATTTATTCACCTGATCCCAGTACAATTTTACTTTTGTACTATTTTTCAAATATTTATTTTTCTTAAAAATAGTTTATATATATTAGGTTTTTTTTTACTTACGTAGAGAGACCGAAACTAAAGTAATCGATTTAAAAAAAACTTTTACTTCACTCTCAGCCCATCTTTATAATATTGTTATATTATTATTATCCCTAGTACACGTGGTACAGGCCATGATAATCATGGTAGGTAATAGTTAGCAACTGCTTTTACTGTAAGTGTACCACATGTATACACATGTTAGAGAGTAGTTTGACATTTGCACTTACAAATATACAAGAATTCCTTTTAGTTACTTGCACTCATTGGTAGGGTTGGATTTTTGCGTGAATCAGGGGCCATTTAGGCAAATTTTAATTCATATAAAAAAAAAGTGTCCAAAGTGGGATTCGATCCTGGATCGTGGCATTCTGATATCAACGGTTTACATCCCTCGTCCACCGACCTCCTTTTACAATCCATTTCTCCTCAACCAGACAATAGATTGGTAGCTGGCAGTATTCCAGTCCTCTCTGAGCTATCTTTCTACGGCTTGTCTTGTGATGGTATCGTAGGGTCTTCTTTCTTCCCATCAAATTGTAGTCGATCTTTCTACGGCTTGTCTTGTGATGGTATCGTAGGGTCTTCTTTCTTCCCATCAAATTGTAGTCGATCTTTCTATGGCTTGTCTTGTGATGGTATCGTAGGGTCTTATTTCTTCCCATCAAATTGTAGTCGATCTATCTATGGCTTGTCTTGTGATGGTATCGTAGGGTCTTATTTCTTCCCATCAAATTGTAGTCGATCTTTCTATGGCTTGTCTTGTGATGGTATCGTAGGGTCTTCTTTCTTCCCATCAAATTGTAGTCGATCTTTCTATGGCTTGTCTTGTGATGGTATCATAGGGTCTTATTTCTTCCCATCAAATTGTAGTCGATCTATCTATGGCTTGTCTTGTGATGGTATCGTAGGGTCTTCTTTCTTCCCACTAAATTGTAGTCGATCTTTCTATGGCTTGTCTTGCGATGGTATCGTAGGGTCTTCTTTCTTCCCATCAAATTGTAGTCGATCTTTCTATGGCTTGTCTTGTGATGGTATCGTAGGGTCTTCTTTCTTCCCATCAAATTGTAGTCGATCTTTCTATGGCTTGTCTTGTGATGGTATCGTAGGGTCTTCTTTCTTCCCATCAAATTGTAGTCGATCTTTCTATGAAAATCAATTTATAAAAATAAAGTTAGAATAAAAATTGAACTTCTACTCAAATTGTAAATCCCAGTTATATCGAGAACATCTATCAGTAGACCAGAGACCAACCGCATTTAATATTTAGGACTTCCTTTAATTACTTTTCGATTGTTCGTTTTAGATTTAAACGCGTTTTTTTTTTTTTCAATGTTCAAGGTTTTGTAGCAAACTTTTTCCACTTTTTCTCTTCTCCACGTATCTATATTGTTATGGATAGCTATTAACAGAACTAGCTCTATCCAATACAATTACCCCTCAAACCAGATCTTTCTCCTGCTTTTTTTACCTGGGACATCAAAGACTTTACACTTTCTTAAGTTGTAAGTGTATTTGAAAAGAAAAAGTCGAGCTTCAATAGTGGATTTTTTATAAGGTTGTCCCAAAAGTTCGTAACACCTGCAACAAATTTCAAAAATACACCTATCCCCCGATTTACACGGTAGATACGTTCTTGAGAAAAACGTGTAAATCGGGGGATAGGTGTACACAGAAATAAAAATAAAATGCATTGGCAGGTTAAAATATGTAGTCAGCACATAAGCTCGGGATTCCTCGTGAGATGTGTACACAGCGCATGTGTTCAATCACAGTAGCATTTAGTATAGTGCGATAAAAACAACAAAAAAAAACTTATTTGGAAAACCGTGTAAAAGCGAAAATGTGTAAAACAAGTACCGTGTAAATCGGGGGATAGGTGTATATCCATGTCATAATTTGTATATAATTAAATGCACCCCCGACCCACTATGTATGTACCATGTATGATTTTCAAAGATTTAATAAAGAATAAGGTAACTGGAGGAAAGCAAGTAGCAATAAGACATAGGAAGTAGGCCTAAAGCTGGCGCGACTATTCTTGGCACCCCCGTCAATATTGCAGGGGCAAAGACCGGACGTATCTAGTGACCGCAGAAGTTATAAATGTTAAGCTAACGCCCAATATTTCCGGCAAAGACAGGACGTATCTAATATCCGCCGAAGTTATAAGCGTCGAGCTACCCAACACTTCCTGGCGAAATCGGATATATCTTCCGGCAAAAGCAACACCAAAGAAAACCGCCGGGCCAATCAGAAGACAGTACCTAAATAGGTCGACCAATAGGAAAAGATCATGTGACATCTCTCGACCAATCAAAAAGAAACTGAGTCTTGGTGTTAAATCGAAAAGCAAGAATGGTCAGTTGTTCACTCGTTCTCGCCGAGTTCGGACCTAGTAGTGATTCCGCTTCCAACAAGGTGACATCTACTCTCGAGACCTCTCTCCCTCTGCTCAGCTCATAGCTAAGTACAATCACCACCATGTGATCAGATAATTAACAATCAAAAAACCCTCCTAGATCTCTACCCTGAATCAAGCGAAGCATCCTTTGCGAAATATTTCGCCATGAAGCTCACTGGACAAGCCAACTTAGAGACCTACTACCGGGAGAAAACCGCCATGGGATTGCAACTAGGACTTCCACAGGAGGTGATTCTCGAGACGCTGACAGAAGGACTGCCATTCAACGACCAGTGCCTAGTCCGCGTAGTACCTCCCGAGGACCTAGGAGAGTGGTTCCGACTGGTACAGCGGATCCACGGCCCCAGTGTACCGACAACACGACTCAGAGAAGATCAACCACCCACAATGTCGGGTCCGTATCACAGCACACCCCGACGCCCAGGTGCATGGAATGCACCTCTTCCGCCGTCCAACTGCAAGTTCTGCGGCGCGAGGCACTGGCACAGCGAATGCCGACATCAAGCAGTCCCGAGCCCCAAGCCAACCAACTCAAGCCAAGACGTCCCAGCCGAGCAGCCCTTTCGAAACTAAGGTAGGCACCCCCCCTATGGCGTCAAGAATTGACTTTGAACTCTTATCTAACCCTACCTACCCCTTTAACAATGTATCTAAACATGTACCAAATGAATGCAAGCACGGGCTAGACCAAAACCTGTCCCAAAGGACTCGTACAGCACACAAAGCTTTCACACATGGAAACCCTTGCCTGCATTCATTGCCCAAACCTCAAATATTTACATGCCACCATTCTAATCTCACACCACGCAACTTTTCATGCCCACAACATATAAAGCCACCACGACTTCAACCTACAATTCCAATAATGCCCAAAAAAGTGTCCGTACACCGACACAGCTCACCCACTTACCACGCAAATGTACCTCACAACATACACGCACCCATACGTCACCACGCAACAAACACGCACAACCCGCACAACAAACGCAACACGCGCGCCAAAAGACAACAACAACAAACAAGCGCATGCACAACCGTTAAGAATAATACAATCAGCCCGTCTACACAAAACATAGAAAAAATTCACGCCACCAAACAACCACACAATCGAAAAACATTGCGATCTTTCCTAAAAGCTGTGAACGCCTATAAAGAGTTCATTCCGGACCACGCCCGCTTGCGGACGCCACTTGTCAACCTTCTAAAAAAGGATGTTGCGTGGGTCTGGAGTGACGAATGCCAGAAAGCGTTCACTAACCTGAAAGAAAGCCTTACCACACACCCCACATTATACCTTTACCAAGAAGGTCTGCCATGCCAGGTGTACTGTAACACCTCAACATTCGGCATTGCAGGCATTCTTAAACAAGTCTACCCTGATGGGAAGACATACCCAGTTCAACATTTCAGCCGCTCTCTGCGTGGTCACGAGCGAAATTATTCAGACTTGGAACTACAATGCCTAGCCATTGTGGAAAGTGTGGATAACTTCCGCGCCTGTCTAATGGGCAGAAAGTTTACGATACTTTCTGACCATCCTGCATTGCAGTGGTTGAAAGAGATCAAAGCCCCGTCAGGCAGATTGTTTCGATGGAGGTTAAGACTGTCAAGATACGAATATGAGGTCCGTAGCATAAATGGAGTACAACAATATGAAACGGGCGTTGTAACTCGTATCCCATTTTGTGGCTTTCTAGATGCGCCACTCATAAATAGCCAACAGTCTTCTCCACCGGGAAAATCTCGCGTGACTATGGATCACAATAAACTGCGCACCGTCTCCCGAAAAGGAGTACTTAAAACTATAGTCCCAAGTTCACTTACAACCAGACTTCTTAAGTCCGTACACACACAACACCACCACCCAAACATCTCCAAGATGACGAGACTCATCTCGTCACAATATTATTGGCAGAACATGACACAAGACATCGCAAAACAGGTAAAAACCTGCCCCATCTGCCGATTCGCTAGAAGAATCGATGAATACAACCAACCTTCACGTAAAAATACCGACACAGGCCCCAAAGCAAAACAGAATTCGTACATAAAGCACAGCGTACACACAACACAAACAATGCCAAAATTACACCACCCGCGTCAGAGAAACAATCACACAGCTCAACCTAAATCAATTACCACCGACATATCGCTAATAAAACCATTAACGATCAAACAGGAGAACTGCGAACCTACCAATCATTTAAATTCTACAATTAATAAGGTTCAGGCAAATATTTCAGAGTCCCCATTTACAAAAATCTGGAGGAACATGGGGCAATACCCTATTTTTCATCTGATTTTCATCCTTTGTTTGTTAGTTCTACCATACAAATGTATCCCAATTTTATTCCTTAATTATTTATTTATCTATACCATGTCCGCTCATAAAATTTTCGAACTACAAGAGGCAGTTTTTAATTTTGGACAGGCAGTTTTTCATTGTGGACAAGCAGTTCTTCATTGTGGACAAACATTTATAAAACTTCTCATAATTTTAGGAACCATCTTCGCAGAAAATCTAAATAAACTCCGAAGAGATAGAAGTAACTGAAAGATAACCAACCAATGTCGGAGAAGTCACACTCCAAAAACAAGATCTGAGCCGCACCAAAAAATAAATAAGCGGCAGGAAGTGAGAATTTTGAGACACCGCGACAGGAAGTGTAATCCGCGGCGATAAATTCGGCCTATGCAAACAAAGCGGAGCGCCTCGTCCGATCTCCAATTTCATTCCCTCTCTTTTGCCCGACACACCCCACTTCCGTATCTCTAATTACAATGAGAAGGTCCCCTATTGAGGTCAACTGGGAACCTCTCTATGCCACCGATTTTGAATTCCAGTTCGAGTCTACATATCGATTTTTACCATCCAATTCCACATCCACAAGACAACACATAGAACTCGCTCACACATTTCTTACACAACAGACTTCTAACATTTTTTCACAACACACACAAAGACAAAAAATTACACATAAAGGTTATATAGATTTCCATGTCTCCTGTACACATAGCATAAACGCACTTGAGGGGTAGAATCACGTTTTCACCTAAGTGTCGCTACAGATGAGACAAAAAATTTATAGGGCATAATTGAGCAATTAAAACATTTATAGGGCATGTAGATACACAAAAGGGTTCAAAACAATACACCTTATTTTTCATATTAATCATTTTCATTATTTTCTCTCAATTAAAATTTAAATATATAATCAATTTATCAATTTATTCAACTTATTATCACTTTTAATCATTAATTATCATTTTTTTTTCCAATTAGTTTATATTATCATTTTTATTTATCAATTATCATTCTATTTACCATTTAGCTTATATTGCCATAACTCAATTATCAACGAAAACTCATTGATTTTCGGTTAAACTAAAAACATTAAATCATCCTTTGTTGTTGAAACCTTTTTATTTTTCATTTTTCTTTTTTTTTTCCAAGCACTCAACTTTGATTTCGCTCAACCACTTTTTATTTTTATTTGATTTCAAAATACCTTATGAAATTTTATTTTTATTTTTATTTTTGATTTCTCAAAAGCCCTAATAAAATTCCCTCGATTTCCATTCCCAATTTCGAGCTAGAATATGGTTAGGCATTTTTCCTTTTTTTTTTTCTCACCATGCACCAAGCATTCACTTTGATTTCTTCCAACTTTTTATTTTACTTTGATTTCTCAAAAGACCTTATGAAATTTCCTCGATTTCTTTTCCCAAAATTCGAGCAAAAAATTAGTTAGGCATTTTTCTTTTTTTTCATCATGCAACAAAGCATTTTTTTTTTCTCACCATGCAACCAAGCATTCACTTTGATTTCGTCCAACTTTTTATTTTTATATTATTTTTGATTTCTCAAAAGCCCTAATAGAACTCCCTCGTTTTTATTTCCAATTTCGAGTAGAAATCAGTTAGGCGCATTTTCTTTTCTTTTTAATCCACTATGTACCATAGCATTCATTTTGATTTCTTACAATTAAAAAAAAAAAATTTTTTTGATTTCTATTAATTATACTCAACCTATATCATCAACACCATTCTATTTTACTTCTTATATCGCCACCAATGCTTGTATATAAACTCTCAATACCCACAACTAATTTCCCCACAAAATTATTTTTCACTTTACAGAATTCTCTCAGGCTAACCCCTTCTTGAATTCTTCACATGTAGGGGGCGCATCTGTCATAATTTGTATATAATTAAATGCACCCCCGACCCACTATGTATGTACCATGTATGATTTTCAAAGATTTAATAAAGAATAAGGTAACTGGAGGAAAGCAAGTAGCAATAAGACATAGGAAGTAGGCCTAAAGCTGGCACGACTATTCTTGGCACCCCCGTCAATATTGCAGGGGCAAAGACCGGACGTATCTAGTGACCGCAGAAGTTATAAATGTTAAGCTAACGCCCAATATTTCCGGCAAAGACAGGACGTATCTAATATCCGCCGAAGTTATAAGCGTCGAGCTACCCAACACTTCCTGGCGAAATCGGATATATCTTCCGGCAAAAGCAACACCAAAGAAAACCGCCGGGCCAATCAGAAGACAGTACCTAAATAGGTCGACCAATAGGAAAAGATCATGTGACATCTCTCGACCAATCAAAAAGAAACTGAGTCTTGGTGTTAAATCGAAAAGCAAGAATGGTCAGTTGTTCACTCGTTCTCGCCGAGTTCGGACCTAGTAGTGATTCCGCTTCCAACAAGGTGACATCTACTCTCGAGACCTCTCTCCCTCTGCTCAGCTCATAGCTAAGTACAATCACCACCATGTGATCAGATAATTAACAATCAAAATCGCTCCGCTCTTCTCAAGCTTTCTTTCCTCCAACCCAGTTGCCTTTTATTTTCAAACCCCATCACGTGTCCTGATTATTCCTAACTGTGTGCTTCACTTGCCACTCAACGACTGCGTTTCAACCAATCCTCACCATTCAAATCAAACAACAAGAAATTCCGCAACGATATTGTCACATCCATATAATAAATATATTATGAATATAATGTTTTGATGTTGGAATGATAAAGAATTGGAGGTGCAGTCGTGAAAAAGGAAAGATTAGTTATTTACTTTTCAAGTAGTTTTTATTTTCAATTACTTGAAAAGAGAATTACACATTAATTATTTTTCACAGTAATATAGAATTTATAAAATGAATTCTATATTCGTGGATTAAAAAATAGGTAGGTTACTATAGTATAGGTAACTATACATATTTACAACAAATATTCAAAGTATTCTAAATCTATGGTCAAAAATAAAATAATAGTCAATGATGAAAATAAAATACATGTTTTTAAAAAAAAAAATATTTGCATTTTAGATTATATAATATATATCCAAATTCAATTTTTTGCAAGTGTTCGCGAACTTTTGGGACAACCTTGTAACTATAGTTGAGGCGTTATTGTCCTATGTATGTATATATGGCAATCGCTAAGAACTTTCATCACTGATCGGTCAAATCCTTCCTTTTTTTTCCATCTCCAGTTCATTAGTTGCAGAAGTTTGTTTCTTATTAAAAGAAGTAGATGTATTGAGTAATTCACAATCCTCAAAAAGCAAATGTACAATGTGTCACAACCACACACAGCTTGACTTTAGAAACAGCCATGGAAGTTTGGAAATATTTCTGACAACAATCGCCGGATGTTAGAAGAATGAATAGAGGTACAGGTTCCCACCTCGCTTGCCAACCGATGATTCGACGCCACATTTCACGCCATTTGCATATTTCCTCCATTCCTGCTCTCCTTTTGTTGCCGCAAGCTCTACATGTCTTCTTCTTCTTTCTTATCTCTACTCAATCATATTAGGGTATCAAAACTGTAGAGTTTGAGATGGTGTCTGCTGGGGATGAGTAGAGCTCATCAATGGATGAGCCAATACAGTCAACGATGTGGTTTGGGGTTGCAGGTTGAGAATTGACTTAGTACATAGATCAAGCCTGTAGAGCTTGTTGATGGTGTCTGCTGTGGATGAGTAGAGCTCATCAATGGATGAGCCAATACAGTCAATGATGTGGTTTGGGATGGCAGGCTGAGAATTACACTTAGTACATAGATCAAGCCCAGAGCTTGTTGATGTTGTCTGTTGTGGGGATGAGTAGAGCTCATCAATGGATGAGCCAATACAGTCAATGAAGTGGTTTGGAGTTTCAGGTTGAGAATTGCACTTAGTACATAGATCAAGCCTGTAGAGCTTGTTGATGGTGTCTGTTGGGGATGAGTAGAGATCGTCAATGGATAAGCCAATACAGTCAATGATGTAATTTGGAGTTACAGGTTGACAATTTCTCTACACGTGTCTCAACAATATGCAAAGTTGGGGAAAGGATAACAAATATGCTCCATTCTCTTCATACAATATTCACACCGTTTTAAATACACACACAACATGTAAAATATGTTATAAAACAATATTTCTTATTATCTGCCGATATATTGTGTAGCGTGGCTACGACAGAAAGTGGGGGGAAATATTGGAAATCGGTAGATGTGGTCCACATTTCCCAAATCTTTGTTTCTCTTTATTTATTTATTTGATAACGATTTTTGGTAAAATTAGTTTCGTCCGGCATATTTTTCAAATATCAGAAACATTGAGTGTCAAATAAAATACACTCATGGGGACAAAACTTAAGGAAGTTTTAGCATGTATATCGGGTTTCAGACAATAACTATGAAAGATATTTGATATACAGTGACCTTTATTGTAGACACCACGAGATAACCAAGTGTGAACAAAATTTCCTGTTTTCTTCTTCTTCAAAAAAAAAAAAATAATAAAGACGACCATCGACATTAAAGATTTTCCATTTCCTTAAGTTTTATCCATGAGGTAAAGTTGGATACAATAGAGGTGTCTTCATTAAAGAGTGGGACCAAAAAAAATTAAACTATATTAATTTGAGTGGTTTTTTTTTCAGTAAAATTTCTTTTACCTCAATAATGTAATGATAAAATAATGGGAAAGACCTGGCTCATCAGTGGTGAACCCTCTCAGCGGTTTCGCCAGTTTAATCTACCATACTGCTGCAATATTGTTATATCGAGCTGTTATGCCTTTATACCAGGTGCTTTGGAGGAATTCCTGGTACAGGGTCACAATTTGTTTAAACAAAAATCATTGAAGTCTCTCAAAATGCAAAAAGAAATATGGCCGCTAATTGCCGTGGGTGCTAAATGACAATTTACTGAGAAAATATTCATTTTTATAAAACGCCAAGTTTTACCGGCGTGAGAAGAAGCGATGTTTACATGTGTTAGGTGACAAATATTGTTGTTCACACTTTGTCGCTGACAAATTTAACAACCGATGACAGGGGGGGAAGCCAAATATTTCATCGACCTGAAAACCTAGTTGTTCTCAAAATAGAGGGGGGGGGGGGGGTGGAGTAGTGTCCGGGGAACAGGGAGAACAGGTAATTAGAAAAATGTCCTTACTCGATTAATTCGAACGAAGTATTTATTGGAATATCACACGTAAACATCACAATACACAAGAAAAATAGACACTTCGGCCAGTTAGAGTTTTTTTTATTTTCTCAACGTTTCGACAAAAATATTTTGTCTTTCGTCAGGAGAAATGAATTAAAATAAAGCATTTGGCAAGGCACTAAAAATTGTTCAAACAACGCCAGTAAAAGAACAATTTTAACGCCTTGCCAAATGTTTTATTTTTATTCATTTCTCCTGACGAAGACAAAAGATTTTGTCGAAACGTTGAGAAAAAAAAAACTCTAACTGGCTGAAGTGTCTATTTTTCACAGAAATATGAATGCCGGCCAGGCAACCTCTATCTTCAGGACAATACACAAGAAGGAACTACACAGAAGAAATATGCAAATATCTACATTTGTCTATAGTTAGATATGTGACGACGGGGAATTTGAGATTATCTAAACTGATATACTTGATGTTACTAAAAAGACCCCCCACCTTAAAAAAGATGGAAAGGCTGTGTAGCTGAAACCGGGAATGAGCTAGGAATGGGGAATACCAAGGATAGCGATACTGTCTGATAATTGACGTAAAGACGACTCTACCTGCCCACATTGTCACCAGGTAGACCAAACTGTCAACCACCACAGACACCTACCACCTTCATAAGTTCCAAACAGCCACCATCCTAGGAATAAGTATATTTACTCTTGTACAGGACATTCCCAAGTACAGTACATCTGATAAACTGGATGTACACCATCAGATGTGAAGTCTCAACCCGGATAGATGGTGACTGTAGTACGTGGTGGCTCCAGGAATCCGGGTTACCTCAAGACAGAGATTAGTGTTTTTCTTCATAAGTTCCAAACAGCCACCATCCTAGGAATAAGAATATTTACCCCCGAAGACCTACAGAACCAAGTACAGTACTTCTGATAAACTGGATGTACACCATTAGATGTGAAGTCTCAACCCGGATAGATGGTGACTGTAGTACGTGGTGGCTCCAGGAATCCGGGTTACCTCAAGACAGAGATTAGTGTTTTTCTTCATAAGTTCCAAACAGCCACCATCCTAGGAATATTTACCCCCGAAGACCTACAGAACATTCCCAAGTACAGTACATCTGGTAAACTGGATGTCCATCATTAAACATGAAGTCTCAACCCGGGTTTACTTTAGTACGTGGTAGCTCCAGGAATCCGGGTTACATCAAGATAGCGAGAATACAGCTTATCTATTCAATACTATGTCAGGAAATTTTCATTCTTAAACCCGGAGTATCATCATTAGCTATCATTGACAATTTTCACGATCTCCTGCCTGACTCCGAGATATTTGATCCATTATGATTCATCTCGCTTTGGAAATTGCTGAACATATTTTAAAAACATTCCACCGTGTTTGATATTGTAGAAAATATTTTAAAACTTAATCAACCACTCTCTACAAAAAGTTTATTGTGGTCTGATGGCCTCGAGTCCAGTCGTGCGTAAGGGCTCTTTACAAATATTTATTTTGAAATGTTTATATTTGGAAGAGAAACGCCTGGTGAAGAATTCTTTAACTCGAAAGCTTGCCAATTATAATAAATTTGAAAAGAAACTTTTTTTCAGAGCTGATAACTCTCTATTTGAAATATTTTTAAAACAAGTATCAATATAGAATTTATAAACGTGTTTAAATTTTATACTAAGTGCGATTATAAGGCACGTCCTCTGTATTTAAGTGAAACCGCTGGGAGGGTATATCATTGATTAGAAAAGTAGGAAATTAAAAGCGCTAAATTGTTTATAGTCTTAAATACAAATAGGTAGACGGTATGTAAAACTAACATTTTGGTGTATTTAATGCGATTGGAGACTTTAAACACGTGGTCTTAAATTGGGAATTAATGATGTTTTTTTTTTTTTTTTTTTTTTTTTAATGTGGCCTTCGAACACGAGTAGCTGGCAGCCTATACAGGTGGGAGAACCCGGGTATACAGCAACAAGAGGGTTGCCAAGCAACAGAAATTGTAAGACTTCTCCACACAGAAGTACATCAGGAGCGGGGGTTGGAAGGAAGGAAGAGACAAGACAGACAGCCGTGATGTCTCAACAGCTGCTGAGTCCGCGGAATCTTATTCCATGTCAAGGCCGTCGTTGTTGTTGAATACCTCTGACGTAATCACACTTCCGCCCGCGTCCTTTCATGTGGCCACGACAGGGATTCTACGTGCTGCTGCTAGCCAATACTGTAGACACTCTTGTGTGTAGATATAAACTAATTTTACTGTAAGTACACCACATGTGTACTCAGGTAGATAACAGTTCGACTTTTCCACTTACAATTGTACCAGATATCCTTGTTTGGTTACATGCAATCAAACGGTGGGGTTGAACTCTTGCAAGAATTAGGGGACCATTGAGAAACAATTACAGTAGAACCTCCCTGTAAACGACACCTAATTGCAGAGCCAAAGTGTCCTTTAGAGAGAGGTGTCTTCTTACCGGAGAGTTGCTAATACAGTAGAATTTCCCTGTAAAGGACAACACCTAATTGCAGAGCCAAAGTGTCCTTTAGAGAGAGGTGTCTTCTTACCAGAGAGTTGCTAATACAGTAGAACCTCCCTGTAAAAGGACAACACCTAATTACAGAGCCAAAGTGTCCTTTAGAGATAGGTGTCTTCTTACCGGAGAGTTGCTAATACAGTATAACCTCCCTGTAAAAAGGACAATACCTAATTACAGAGCCAAAGAGTCCTTTAGGGAGAGGTATCCTCTTACCGGGGAGTTACTAAATAGCAAAAAAAGGTTATTTTGCAAATGAAAACTGTCCTTTGTAGAGAGTTGTCCTCTAGCGCGAGTGTCCTCATATGGAGGTTCTACTGTATTAATTAATTTATTATAAATTTTAAATATATTAAATGAAAAATAAAATATGGGATGTGTGAGGGAATGACGTTGTAACCAATGGCCCCACAATATGTCTGAAGAGGTGAGGCAAAGGGTCAACAACCATTTGAGAATGGAAGTGAGGCCCAAGTGGGGAACACGGTTCAGTTTAAAAATGGAGGAGATGAACGTTTAGAGAGATCAACCAACTGCAGAAAAACCTCCTATTTATTGCCAGAGGTGATGTGTTAGAACTTCCTGGTCGAACCCTGGCTGGAGGGTCAAGTACTATCCCACCCCTGCTGTCTCCCTTGTTTATACGTTGTAGTTAGATGAAGAAGGGTTTGCTCGAAAGCTTTCCTTTAATCAATTAAATAAAAGAGTTGCCACGCCTTATAATTGCTTTGTAATTTGTCCAAGAACCGTCCAATACAGTATTGGAGCTCTAAGAAGCGATCTGGTGGATTAAATTAGCGAAACCGCTGGGAGGGTTCACTACTAATGAGCAAAACCCTCCTAACCTATTGTAACAAGTATTTATTATTTTATTAGCAGAGTATTATTTTTTTATGTTTATATTTTCCTATACTCTGTACACTTCCTTCTTTGGCTTATATTTTGTTTATCACTCATAGTTTGTTCTTGCCTGAAATAAATTGTTGTCTCATCCCGAAGTTGGTCTTGCCTAATTTTCCACGTGGCAATATTTTTGCATTTCAGTAAGGACGGTAGAAGTTTGTATTGTATTTAAAAGAAACATTCGTGCTTAAACCCTTTTATTATTATTATATATATATATATGGCGCGTTATTGCTTTGTATTAACTTTATGTTGTAGAAAGAGAGATAGGAAAATATTTGTGTTAAAAAAAAACCTCTGAAGTGTGTGCCCTCTAAAATAAATGTTTGCCTTAAAAGTTCATAAAACGATCGGTTAGCGAAAGAATATCCGGTGATGGGGTAAAATAAAGAGAGAGTGGGTTTGATTGATGGCCGAATGTCCAATCATCGAGTAGGTGGTAGGCGGGGCTTAGCAAATATGTAACTTTAGTAGAATGCCTGCCGGCCTTGTTTAGCGCTTCTTTTGGAGCTTGGTGGCTGATAGGTTGCAAGTTATGGAAATCACACACAAACCTTTATTAAGACACACAGGTCTTACACTCCTTGGGGTTACAAGACGAAGAAACCTATGAAAGTGGGAAATATACAAAGGGGTAAAAATGGAGAAAGATTATATACACATGATAAATATATACAGATTATTATTTGAATGATCCTATGGAAAATAAGAATATGGATTTGGAAAAAAAAAATTGGAAATATGAATGGAAGAAGTGTAGAGCGAAAAGAGGAAAAAAAAAACAAGTTATGGAAATCAAGGTTATATGCAAATATGGAAAAAAATATTTTTAAACCTATCTCTATTTTAAAAATATATTGTGGCAAAGTATTTAATATTTTATTAACAGAGTATCAATTTTGATATTTATATTTTGTTACTCTGTAAACTTACCTCTTTGTTGATCTTGTATTTTTCATAATTTGTATTTACCCTAAATAAATTGCTGTGCCATCCTGAAGTTTATCTTTCCTAATTTTCCACGTGACAATATCAATTAATAAAAAAATAACTAAAATATCAATAATAATTATGTCACAGAATAATTATTTTGAATACTCTGTTGTTTATCATCATAAATATTTGCATAGTCATCAACCCTTACCATTCTTGCATATTATTACTTGTAAATTAAAATTTAGAAATAGTTTGCATTTTATAAATAAAGAATTTTTACTTAACTTTTGTAATACTCGTTATCACTACCGTGACAATATATATAAAGGCCACCCAACAGTTATCAGTTAGGAATCCTCTCAGTATTTCCTTCACAGTTTAATCAAAAGAAACAGTTTGAACTTATTTGCATATATCTTGGGGATAATGTGTTAGACGTTGTACCGTGAGTGAATGAAGAAATTCTAAGTAGAGAATGAAATAGGAAATTTTAAGTGACAATCTTACTTCAATATTATCTACATATTATAAAATGAAAGGATTTAAAAGCACGAATGTTTCTTTTATACATAATACAAACTTCTACTGCCCTTACTGCGATGAAAAATATATTGGGAGGGCTTGGCATATCAGTGGTGAACCCTCCCAGCGGTTTCGCCAATTTAATCCACCAGACCGCTTCTCAGAGCTCTAATACTGTATTAGGACGATTCTGCTTATATACGCAGCATTGAAGGATGGAATCTCAGAAAAGGTTTTCAAGAAATCTATGGACATAAGCTTATAGGACAGTAGAATTACATTCAACTTATCTACATACATTAGTATAAAATAATATTGTAGCGTAGAAATCAGGTCTTTGTATATCTGAAGATGTGAAAGTATTTATTGATGACGTCACGGCGACTAGTCGACAAATATTAACCCCAAAACTATCTACAGCTAGAGAATATCGAGAAAGCAAACTAGGCAACTAAATGATGATTTTAAAACGACATTTTAAAATTATTCCGCATGTGTTTCTTTCCAACGAAAAATCAAAATTTATTTCAAGGAGAAATTAACGACTATTTCCAACCTTTTGGGATGAGGTATGAAAGGGTGAATTGTGAAGAGTAATGATAAACGGAAAAATAAAAGTGTCCAGGGATGGGAAATGATGATTTTACAAATAATAAATCTGTTTCAAATATTTTCATTGAATAATTAAATAATAAATTATATTTCTTCGTCACAATATTCAGAAAGAGCAGGATTAAGGGGACACGTTCTAAGAGGGTGACGTAAGTCGAGGGACATGATACAGGTGACATTATTTATAGGTTTAACGACACGGTAGTCCTGTATTTCCCAACCCATCATCCCTAGGTTGCGTAAAGGTTTACTGACCGTTTCAATACCTCCTCACACATGTTAACCGACCACACATAATGTTCAGTTTCGTTTAGATATTGCTGCGTATCATGAGATGTATGTATCTTTTTTTGTCTCCTCTAAATTATAATATTAAAAATAAAGAAGGCATATCCTGACTAGGAGCACATGTCCTTTTTAGATGTCAGAGCGCTATCTAGTGTATAATGTTTAATAGTGTATAAATTATAATATGTTTATAATTGATTTAAATAATAATATAAATTAACTTTTTTAATTGATTAGGTATTTTATTACGACAGAGTGTTTTTTTATTGTTATGTATATTTAACACCAATGGAACTTCACATCAATTTGAAGATAGGTGTGTGAGGATAGAACAATTTAGGGCAAGAGCTACCGACGCGAAGGCTTACGAAGAAGACAACTATAAGGATACAACAAACAAAGTAAACATAGAAACTTTTAAAGGTATAACTATTCCATTATTTACTTTTAAAATTGACCTTTATTATGGAACCAGCTCTGGAAACATGTACAATACCAACAGCAGCATTGTTAGAAAGAGGAGACAAACCTCTTTAAAATTCCTGACTTCAACTGACCCTGTTGATAGACCTCAGAAATGGTCCCACTCCAGGGATACGGAGGAACTGCGTCTGTACTCATGTTAGAGTCGGCAGCAAAGGCTTCCATGTTAGGAACGGCCTCAAACTACAGGCAAAGTCAGACTTTCACCAAAGTATGCCTGGATCATGGTGCCATGATCAACGAAAGCTACACCCCATTCCATGAGACAATACCAATAAAAAGGAATTCAAGGTAGATTACCTTGCAAAGCTGCAACCTTGTGTAACAATATGAACCCTTTATTATATGCACATACGCTCATATAAGTGAAAAGTATTGACAAACTCTTACGAATCCTCTCAGTAGTTTCTTCACAGTTCAATCAAAAGACATAGCTTGAACTTATTTGCATATATCTTGGGGAGAATGTATTAGATTAGACGCTACACAGTCAGCGAACGAAGAAATTCTAAGTAGAGAATGAAATCAGAAAAAAATAAAGAAGCCACCTTCTAGAGGCTTGCTACATAATATTTTAGATGGTATAGCTCCCTGAAAAAGTGTAAATCCAAATTCTTGTTATGATTACGAAGATTCTGCCGTATTATAGGTCAGAACAACTAGCCAATAGCTGATGGGAAGGCGTTTTCCACTGTCTATAGGACACGACAACGTTGACAAACTCTAAATAAATGCTAATGTAGTCGTTGACCAATACAGTAGGGCGTGGAAGGACATGTGGCACACTACCATTAACCCTATAAAACACTACATAAAACCAAAGACATAGTAGGACAAGGTTGATTTTGGAAACCTAAAGGCCAAAGCTAGGGCAGGATAGAAGTCCTTAGCCAAAACTGGCATCTAGGTTATCAACCTGGATCTCTTTCCAGTTGGTCTCGAGGACCACGCCATCACCATCTCCTCAGCGGCGAAGTACGCCATCTACGTATATTTCGTGGATCACGAAATACGTGGTATCGCTGGAGACCCACTGGTGATTCTCCACCAAACTCTGCAGCGCTGGCAGAGGCGCCATATTCATTGTACATAGTGTATATAATCCATATTATATATTTTTTTTAAATAGTGCAGACTGTGCACTTTGCATGTATTGACAAGATGTCAATAAAATTATTTTAATTGTCAATTGTCTAGGTTATCAAGTCTTTTCGGGAAACCGCTCACTTTGCAAGAAAAAATATATTATAACGCCCTAGCCCCTGGGACGAAAATATATTTCTTCTACAAGAGAAATTTTATAAAAGAAGCGCTAACCCCTAGAGAACACTTCCACACATTCTCTTTCCCAAATTTTTCTGAATCCACCATCCTCCCAGGAACGGCGATTCTCAAACAGCTGAATAGTGCTCGGATATTCTTTAACTGTCTGCGTTAAAATAAATATCTCAAAAATAATAATAATTGAAACATTTTGTACGATTTTTTTTTTAACATTAATGAATTTTACACGATTTAGATTTTTTTTTAAGATAATAAATTTTAACTTATTTAGTAGTTCTTTGAAACCTAGTTAAGTATTTATAAAAAGAAAGAAAACATCGGTTCGAGAAATTTTAACAAATTTTATCGACGCGAAGCCAAAAAAGATTGAGAAAGATTACCCTATAAGGCACTCACTAGGGGGAAGGTACTGCCCACTTTAGTGATGTAGAAGAAGGAAAACTGATTTCAAATAGAGGACAGAAGGGGCCTTCAGCTCATCTAAAATATACAACTTTGATCATATAAACCTTCTTTCCCTAACTTATAATTTAATAAAGCATCCAGGGTAAAGTTTCTTGTAAAATTACGAATAATTTCTCACAATGAGTATATTTTTTTATTTAAAAACTGCTAGCTTTCAAGTGTAAATCGCTCTTCAACGGGCTTACTATAATATCGACTTTATCCCATCAGAAATATTTACAAAAACAAACTGAAAATTTTCAGTTATAAATATCCACGCTGCGCGCGTTTGTTTTTGTAAATATTTCTGATGGGATAAAGTCGATATTATAGTAAACCCGTTGAAGAGCGATTTTACGCTTGAAAGCTAGTAGTTTTTAAATAAAAAAGATACTCATTGTGAGAAAATATTTGTAATTTTACAACTTTTTTCACAATTTTATCATGAACAAAGTTTCTTGTACTATTTTATTTCTTTAGGTTTTGGGTTAATATGTCCTTCAACAGGAGCAACTAAGAGTATAACATACGTCGAGTGTATTTCGGCGTGTATAGTTTAAACAGGAAAAAACCCTTCTTCTTTACTTCCGGGCTAATTGGCCTAATGTGTAAGGTCTTCTAGCCCCAACATGGCTGCAGAACGCGAACTGGTGGCAAGGGATCCTAAGATCTGGCAGAGGAGAAGTCTTCGCAGGGGAGGAGAAAGCTTGGAGATGGCAGGGAAACAGCTCCTTGATGCAGGAAACAGGAAAAACCACTGGGAAGGTTTACAACTGATGTTGAGCCATGTTCTCCCAATTTACTTTTTATCATTTCAGTATAAGGACTATGGTAGAAATATATATTTAAATTATAGAAAACGTAGATTTAATTTTCTTTTACCATTAATTTCAAACATAAATTTAAAGTGATACAAAAACATTGAAAGATATATCTATATGGAAATATGTTAAGATAATAACGTATATAAATGAGATTTTCCCTCAAACAATGGACCAATCGAGATCCCACAAATGGTATATGCAAATAAAGCCCCGTACCTATTAAATCGAACCGCTATAGTTGCCATAGCAACCAACGTCATCAGCGGACGTTGCTAGCAGAACGTTCACGTAAACGTGAAACCGCCCATCGTTGAACTAGCTTTTCCCAGTTCCACGAATGTCTATAGAAATTTGAGACTGATCTATGCAAATCTAAACGTTTTCTTTACGTTGTTTATAAGTAATAGATTTAAAGCGTACGAGGATGCGTTTCTTATAAGTTTTAATACAGGCGAGCTTTCGGGTCAATAACCCTTCTACAGGACATCATATTTAAATAAACTTGCATCTTATATATATATCCATATTGAGAAAAATTAGCATATATACAAGAAAAACAAACGTATTAGCAAATTAGTAAGAAAAGTAACAGTAAGAAATATCCGCGTGCCCCGAGCATGCCAAGTGGGAAATCAAAAGAAGCTTCACGTTTAAGATACAATTCAATTTAAGGCAGCATGAGTAAAACAAGCCAAAATAAAACGTACTGGCAATGGTCACCTAAGGTACACTATGGCAATATTGCTTTGTATATATCAGGGATGTCTATGTGTCTATTAATACTATTATGACTTAAAGAGAGCAACGCCTCGACGACCAGTCTTTTGTATTTGCTCTTGATTCCTGAGTAATATGCCTGTGGGTGAGAGGTATCAAAAGAATGTCCTGTATGTCTAATGTGTTGCACTATGAGAGATCTAGGTTCACTGTTTCTGATGTTTCTGTGGTGTTCGTCTATCCTATCCTATTTCCGGACATCCAATTCACAGTAGAAATAGAAAACAATTGTTCCTTAGCTTTCTTAGATATCATGATTACAAAACAGAATTGCAGGCATATCACCAACGTATACTATAAGCCCTCCTTTCATCCCTCCTATATACAATATTCCTCATATTGCCCCCTCAGCCATAAAATTAATACTGTCAAAACCCTCTCGAAACGTATTTTTACACACTGCTCAACGTCTGAATTTAAACAAACAGAGACCCAAAATGTGGTTAATCACCTAATGAACTCAGGTTACCCCAGAAACTTCATTCTCCGACACTTTCACAATCCCCAACAGCAGCTAAACAGTCAGACTTATAGATCGACTTGCATCATCCCATACTCCACCTATAGTATCAACATCTCTAGACACTTAAAAAACAAGTACGGAATCCGCACCTATTATACCAACACTCCTAAATTAGAAACAATAGTTAGAAACCCCATCACCAGAAATAGTTTTCCCATTACCCTGCCATATCTTACAAACTCCGTGTATTCCTTAAAATGCTCAGATTGCAACAGTTTGTATATAGGAGAGACAGGCCGAAGAATCAAGGATAGGATAGACGAACACCACAGAAACATCAGAAACAGTGAACCTAGATCTCTCATAGTGCAACACATTAGACATACAGGACATTCTTTTGATACCTCTCACCCACAGGCATATTACTCAGGAATCAAGAGCAAATACAAAAGATTGGTCGTCGAGGCGTTGCTCTCTTTAAGTCATAATAGTATTAATAGACACATAGACATCCCTGATATATACAAAGCAATATTGCCATAGTGTACCTTAGGTGACCATTGCCAGTACGTTTTATTTTGGCTTGTTTTACTCATGCAGCCTTAAATTGAATTGTATCTTAAACGTGAAGCTTCTTTTGATTTCCCACTTGGCATGCTCGGGGCACGCGGATATTTCTTACTGTTACTTTTCTTACTAATTTGCTAATACGTTTGTTTTTCTTGTATATATGCTAATTTTTCTCAATATGGATATATATATAAGATGCAAGTTTATTCAAATATGATGTCCTGTAGAAGGGTTATTGACCCGAAAGCTCGCCTTTATTAAAACTTATAAGAAACGCATCCTCGTACGCTTTAAATCTATTACTTACATTCTTTAGAGGATTCCAACCTTCTTTACGTTGTTTATCAAGCTGACTTAGTTTAGACCGTTGCTGTTACGCTAACTGGTGAAAATTCACCATTATAGGATATACTTATAAAAGAAAATAATGATACATGTTGTATACCTTATTTTGATTGATTTCATATATACAATTAAAAGAGAAAAACATTTAAATCAATTTCTAAAAAAAAAGCTTCTAAGGAGTTTATTCACAAGTACAGTTTGAGATTTAAAGAGTTGTCTCACAAGTCAATTAACTATATCGAGCCGATTCTTCGGCAGGGATGATGACGAGCTGATGATTCAGATTCCATGTTACATATTACGACAGATGGTGCAATCTCCAGTCTAAACTAAACTGTGACATACAACTAATATAGAAATACAGAGAATTTACATAATCGAAGCTGTAAATATGCAATTTTGATGCGACGAAGGCTTAAAACTTGTAGACGAGAGTCAGTTCATCATTACTCTTCACAATTCATCCTTTCATACTTCATCCCTAAGGATAGATAGAAATAGTCGTTATTTCTCTTTAAAATAAATTACGATTTTTCGTTCAAAAGAAACATTTGCGGTAAAACTTGTTAAACGTGTCGTTCTAGAATCATAAGCCACATTATATAGTATTATAAAATATGAAGAATCGTGAAATGAGAGATAAATATACGTCAAAAAAAAATGGTCAGCGTGTTATCTCCCCAAGCTTCTTTTCAAAAAACTCTTGAAATAATATGAAAAAAAATAGTACAAAAGTTAAATTATACTGGTTTCAGGTAGATAAATTAAGAAAGGACATCTTTTGATCGTACAACTAAAATTTTCTGATGGCTTGCGCCATCGGAATAAATGAAATAATGTTTCTTTTTTTTAAGGGAGTGGAGCTTACTATGCTAGGTCGCCGCGCTACCGTCAATATATTTCAGCCTTCTCTGTAGATATTAAAAACTAAATTCTATAAGAACACGAGTCTATAAGAATCTTCCAACTAATCTGAATTTGTAGCGAATTTACCAAATGAAAGAAGACAAGTTTCTTTAATTATTCGACGACGCAAGCTTTCGGGCAAAAACCCTTCGACAGGCAATAAAGTATAAATACGACACTCTTTATATACTTCTTATACTTATCTTATACTTTATTGCCTGTCGAAGGGTTTTTGCCCGAAAGCTTGCGTCGTCGAATAATTAAAGAAACTTGTCTTCTTTCATTTGGTAAATTCGCTACATATTTTACAAAGAAGAATCTCTCTCTCTCTCTCTCTTCTATATCTAATCTGAATTTAATTCAGAAATCTCAGACAATATATATGAGTGATGGTTGTGAAGTGCAATGATAATCTAGAGGAGAGTTGGTACAGTCCAGGATAGCTGATAGTGAGGGTCAAACCTGACAGATAGGTAGAAATGGATCTTTTAATATACTTCGTCAGATTAGAATCCCTAAAAGGCATGTCAGATTGATTCCAGTAATAAAAGGACGCGATTCAAGAAAAGAAGAACGTAATCTCAATGAAGTAGTGTTGTGGTCCATAGGGATTACTAAATAGGATTCTATGGAGAAATAAAATGATAGAAAGAGGAATACCATTTCTGAGATTCAACCCTTTAGTGTAGCATATATAAGCAGAATGATCAAATACAGTATTAGAGCTCTAAAGAATCAGTCTGGTAGATTATATGAGCCAAGCCCTCCCAATAATTTTTTTTTTTATCGCAGTAAGGACAGTAGTAGTTCGTTTTATGTATGAAATAAACTTGCGTGTTTAAAAATCCTTCCATTTTCTATAGAAAGAGGAAGAGTGTCCAGTGCTGGGTTGACATGGGTTGAAGTGGGATGTTAAGATACAATTGAGAGTCTATGAACAGATATTTCTGTTTCTTTATAAAATAGACATTTCGATCTTTTTACGATAAGATATTTGTGTTATGACATTATGTAAATAGAGGGGAAAGAATATTTTACCATTCTGATTGATTTGAATACGTCCATTTATCGAATCCTGACATGGCCATGTGACCATACCGTCATCTCAGTCAGAAAGTGTTGTCTCTTAATCTATATTTGCATATAGGAACAACTCTCATTGAATTGGTCATGTTCGTTAAAGTTTCGAATATTGGGATATTTTCTCTAGACTTGGTCGGACCTGTAGAGATTGATAAATTTCCTCCATTCTGTTAAATTAGTTGTTTTATTTGGTGATATGGTAGGCTATTCGTGATATTATGGCAAACATTTGGATTCTTCTTTTTCCTCTTCTTCCGGAGGCCGTACCTTCAAAGATAAAACGTTTCGGAGACTTATCGATTGTAAAGAACTAAGAGTTAGTTGTGTCTAAGAAGATAGAGGGTTTGTTGTCAAGAGAGTAGAAGTCGTATTTACAACAAGGTTGAGAAATCTGCTTCCAAAGCAGTCCTGGAATCCTGCAGAAGTAGCACACAAGAACTTATCTCCGCCCTAAACATAAACAGCGTAATGGCTGGCGCAGATAACTAATCTGTGATTAGGTCTCCCCTAAAAATAAATCTTCGGTCAGGCAGCCAAGTCCTGCAAGTCATTCTATTTGATTTCATTTAAACCTTTGGAGCCTTATTTCAGCAATATTCTTCCTTAGACATCATGAGTTAGGTCAAATTTTCCCCATCACGTCTTATCTTGTTACATGCTCCCGTTGTCACAAGAACAATTCTCCCTATACCACGTTTAACCGGTTGTCCCTACACCATGTTTACATTGTTGTCCCTACACCACGATTACCCTGTTGTCCCTTCACCACTTTACCCTGTTGTCCCTAACCACGATTACCCTGTTGTTACTATTGTTACTACATCACGATTCTACCTACACCACGTTTACCAGGTTTTTACTAAACCATGATTCTCCCTACACCACGATTACCCTGTTGCCTGTTGTCCCTACACAGCATTTACCCTGTTGTTACTACACCACGACTCTCTCCCTCTCTCACCACGTTTTCATTGTTGTCCCTACACCACGTTTACCAGGTTTTTACTACACCACGATTCTCCCTCATCACGTTTACCCTGTTGTCCCTAACCACGATTACCCTGTTGTTACTATTGTTACTACATCACGATTCTACCTACACCACGTTTACCAGGTTTTTACTAAACCATGATTCTCCCTACACCACGATTACCCTGTTGCCTGTTGTCCCTACACAGCATTTACCCTGTTGTTACTACACCACGACTCTCTCCCTCTCTCACCACGTTTTCATTGTTGTCCCTACACCACGTTTACCAGGTTTTTACTACACCACGATTCTCCCTCATCACGTTTACCCTGTTGTCCCTAACCACGATTACCCTGTTGTTACTATTGTTACTACATCACGATTCTACCTACACCACGTTTACCAGGTTTTTACTACACCACGATTCTCCCTACACCACGATTACCCTGTTGCCTGTTGTCCCTACACAGCATTTACCCTGTTGTTACTACACCACGACTCTCTCCCTCTCTCACCACGTTTTCATTGTTGTCCCTACACCACGTTTACCAGGTTTTTACTACACCACGATTCTCCCTCACCACTTTACCCTGTTGTCCCTAACCACGATTACCCTGTTGTTACTATTGTTACTACATCACGATTCTACCTACACCACGTTTACCAGGTTTTTACTAAACCATGATTCTCCCTACACCACGATTACCCTGTTGCCTGTTGTCCCTACACAGCATTTACCCTGTTGTTACTACACCACGACTCTCTCCCTCTCTCACCACGTTTTCATTGTTGTCCCTACACCACGTTTACCAGGTTTTTACTACACCACGATTCTCCCTCATCACGTTTACCCTGTTGTCCCTAACCACGATTACCCTGTTGTTACTATTGTTACTACATCACGATTCTACCTACACCACGTTTACCAGGTTTTTACTAAACCATGATTCTCCCTACACCACGATTACCCTGTTGCCTGTTGTCCCTACACAGCATTTACCCTGTTGTTACTACACCACGACTCTCTCCCTCTCTCACCACGTTTTCATTGTTGTCCCTACACCACGTTTACCAGGTTTTTACTACACCACGATTCTCCCTCATCACGTTTACCCTGTTGTCCCTAACCACGATTACCCTGTTGTTACTATTGTTACTACATCACGATTCTACCTACACCACGTTTACCAGGTTTTTACTACACCACGATTCTCCCTCATCACGTTTACCCTGTTGCCTGTTGTCCCTACACAGCATTTACCCTGTTGTTACTACACCACGACTCTCTCCCTCTCTCACCACGTTTTCATTGTTGTCCCTACACCACGTTTACCAGGTTTTTACTACACCACGATTCTCCCTCATCACGTTTACCCTGTTGTCCCTAACCACGATTACCCTGTTGTTACTATTGTTACTACATCACGATTCTACCTACACCACGTTTACCAGGTTTTTACTACACCACGATTCTCCCTCATCACGTTTACCCTGTTGTCCCTAACCACGATTACCCTGTTGTTACTATTGTTACTACATCACGATTCTACCTACACCACGTTTACCAGGTTTTTACTACACCACGATTCTCCCTCATCACGTTCACCCTGTTGTCCCTACACCACGTTTACGTCAAGATTATCCAGTTGTCCCTACCAAGATAGTTCTATCGCGCCACTCTAGTTTTTCCCATTTTCAGGGTCCCAAACTTAGCTTTCTGCCTACTAACTCTAGCTCCATTGTCTCCACATCACCCAACATCTGCCAAACTCGACCTTCCCACAAGATTGCTCATATGGAAAACTTCCTTTCAGAGCTGCGGAATCGCTCCAACACACGACTTTTGGGGTTCGACACTCGTATGGAGAAATTCCAATAAAGAATACGAGTAACATCCAAACGGGAATATGGTATGTAGCAAATGCAAAGTTTCATTGCTATACCTCCAAAATTGGGGTTCATTCACAGTATAAGTAAGTGCAACTCCCTTGTCCTAACTTAAATTCCGTATTCAACTCAATATGACTGTGGTCGAGGACTTTCATTCCGTGTTCCACATTCTTCATAAATTTGCATACACCGTGTTTCTGGTAAGTTTCTTTCATGCTACTTCCGCTGGATCATCATCTCCGCACATCTTCTGATATTTTCTTCCTCGATTTTCCCCACATAACACTAACCATTTGAGATCATCAAAATTAACTGCTATAACCTTACCAGAGATGGAATAATTTATTTTTTAGCTAGAAGCAAATGTGATGCTAATAATTTCTAAAGTGAAACTGTCTTAAAAAGCATTCACTTGAAGAACCAAGACCAAATGTCAGGATAATGGTGGCTGTCTCAACCCATTTCAAGTAGCTATGCAGATAATAAATTGACGTGCGTTGTTTTATGGGGTATACAACAGTTTCGTGCCTTAAACTGGTGATAACACCAATAAAACTGAACAGACCCAAGCACGCCGTTGACGCAACGGAACCTTGGGAAGTATGCCGGGAACAATGGCGGGCGTTGGAGAACAATATGCAATTAGGGTGACGACAGCGGGACTTGAGGAAGCCGATAGAGAAATAGGTGTTCCGGTGCTTTCCTTTTATTTAACCTTGGATGCTTTCTGCTCTCTTTAACCGTCCTTTATCACCAAGAAGATATCAAGACAATTTATCGATAGGGCGTGTGCATGCATTAATGAGACACTTTTTTTATTTATGTGTTTGAGAGAGTTAGAATTTGTTGCCCCTCTTTAAAGGGGAGAGTATATAGGCGGTTGAGATGACTACTATATTTATTGTGTCTGTAGAATTATGCAAATCAACAATCTTTGATGCCAGATATGTCTGATTCCAATGTGAAAAGTAATTCACCAGGCTGCAAAACCAAAAAAAAAAAAAAGTGTGAAAATGAGTCCTGCATTGCTGGACTACTGTTAAAAATAGATTCAGCCAACTTTGAGAGTTTATCTTTTGTCATCATG
Organism: Cordylochernes scorpioides; assembly: GCA_030710605.1. Classification (NCBI taxonomy): domain Eukaryota; kingdom Metazoa; phylum Arthropoda; class Arachnida; order Pseudoscorpiones; family Chernetidae; genus Cordylochernes; species Cordylochernes scorpioides. Next base: position 69,966,510 of record CP092877.1, on the reverse strand, counting down.
TGCCATCTCAAGGTCATGAAGTTCTACACTTCTCGACTCTAAGCTTTTCTCTTTAACAGAATATAGCTTACTCCACTCCAGTCCATGAAGGTCCATTGGACAACATTTTTATTGGTCCTCCTCTTTTCTCTAATGGATCCTTCTAAAGCCATAACCCAATCCCCATTTTAAGTTTACTATATATTTTTTAAAAGTTATTGCGGGGGGGTCAGTGGAAGGATGGTCTAAACATTTGGTTTTTGACCGCTACAACCCGGGTGTGAATCCCGCATTGGGCACTTTTTTTCTGTTTGAAAAAAAAAAATGCTCCAATGGCCCCCGATTCTTGCAAAAGTCCAACCTACCAGCGAGTGCAAGTAACCAAAACGGAGCACATTTGTAAGTGCAAAGTCGAAGTGCTTTTCACATGTGTAAACATGTGGTGTACTTACAGTAAAAGCAGTCGCCTACTTCTACCCACCATGATTATCATGGTCTGTACCACGTGTACTAGGGATAAGCTATTGCTCTCTCCCTCATGCATTCATTGAACCCAAGCCACATATGTACATGACAAATCAATGCCTAAACTGGTGAAGTCAATTAATGTCCTAATGGGTATTGAACCTGGATCACATAGGTGACAAACCAATGACTAATTACATTTTAGTGACCTATTACAACATAGCTTAACTATGGTGAATGGACAGTTTTTGAACCTCTAGCATGCATACATAGCTATAACTTGGTTAGATTCCCCCCCAAACATTCAATGATTATGAAAATTCGAAACTATTATAGACGCATATGATTCTTTTAAAAATTGAACAATAGCATATATAGGGCAGTAGAAATTGTTTGATTTTTAAAATAATCATACGCATCTATAATTGATTTGAATTTTCATAACAGATGGCGCGCTAATGCATCATAATTCAATGATTATATTTGTTTAAAGTTTTGTGTTTCAAGAATTAAATATATATGTTGAAAACAGAGTAATCCATTTTTTGAAACCATTAAATAAAAATAGGTTAGGTTCGATTAATATTGTTTATTAGAAACATCCAATATTTCGACAATAAAGGCAGTTCATCCATCTTTTGGAATTTGGATCAGGTTTTTGAAATCATAGTTTCAATAGACCCTTATTCTTGCACAAGTGTTCAACCAGAGAGTATAGAAGCAACCAAATGGGGTTCTGACACCTTTTGGAAGTGCAAAAGCTGGTTCTACAGGAATAGCTATGTGGTATATTTACAGTACACGCAGTCACAATCTTCTACTTGGCATGTATTTTCATGGCCTGGTGTATTTTCTAAGTGTAACAACAAAGATAATAAATAACCCAGTCTTGATTTTTAGTTTTAAAAAGTAAAATTTGAATCTCGTAAAAAGTTATCAAAACAGACTATCATGGGGAGTGTGACTCAAAGTTTAAAATGTGAGATTATTTTTAATTTTGATACACAAGACTACACCTTATCTCTACTTAACCTTCCCAAAATAATAAGGCACAATTTGGATTATTCTATATACAGTTACGAGCGTCATCATCTCTGTCACCGTTTGCTTTTTTTTTTTTGGAATGGCGCTCTCCTATTGGTTGGCTATGATCACGTGGCTACGATGGCGCCGCCACTACGAAAGACACTTTGTTTTTGACTTTGCCCCCCCCACTCGCTTTTTGGTTGTTGTAACTATTGTGTTGGAGCGGGTCGCTCCTTAAATAAATGCATATATTAGTTAATAACTAAATGGAATCCTCTCTTTCTTTTTCCCAGTAAGAGACGCCTACGGAAGCCAACAGTACATAGACAGATAAAGCACATAGGCTATAGTTATTAACTAATATATGCATTTATTTAAGGCGCCAATTTATAATTGTAACAAATAGTATTTGAATCAAAACATTCAATCGGGTAAAACACAGGCGTTACCCGGGTCATTCGGCTAGTAGATTATAAACACAAGGTAATAAGATCAAATCAAAATAAAATAAGTAGTGTGTGTTGTATAATCCAACAAGATTATAAATTTAATCCATGAATTCAGTTTCCATGACCTTGTAAAATTATATACAATAGGATAATAAAAAAGGAAAAACAATAATGGAACACCATTGTCTTCTGAACAATTCACTTCTTTCATATCTTTTAATAGAATAGCTTGGAATTGAAGAAGAGAGATAATTTTGTTCAAAACAGGAAAAATTACACTCCCAGTAGACAGGTTGACTGACAAGCCAAATAACATTGACAATAATAAGAATTTAAAATTAGAACTACAAGTTAAAAAATCAAATCCAAATAATTCAGTACTTTTGTCTGAAGATGGTAACAACACTGTTACCGAAACGTCACACACTATTTATTTATTTGGATTTAGTCTTATTACCTTGTGTTTATAATCTATAATACTACAAGTTAAAAAATCAAATCCAAATAATTCAGTACTTTTGTCTGAAGATGGTAACAACACTGTTACCGAAACGTCACACACTATTTATTTATTTGGATTTAGTCTTATTACCTTGTGTTTATAATCTATAATACTACAAGTTAAAAAATCAAATCCAAATAATTCAGTACTTTTGTCTGAAGATGGTAACAACACTGTTACCGAAACGTCACACACTATTTATTTATTTGGATTTAGTCTTATTACCTTGTGTTTATAATCTATAATACTACAAGTTAAAAAATCAAATCCAAATAATTCAGTACTTTTGTCTGAAGATGGTAACAACACTGTTACCGAAACGTCACACACTATTTATTTATTTGGATTTGGTCTTATTACCTTGTGTTTATAATCTATAATCCAAATTGTGTGTTTTATAATACGTTATAATGATGGTATTTTCAATGGAATTGAATTGGCATTCACCTTAGGTTCACTATACAGGAAGGTTTGTTATATCCAGGGTTCATATTAGCAGGTTTTACTGTACAATATAATGCGGCTATGCTCATAAAACATTTAATAAGTTTTTCCGCAAATGTTTCTTTTTTACTGAACAAAAAATCTTATTTCTCCTTAAATAATGAAAATTATGATTTTTCGTTCAGTAAAAAGAAACATTTGCGGTAAAACTTGTTAAACGACGGAATAAATTGTGTGTAATTTTTGGTAACAGTGTTGTTAGCAACCTCAGAAAAATAAAGAGGATGGTAACAATGCTGTTACCAAAATGTCACACACTATTTATTTATTTGGTCTTGTTACCTTGTAGTTTCAAAAATTGTGTCTTAACAACTTTGAAATTAAAAGATAATTGCAAACAGCAAATGCGTAGCAAAAACCAAGAAGATAATTTACAGAATTTATCTTTTATATAACTCCGCCCTTGCCGGTCTCAAGCCCGGATGAAAAAGGTGGAGGGGGAGCAGTAACAAGCTCACTAAAAAACCTGGGCTCAGCTGGCCTGGCTGATAGTACCCTGTAAGGGCTCCTAATCCAGGGATAAGCGATGAGCAGCGTTTGTACTCCATGTTAGGAGCGGCTGCACATGGCGTCTGTTCCTCATGTCAGAGGCGGCCATTTCTTTTGGAGCTAAGTCGGCCTGGCACTGAGTAGTGCTCCCAGTCATAATGACAAAGGTAGACGCATTCTACTTCCCCCATTGTGGAGATAAGAAAGAAGAAGAAGATCTTTTATATAGAAAAACTCTTTGAAACCACCCTATCAACTACAAATAATTACACTAATAATGAGAGGTGAAATTATCTATTACAGTTATAACTAAACAGAGGTTCTAACCTCCCTGTAAAGGACACTTAGTTGCAAAGCTAAAGTATCCTTTAGAGAGAGGTGTCCTCTTACTGAAGAGAGTTGCTTATTAGTAAAAATGATAATTTTGAAGATGAAAACTGTCCTTTGTAGAGAGATGTCCTCTCATGGAGGTTCTACTGTATGTATGAATAAAGCATAAAAAGTGACAAAGTTGACCAAGATACTGACTGAAATGTTGGCAATAATATTATAGCAGAAAAATCTCTCAAATCTAGATAGAATAAGGTACTATAATTGTGCTATTTTCTTTTTTGCTTATCCCTAGTACACGTGGTACAGGCCATGATAATCATGGTGGGTAGAAGTAGGCGACTGCTTTTACTGTAAGTGCACCACATGTCTACACATGTGAAAAACAGTTTGACTTTGCACTTACAAATGTGCCAAAGCCCCATTTGGTTACTTGTACTCGTTGGTTAGGTTGGAGTTTTGCAAGGATCAGGGGCCATTGGAGAATTTTTTTTTTTTTTTAATCCTCCACAAGCATTTGTAAGCCTCCACAAAGTTAAATAGCTTCTATATGTACAATTCCAAACTCCTATTCAAAATGATTATCTTGGCCTTTTACTTGGGATATGCAACACCATCTATATATGTAAATATATATGACATGGTGACTACACATGTGAAAAGCAGTTCGACTTTGCACTTACAAATGTGCCGGAGCCCCATTTGGTTACTTGCACTCGTTGGTGGGGTTGGATTTTTGCAAGGATCGGGGGCCATTGGAGCATTTTTTTTAATCATAAAAAAGTGCCCAATGCGGAAATCACAAATACAAATTAATGAAATGTTAATGAGGAGGTATGCTATAACTAAGTATGGAAGGTAGTACTGCTTGAGCTTCTTAAAGAAGGAATTCTTATCTCTCGAGATAAACCAAAAAATTGCCAGAGATCTTGTTTACTTAAGACTTCTTATCATCAACCAGGATCCTAAAATAACCCCCCTCCCCACCACCCATGGAAACAAATTTTATTTTTAAACTACTAAACTTGTACAATGACCCCAGTTTCTTGTACAAGTCTACCAATGAGAGCAAATAGCTAAACAGAACACTTTGGCAACTTATAAGCCTATACAAAGTTGAAACAGCTTCTATATGTACAGTTCCAAACTCCTATTCAAAATTATTATCAAGGTCTTTTACTTAGGGATATGCAACACCATCTATATATGTAAATAGAATTTTAAAATTACATACTTCAAAGTTATGTGCGTTCTAAAAAAAAAAGCTAATAGATTGGCTGTCATTAAATTGAAATTGAGGAAAATGTGTAAATAGGAAAAGGTGTATTTTATGCTTTATTCCCATTGGTTGGCAACCATTCTGGAAGTCTGTGATTGGAGGATTGCCTGGTATAAGGATAGTCATTTGTAGATAAACATTGAATGAGGAAGTTCCTACAATGCCTTGTAGAGGTTGCAATTGTGATATATATGTAGGATTTGATTAGGAAGAAGCTGGCAACACGGAATGAGGAAGAGAAGAAGACGCGCTTACGATGACAACTGAACAATAAGACTTTCTTACTTTCTTTCTTTTTTGACTTTGTTTTTAAATTGTAAAATCTAAAATAAATCCATTTATATCTACTCCGTTTCCTACAAAAATTTTGGGGGCTCGTCCGGGATCGAGAGTCAATTATTTGGATTTTGTTTTTTACAAACGACGATAAAAACAAACGACGCTAAGCCTAAAAGAACGACGCCAAGACAAAGAACGACTACGCTAAACAAAAGAAAGAAAAAAAGAAGAAAGATATTCTCAGTTGAAGTAATAATAATATTTTTTAAAAAACGTAAGTGTAATTTTTAAGGATATTAAAAAGAAGTATATTTTAAACGTTTATTTTAATTGATTAAAAGTATTATTTTAATTAAAAAAATTTGAAGCCCACGGCGATTTGTTTACATCGCGATCTTTTGATTGAAGTTATTTTATCACCAAAGAAGACATTTTAGCTTTTAAAATGGCGAAAGTAAAGGCTGATTTAGATGATATTGAAGACAATTTGAAACAAGCAATTGATATTTTGAAAGAACAAGTGAATAAGTCACATCAAAGTGGAAATGCTATGTTCCTTAAAGAAGCCATTGAAGGCATTCCAGAATTTGATGGTTCAACGGTTCCAATTAAAAAATGGCTGCAAGAAATTGATGATAATGCCATCTTATTTGGTTGGACAGATCTTCACACCTTAGTGGTTGCAAAAAAGTTGCTGACTGGAGTAGCCAAATTATGGTTGAGGTCACAACCTACCTTCTCAACTTGGCCAGACCTTAAAGAGGCAATCACCAATGAATTTGACAACCCTATTGACAGTAGGAATATTCACATTCTTTTAACTAAAAGAAAAAAGAAACAATTTGAAAGCTACTATGAATATTTCTTAAAAATGAGAGAACTTGGAAGTCAAGGCAATCTTGAGGAAGCAGTAATCATTCAATATTGTGCCAGAAGATTCCATGAAAGTTGAGGTCATCATAGGAGATGAAATGCTCAAAGAAGTGCATTTTTCAGTTGTTGGTGACAACATACAGATAAAGCCAATTCAAGATGATTGGATAGGACAAATTGGAAATGTTTTCCATACTGAGAGCTGTCCACTTGATCTAGCACATATCACTGACCCACAATTGGCTAAAGACATTTTATCTATTCAAAAGAATTATAACCCAAAAGAAATAAAGACAACCTCCATTGAAACAAAAATAATTTTTGAAAACTCCCTTTGGACTTTGCAATGCACCAGCAAAATTTCAGAGATTCATCAACTCAATATTTGCTGAAGAAATTCAAAAAGGTATTGTGTTGACTTATTTAGATGATATTGTAATTCCAGCTAATGATGCAGAAGAAGCTCTCAAACGTCTGAAACATGTCTTAAAGCGTGCTGAAGAATACGGACTTCAAATTAACTGGGAAAAGTGCCAGATTCTTAAAAGTGAAATTACTTATTTAGGACATGAAATCAAAGATGGAGTTATCAGACCCTCTGATGATAAGGTCACAGCCGTCAAAAGATTCCCTGAGTTAAAGACAATAAAGCAACTCCAAAGCTTTCTTGGTCTTACAGGTTACTTCAGGAAGTTTATAAAAAACTATTCCATAATAGCAAAACCACTCTCTGACATGCTAAAGACTAATGCTAATTTCATGATGGGACCAGATCAGAAGCAAGCCTTTCAAGACCTCAAACAGATCCTAACAAGTAAACCCGTATTGAAAATCTATCAAGTAGGAGCAAGAACTGAATTACACACAGATGCTAGCAAGTTTGGATTCGGAGCGATTCTCCTCCAAGAAGATGTTGATAAAAAAATGCATCCAGTCCACTACATGAGCAAGAAAACTAATGAAGCCCAACAAAAATATAGTAGCTATGAACTTGAAGTTTTAGCAGTGGTAGAAGCAGTAAAGAAGTTCAGAATATATCTTTTAGGAATCAAATTCAAAATTTTAACAGATTGTTCAGCTTTCACCATGACCTTGAAGAAAAAGGACTTGACTACAAGAGTAGCCAGATGGGCCTTATTACTTGAAGAATACGACTATACCATTGAACATAGGCCTGGAAGTGGAATGAAACATGTAGATGCACTGAGCAGAAATCCAGTTTCAATGATGATCCAAACTGACACACTTGTTGAAAAAATAAGAAATGCTCAAGGCAGAGATCCTTTGATCAAAGCTCTCTTAGTAATTGTGAAGGAAAAACAAGTATATGATGGTTATTTTGAAGAAAACAATTTACTTTGGAAGGAAGTTGAAGGGGATAGAACACTGGTCATACCCAAAGGAATGGAAATGGAAATTATAAAGTTAGCCCATGAAGAAGGACATTTTGGCGTCCAGAAAAATTTTGAAATGCTTAAAAAAGAATATTATATAACAGATTTGAAAAGCAAGATCAAAAAGTACATTCAGAACTGTATACCATGCATTTTATCAAATAGGAAACATGGAAAGCAAGAGGGAATGTTGCACCCAATCTCCAAAGGTGACACTCCCCTCGACACATATCATATTGATCATCTTGGACCTTTGGCATCTACTAGGAAGGACTACAACTATTTGTTAGTCATCACTGATGGTTTCACTAAGTTCACCTGGATATACCCAACCAAAACAACCAGAACAAGCGAGGTTATTCAGAAATTGGAATCTCAACAGCAAATCTTTGGTAATCCAAGACGAATAATTACTGACCAAGGAACAGCATTCACTTCTAATGACTTTAAAGAATATTGCAAAGAGGAGTCTATAGAACATTGTTGCATCACAACAGGAGTTCCACGAGGAAATGGTCAAGTAGAAAGAATCAACCGTACAATTGTCTCCGTACTCACTAAACTGTCAATTGATAACCCACAAGAATGGCACAAGCATGTTAGGAAACTTCAGAAAGCTCTAAACAGTACGCATCAGAGAAGCATTAGAATGTCACCATTTGAACTTTTAGTCGGAGTAAAGATGAGAAAAGAAGAAGACCTACGTCTTTTGGAAATGATAGAAGAAGATCTAGCTTTAACATTTGATGAGGAAAGAGACCAAAAGAGAAAAGCAGCAAAGCAGGAAATATTGAAGATCCAAGAAGAAAATAGGAACACGTTCAATAAGAAAAGAAAAAAGGCATTTGTCTATAAGGAAGGAGACCTAGTTGTCATTCAGAAGACTCAGTTTGCTACAAAGTCTAAATTATACCCCAAGTATATTGGTCCGTACAAAGTAATTAAGATCAAACCAAATGACCGGTATAATGTTGAAAAATTTGCTGATTTTGAGGGACCCAACAGAACAAGCTGCAGTGCTGACTTGATGAAACCATGGTTCACCCAAGATGAATATCCCAGTGAGCTATCCGAGGCGGATGAAGTTCAGGACGGCCGAATGTAGGATTTGATTAGGAAGAAGCTGGCAACACGGAATGAGGAAGAGAAGAAGACGCGCTTACGATGACAACTGAACAATAAGACTTTCTTACTTTCTTTCTTTTTTGACTTTGTTTTTAAATTGTAAAATCTAAAATAAATCCATTTATATCTACTCCGTTTCCTACATATATATATAGTAGAACCTCTCTATGAGAGGACACCTCTCTACAAAGGACAGTTTTCATTGTCAAAATTACCATTTTACTATTTAGAGACTCTCTGGTAAGAGGACACCTCTTCCTAAAGGAGACTTTGGCTCAGCAACTAGGTGTCCTTTACAAGGAGGTTCTACAACTCTGCCTTTGCCGGTCCCAAGCCCAGATGAAAAAGGAGGAGGGGGAGCAATAACAAGCTCACTAAAAATCCTGGGTTCAGCTGGCCCAACTGATAGAACCCTGTAAGGGCTCCTAATCCAGGGATACAGGATGAGCAGCATTTGTACTCCATGTTAGGAGCAGCTGCACATGGCGTCTGTTCCTCATGTCAGAGGTGGCCATTTCTTTTGAAGCTAAGTCGGCCTGCCACTGAGTAGTGCTCCCAGTTTTAATGACAAAGGTAGACGCATTCACCCAGTCATGATGATTGTCAAACAGACACCATCAAGGGTCACAACTTGATACCCTAATATGATTGAGTGGAGATAAGGAAGAAGAAGAAGGTTCTACTGTATCGTGATACAAATTTGTCATGACCTCATAGAGAGTGTCACTAGAAATAGACCTAGAAACAACATTATAACATTGTGCTTAAGACAAACTCAATGAATTGATATGTTTTTCTTAATTTACTGCTGAATATGACTGGTACAAAGCAGAAGGGATAATTCTGTCCTTCCAAGGGAACAGTAGTTCTTGATTTTCAGACTTAAGTATGGTCATCTACGGACAATAACTTTCCAGAATGGTTGCACAGTTTTACCACTATGTACTAAATGCAATTCCCAATCTGCAACCCCAAACTAAATTATTGACGGCATTGGCTTATCCACTGAAGAGCTCTACTCATCCCCAGAAGACATCATCAACAAGCTCTACAGGCTTGATATCTTAATATGATTGAGTGAAGATTAAGAAAGAAGAAGAAATATTTTCTTAACTATATAACTTCATCTCTCTCTATATATTTTTGAAGGAGACAAATTTTGTTCACACTTGGTTATCACGTGTCTTCAATAAAGGTCAATGTGTATCAAATATATTTCAGAGTTATTGTCTGAATCCTAATATAAATGTTAAAAGGTACAACTTCCTTACGTTTTATCCATGAGTGTGTAATAAGATGAAAATAAATCCTTTATATTTGAATCTAGGTTTCAAGTAAGAGAGTAACTTAAGAGGTTCCATCCATCATACAGCACCATCTCTGATATGGACATCCTGGAAGAAGGGGGTTTTGGAGAGGGGAGTTAAATTTCAAGGAAAGTAGGTTGAAATGATAGGTACTTATGGGGAAAGGGCACTTGAAAGAGTTTGTGCTCTATATATAGTTAATCTTCAGATTAAGGGGGGTCTGTTAGGTAAATAAATAGATTGACCTATGATAAGGCACAATTTGGATTATTTCTATATACAGTTACGAGCGTCATGCGTTCTTCATCTCTGTCACCGTTTGCTTTTTTTTTGGAATGGCGCTCTCCTATTGGTTCGCTACGATGGCACCACCACTGCGCGAGACACTTTGCCCCCCCCCCCACTCGCTTTTTGGTTTTTGTAACTATTGTGTTGGAGCGGGTCGCTCCTTAAATAAATGCATATATTAGTTAATAACTAAATGGAATCCTCTCTTTCTTTTTCCCAGTAAGAGACGCCTACGGAAGCCAACAGTACATAGACAGATAAAGCACATAGGCTATAGTTATTAACTAATATATGCATTTATTTAAGGCGCCAATTTATAATTGTAACAAATAGTATTTGAATAAAAACATTCAATCGGGTAAAACATGGGCGTTGCCCGGGTCATTTGGCTAGTAGATTATAAACACAAGGTAATAGGACCAAATCCAAATAAATAAATAGTGTGTGACGTTTCGGTAAAAGCGTTGTTACCATCTTCAGACAAAAGTACTGAATGAGAAATTTGACCTATTTTTAATCTAAAATGATCATAATTACTAATTAAAAACTCTCTGGTAAAGATGACGATGCCACCTCTTAACTCTACAAAGGACAGTTTTGATTGTTAAAATTACCATTTTTACTAATTAACAACTCTCTGGTAAAATTCACCTCTCTTCAAAGGACAGTTTTGATTGACAAAATTACCATTTTTACTAATTAACAATTCTCCGGTAAGAGGACCCCTCTCCCTAAAAGACACTTTGACCCTGCAGCTAGGTGTTGTCATTTACAAAGAGATTTTACTTCATTTTGTTTGGCATAATGACAAACTTTATCAAGGTACAAAAGGGGTTCAATAATGGAATTGTAATATAATAATTAATGGCTGTCATGTGGTGTGTTGTTGTGTGATGCCGATCGAAATATCGGTTTAAAAAAATCAATTTTTGATCCAATATATAGGCCTTTATAGTTACTGATTATATAACAATCATTTAGTGCTAGAGATTAAATTCATTTATAGATGTACACAGTAGAACCTCTCTTTAAAGGATATCTAGTTAAACAACCATGGGTCCATTAGAGAAAGATGTCCTCTCTTTACCAGAAAGTTAATAATTATTAAAACAAGGTAATAAGGCCAAATTCAAATAAATAAATAGTGTGTGATGTTTCGGTAACAGCGTTGTTACCATCTTCAGACAAAAGTAACTATTTAAAACATGTTGTGGTAAAATTTCTCATTCAATACTTTTGTCTGAAGATGGTAACAACGCTGTTACCAAAACGTCACACACTATTTATTTATTTGGATTTGGTCTTATTACCTTGTGTTTATAATCTACTAGCCGAATGACCCGGGCAACGCCCGTGTTTTACCCGATTGAATGTTTTTATTCAAATACTATTTGTTACAATTATAAATTGGCACCTTAAATAAATGCATATATTAGTTAATAACTATAGCCTATGTGCTTTATCTGTCTATGTACTGTTGGCTTCCGTAGGCGTCTCTTACTGGGAAAAAGAAAGAGAGGAATCCATTTAGTTATTAACTAATATATGCATTTATTTAAGGAGCAACCCGCTCCAACACAATAGTTACAAAAACGAAAAAGCGAGTGGGGGGGGGGGGGGGGGGGCAAAGGTGGCGTGATCGTAGCCAACCAATAGGAGGGCGCCATTCCAAAAAAAAAGCAAACGGTGACAGAGATGATAAATGATTAGGAGATGAAGAATTAAGAACGGATGACGCTCGTAACTGTATATAGAATAATCCAAATTGTGCCTTATCATTAATAATTATTAAAAATTGTCATTTTGACGATGAAAACTGTCCTTTGTAGAGAGGTGTCCTCTAATAGAGTAGGTTCTACTGTATTAGATGAATGTAATAAAATAGAAAGATATATTTTCTGTACCTAATAGATGGAAGATTCTGATCATGGGACAGAGAAGCCAAATGAATGCATCAAAGAATCCAAATGGGATTAGATATTAAAATGTGTGTGGTTGTTTATTTCAATGTTGCAGGAGGATACCACTGAGTAGTGCTCCCAGTCTTAATGACAAAGGCAGACACATTCTACTTCACCCAATCATGATGGTTGTCAACAGACACCATCAACAAGCTTTACAAGCTTGATACCCTAATATGATTGAGTGGAGATAAGAAAGAAGAAGATGAGGATAGCTACAAGAAAATAAGACCTAATCCAAATAGTGTGTGACATTTCAGCAACAGTGCTGTTACCATCATCAGACAGAAGAATAAATAAGAAAAATATCACAGCAAGTTCTTAAATAGTACTGTGAACATGCTGCAATATTTTTTCTCATTTATTCTTTTGTCTGAAGATGGTAACTACGCTATCGCTGAAATGTCACACATTATTAATTTATTTAGATTAAGTCTTATTTTCTATGTAGCTATAACCTATAATCCAAATTGTACTTAATCACCATTGCAGGAAGGTGCTAGTCATGTGTGATGTATATAGTTGTTTATTTGTTTTGAATAATATTTCATTTATAAATTAATCTCATAATTTAGTCTGTGAAAATAAAAATATTGGACCGGTGACAAAAACAAAACTGAAAATAGATGGCTTAATGTTTGTAGTTATGATATATAATTAATTGTGATGTTTATGTAATTTTGATCTGTAATTTTAGTCTGTAAAATAAAAATATTGGACCAGTGACAAAAACAAAACTGAAAATAGATGGCTTAATGTTATGTAGTTATGACATAATTAATTGGGATGTTTATGTAATTTTGATCTTCATTGAATAAAATATATAGTAATAATGTGTTTTAAACTTTAATAACAAACACAAAACAATGTGATATAGAACATTTTGATGTTTTCTATGCAGAGTTATGCATATTCATATCAAGGAATACCACAACACCAGTTATGGCAAATCTAAAGAAATGGCAGCCTGTATACCATGGTTTTAGACTATGGAGACCTCATATATACAAGACCTACTATGTAAGCTGATAAGTCACAATTTGGATTATAGATTATAAACATAAAGTGTTAAGATCAAATCTAAATAACTAAATAGTGTATGACCTTTTCGACAACAACGCTGTTACTGAAACATCACACACTATTTATTTATTTAGATTTCGTCTTATTACCTTGTGTGTCTAACTATGTAAGTTATAAGTGAGGTTTTAATACACAAGTACAGCTACCAAATAGACCTGTGTTCCATAACTCATGTGTCGTCATGTGCACACTGTTGCGCTGTGAGACTGGCTATGCTAAAAGTTTCCCCGCAGCAACCTGTATTTCAAGGCTCAAACCTGGCCACACAAGACCACTCCTCTCTCAGGATGGTTTAAAGATCTTCCCACAATACACCATCTACAGGACCAAAGAGGCCTTACCACTCTTGGAATGTATGGGAGCCTCAAGACAGGACTTGTAATTCCAACCCTACCAAGATTATAAATTTAATTTATGAATTTAGTCTTCTAACCTTGTATAAATATACAATGGGATAATAAAAAACTTTTTTTTAAAAGAGTTTCCCGCACAATATAAAAATTATTTGTCAAATATTTGCAGTAAAACTTTTATGAGAGGAAATTCTCTTTACAAAGGACAATTTAGCTCTAAAAATAAGTGTCTTATTTTACACAGAGCTTCTATTGCATACCAAAAAATATTTCATTAATTATAATTCTATAACACAATAAAATATTTTTCTAAATACTATTATTCTTAAGTAAGTCCAAAAACTCTGTTGTACTTGCACTTTTTACTATAATATATATATGTTATATTAAAATATTATTTTATTTAAAATTATATTTCATAGATTCAAATACTCTGTTAAATCGACCGCCAGAGGTCACGCTTCCCCTATAAAAACTCATTGTTGTTGTATCCCGATGGCCGGCTCAACCCTTTTGTACATTATGTAAATATGTTTTTCATTTTTTGATTCTTATGCCTTAAGCCAGGCAGTACTTTTATCAAATTATGTTTTAATATATTTCTTTAGCTCAATAAAAGCAATTACAGATCAAAGTTATTTTTGATAATTAATTTTAATTATTGCCACGACTGCCGAACAATGTAATATACTCATGGATACTAAAATCAAGCAATAGCTAATAATTCAATAAAATATAATCAAAATACAACAGAAATCTCATTTTTTCTTTTTATATAACATAAATATAGGGGGACGGGTGACCCGGGCTTCGCCAGGATTGACCCGTGTGGATATCTACTCGAGTGATATATATTTAGATAAGTTTTTTTTTTATAATTGTTATTAGCATTATCTATTTGTTTGCATCAGCATAATTTAATCTAATCTTTGATAGAGGGCGTTGTTCGTGAGCTAAGTAGAATAATTTGAATATATAGTTTTAATAATTGATTTATATATTTTTTAAAATAGCCTATCGTCTTCCCCGTATTTTTTTACCTATGTATGGAAATTTTGGTTTGAATTAGTGAACTACTGTGAATTTGTATACCGGACATACAAACAAACATTCATTTTTATATCTATAGATATATATACTTGTTTTTGGTGTTGTTTATTGAATTATATATAAGCTGCTAAAATGTATTTAGGCGCAAGTATCCCAAGCTGGGATATCATGTCTGATGTCAAATAAATAAATACTACACTCCAGAGCATCAAACCATGAAGAGTAATAATTCTTAATATTAAAACACCAATTTAGTTCAAATATTTAATAGATATTATATACAAACACAAGAGAAAATATAAACATAATAATCAGCAGGAATGTTTATATCGTCTATGGAAATTGGTCTATTTTCTTATTAACATATTATTTAAAAGTTACATACTTAATTTTGTAGTTATTGTTGCTGTTGTGTCCAATGAAGAGCCTCAGATATCTCCATACATCTCTATCACAGCAGTCGTTCTCTATCTTGGGTGTGTAAAGCTGCTGTTCTGGGTCTATGTCAATTTTCTGGAAGGCTGCTGCCATTGCTGGGCATGAGATAATTTTGTAGTAAAATTAATTTTATAAGCCTTTTTTTAATTATATTTTTAAAGTCTGGTGGCTTAATATTTGGAGGGGATTGTAATAAAATGAACATTAATATTTTGTATTGTTTGTTCAATTCCTATATTCCGAGTTTTATTAAAGTGTAGAGAAGAACTTTTGGATACCATTACCATATTGTGATAATGACTTGATGCTGTAACCAGGAGGGATACTCCCTCTTTAAAAATCCTGAGTTCAACTGACCCAGTACTCCAGGAATGTGGAGGAGTTGCATCTGTACTCATGTTAGAGTTGGCAGCAAAGGCTTCCATGTTAGGAACGGCTTCAAACTACAGGCAAAGTCAGACTTTCACCAAAGTGTGCCTGGATCATGGTGCCATGATCAAGGAAAGCTGCACCCCTATACCCCATTCCATGAGATCATAGAATTTGTGTAATCTTTACACAAGGGGATAAGAAACAACAACAATATATTGTGATAATATAAAAGAATAAAAAAGGAACTTCAACAAGTGTTCTATACAAGAAGCTCCTTTTTGTTCTTTTATCACAATATCAAAGTGTACTGCTGAGTTTTGAGATGTACAGTAAGTATATATATGTTATGGAGAATACTATAGTACTTTGGAATAATTATAATGTATTCTTTCTACTTTATAATTAGTCTTTTGGTTCATGATAAAGCACAATTTGGATTATAGATTATAATTATTGAGGGTAACTCCGCCTTTGCCGGTCCCAAGCCCAGATGAAAAAGGAGGAGAGGGAACAGTAACAAGCTCACTAAAAAACCTGGGCTCAGCTGGCCCGGCTGATAGTACCCTGTAAGGGCTCCTAATCCAAGGATACAGGATGAGCAGCGTTTGTACTCCATGTTAGGAGCGGCTGCACATGGTGTCTGTTCCTCATGTCAGAGGCGGCCATTTCTTTTGGAGCTAAGTCGGCCTGCCACTGAGTAGTGCTCCCAGTCTTAATGACAAAGGCAGACGCATTCTACTTCACCCAATCATGATGGTTGTCAATTTCAAGCTTTACAAGCTTGACACCCTAATATGATTGAGTGGAGATAAGAAAGAAGAAGAAGAAGATTATTGAGGGGTTCTCAATATAGATGCTGTCTCTCTTTACCTTGAGACCTAGTGTTTAGTCCAGCTACTTGACCAGCTCGGTAACTCCAAGGAAGAGGCTCTAAGGACGATTATCAACCATCCTAAACTTATCCAGAACTCTTTTTTTATTGAAAAAAACACGCTCAATTTATACATTAAAAGAAATTTACATAAACACAAGGTAATAAGACCAAATCCAAATAAATAAATAGTGTGTGACGTTTCGGTAACAGCGTTGTTACCATCTTCAGACAAAAGTACTGAATGAGAAATTTTACCACAGCATGTTTTAAATAGTTCCTGTTATCAAGTGTGTCTTATCAGAAATTTACATACTTTTTCTCTTAGTTTTTAAGTTACAAATATATTTGCATAAAGTTGACTACTCTAGTAGTCTTAACAATAATACAAGAAAATAAGATCCAAATAATTTATTAGTGTGTGATGTTTCTGTAACAGCATTGTTACCATCATCAGACAAAAGAATAAATAAGAAAAAATAGCACTATAACAGTACTATTTAAGAACTTGTGCTATTTTTTCTCATTTATTCTTTTGTGTAATGATGGTGACAATGTTGTTGCTGAAATGTCCCACACTAATAAATTATTTGGATTAGGTCTTATTTTCTTTTATCTTTTGGTTAATTTATATGATTACTAATTCCTTTACTACATTATTTCTACAAAGTAAAACTAAAAGGGTACTTAGTGAGTACTATATATTGCTAAAATGTTTAAATGTACAAGATCAACAAGATTCAAAGATTACTTAATACACAATTACAGTTCAGTGATCAAGTATTTAAACTTTTCAAAATTATATTTTAATTTATTTCTCTATATTCTCTCCTTCCTTGCTGAAGACATTTGTACACAACTATATATATATTCCCCTACACTTTATATGCCCTTTTACTCTTTTATTTTCCCACCTTTGTAAAATTTGATTGAAAGAATCAATAAAATTGTTTAAATTGTCTATTGTCTATTAAAAAATAAAACTCCATATATAAAAATTTGAGTTTAATTTTCAAAATAATATGTATACTACAAACCTT
This sequence comes from Cordylochernes scorpioides, assembly GCA_030710605.1. Taxonomy (NCBI): domain Eukaryota; kingdom Metazoa; phylum Arthropoda; class Arachnida; order Pseudoscorpiones; family Chernetidae; genus Cordylochernes; species Cordylochernes scorpioides. The sequence goes on along the minus strand of CP092877.1, from coordinate 69,949,053 downwards.
TTTATAATATATACATATAACACTACAATGTAAATTTACCATTTTGATTTGTAAATACTTTTTTTAAATTAAATTATTTAGAAGGAAATATATAGAAGCATATAAAGTTTTTTTAATTATATATAATTGTTCTAATCAAGTAAAATGTATATATTTCTTAATATAACACATTTGGTACCTAAATATGTACACACAAATTTATATCAAAAAAGTTATATTATTAAATATATGTTTATGTTTTCACCACTTTTTACAATTAAAACTAATTCGTATATATACGTATTCGACGAATATTTATTAATTTAATATGTTTTGCAAATAAATACAAATGAAAAAATATATATATATTTCAGCCGCTTAAATAATAACAAACGAAAAAAAAATATTTAAATCTCAGCAACGTAAACATTCAAATTAAAGGTCAATAATTTAAAATATTAAATAATTTTTTTAAATTTTTCTTCATGTGATTAATAAATTTTACTTGCAATGCATACATTTTATGAAAAATTCATTAATAGAAAATGAAAACAAACGAAAACAAAAGTCTATTGAGAGACACTTGTGTAATAGTTATAAGGAAAACGATTTAAAAACGAAGTGCTATGGTCTTTTGATTGTTTATAGAAGTTTTAACTACAATAAGAAACCTAATATGCATCTTTTGGTTGTATATTGTAATTTAGAGATTTTTAAAAAATCCAAACGAGTACTACTCACGTAAACAGTGTAGAACGAGCATGATCCATGGAAGCAAACCTGTCACACAGCTTTTTTCCTCTAGCACCCGGTCGATTTCGTCGCTATAGCCGTACAGCGCCATCTGTGAACAAAATTTGGAACTATTTTTATACAAGCAATTTTAAAAAATTTCAAATTTCTTCTATACCTAAAAGTTAAGTATTTTTTAATTTGATTGTTATTTTTATATATTTTTTAGTCTCGGAAAAACTATGAAAGAGTTAAGATGCCTTCAACACAATATACATACACAAAAAAAGAAAATAGCTTCGATTCGTCTGTAAATTAATAGATACATACATAACACCCAATAAATCTGTGCAGAATTTAAGCCATTTATAAACCTTAAGTAGTTTTGTTTTAGAAGGATTAATTTAAAATAATATTTTTTAAAATCTGATTTATTTATTGTAAAGATAGAGGTTGCCTGGCCAGCATTCATAGTTCTTAAAATTAAAGATAGCTCGGCCATTAAATCTTTTTTATTGCCTCGACGTTTCAACAAAAATCTTTTGTCCTCGTCAGGAGCAAACAAAAATGAAAACATTTGGCAAAGCGTTAAAAAATATTATTGACAAATGGGTTATTGTTGATGCTGGAAGCAGATTGAAAGGGGTAAAATTTTGAAGTTGTCCATTTACAACATGTACAACATGTTACAACTGTTCATGTTTTACAACAGACCAGCTTACATAGATATCTACTATATATACATAGATATCGACTTTTGTCGAAACGCCGAGGCAATAAAAAAGATTTACTGGCCGAGGGAGGTATTTTTTATTTTAAGAACTAATTTATTTAATCCTCTGCTCTCGACAAATGGATTATTATTGATACTGGCAGCAGATTGAGAGGGGTAAAATTTTGTAGCTGTCCATCCATAAGTTTTACAACAGAATTGCTTGCATAGACAATTTTAGACAATTTAAACAATTTTATTGATTCTTTTAATCAAATTTTACAAAGGTGGAAAAATAAAAGAGTAAAAGGGCATTTAAAGTGTAGGGGAATATATATATAGTTGTGTACAAATGTCTTCAGCAAGGAAGGCTTCCCCACCTTGAGAGAGTCCTCCTCCAGACAAGGTCTTCTTGTACACTCCTTAGTTCCGCGCCGAGGAAGTATCTATAGATGCGCGTCTTGGCAGACGCCAGGATGGCCAGGACGTCATCGTCTAGGCCATGCCTGAAGACCTAGCCCTGCAGGTCAGGACCCGCCCGATGATTGCTTGCATAGATACCTACTAGTAATTTAAATATCTAAACTGTTTATATCAACGACACTCTCTTTGGTGAGAGAAAAGAGAAAAATCTTATATTATTATTTTTTTTTAAACTTTTATTTAACTTGCTTTCCTGTCTGTCTGTCCACAAATCTTGCAACCGATTTTTAATATACTTTTAGAGCACGTAGGAATCTTAAATTTGGTACATTTTTCAGAACCCGATGACAATGCCACTTGACAAATTTTCAGACTTCTGGGTTATCAAGGTGGCCGGAAATGGACAAATTTCAAAATTGACTTTCAAATTTTGTAAATTAATTTTGATATACTTCCAGATCACATAGAAGTATGAAATTTTTAAGACTGACTCACTCCAATAAACAATATTAGTGTACAGAATTTAAGACTTCTGGGTGGTCGGAATGGCCAGGAATGAACAAATTTCTATATTTCTTTTTAAGAGTCTTATGTTACGCCCCTTACAAAGAATTGATCAATCCGCCGCGAGCAAGCTTCCGTCTATTTAAGGCCTAATCCCCAGTGAGCTTTTGATTTTAAGTTTTGTTATTTCATGACTAAAAACTAACTAAATAATTAATAAATAAAAACATTTTTAAAAAAGCTTTTATTCAAATGTACTAAAAAGGATAAAAATAAAATATTGTATCTTCTGTCATTGATCAATTAGATGTATCTGAGTGAAAATAAAAACGGCGGGGGCCATCATATTTAGAGAAGAGGTAAAAATATAGCAAACACTTATAAAAATTACTAATCAGTTGCTGCATATTAAATCACATCTTTGTCACAGGTGGAACGTCTAAAAGCAGGGGACGCTGACAGAAAGCCTCTAGGTCTCTCGCGTCCGAGAGCGTAGCAAGCGTAGGATGCGCTAGGGCAGAGGCACCATCGGAGAAGTCTTCAACGGTTGCCCGTAGCCAGCGCTCGGGAGCCAGTAGGTCTGGCGGCCGCAGGAACCTGTTGAAACCTCGAAGACGCAGGGATCTCAGGTTGACGGAGTGCAGAACCCGGTGGGCCAGCTGAAGGACACTGGACGCGGCCTCCTAGAGGCTTAGCAGTCCCTCCTCTTCGGTGAAAGCCAGACGCCGGCTGAGGACCAGCCAAGAGTAGCCGTTGTCGGCGTCGCACAGTGAGGCCTGGACCATCTTCAGACAAGCGAGCAGAAGCTGGCCCGCGATGTCCTGCAGACCGACACCACCCGTGGAGATAGGATGCGCCAGGATGTCCCCGGGAAGCCTGTTCATATTTTTCATTAATTAAAAACAACTCTTCCAATAGCAAATGATCACTCTAACAGACTGAAAATCAAATTTAATGAAGATTGGCAAAATAACATCAAACACCGCTGGTTCGATGGGAAAACTCCTCTCCTGAAAACTAACTCACAACAGATCAGACTTCACCATGCTTTCCCTATTAGAACAGGCCATCTACGTTCAATGATTTTCACAAGTGGATCCAAAACCTTTCCGAATTGCACCAAATGTCAGGATTCTCCAGCGAGCCCAGAACAAATCACATCGGGAATTGCCGAACAGACATTTACACCGACCCAGCTGTGGTCATCGAGGCGATAAAGAGGCCTTCAGGATCTGGTCTAGATTTGAAGTCCTGACCTGGGACAAGAAAAATAAATAATTAAAAAGGCATATATTGGATCAAAATATAATTTATTTTACCAATATTTCAGTTGGCTGAACGCCAACTTTTTTTTCATTATAAATAACATAAGCTAGGTTGCTCTTTTTAAGCGGTACCTAATAAAGTTATTTCAGAACAGGAAAGTGATTTTAAACAGCCACTTTAAAAAAAAAGTAGAACTGACAGCAAGAATAAAGTGTTTTGACAGAAAAATTGATTGCAATTTCAAGATGTTTGGCTAATTTTTGACGTGACAACGTCTTAAATTAGGTTGCGGCTGGGAGTCACTTATGAAAAAGTGTAACGCCCGGTAACGTTACGATGAGTCATCGAACGAGAGTGCTGCGCGCGCAGCTGCGCGCGCAGCGCTAGAGAATTAGGCGCATTGAATCGGCGCATGCTTGTCTCTGTCTTTCTCGAACGTTTTATGTTCTCGAACGTTAAATGTTTTAATTTTCAACTTCATCATTTACAATTACAAATTTTATTTAATTTCAAATTTATTTAGCAAAAATTTGAACCTTCGATCTGAATAAGATAAAGAAACTCACCACGTTCCTCTTGATCTCCCTTTTACACTTCAAACGTGGCTATATCTCATCTACCATATCTGAATAAGTGTTTTGATTTTCAAATACCAACGCGGCTGGTGGAGTGGCGATCTATCGTAAATTATCATCGACATCTACGGCGGAAGTGTTCCAAGTTGCGATTACAGACGTAACTCGTGTCATTAAAACCAAGGGTGACATGTGCATGACTGAAGTTACTTGCTTCGCCGCTAATACTAGCTTCAAGTTTATACTCGGTGCTGTATATATTCATCCAGGAGCTAGTATGCAGGATATTGGAATGTTACTATGGCAAGGACTCGGTCCGTACATTCACAACAGCCAGTACGTGCCACCGTTCGTGCAAGTTGATTCTAGTATACCGATTCTTCTGTGTGGTGATTTTAACAAAAACGTAAAGCCTGACAACTCGTTTCTTAATTTCATGAAAAATACGTATAATCTTGATTGCGTATCAAACGTTTCTAAGTCAACTACGTTAAAAGGAACAACTATCGACTTGACTTTCGCAAGACACATTACAGCAGAAACACTTCCTTTCATTTCATATTTCTCCTATCATCGTCCTATCCTCAACAAAATCACTCAAATAGGAATTAGTTAAGTTTAAGTTTACATGTACAATGTTTTAGTAAACAAAATATATTTCTATAGTTAAAATTTGTGCAATTCTTATTTTCATTCAATTCCTTGTTCCTATTGTGCAATTTAATTATATTCATATCAATAAATATTCTACCGTTGTCACGTAAAATCTTCGCCCGTAAAACCGACTTTACAGGCAACCATTGTTGTTCTTCGACAACTTTTTTTTTTATGTTGCCCTAAAGTGATTTTAAACAGCCACTTTGAAAAAAATAGTATTGACAGCAGAGATGTGAGGATGTTTTGACAGAAAATTTGACAGCTGACCTCTTCAGACAGGTAGCCATATTGTTGCACCAGGCTGCCGTTTGGATTCTTCAGTCTTGATTCTCTCCTCAGACGCGTCTTGCATCTTTCCAGAACGTGTCTCAACCATCCTACAAGGTTAAACCAGTCAATAATAAGACAACTATATATTTAGGTAACACCTAGAATATCTCTTTATCACATCAAAGCTTAAAGCAGGGTGGTGTACTCAGTGTATCAAAATACAAATGTTTTATAGTACATAATATTTTATAGTAATAATCTGTTTTATAAAAATAAATAAATATACAATTAAAATTTTAAATATATTAAAAATAATACACCTATCCCCCGATTTACACGGTAGATACGTTCCTGAGAAAAACGTGTAAATCGGGGGGGGGGATAGGTGTACACAGAAATAAAATGTATTGACAGGTAAAAATATGTAGTCAGCACATAAGTTCGGGATTCCTCGTGAGATGTGTACACAGCGCATTTGTTCAATAACAGTAGCATTTAGTATAGTGCGATAAAAACAAAAAAAAAAAAACTTATTTGGAAAACCGTGTAAAAGCAAAAATATGTAAAACAAGTACCGTGTAAATCGGGGGATAGGTGTATTATAAATAATTTTTAAAATATGCGCATTAATCATGATGCAACAATATATTTGAGGTGCGTGACCCAAGTTGACATTTTATACTGTACACATTTCCAATACATAGAACGGCTCCAGACAAAGTTTTGCGACAAAATGGAATATTACCCAACAAAACGACGAGAGATAATATAACAAAGAGATTGATAAGTAAGTATAAGAAGAGACGCCCCGTCACCTATCACCCACTTAGCTCTGATACCTCACTTATCCATGGAGAACCCGTCGCTCTTGATCCATCCTGGAGGACGCTTATCCTTGGTAGGTCTCACTTTCGTTTCATAGTCGACCTTATCAATCACAACCAGCTCATTATTTTACGATTGAGAAGTATAAGAGAAGATATTCCATCACCTATTATCGACTTAGCTTTAATATCTCATATATCCATCCGATGCTCTTGATCTATCCTGAAAATTGCTTATCCCTAGTAAATCTCACTTTCGTTTTATAGTCGACCTTATCAATCACAACCAGTTCATCATTTTACGATTGATAAGTATAAGAGAAGACTTCCATCACCATCATCGACTTAGCTTTGATACTTCATATATCCATTGAAGACCAGTCGCTATTGATCTATCTTGAAAATTGCTTATCCTTAGTAAGTCTCACTTTCGTTTCATAGTCGACCTTAGCAATCACAACCAGCTCATTATTTTACGAGTGAGAAGTATAAGAGAAGATATTCCATCACCTATTATCGACTTAGCTTTAATATCTCATATATCCATCCGATGCTCTTGATCTATCCTGAAAATTGCTTATCCTTAGTAAGTCTCACTTTCGTTTTATAGTCGACCTTATTCATCACAACCAGGCCAATCATTTTAAGATTGTGATAAGTATAAAAGAAGACATCCTATCACGAATTAGCTTTGCTACCTCATATATCCACATCCATCGCTCTTGATCCATCATGAAGATTGCTTATCTTTGGTAAGTCTCACTTTCGCTTCATGTTCTACCTTATCCATCACAACCAGGTCAATCATTTTAAGATTGATATTCATCACCTATCATGCGACTTAGCTTTGATACCTCATATATCCATTAAAGATCCGCCGCTCTTGATCCTTCCTGAAGATTGCCTATCTTTGATAAGTCGCACTTTCGCTTCATGTTCTACCTTATCCATCACAACCAGGTCAATCATTTTAAGATTGATATTCATCATCTATCATGCGACTTAGCTTTGATACCTCATATATCCATTAAAGATCCGTCGCTCTTGATTCATCATGAAGATTGCCTATCTTTGATAAGTCGCACTTTCGCTTCATGTTCTACCTTATCCATCACAACCAGGTCAATCATTTTAAGATTGATATTCATCACCTATCATGCGACTTAGCTTTGATACCTCATATATCCATTAAAGATCCGCCGCTCTTGATCCTTCCTGAAGATTGCCTATCTTTGATAAGTCGCACTTTCGCTTCATGTTCTACCTTATCCATCACAACCAGGTCAATCATTTTAAGATTGATATTCATCATCTATCATGCGACTTAGCTTTGATACCTCATATATCCATTAAAGATCCGTCGCTCTTGATTCATCATGAAGATTGCCTATCTTTGATAAGTCGCACTTTCGCTTCATGTTCTACCTTATCCATCACAACCAGGTCAATCATTTTAAGATTGATATTCATCATCTATCATGCGACTTAGCTTTGATACCTCATATATCCATTAAAGATCCGTCGCTCTTGATTCATCATGAAGATTACCTATCTTTGATAAGTCGCACTTTCGCTTCATGTTCTACCTTATCCATCACAACCAGGTCAATCATTTTAAGATTGATATTCATCACCTATCATGCGAATTAGCTTTGATACCTCATATATCCATTAAAGATCCGTCGCTCTTGATCCTTCCTGAAAATTGCTTATCCTTGGTAAGTCTCACTTTCGTTTTATAGTC
>CP092877.1:69914526-69941267 GCA_030710605.1 Cordylochernes scorpioides | reverse complement strand
TAGCTTGGTTCTCTCCCTCTCTCAATATTGTTTATTAGAAACATCCAATATTTCAATGAGGCAGTTCACCTATCTTTTGGAATTTGGATCAGGTTTTTGAAATTACAGTTTCAATAGACCCAAATTCTTGCACAAGTGTTCAACCAGCAAGTATTGAAGCAACCAAATGGGGTTCTGACACCTTTGGAAGTGCGAAAGCTGCTTCTACATGCATAGCTATGTGGTATATTTACTGTACACGCAGTCACAATCTTCTACTTGCCATGTATTTTCATGGCCTGATGTATTTTCTAAGTGTAACAACAAAGATAATAAATAACCCAGTCTTGAGTTTTAGTTTTAAAAAGTAAAATTTGGATCTCGTAAAAAGTTATCAAAACAGAATATCCTGAGGAGTGTGATTCAAAGTTTAAAATGTGAGATTATTTTTAATTTTGACACACAAGACTACACCTTATCTCTACTTAACCTTCCCAAAATAATAAGGCACAATTTGGATTATTCTATATACAGTTACGAGCGTCATCATCTCTGTCACCGTTTGCTTTTTTTTTGGAATGGCGCTCTCCTATTGGTTGGCTACGATCACGTGGCTACGATGGCGCCGCCACTACGCGAGACACTTTGTTTTTTACTTTGCCCCCCCCCCCACTCGCTTTTTGGTTGTTGTAACTATTGTGTTGGAGCGGGTCGCTCCTTAAATAAATGCATATATTAGTTAATAACTAAATGGAATCCTCTCTTTCTTTTTCCCAGTAAGAGACGCCTACGGAAGCCAACAGTACATAGACAGATAAAGCACATAGGCTATAGTTATTAACTAATATATGCATTTATTTAAGGCGCCAATTTATAATTGTAACAAATAGTATTTGAATCAAAACATTCAATCGGGTAAAACACAGGCGTTGTTCGGGTCATTCGGCTAGTAGATTATAAACACAAGGTAATAAGATCAAATCAAAATAAAATAATTAGTGTGTGTTGTATAATCTAACAAGATTATAAATTTAATCCATGAATTCAGTCTCCATGACCTTGTAAAATTATATACAATAGGATAATAAAAAAAGAGAAAAAAAAACATTAATGGAAAACCATTGTCTTCTAAGCAATTCACTTCTTTCATATCTTTTAATAGAACAGCTTGAAATTGAAGAAGAGAAGAGATAATTTTGTTCAAAACAGGAAAAATTACATTCCCAGTAGACAGGTTGACTGACAAGCCAAATAACATTGACAATAAATAAGAATTTAAAATTAGAACTATAAGTTAAAAAATCAAATCCAAATAATTCAGTACTTTTGTCTGAAGATGGTAACAACACTGTTACCGAAACGTCACACACTATTTAATTATTTGGATTTGGTCTTATTACCTTGTGTTTATAATCTATAATCCAAATTGTGTGTTTTATAATACGTTATAACGATGGTATTTTCAATGGAATTGAATTGGCATTCACCTTAGGTTCCCTATCAGGAAGGTTCGTTATATCCAGGGTTCATATTAGCAGGTTTTACTGTACAATATGATGCGGCTATGCTTATAAAACGTTTAATAAGTTTTTCCGCAAATGTTTCTTTTTTACTGAACAAAAAATCTTATTTCTCCTTAAATAATGAAAATTATGATTTTTCGTTCAGTAAAAAGAAACATTTGCGGTAAAACTTGTTAAACGTCGGAATAAATAGTGTGTAATTTTTGGTAACAGTATTGTTAGCAAACTCAGAAAAATAGAGAGGATGGTAACAACGCTGTTACCAAAATGTCACACACTATTTATTTATTTGGTCTTGTTACCTTGTAGTTTCAAAAATTGTGTCTTAACAACTTTGAAATTAAAATATAATTGCAAACAGCAAATGCGTAGCAAAAACCAATAAGATAATTTACGGAATTTATCTTTTATATAACTCCGCCCTTGCCGGTCCCAAGCCCGGATAAAAAAGGAGGAGGGGGAGCAGTAACAAGCTCACTAAAAAACCTGGGCTCAGCTGGCCCGGCTGATAGTAACCTGTAAGGGCTCCTAATCCAGGGATACAGGATGAGCAGTGCTTGTACTCCATGTTAGGAGCGGCTGCACATTGTGTCTGTTCCTCATGTCAGAGGCGGCCATTTATATTGGAGCTAAGTCGGCCAGCCACTGAGTAGTGCTCCCAGTCTTGATGACAAAGGCAGACGCATTCTACTTCACCCAGTGTGGAGATAAGAAAGAAGAAGATCTTTTATATAGAAAAACTCTTTGAAACCACCCTATCAACTACAAATAATTACACTAATAATGAGAGGTGAAATTTTCTATTACAGTTATAACTAAACAGAGGTTCTAACCTCTCTGTAAAGGACACTTAGTTGCAAAGCTAAAGTATCCTTTAGAGAGAGGTGTCCTCTTACTGAAGAGAGACGTGCTTATTAGTAAAAATGATAATTTTGGAGATGAAAACTGTCCTTTGTAGAGAGATGTCTTCTAGCAGGAATATCCTCTCATGGAGGTTCTACTGTATGTATGAATAAAGCATAAAAAGTGACAAAGTTGACCAAGAAACTGACTGAAATGTTGGCATTAATATTATCTCGTGAAAATTAACCCAATCTCTCAAACCTAGATAGAGTAAGGTGCTATAATTGTGCTATTTTTTTTTTCTTATCCCTAATAAAATAAAATAAGACCTAATCCAAATAATTTATTAGTGTGTGACGTTTCGGCAACAACATTGTCACCATCATCAGACAAAAGAATAAAATTTTATTCTTTTGTCTGATGATGGTGACAATGTTGTTGCCGAAACGTCACACACTAATAAATTATTTGGATTAGGTCTTATTTTCTTTTATTATAATCTATTATCCAAATTGTGCTTTATCATTTCTTATCCCTAGTAAACGTCATACAGGCCATGATAATCATGGTGGGTAGAAGTAGGTGACTACACATGTGAAAAGCAGTTCGACTTTGCACTTACAAATGTGCCGGAGCCCCATTTGGTTACTTGCACTCGCTGGGGGGGTTGTATTTTTGCAAGGTTCGAGGGCCATTGGAGCATTTTTTTTATCATAAAAAAGTGGCCAATGTGAGAATCACAAATACAAATTAATGAGGAGGTATGCTATAACTGAGTATGGAAGGTAGTAGTACTACTTGAGCTTCTTAAAGAAGGAATTCTTATCTCTTGAGATAAACCAAAAAATTGCCAGAGATCTTGTTTACTTAAGACTTCTTATCATCAACCAGGATCCTAAAATAACCCCCCTCCCCACCACCCATGGAAACAAGTTTTATTTTTAAACTACTAAACTTGTACAATGACCTCAGTTTCTTGTACAAGTCTACCAATGAGAGCTAAACAGAACACTTTGGCAACTTGTAAGCCTATACAAAGTTAAACAGCTTCTATATGTACAGTTCCAAACTCCTATTCAAAATTTTTATCAAGGTCTTTTACTTGGGGATATGCAACACCATCTATATATGTAAATATAATTTTAAAATTACATACTTCAAAGTTATGTGCGTTCTAAAAAAAAAAAAAGCTAATAGATTGGCTGTGATTAAATTGAAATTGAGGAAAATGTGTAAATAGGAAAGGTGTATTTTATGCCTTATTCCCATTGGCTGGCAACCATTCTGGTAGTCTGTGATTGGAGGATTGTCGGGTATAAGGATAGTCAATTGTAGACAAACATTGAACGAGGAAGTTCCTACAATGCCTTGTAGAGGTTGTGATTGTATTGTGATATATATATAGTAGAACCTCTATGAGACGACACCTCTCTACAAAGGACAGTTTTCATTGTCAAAATTACCATTTTACTATTTAGCGACTCTCTGGTAAGAGGACACCACTCCCTAAAGGACACTTTGGCTCAGCAACTAGGTGTCCTTTACAAGGAGGTTCTACAACTCTGCCTTTGCCAGTCCCAAGCCCAGATGAAAAAGGAGGAGGGGGAGCTGTAACAAGCTCGCTAAAAAACCTGGGTTCAGCTGGCCCGACTGATAGCACCCTGTAAGGGCTCCAGGGATACAGGATGAACAGCGTTTGTACTCCATGTTAGGAGTGGCTGCACATGGCGTATGTTCCTCATATCAGAGGCGGCCATTGCTTTTGAAGCTAAGTCGGCCTGCCACTGAGTAGTGCTCCCAGTCTTAATGACAAAGGTAGACGCATTCAATTTCACCCAGTCATGATGATTGTCAAACAGACACCATCAAGGGTCACAACTTGATACCCTAATGATTGAATGGAGATAAGGAAGAAGAAGAAGGTTCTACTGTATTGTGATACAAATTTTTCATAACCTCAAAGAGAGCGTCACTAGAAATAGACCTAGAAACATTATAATAGTGTGCTTAAGACAAAAATGAATTGATATGTTTTCTTAATTTACTGCTGCATATGACTGGTACAGAGCAGGAGGGACAATTCTGTCCTTCCAAGGGAACACTAGTTCTTGATTTTCAGACTTAAGTATGGTCATCTAGGGACAATAACTTTCCAGAATGGCTGCAAGGTTTTCCCACTATGTTCTATGTGCAATTTCCAACCTGCAACCCCAAACTACATTATTGACTGTATTGGCTTATCCACTGATGAGCTCTACTTATCCCTAGAAGACACTATCAACAAGCTCTACAGGCTTAATATCCTAATATGATTGAGTGGAGATAAGAAAGAAGAAGAAATATTTTCTTAACTATATTATACACTCGTGGACAAAACTTAAGGAAGTTGTATCTTTTAACATGTATATCAAGATTCAGACAATAACTCTGAAAGATATTTGATGCACAGTGACCTTTATTGAGGACACATGAGATTACCAAGTGTGAACAAAATTGCCTCTCTCTCCTTTAAAAAAATATATAGAAAGATGAAGTTATATAGTTAAGAAAATATTTCTTCTTATTTCTTATCTCCACTCAATCATATCAGGGTATCAAGCTTGTAGAGCTTGTTGATGGTATTAGTGTATGAGTCAATACAGTCAATAATGTAGTTTGGAGTTGCAGATTGGGAATTGCACTTAGTACATAATGGTAAAACCTTGCAACCATTCTGGAAAGTTATTGTCCATAGATGACCAGACTTAAGTCTGAAAATCAAGAACTACTGTTCAAATATTTGAATCTAGGTTTCAAGTAAGAGAGTAACTTAAGAGGTTCCATCCATCACCATCATGCTGCACCATCTCTGATATGGACATCCTGGAAGAAGGGGATTTTGGAGAGGGGAGTTAAATTTCAAGGAAAGTAGGTTGAAATGATAGGTACTTATGGGAAAAGGGCACTTGAAAGAGTTTGTGCTCTATATATAGTTAATCTTCAGATTAAAGGGGGTCTGTTAGGTAAATAAATAGATTGACCTATGATAAGGCACAATTTGGATTATTTCTATATACAGTTACGAGCGTCATGCGTTCTTCATCTCTGTCACCGTTTGCTTTTTTTTTGGAATGGCGCTCTCCTATTGGTTCGCTACGATGGCACCGCCACTGCGCGAGACACTTTGCCCCCCCCCCCCCCACTCGCTTTTTGGTTTTTGTAACTATTGTGTTGGAGCGGGTCGCTCCTTAAATAAATGCATATATTAGTTAATAACTAAATGGAATCCTCTCTTTCTTTTTCCCAGTAAGAGACGCCTACGGAAGCCAACAGTACATAGACAGATAAAGCACATAGGCTATAGTTATTAACTAATACAGTCGAACTTGGATAATTCGAACCCCAAGGGACCATAAAAAAATTCGAATTATCCAAAAATTCGAATTAAAAACGTAAATTCTATTTATAGGAAATTCTAGGGACCAAGATAAATATTCGAATTAAAGAGGTTTTCGAATTAAAGAAGTTCGAATTATCCAAGTTCTACTGTATAAGAATTTATTTAAGGCGCCAATTTATAATTGTAACAAATAGTATTTGAATAAAAACATTCAATCGGGTAAAACACGGGCGTTAATGATCCAACAGGTCCACGTGTCTAAATTAAAACACGGGCGTTGCCCGGGTCATTCGGCTAGTAGATTATAAACACAAGGTAATAAGACCAAATCCAAATAAATAAATAGTGTGTGACGTTTTGGTAACAGCGTTGCTACCATCTTCAGACAAAAGTACTGAATGAGAAATTTGACCTATTTTTAATCTAAAATGATTATATTTACTAATTAAAAAATCCTGGTAGAGATGACAATGCCACCTCTCTACAAAAGACAGTTTTGATTGACAAAATTATAATTTTTACTAATTAAAAACTCTCTGATAAAATTCACCTCTCTACAAAGGACAGTTTTGATTGACAAAATTATCATTTTTACTAATTAACAATTCTCCGGTAAGAGGACCCCTCTTCCTAAAGGACACTTTGACCCTGCAGCTAAGTGTTGTTATATACAAAGAGATTTTACTGAATTTTGTTTGGCATAATGACAAACTTTATCAAGGTACAAATGGGGTTCAATAATGGAATTGTAATATAATAATTAATGGCTGTCATGTGGTGTGTTGTTGTGTGATGCCGATCGAAATATCCTTGAATAAATCAATTTTTGATCCAATATATAGGACTTTATAATTACAGATTATACAACAATCATTTAGTGTTAGAGATTAAATTCATTTATAGATGTACACAGTAGAACCTCTCTGTAAAGGATATCTAGTTAAACAACCAATGGGTCCATTAGAGAGAGATGTCCTCTCTTTACCAGAAAGTTAATAATTATTAAAAATTGTCATTTTGACGATGAAAACTGTCCTTTGTAGAGAGGTGTCCTCTAATAGAGTAGGTTCTACTGTAATTAGATGAATGTAATAAAATAGAAAGATATATTTTCTGCACCTAATAGATGGAAAAATCTTATCATGAGACAGATAAGTTAGCTGAATGCGTCAAAGAACCCAAATGGGGGGGATTAGATATTATAATGTGTGTGGTTGTTTATTTCAATGTTGCAGAAGGATGATAGTCATGTGATAAAGGCATATTTGATGTTTTCTGCCCAGAGTTAGGCATATTCATATCAAGGAATACCACAACATCAGTTTAGGCAAATATAAAGAAACGGTAGCCTGTATACCATGGTTTTAGACTATGGAGACCTCATCTATACAAAACCAACTATGTAAATTGATAAGGCACAATTTGGATTATAGATTATAAACATAAAGTGTTAAGATCAAATCTAAATAAATAAGTAGTGTATGACGTTTCGATAACAATGCTGTTACCGAAACATCACATACTATTTATTTATTTGGATTTTGTCTTATTACCTTGTGTTTATATAACTATGTATTTGATAACAGATGGAGTGCTAGTGCATCGTAATAACTATGTAAGTTATAAGTGAGGTTTTAATATACAAATACAGCTACCAACTAGACCTGTGTTCCATAGCCAATGTGTCACCATGTGCCCACTGGTGCGCTGTGAGACTGGCTATGCTAAAAGTTTCCCCGCAGCAACCTGTATTTCCAGGCTCAAACCTGGCCACACAAGACCACTCCTCTCTCAGGATGGTGTAAAGATCTTCCCACAATACACCATCTGCAGGACCAAAGAGGCCTTACCACTCTTGGAATGTATGGGAACCTCAAAACAGGACTTGTAATTCCAACCCTACCAAGATTATAAATTTAATATATGAATTTAGCTCCATGACCTTGTATAATTATACAATGGGATAATAAAAAAACATTTTTTTAAAGAGTTTTCCGCACAATATGAAAAAGACTGTCCAAATACAGTTTGACAAACTATAAATTGCAGTAAAACTTTTATGAGAGGAAATTCTCTTTACAAAGGACAATTTAGCTCTACAAATAAGTGTTACACAGAGCTTCTATTGCATACCAAAAAATATTTCATTAAAGTCTATAACACAATATTTTTCTAAATACTATTGTTCTTAGGTATGTCTAAAAACTCTGTTGAACTTTTTACTATAATATATATAGTATCCTCACAAGGTAATAAGACCAAGGTAAAATTTCTCATTCAGTACTTTTGTCTGAAGATGGTAACAACACTGTTACTGAAACATCACACACTATTTATTTATTTGGATTTGGTCTTATTACCTTGTGTTTATAATCTATAATCCAAATTGTGCCTTATCAATATATATTATCCTAATACCTTCAATTCTTCCTTTTTTTTCAATGTTCTGCTTACATGACGCGTAACTGCCAAGGCTACAGCGTGAACTTGTTATAACCCTATGTTGTTATTTAAATTTAAAAAAAACTTTTTGATACCTTAAAAGTAATATTTTAAATAATTTATTTTTTAATTATCATTACTCATTCTCTAATACAACTATCTTTCATATAAATTATATTTAATTCTACTTTATTGTTCAGTAATAGCTTGCTATACTGACATTATAGTACTCTCAATTCAACATCAAAATTTTCTATAACTTTCTTTAAATATTATAAAACCTTTATATATATACTTGTTGTGTGTTAATCTTGTTTATTGAATTGTATATAAGTTGTTAAAATGTATTTAGGTGCATGTATCCCGCGCTGGGATATCACGTCCGATATGTCAAATAAATAAATACTACACTCCAGAGCATCAAACCATAAAGTGTACAATAATTATGAATATTAAAACACCAATTTAGTTCAAATATTTAGTAGGTATTATATACAAATACAAGAGAAAATATAAACATAATAATCAGCAGGAATGTTTATATCGTCTATGGAAATTGGTCTTATTTTCTTATTAACATAGTATTTAAAAGTTACATACTTAATTTTGTAGTTATTGTTGTTATTGTCGAATGAAGAGCCTCAGATGTCTCCATACATCTCTATCACAGCAGTCGTTCTCTATCTTGGGTGTGTAAAGCTGCTGTTCTGGGTCTATGTCAATTTTCTGTAAGGCTGCTGCCATTGCTGGGCATGAGATAATTTTGTAGTAAAATCAATTTTATAAACCTTTTTTTAATTATATTTTTTAAGTTTGGTGGCTTAATATTTGGAGGGGATTGTAATAAAATGAACATTAATATTTTGTATTGTTTTTTCAATTCCTATATTCCAAGTATTATTAAAGTGTGTAGAGAAGAACTTTTGGATTACCATTACCATATTGTGATAATGACTTGATGCTGTAACCAGGAGGGAGACACTCCCTCTTTAAAAATCCTGAGTTCAACTGACCCAGTACTCCAGGAATGTGGAGAAGTTGCATCTGTACTCATGTTAGAGTTGGCAGCAAAGGCTTCCATGTTAGGAACGGCTTCAAAATACAGGCAAAGTCAGACTTTCACCAAAATGTGCCTGGATCATGGTGCCATGATCAACGAAAGCTGCACCCCTATACCCCATTCCACGAGATCATAGAATTTGTGTAATCTTTACACAAGGGGATAAGAAACAACAACAATATATTGTGATAATATAAAAGAATAAAAAAGGAACTTCTACAAGTGTTCTATACAAGAAGCTCCTTTTTGTTCTTTTATCACAATATCAAAGTGTACTGCTGAGTTTTGAGATGTACAGTAAGTATAATATAGATGATGGAGAGTACTAGAGTACTTTGGCATAATTATAATGTATTCTATCAACTTCATAATTAGTCTTTTGGTTGATGATAAAGCACAATTTGGATTATAGATTATAATTATTGAGGGTAACTCCGCCTTTGCCGGTCCCAAGCCCGGATGAAAAAGGAGGAGGGGGAGCAGTAACAAGCTCACTAAAAAACCTGGGCTCAGCTGGCCCGGCTAATAGTATCCTGTAAGGGCTCCTAATCCAGGGATACAGGATGAGTCTGTACTCCATGTTAGGAGCGGCTGCACATGGTGTCTGTTCCTCATGTTAGAGGCGGCCATTTCTTTTGGAGCTAAGTCGGCCTGCCACTGAGTAGTGCTCCCAGTCTTAATGACAAAGGCAGACGCATTCTACTTCACCCAATCATGATGGTTGTCAATTTCAAGCTTTACAAGCTTGACACCCTAATATGATTGAGTGGAGATAAGAAAGAAGAAGAAGAAGATTATTGAGGGGGGTTCTCAATATAGATGCTGTCTCTCTTTACCTTGAGACCTAGTGTTTAATCCAGCTACTTGACCAGCTCGGCAATTCCAAGGAAGAGGCTCTAAGGACGTCTATCAACCATCCTAAACTTATCCAGAACTCTTTTTTTATTGAAAAACACGCTCAATTTATACATTAAAAGAAATTTACATAAATACAAGGTAATAAGACCAAATCCAAATAAATAAATAGTGTGTGACGTTTCTGTAACAGCGTTGTTACCATCTTCAGACAAAAGTACTGAATGAGAAATTTTACCACAGCATGTTTTAAATAGTTCCTGTTATCAAGTGTGTCTTATCAGAAATTTACATACTTTTTCTCTTAGTTTTTAAGTTACAAATATATTTGCATAAAGTTGACTACTCTAGTAGTCGTAACAATAATAAAAGAAGATCCAAATAATTTATTAGTGTGCGACGTTTCTGTAACAACATTGTTACCATCATCAGACAAAAAAATAAATGAGAAAAAATAGCACTATAACAGTACTATTTAAGAACTTGCTGTAGTATCTTTTCTCATTTATTCTTTTGTCTGATGATGGTGACAATGTTGTTGCCGAAACGTCACACACTAATAAATTATTTGGATTAGGTCTTATTTTCTTTTATCTTTTGGTTAATTTATATGATTACTAATTCCTTTACTACACTACTTCTACAAAGTAAAACTAAAAGGCTACTTAGTCTTCTTCTTTCTTATCTCCACCCAATCATATTACGGTATCAAGCTTGTAAAGTTGACAAACATCATAATTGGGTGAAGTAGAATGCGTCTGCCAGGCTACTTAGTGAGCACTTTAGACCTATATTTTACTAAAATGTTTAAATGTACAAGATCAACAAGATTACCAATATTACTTAATGCACTATTACAGTTCAATGATCAAGTATTTACAACTTTTTCAAAATTATATTTTATAATTTCTTTTTCACACCATTAGAAAAATAGAACTCCATATATAAAATTTGAGTTTAATTTTCAAAATAATAATTACTATACACCTTTTATATATACATATAACACTACAATGTAAATTTACCATTTTGATTTGTAAATACTTTTTTTAAATTAAATTATTTAGAAGGAAATATATAGAAGCATATAAAGTTTATTTAATTATATATAATTGTTCTAATCAAGTAAAATGTATATATTTCTTAATATAACACATTTGGTACCTAAATATGTACACACAAATTTATATCAAAAAAGTTATATTATTAAATATATGTTTTCACCACTTTTTACAATTAAAACTAATTCGTATATATACGTATTCGACGAATATTTATTAATTTAATATGTTTTGCAAATAAATACAAATGAAAAAATATATATATTTCAGCCGCTTAAATAATAACAAACGAAAAAAAATATTTAAATCTCAGCAACGTAAACATTCAAATTAAAGGTCAATAATTTAAAATATTAAATAATTTTTTTAAATTTTTCTTCATGTGATTAATAAATTTTACTTGCAATGCATACATTTTATGAAAAATTCATTAATAGAAAATGAAAACAAACGAAAACAAAAGTCTATTGAGAGACACTTGTGTAATAGTTATAAGGAAAACGATTTAAAAACGAAGTGCTATGGTCTTTTGATTGTTTATAGAAGTTTTAACTACAATAAGAAACCTAATATGCATCTTTTGGTTGTATATTGTAATTTAGAGATTTTAAAAAAATCCAAACGAGTACTACTCACGTAAACAGTGTAGAACGAGCATGATCCATGGAAGCAAACCTGTCACACAGCTTTTTTCCTCTAGCACCCGGTCGATTTCGTCGCTATAGCCGTACAGCGCCATCTGTGAACAAAATTTGGAACTATTTTTTTACACGGAATTTTAAAAAATTTCAAATTTCTTCTATACCTAAAAGTTAAGTATTTTTAAATTTGATTGTTATTTTTATATATTTTTTAGTCGCGGAAAAACTATGAAAGAGTTAAGATGCCTTCAACACAATATATATACACAAAAAAAAAGGAAATAGTTTCGATTCGTCTGCAAATTTATAGATACACACATAACACCCAATAAATCAGTGCAGAATTTAAGCCATTTTTATAAACCTTAAGTAGTTTTGTTTTAGAAGGATTAATTAAAAATATTATTTTTTTTAATCTAATTTATTTATCGTAAAGATAGTTGGCCGGGCCGGCATTAATAGTTCTTAAAATTAAAGATACTTCGGCCAGTAAATATTTTCTATTGCCTTGACGTTTCGACAAAAATCTTTTGTCCTCGTCAGGAGCAAACAAAAATTAAAACATTTGGCAAAGCGTTAAAAATTATTATTGACAAATGGGTTATTATTGATGCTGGAAGCAGATTGAAAGGGGTAAAATTTTGAAGTTGTCCATTTACAACATGTACAACATGTTACAACTGTTCAAGTTTTACAACAGACCAGTTTGCATAGATATCTACTATATAGAATAATTTTTAACGCTTTGCCAAATGTTTTAATTTTTGTTCGCTCCTGACGAGGACAAAGATTTTTGTCGAAACGCCGAGGCAATAAAAAAAGATTTACTGGCCGAGGGAGGTATTTTTAATTTTAAGAACTAATTTATTTAATCCTCTGCTCTCGGCAAATGGATTATTATTGATGCTGGCATCAGATTGAGAGGGGTAAAATTTTGTAGCTGTCTATCCATAAGTTTTACAACAGAATTGCTTGCATAGATATCTACTAGTAATTTAAATATCTAAACTGTATATATCAACGACACTCTCTTTGGTGAGAGGAAAGAGAAAAATCTTATATTATTATTTTTAAAGCTTTTATTTAACTTGCTTTTCTGTCTGTCTGTCCACAAATCTTGCAATCGATTTTTAATATACTTTTAGAGCACGTAGGAATCTGAAATTTGGTACACTTTTCAGAACCCGATGACAATGCAATTTGACAAATTTTCAGACTTCTGGGTTGTCAGGGTGGCTGGAAATGGACAAATTTCCAAATTGCCTTTCAAATTTTGTAAGTTAATTTTGATATACTTCCAGATCACATAGAAGTATGGAATTTTTAAGACTCATTCAGTCCAATGAACAATGCAAGTTTACAAATTTTCAGACTTCTGGGTGGTCGGAATGGCCAGGATTGGACAAATTTCTATATTAATTTTTATGTCTCATGTTACGCCCCTTACAAAGAATTGACCAATCCGCCGCGAGCATGCTTCCGTCTATTTAAGGCCTAATCCCCAGTGAGCTTTTGATTTTAAATTTTATTAATTCATGACTAAAAACTAACTAAATAATTAATAAATAAATAAACATTTAAAAAAAAAAGCTTTTATTCAAATGCACTAAAAAGGAAAAAATAAAATATTGTATCTTCTGTCATTGATCAATTAGATGTAACGAGAATCACGAAATTTCTCTTAATGAATTGTAAAAAGCTATAAAACGAAGAGAAATTTTTTTTTATTAAAACGCATAGGCTACCAGCTTTCGGGCTCCAAGCCCTTCAACGGGTACCTTGGTACCCGTTGAAGGGCTTGGAGCCCGAAAGCTGGTAGCCTATGCGTTTTAATAAAAAAAAATTTCTCTTCGTTTTATAGCTTTTTACAATCAATTAGATGTATCTGAGTGAAAATAAAAACGGCGGGGGCCATCATATTTAGAGAAGAGGTAAAAATATAACAAACACTTATAAAAATCCCTAATCAGTTGCTGCATATTAAATCACATCTTTGTCACAGGTGGAACGCCTAAAAGCAGGGGACACTGGCAGAAAGTCTTTAGGTCTCTCGCGTCCGAGAGCGCAGCAAGCGT
The DNA here is from genome assembly GCA_030710605.1 of Cordylochernes scorpioides. Classification (NCBI taxonomy): domain Eukaryota; kingdom Metazoa; phylum Arthropoda; class Arachnida; order Pseudoscorpiones; family Chernetidae; genus Cordylochernes; species Cordylochernes scorpioides. Next base: position 69,927,409 of record CP092877.1, on the reverse strand, counting down.
AGGGTGCGCTAGGGCAGAGGCACTATCGGAGAAGTCTTCAACGGTTGCCCGTAGCCAGCGCTCGGGAGCTAGTAGGTCTGGCGGTCGCAGGAACCTGTTGTCACCTCGAAGACGCAGGAACTTCAGGTTGACGGAGTGTAGAACCCGGTGGGCCAGCTCAAGGACACTGGACGCGGCCTCATAGAGACTTAGCAGTCCCTCCTCTTCGGTAAGAGCCAGACGACGGCTGAGGACCAGCCAAGAGTAGCCGTTGTCGGCGTCGCAGTGAGGCCTGGACCATCTTCAGACAAGCGAGCAGAAGCTGGCCCGCGATGTCCAGCAGACCGACACCACCCGTGGAGATAGGATGCGCCAGGATGTCCCCGGGAAGCCGTACATTTTTGTACACTTCTACACTTCTTTTTTTTTTTTAATGTGTGAAAAACCTGTTCATATTTTTCATTAATTAAAAACAACTCTTCCAATAGCAAATGATCACTCTCTAACATACTGAAAATAAAATTTAATCAAGATTGGCAAAATAACATCAAACACCGCTGGGTCGATGGGAAAACTCCCCTCCTGAAAACCAACTCACAACATATCAGACTTCACCATGCTTTCCCGTCTTAGAACAGGCCATCAACGTCCAATGATTTTCACAAGTGGATCCAAAACCTTTCAGAATTGCGCCAAATGTCAGGATTCTCCAGCGAGCCCAGAACACATCACATCGGGCATTGCCGAACAGACATTTACACCGACCCAGCTGTGGTCATCGAGGCGATAAAGAGGCCTTCAGGATCTGGTCTAGACTTGAAGTCCAGACCTGGGACAAGAAAAAAATAATAATTAAAAAGGCATATATTGGATCAAAATATAATTTATTTTACCAATATTTCAGTTGGCTGAACGCCAACTTTTTTTTCATTATAAATAACATAAGCTAGGTTGCTCTTTCTGAGCGGTCCTAATAAAGTTATTTCAGAACAGGAAAGTGATTTCAAACAGCCACTTTTAAAAAAAGTAGAACTGACAGCAAGAATAAAGTGTTTTGACAGAAAAATTGATTGCAATTTCAAGATGTTTGACTAAATTTTTTTATGTTGCCCTAAAGTGATTTTAAACAGCTACTTTGAAAAAAAATAGGACTGACAGCAGGGATGTGAGGATGTTTTGGCAGAAAATTTGACAGCTGACCTCTTCAGACAGGTGCATTGTTGCACCAGGCTGCCGTTTGGATTCTTCAGTCTTGATTCTCTCCTCAGATGCGTCTTGCATCTTTCCAGAACGTGTCTCAACCATTCTACAAGGTTAAACCAGTCAATAATAAGACAACTATATATTTAGGTAACACCTAGAATATCTCTTTATCACATCAAAGCTTAAAGCAGGGTGGTGTACTCAGTGTATCAAAATACAAATGTTTTATAGTACAAAATATTTTATAGTAATAATCTGTTTTATAAAATAAATAATTATACAATTTAAATTTTAAATATATTAAAAATAATACACCTATCCCCCGATTTACACGGTAGATACGTTCCTGAGAAAAACGTGTAAATCGGGGGGGGATAGGTGTACACAGAAATAAAATGCATTGACAGGTAAAAATATGTAGTCAGCACATAAGTTCGGGATTCCTCGTGAGATGTGTACACAGCGCATTTGTTCAATAACAGTAGCATTTAGTATAGTGCGATAAAAACAAAAACAAAAAAAACTTATTTGGAAAACCGTGTAAAAGCGAAAACGTGTAAAACAAGTACCGTGTAAATCGGGGGATAGGTGTATTATAAATAATTTTTAAAATATGCGCATTAATCATGATGCAACAATATATTTGAGGTGCGTGAACCAAGTTGACAATTTATACTGTACATATTTCCAATACATAGAACGGATCCAGACAAAGTTTTGCGACAAAATGGAATATTACCCAACAAAACGACGAGAGATAATATAACAAAGAGATTGATAAGTAAGTATAAGAAGAGACGCCCCGTCACCTATCACCCACTTAGCTCTGATACCTCACTTATCCATGGAGAACCCGTCGCTCTTGATCCATCCTGGAGGACGCTTATCCTTGGTAGGTCTCACTTTCGTTTCATAGTCGACCTTATCAATCACAACCAGCTCATTATTTTACGATTGAGAAGTATAAGAGAAGATATTCCATCACCTATTATCGACTTAGCTTTGATATCTCATATATCCATCCTATGCTCTTGATCTATCCTGAAAATTGCTTATCCCTAGTAAGTCTCACTTTCGTTTTATAGTTGACCTTAGCAATCAAAACCAGGTCAATCATTTTAAGATAATGATAAGTATAAAAGAAGACATCCTATCACGAATTAGCTTTGCTACCTCATATATCCATTGAAGACCAGTCGCTATTGATCTATCTTGAAAATTGCTTATCCTTAGTAAGTCTCACTTTCGCTTCATATTCTACATTATCCAGCACAACCAGGTCAATCATTTTAAGATTGATAAGTATAAGAGAAGACATCCCAATCACTTATCATGACTTAGCTTTGATACCTCAGATATCTATCTACCAGTCGCTCTTGATCCATCCTGAAAATTACTTATCCTTGGTAAGTCCGCACTTTCGCTTCATATTCTCCCTTATCCATCACAACCAGGTCAATCATTTCAAGATTGATATCCATCACCTATCATGCGACTTAGCTTTGATACCTCATTGAAGATCCGTCGCTCTTGATTCATCATGAAGATTGCCTATCTTTGGTAAGTCTCACTTTCGTTTTATAGTCGACCTTAGCAATCACAATCAGGCGGTCCAAAGATATCATTTTTAACAAACAGGTTGATAATAAGAGACGTCCTATCACGACTTAGCTTTGATATCTCATCCACCCGTCGCTCTTAATATATCTTGAAGGTTTCTTATCCTTGGTAATATCCTTGACGTCCTACATTCTCTTTTCAAATTCTCCAACACCATTAGAGAATCCTTTTAAATATTATGAGTATAAACCAAGATGCCGTATCATCTATCACAACTCATACGTAATAATTCTCTTATTGGTGGATAATCCTTCCCTGTTGATTTATCCTGGAGGACACTTATCCTTGATAAGTTTTTATACGTCAGCTTCATATACGACGCGTTTAGACTATGTAAACAATGTGTGATTTTTGAAAAATAATTTTATTATAAAATTGGAGATTTTTTTTAACGTTCATATGATGAAAAATTATGCAGCATAAAATTATATACCTTTTTATCACCTCTAAAAGACTTCTTTGGGACGACTTTAGAGCATTTTGCTAAATTTTTAAGGTACCTTAGGGGTTAATTTTTGAAGCATCTTTTAGATAACTTCAAGTTCAAATCCTTTAAGTACTTAAAGGTCATTCTGGATCTTCAAAAATAACTTTGAGTCACCTCTAAGATGACCTGATGTACATTTATTATATAAAATTTTTATATTTTTAATTTATTATACTTATAGAGAGAGAGAGGGTCATATTTTGAAATGCTTTAAATATCATTTTGAATCAGCTCTAAGGTCACTTTGGAGCATTTCTAAGGTCACACACTTACAATATTAAGGTCATTTTAAAATACTTTAAAAAGATCATTTTGAATCACCTCTAAGGTATTTGTAAATATTATTATTTTAATACTTATTTTTGTTTATAATTTCTCATTATATATATTACATAAGAGAATATTTGTGATATTTTCTGGTTCTATTGAGTACATTGGTACTAAATGGTATTGGTATGCTGTCGTGGAAAATCTTGAAAATATAAATAAAAATAGTTAAGATCAGAAATAGATTTAATTAAGCTTATGGAACATAAATACATAATTTGATAAAGTACTACCTGACTTATGGTGAATATAATAAATAAAAAAGACTTATTTACATATGTACAAAAATTTGAGCCGGCCAACGGGAAACAACAACAATGAATTTATATTGGAAAAGCGCGACCTCTGGCGGTCGATTTTAACAGAGTATTTTTTTCTATAAATTATAATTTTAAAATAAAATAATTTTATATAATATATATAATAATTTATTTCAAAGATCATATAATATTTTGTGAGTTAAATATTTGTTTTTTTTTTTACTCATGCTTTAGATCAGTGTCGGGCAACCGGTGTGCCGTGGCAAACTGGTGTGCCGCGAAGAATTCTAGGTGTGCCGCGAACATTTTTGTAGGTATTTAGAACTTTTGGTTAAATTTAAAAATAATGTTTCAAAAAATATTTTTTATAATTTTTATTCAATTTTAATATTTTTTTTTCAAAAATTATCATATAAAAAATGAAATTTAAAAAAAGCAAATTTCATTTTATATAAAACTTATTTTGGTATTATAATTACAACAGTTTGCATAATTTTATATTTCATATAACGTATGTACATAATCTTGACGTACATAACTGGCACGTGCCATTATTAAAAAATAAAAATGCAAATAGGTACGTACCTATTTAAAATCATAAGTTAAAAAAAAAAAAACAATCCGCGAAAACAACTTTATTTAATAAAGTTGAATACATACTGCGGGAAAATACCTAATTTTTAAAATAATATGTCCAAACTTAACCGTCATTTACAATCTTTGTCACAGCTGTTTATTAATAGAGACTCAAAGCTACAAAGCTTAAAAAAAAGAAAACAAAAAAAAAATTATAAATTTATTTAAAAAATTTATTAGGAGTTTTCGTCAAAGTATTGCTGTAGTAATTCTTCATTTTTTTGCATGTTGTAAAACACACACACATTCACACAATAAGTTTTGTACACCGTAAAATCTGTTGGTTAAAAAAGGAAAAAAATATTTTTGTTACGAAATTCTCACAGGTGCGCCGCGAAAAAAAGAAATTAAGCTTAGTGCGCCGCAACTCGAAAAAGGTTGCCCGACACTGCTTTAGATGTTGAATACAAAATTTGAAATATATCGCGTGAGAACGCCCTTGCAACTTTAGAATAATTTTTAACACCTTGCCAAATATTTTAATTTTTATTTTCTCCTGACGAGGACAAAATATTTTTGTCGAGATAATAAAAAGATTTACTGGCTGAAGTATATTTAATTTTAAGAATCTCTAAGGTGATCTGAGCCACCTCCAAGGTGATTTAAATCACATCTAAAGTTATTTTAGGTAAATATAAGATCACTTCGAGGCACATCTAAAGTTATTTGAAGCACTTTTTAGAAAGTTAAAATTATAAGAAATGAAATCATTTAAACGCTAATTTATACACAAAACAAACTTCTACTGACCTTACTGCGATGAAAAAAATATATTGGGAGGGCTATCAGTGTTGAACCCTCCCAATATTTTTTCATCGAAGTAAAAATAGTAAAAAAAAAAAAAAAAGAGTTTTTTTTTTGTGTATAAAAAATTGCGCGGGAAAAAATATTCTATGAATAAATAAAATAAAATTTGACCAACACACACCAAATCCAAGATAAGCATTGCGTTGTGTTTTGCAGGAGGACAAGCCGATTGAAACCAATTTAAAGCCAGACGGTATGTTTCGAACGATTATCCCTTATATAATATTCAATATTTTATATTTATTTTTGGGAGTAAAAAAAAAATATATATATTTTTTAAATCGATTAACTTTTTGACATATTTTTTTATCCCTATTCAAGGCATTATGATAGTTCAGTTTTTAGAGAATACTAGAGAATTAGAGTCAAATAGATATATATATAGATTTTCGATTGGAGATGTTCGTACTAGATATATATTTTTTAACTTTTTATTTTTTATCTCTTTACATTTTTCGGCGCGCGCGATTCTCTGTTTTCTATCGTCTTAAGTTTTTTGTTTAATTATTTTTTGTTGTTTTTATATAGTCGTTTGGTTTCTATTAAATATATATATGATGTATTCCACAATATATACGTGAAAAACAACAAATAAACAATCGTTTTTGGCCGTTTAAACTTCAATAAATATTTCTTTTATTTTAAATAAAAAAGTTTAAAAATTCTCCAATGTTACGCAAACTTTGACTTTAATCATCATCGATGCTACGTCACTACTATGACGTCACTTCCAACTTCTACCTTCAACCTTTCTGTTATGTTTATCGCTAGCTTGTTTTAACAATTGTAATGGAACAAGTCGTTCCTTAAATAAATATATATTTGTTTTTATCTAAAGGGATGTCCTCGTAACTACAACATACGTGAGTACAAAAACAACTAGAAATCCTTAAAAAGAAACATCGTATTTTGCTAAGCCTATATCATCCATATACACAATTTAAGAATGATTTAATAATAATGATACAGTTTCTCAGAGAAAACAAAGGTTATATTGAGGCATGGAATATTCCATGCGCGCGCTAGAAGATTTTTTCCCGCGTGGTGTAACACTCATTACACCACCACAGGCTGAGTTTAGAAAATTCCAGAGAGGCCCAGAATAAATATAAAATATACATAATATATGATTAACACATTATATTTAAGTGAATATTTTCACAATTTTAAAGAGAAACATTTTATATTTGGGATCGATACAAGAAAATTAATAAAAAGAGAGTTATATATTCGATCCAATACTACAAAATTATATATTACAAAGTTATTCTATCATACAAAATGTATCATTTTGTTTTTTCTAATGTCCACGTTATAGGCGACTTCTGGCATATCCTATTTGGTTACAAAATTTTAACAAATGGGTGCTTTATAAAAATATTTGAAAATAGAGCAATCCATAAATAAATCTTTAAATAAAAAGGCATATATTGGATCAAAATATCATTTATTTTACCAATATTTCAATATTATTGTTAATATTCAAAATATTCACACCCTTTTTTTACAAAATTTATTTTGTCCATAATATAAATATATGAAAAATCAATAGAAAAAGATAAGTGGGTCAGGTGTTGATATTAAAAATAAAGAAGGCATCTCCTGACCACGAGCACATGTGCTTTTACTCTTCATTGAATATACGTAAGCAAAAATATTTTTAAAACTTAATTCTATTGACGTTATGTGGCGCTGAGTTTGTTGTTGACACACATGTTATAATACCTTGATAAAGGCTGGCGTTCAGCCAACTGAAATATTGGTAAAATAAATTATATTTTGATCTAATATATTTATATTTATATATATATACAACCCTATATGTAAATACGGACAAATATTTTCAACAAAGTTTATGTATATACACTTACATATAATTTTATATTTTAATTTGCAAAAGTCTTTTATTTTTAAACTCTTATTTCTCTATATATGCAGATACGTGACGCTTTACATGTATTTTAGAGAAAATATATAACATTATAACATATAAATATATATATATATAATATTGTTATAACCCTATGTTGTTACTTAAAATACAAAACCTTTTTGATATCTTAAAAGTAATATTTTTTAAATTTGTTTCTAATTATAAATTATAATATATATATATATAATATATATAATTATCATTACTCCTTCTCTAATACCAACATCTTTCATATAAATTATATATAATTCTACTTATATATATATATGAAAAAAACAATAAACAATAAAAAATATACAATAGGTCAGGTGTTGATATTAAAAACAAAGAGGCATATCCTGACCAGGCTTACATCAGCTTTCTAGCCATCTAGTGGAGCAAAAATAAACTAAATGTTTATTTAACTTGCTCCGTGATATTTGGCCAACCCAATTTCTTGATAAATCAATAAAATTCAACCACGAACGCGTTTCGGGCTGTTGGCCCTCGTCAGCGTGGTACAGACTACCTCTACGACCAAAATTTGGTCCCAGAGGCTTCCTGAGAAATCAATAAATGGGTATAAGCGTAAATACGCTTTTCATGTTAAAAAAACAACAAAAATAAAAAATAGGTCAGATGTTGATATTAAAAACAAAAGAGGCATATCCTGATCAGAATCACATGAGATTTTCTAGATGGCAGAATGGTTCATGTTGGAAAAGCCTGGTTGAAGAGGCATATCAATCTTAGAACTGAGTCACTGTAAATAGGAAGTGGGGACACTAAGTCAACCTTATTTAATAAAATCGACAAGAAATCCAGGGTTAAGTTTCTTTTACTATTTCTCTAGCTTTCGGTCTAAAATGCCTTTCAACAGGTGAACTAGAAGATTGACTTCCAGCTAAACTATACACGCCGAAAATAAGATATTTTAATTTTCGGCGTGTATAGTTAGCTGGAAGTTGTAATTCTAGTTCTTCTGTTAAAGGGCTTGTTAGCCTGGAAAAAATCTAGAGAAATTAAAACAGTAAAAGAAACTTAACCCTGGATTACTTGTTTATATTGTAGCTGTTCGTGTTCGTTTAAAAAAAAAAAAAAGGGTGATCGATTGAAAGGAAAAACAATGGGGGAAATAAATGCACAGAAACACAGTATAATAAAAGGATTTATTTTAAAGAATTAAAAACAAAAGGGATAAAAACTATTATACTATTATTATGGGTAAAAACAAGAAAAATGGTTAAGCTAAATTATACTTATATCTAAGGGATTATGTATAAAAAACAATAAACAAGGTTAAGCAAAAGAGAAAGTAAAAAAATTAACTAATCTCAGGGAAGGGAGATAAAAATAAATGGCGGGGGGGTGTCGAGCGTTTGTTTACACAGTACCTCTGGAGTGGCAGCACCGTCGCAGGCTTTTCTTGTCTTGTGCGATGTCCAATTGTCGCGCGTTGGTTGTCTAATTGTCACGACTCGTTGGTTGTCTAAGACGTCCTTTTCCGTCCTCAAGTTGCTGCTTGAGGGATACTCCAATGCGTCCTTTCCCGTCCACGAAACTCTGCTCGTGGGATTTTCTTCGACGTCTTTCCGTCCACGTGACTCTGCTCGTGGGATTTTCTTCGACGTCGTTCCGTCTACAAGACGCTGCTTGTAGGATTTTCTTGGCGTGTCTGCTCCGCCTGGCAAGGGAACTCAACTTTCCCCTCCGCTTCTAACAAGGGAATCCTGCCAACTGACCAAAAAAAGAATGTAACATGACGCTCCGTCGTCTCCGCCCACGCCGACCTTTGCCCTCGGTCGGTCCAAGCTGGGGCTATCTATAGATATAGATGTCTTGCTCGTTGTCTCCCTTCACCTAAGACCTTCCTTCTATGTACAAAAAGTAAAGGATCTATAAAATAGTTTTAACATTCTCCCACATAATTTTGCTCCGAAAGAAGCCAAAATTAAGCATAAGACAAAAGAGCATATATATACACAATACACACAAGAGTAGATATGCCTATTACATTACATAAAATACACATAAAATAATACACATAAGATTAGATATGCCTATTACATTACATAAAATACACATAAAAGAATACACATATTACACCTTTTTTTTTTTCTACAGGTACTTTCACTAGTCCTTCGAGTCATACCTAGCAGGCTTTCTGATTACCCTACCATATCTATTTCTAGAGTCCCTGGATTCAGTATTGGGCCTATTTCCTAAAAATGCTTCAGATTGGGGTTCGGTATTTGAATTGCCCTTTTGAATCGTCTCAACCTTCGAGGATATTTCAAGAGGGTGTAAGCGTTGTATAGCCCTGATCAAGGTTCCTGTGGATGTTTTAACATGGGCCACTCTCACTATTCCGTCTTTTCCTGGTATGAGATTTACTATTCGCCCTTTAGGCCAAAACATTCTTTTAAGATTTTCTTGCCCGATCAGTACAACGTCTCCTACTTTCAACTGTCTTCTATCAATATTTTCGGATTTCTGAATCAGCGCGCCTAAATATTCCTTTAAGAATCTCTGCTTCAATTCTCTCTTCAGTTGACCTAACTCTCTGTATCTAGTGTGCAACATTTCTGGCTTTAAATTTTCAAATTCAGGAAAGCTAGACTCTGGACCATTTTGTAAAAACTCATTAGGAGTTAAAGGTTTTAGATCATTGTCGTCTTCAGAGACATAAGTGAGGGGTCGATTATTAATGATAGATTCGATTTCACAAAGGGCAGTCTGCAGTTGTACATATTTCAACTTCCTGTGACCTAGCATCTTTATCAACATTTCCTTTATTGTCCTAACCATTCTTTCCCAAAATCCTCCCCACCAAGGAGCAGAAGGAGGGATAAAAATCCATTGTATCCTTTCAATTGAGGTTTCCCTTTCAATTCTAGTCCAATCCAATCTCTTGAATATTCTATTAAGCTTTGCGAAATTGGTGCCATTGTCGCTATATATTTTCTCGGGGCGCCCTCTCCGACAAATAAACCTATGGAGGGCCATCATGAAGACTCCTGTCTCTAAACTCTTCACCAACTCCAGATGAATGGCGCGATAGACGGCGCAAGTAAAGGCGGCTACCCACACTTTCCCACCTTCTTTCAAATGAAGAGGGCCTAATAAATCAACTCCTGTAATTTGGAAGGGTTTGCCCAGTCCAATTCTGTTTTCTGGCAAAGCTGCCATTGGTCTTTGCAGAGACTTTTCTTTAAGTCTCTTGCAAGCAATGCACTTACTGATAATTTTCTTTATCGTTTTCCTTCCCCTGATTATCCAAAATTTCTCTCTCAGCTTTGATAAAATGAATTGCACGCCTACATGTCCATTCTTCAGGTGCACTTCCCATATAAGTTGCTCTACGAAGGGATGGTCGCCTGGTAGAATGATAGGAGTTTTAAATTCTTCTGGGACCTGTCCATGTAAAAGTTTGCTTTCTACACACCAAAGTCCGTCAGTGTTTTTTAATATTTTAAAACTCTTGGTTGCATTCGATTTCTCTATGGAGACTTTCTCCTGAATCATTCGGATAAGCTTTTTTTCTGCCAAGTCTAATTCTGAAACTTTCAAAGGTCCTGTTTCAGTTGACTGTTTTTTAAGTTTCCCTAAAAATCTTAAAACATAGGACATTACCCTGATGTTGAGAGAGTAATTAGACCTCCTTGTCAGTATCCAGTCTTTATAATCGATGTTCAAATTAATGTTGGTTTTCATAATGTTTTCTTCAACCTTTATTTCTTTTGGATTTATCGAGAACTCTGAATTGGGCCAGAATTCTTTAGGTTTTTTCAACCATTCGGGGCCCTCCCACCATCTGCTTTGCACAAACTGGCTTGGAGGGCAACCTCGAGACAGAAGATCGGCCGGGTTCAACTGACTAGGGACGAACCTCCAATCGTTCAAATTGGTAGTGGCCTGTATTTCTCTGACTCGGTTTCTCACGAAAACTCTCCACTCAATTTCTTTCTTTATCCAACTTAGCGCGGTAGTAGAGTCAGACCAAAGAGTTGTTTCACATTTTCTCTTCAAGGCAGCTTGGATTTCATTGGCTAGTCTAGCTCCTAGTACCATGGCCATTAATTCCAAGCGAGGGATCGTAATACTCTTCATAGGAGCTAATCTGACTTTGCTCCAAATCAAGGTTAGAGTATTTTCTCGTCCCGTTTCGCTCCTTAAATAGGCTACAGCTCCATAGCCTATTTGACTAGCGTCACAAAAGATATGAACTTCTGTAGGGAAAATGAGATCATTCCACATATATCTCGGTATCTTTATTAACTCTATTAATTTTATTTGATCCAACCAGGTTCGAAATTCCTGGGCCATACTTTCGGGTAGTGGTGTATCCCAACCTAGTTTCAGTCCCCATGATCGCTGCAGTAACAACTTTGGTGGCAAGAATACTGGAGCGCAAAATCCAAGTGGATCAAATATCCGCTGAACCATGGACAGTACCAGCCTTTTCGTTAATTTGGGTTGAAGACTCAAATTGTCAGGGAGTTCGCATTTTAATGAATCTTCCATTTTATTCCAAACAACACCCAATATTTTTGTACAAGTCCCCTTTTCAGGGTTTTCCTCCAGAGAATATTCCCACTCTCGTAAGTCCATTTTAGCCCTGTCCATAATTTCAATTGCGGCCTTTTGAAATTCCTGCACTTCCTGCTTTGTTTCCAGCGAGGTAATACAATTGTCCATGTAGAAGGATTGAGCTAAAATCTTTGCCCATTGAACAAGTGGGCCTCTTATTGATTGAAGATGGTATTCTATTACGGCGTTCAGCACAAAAGGACTGCAGTTTAAGCCAAATACAAGTCTCTTATGCCTGTAAGCTATTAGTTCTCTATCGCTCTCCTTTTCCCACCAAAGGAATCTAAGATAGTTCCGTTCAGATTCTTCAATCGCCACCATCTGGAATGCTTTTCTTATATCTGCCGTGACTCCAAATTTATTTTCCCGAAATCTTATCATCATTTCAGGGATTCTTTCCAATAAATTCGGTCCCTTTTCTAAACATTGATTTAAAGATAGTCCATTATGACCTAGACAAGAAGCATCGAAAACCGGACGTATGGGCGTCGTTTTAGATTCCATCTTGTACACAGGGCGGTGAGGTAAATAGTAGCCTCTTCTCTCGAGAGGATTTTCCTCGACTCTTTCAATGAGTCCTTCAGTCAGCCAGTCACTAAAGATCTGACTATATTCGGTCAACTTATTTTGTGAGTTCATTTTCTTAGTACTTATATCTAACCTTTTTATCGCTATGTCAAGATTGCTGGGGATTGACTCCTTTTCTACCTTCCAAGGTAGACCTACAGAATATCTCTGATCACTTTGTCTTTGAATTTTTGTTATAAACTTTTCTTTTATTTCCTGGTATCTGGTCTCTTTGGAGCAAGTTTCAACAGGATCCCTAATGCCTAGTACTTCTAGATCCCACAAATCCTTTAAATCGCATCGCGTTGTTAGCAGATTCAAAGTCTGCTGCACATTGTCATTGCTATCAATAATTGGCGAATTGCCCATTAGTGTCCAACCTAATTTCGTTTCCACCGCAGTTAAATCTGCTTCAACTTGAACTATTTTTCCAGTCAAAATCATACCTAGATAGTTAGCACCAATCAATATGTCAATCTCTTGTCCTTTAAAATT
>CP092877.1:69900039-69911043 GCA_030710605.1 Cordylochernes scorpioides | reverse complement strand
AGATAAGCATTGCGTTGTGTTTTGCAGGAGGACAAGCCGATTGAAACCAATTTAAAGCCAGACGGTATGTTTCAAACGATTATCCCTTATATATGTAATATTCAATATTTTATATTTATTTTTGGGAGTAAAATATATATATATATTTTTAAATCGATTAACTTTTTGACATATTTTTTTTTTATCCCTATTCAAGGCATTATGATAGTTCAGTTTTTAGAGAATACTAAAGAATTAGAGTCAAATAGATATATATATATAGATTTTCGATTGGAGATGTTCGTACTAGATATATTTTTAACTTTTCTTTTTTATCTCTTTACATTTTTCGGCGCGCGCGATTCTCTGTTCTCTATCGTCTTAAGTTTTTTGTTTAATTATTTTTTGTTGTTTTTATATAGTCGTTTGGTTTCTATTAAATATATATATGATGTATTCCACAATATATACGTGAAAAACAACAAATAAACAATCGTTTTTGGCCGTTTAAACTTCAATAAATATTTCTTTTATTTTAAATAAAAAGTTTAAAAATTCTCCATTGTTACGCAAACTTTGACTTTAATCATCATCGATGCTACGTCACTACTATGACGTCACTTCCAACTTCTACCTTCAACCTTTCTGTTATGTTTATCGCTAGCTTGTTTTAACAATTGTAATGGAAAACAAGTCGTTCCTTAAATAAATATATATTTGTTTTTATCTAAAGGGATGTCCTCGTAACTACAACATACGTGAGTACAAAAACAACTAGAAATCCTTAAAAAGAAACATCGTATTTTGCTAAGCCTATATCATCCATATACACAATTTAAGAATGATTTAATAATAATGTTACAGTTTCTCAGAGAAAACAAAGGTTATATTGAGGCATGGAATATTCCACGCGCGCGCTAGAAGATTTTTTCCCGCGTGGTGTAACACTCATTACACCACCACAGGCTGAGTCTAGACATTTCCAGAGCGGCCCAGAATAAATATAAATATACATAATATATGATTAACACATTATATTTAAGAGAATATTTTCACAATTTTAAAGAGAAACATTTTACATTTAGGATCGACACAAGAAAATTAATAAAAAGAGAGTTATATATATGATTTAATACTACAAAATATCAAAGTCAGGAATGAACGTGCATTGTAAACTAAGTCGCCCAGATCAAATATCTTAACATCAACCACAGTTCACTGTAGGATCGTGCAGGACAGAGAAAATTAGAGGAACGTCATTTATTCCAACTAGTTTTCCAGATATTTGTAGATTTGCATATACCTAGATCACCTATTTGCATATATTGGTAATGATGATGATGGTGGGAATTATAAAACTCTCTCGGGTATAAACAAATAATGAAAGCACTATATATGTGTTTTGTGTGTACTGAAGATGACACTTCTCCATTTTAAAATGAATTAAAACAATGTATTTGGTTTATCATCTCAGTACAAATTGTGATGATGGTGATAAATATTGAGTCACAATGCCAGTTTTGGAAAATACAGACAAAAGGTTAACCTGTAGTTAACCTACTTCTTCCATCATTCCTATCATTACTGAAACTCCCTTCATCTTATATCTAGGATATCTTAACTTCCTCTACCCAACCTTCTACTGTATGAAGGTAAGTCTGTTGTTAATTTGTTGGTCTATGTGCTGTTGTTGTGGACATTTCTCTCATTTACTTCTTCCATCATTCCAATCATTACTGGAACTTCATTTTATCACTAGGATATCTTAACTTCCTCTACCCAACCTTCTACTGTATGATTGTCAGTCTGTTGTTAATTTGTTGGTCTATTATTGCTGTTGTTGTGGACATTTCTCTCATTTACTTCTTCCATCATTCCTATCATTACTGGAACTCCCTTCATCTTATATCTAGGATATCTTAACTTCCTCTACCCAACCTTCTACTGTAGGATTGTCAGTCTGTTGTTAATTTGTTGGTCTATTATTGCTGTTGTTGTGGACATTTCTCTCATTTACTTCTTCCATCATTCCAATCATTACTGGAACTTCATCTTATATCTAGGATATCTTAACTTCCTCTACCCAACCTTCTACTGTATGATTGTCAGTCTGTTGTTAATTTGTTGGTCTATTATTGCTGTTGTTGTGGACATTTCTCTCATTTACTTCTTCCATCATTCCAATCATTACTGGAACTTCATTTTATCACTAGGATATCTTAACTTCCTCTACCCAACCTTCTACTGTATGAATGTCTGTCTGTTGTTAATTTGTTGGTCTATTATTGCTGTTGTTGTGGACATTTCTCTCATTTACTTCTTCCATCATTCCAATCATTACTGGAACTTCATTTTATCACTAGGATATCTTAACTTCCTCTACCCAACCTTCTACTGTATGAATGTCTGTCTGTTGTTAATTTGTTGGTCTATTATTGCTGTTGTTGTGGACATTTCTCTCATTTACTTTTTCCATCATTCCTATCATTACTGAAACTCCTTTCATCTTATCCCTGGGCTATCTTAAATTCCTCTACCCAACCTTCTACTGTAGGATTGTCAGTCTGTTGTTAATTTGTTGGTCTATTATTGCTGTTGATGTGGACATTTTATCTATTTCTTCCATCATTCCTATCATTACTGGAACTCCCTTCATCTTATATCTAAGATATCTTAACTTCCTCTACCCAACTTCTACTGTAGGATTGTCAGTCTGTTGTTAATTTGTTGGTCTATTATTGCTGTTGTTGTGGACATTTCATCTATTTCTTCCATCATTCCTATCATTACTGGAACTCCCTTCATCTTATATCTAGGGTATCTTAAATTCCTCTACCCAACTTCTACTGTAGGATTGTCAGTCTGTTGTTAATTTGTTGGTCTATTATTGCTGTTGTTGTGGACATTTCATCTATTTCTTCCATCATTCCTATCATTACTGGAACTCCCTTCATTTTATATCTAAGATATCTTAATTTCCTCTACCCAACCTTCTACTGTAGGATTGTCAGTCTGTTGTTAATTTGTTGGTCTATTATTGCTGTTGTTGTGGACATTTCTCTCATCTACTTCTTCCATCATTCCTATCATTACTGGAACTCCCTTCATCTTATCCCTAGGATATCTTAACTTCATCTACCCAACCTTCTACTGTATGATTGTCAGTCTGTTGTTAATTTGTTGGTCTATTATTGCTGTTGTTGTGAACATTTCATCTATTTCTTCCATCATTCCTATCATTACTGGAACTCCCTTCATCTTATATCTAGGATATCTTAACTTCCTCTACCCAACCTTCTACTGTATGATTGTCAGTCTGTTGTTAATTTGTTGGTCTATTATTGCTGTTGTTGTGAACATTTCATCTATTTCTTCCATCATTCCTATCATTACTGGAACTCCCTTCATCTTATATCTAGGATATCTTAACTTCCTCTACCCAACCTTCTACTGTATGATTGTCAGTCTGTTGTTAATTTGTTGGTCTATTATTGCTGTTGTTGTGAACATTTCATCTATTTCTTCCATCATTCCTATCATTACTGGAACTCCCTTCATCTTATATCTAGGATATCTTAACTTCCTCTACCCAACCTTCTACTGTAGGATTGTCAGTCTGTTGTTAATTTGTTGGTCTATTATTGCTGTTGTTGTGGACATTTCTCTCATTTACTTCTTCCATCATTCCAATCATTACTGGAACTTCATCTTATATCTAGGATATCTTAACTTCCTCTACCCAACCTTCTACTGTATGATTGTCAGTCTGTTGTTAATTTGTTGGTCTATTATTGCTGTTGTTGTGGACATTTCATCTATTTCTTCCATCATTCCTATCATTACTGGAACTCCCTTCATCTTATATCTAGGATATCTTAACTTCCTCTACCCAACCTTCTACTGTAGGATTGTCAGTCTGTTGTTAATTTGTTGGTCTATTATTGCTGTTGTTGTGGACATTTCATCTATTTCTTCCATCATTCCTATCATTACTGGAACTCCTTTCATCTTATATCTAGGATATCTTAACTTCCTCTACCCAACCTTCTACTGTAGGATTGTAAGTCTGTTGTTAATTTGTTGGTCTATTATTGCTGTTGTTGTGGACATTTCATCTATTTCTTCCATCATTCCTATCATTACTGGAACTCCCTTCATCTTATATCTAGGATATCTTAACTTCCTCTACCCAACCTTCTACTGTATGATTGTCAGTCTGTTGTTAATTTGTTGGTCTATTATTGCTGTTGTTGTGAACATTTCATCTATTTCTTCCATCATTCCTATCATTACTGGAACTCCCTTCATCTTATATCTAGGATATCTTAACTTCCTCTACCCAACCTTCTACTGTATGATTGTCAGTCTGTGGTGGTGTTACATTGATGGTCCATCATTGCCGTTGTTATGAACAAAAAGAGATAGGAGTTAGTCTAGAGAGCTCTCATGAGATATCAAGTGTAGATATTGTTATCAAAGTGATTTTTTTTCACGTATAGATAAATGGTAGAATCTCGTCTCCCATTCTACAAGGTACAAGGATATCGAAACCTAAATACAAAATCTATACGATATAATGGGTAGTGGTGTCTTGTCCACTGATTTTGTTGCTCCATGGAATGAGGGGGGGTGCCATTGCCCCGTTAGTCAGCCACATTTCAGAGTTCCCTGTTCACGGTTACTGTAGCAGCTCGGGGCTCACGACACCATACTTCACCCTACAGGACAGTCCCTTACTTTGTGCTGCTTCTCCCGCCCGCCACTCAGAGGAGAGGTTTACGATATAATCTTCAATGCTGTATCACGATAAAAACGAGATGACTCTTAAAGAAGTGTTTCTTTTATTTTAAATCTCATAAATTACAAGCTTCGAACATTGGCTAACCTTCAAAATGTGCTTGGACTAAAGCTTCAGTTAGATACTTATATACAAAATAAAAGGATTCAAAAGCGCGAATGCTTCCTTTATGCAAAAACGAGCCTCCACCGTCCCCACTGCGATGAAAAAACACATTGGGAGGGCTTGGCTCATCAGTGGTGAACCCTCCCAGCGGCTCCGCCAATTTAATACACCAGACCGCTATTCAGAGCTCTAATACTGTATTGGATCATTCTGCTTTTATATGCTACACTGAAGGATGGATTCACCACTGATGAGCCGGGCCCTCCCAATGTGTTTTTTCATCGCAGTGGGGACGGTGGAGGCTCGTTTTTGTATAAAGGAAGCATTCGCGCTTTTGAATCCTTTTATTTTGTATGTGTAGATGGCGCGTTGTTGCTTTGTGTAGATACTTATATGTAAAATTGATATAATTTGCATAGTTCTCGTTTTAATAAACGATTTAAATAAGACAATCGATAAAATATGTATATATATTTTTTAGATGACTAGGTTTCACTAAAAAAACATTGAAAGAACATAGGATTAAAGGATTAATCTGGTTAGCCTTTTGGGAAAATTGCTATTGTAAATACCAGGTAGTTAATTTTCCTATTTTTAGATAAAATAGTTGTACGAAAATAACTAGGATCAACATACCAAAACAAAACGTCTGAGAAAGAGCTCCTAGCTCGAATATTTGTAGTTTGTGTGATATATAGCTTTGACAATAAATTAAATGGCTGTAAAGTGAACATCATTTACTTTTGAAGCAAGATCGATCGACAATTTTTAGATAATGAATTAAGATTACTTTTGGTTTCGGTTTCTTCGCGCATGTCATTAGTAAAATAAGGTACTTTTTTGGGGGATCGTAAATAAAAGCTTTGTATTCTATTTAATTGTCTATTTATATATATATTTTTTTATTTTATAATTTAATTCTTTTGGTACTAAATAGATATAAATATGTCGTACCACAAGCAACAGCAGTCATGGGGCCTAGTGGTTTCAAGCGTCTAGACCAGGGGTCGGCAAACTGCTGCTCTTTGGATGTGAAGCTGCGGCTCTTTATATAATTCCATGCACAAATATTATTTATGCGAGTACTATTCATTGTTGGCAAGAAAAAAATTGTGGCTCTTTAAAAACTTTGAAATTTTGTAATTTGTGATTTTTGACTCTTCTCTCTCTCTCTCCGACTCAAAAGTTTGCCGACCCCTGGTCTAGGGTTTCTACATAAAGGAAGAGGAAGGCTGGATGGTTCCTAAGAGAGGCCAGTGGCGCGACACGGAAAGATCCAGGAGTGTATGAGATGGAGGTCTTCCACAGCAGCCGGTCGTTGACAGTCTCCAAACTAAAAACTTGTGGAAGATCCCCGGGATGGATTCCACGTGACAATCTAGGAACTTTCCATTGTCTGATGCAATCTCGACGATTTTTACTTAGGACTGGATCTGTCTTGTCTCAGCCGGTATCTGGCCTCTTTAGAAACTTTATTTTGTCTTATTCATCATCGCCAAGCTGGCGAGTTGAGTTGTATATACATTTTGGGGCTGTTACACTATTTATAATTATGGTACATTAAAATCTAGTGTATATTGATGTTTATTACTACATATATATGTAGTAATATATGGAAATATACACACAATACTTTCATATACATAATAATTATAAATAGGATAACAGTTCCAAAATGTAGAAAAAATTCAACACGCCAGCTTGGCCATCATACAATCACAAACAAGACAATTAAGTTTTATTGGGAGTCAGCCACACCCAGGCAAGGCGAGGTCCAGTTTCGTCAAGATTACGTCATTTCTTCCCATGTAACTTCCAAAAGTCGTTAGTGAGTTTTACGACCAGCATCGGACAACAGATCATATCTACCACTCCTGCAGATAACACCCTCTGGACCTTGCCGCGTCTTCAGCCGCTGGACTATTTTAGGTACCATCCAACCTGCCTTTTTGTTACTCATATACACTTAAAACCACTTTGCTTCATGACTGCTAGTGCTTGTGGTACGACATATATATATATTTAGATGAATCTCAGTCCTATGACTGGTGACTCTCTTCAATCAGGCTCCTCTCCAAGATGACTGATCCAACGTTATAGTTTTAAATGTTGTTAACGTTGTCTTGGTTTCTCTCTTCAGTTGGTTCAGAAATGTAGTACGAATATTCCCTCTCAATCTGTTGCTTTTAATACTTCCTTCAATCAATCTTTTTAGGATGTCGCTGGAGGAGTGATAGAGACCATTGGTTTTTGACAGCCACGATCTGGGGATCGAATCCCACTTTGGGTATTTTTTTTAAATAGCAATTTTCTCCAATGGCTTCCCGATTCTTAAAAAAGCCCAACCCCACCTGTGAGTGCAAGTAACCACCAAATGGGCTCTGTCACACTTGTAAAATGTAAATGTCAAACTGCTTTCCACGTGTGTAGACATGTGGTGTATTTACAGTAAAAGCAATAACTAACTACTACCCTCTCTCCATGAAATATCTTGTACTACGTGTACTACGAATAATTTAAAAAGATTTTTTAGGCTATATTGTCTTAGCACATGGCTTGTCACAATTTAGTTTACATTTTCTTAGTATTTCAATGTTATATCGTTTTTTCCCCGCTCTTCTCCTCATTTGTGAGATGTGCAGTCTATAATTCTGGCAGATATCTGACGTACTGGTCTGTCTGGCAGCGTCCAGGTTTACCCCACGTATAATATAAGAGAGGAGGAGGCTTATCAATCTAATTCTACTTTTTTTTTTAAATAGCAGAACACATATACACTCATGGACAAAACTTAAGGAAGTTGTACCTTTTATAACGTATACCGGGATTCAGACAATAACTCTGAAAGATATTTGATGCACAGTAACCTTTATTGAAGACCCACGAGATAACCAAGTATAAACAACCTCCGTCTCAAAAAAAAAAAAAATAGACGACCAGTGACATCAAAGACTTTCCAATTCCTTAAGTTTTGCCCATGAGTATAAATGATGCTTATTAATAGAATAAAATACATTTAAAATTTTAATGAGAGCCAATTATTTTATTATAAACGAACACAAAACAACCCAAGCTTCTGGAGAGGAGTTTCCCCTAATCAAAAGCTAAAAGAAGTGTCATTTACAACACAAGAATTAGCGCTCACGGAATTCTTTATAAGTCCTTTATTATATCGAATTTTAACATTATCTAAATTCCTTTTTGTTCCCATATAGAAATAATTTCCAAGTTTCTACCGTGTAAAAACTTACTAATTTAATACAAGGTTGTCCCAAAAATACGTAAACACTTGCAAAAAATTTGAAATACCAATATTATTTGCCGTTATGTATAATGTATTTGTATTATGTATAAAGTAATTGGATTATGTATTCGCCGTAATAATATCATTCGCCAAGTAATAAGAAAAAAAAAACGTTTTAAGAAAAACACGAACTTTTAGGACAACCTTACAATAAAGGTTTAAAGCAATAAAAAGAAGGGAAGGGGTAAGTAAGCATACATTATCACATACGCATTTTAAATCAAAAATTAACATGATAATGGTAATATATATTGAAACTTTTTATATAAAATAAAATAATTATGTAGGCACACACACAAAGTCATAAATAAAACTCTAAAAATTTCGAAAAGTTTTCTCTAAAAACTCTCTAAAAGATTCTAAAACTCGGATGGGCTTTGTTGGGGATCAAGCTTACTATATAGTATCGCCATCTATCGAAAACATTTGAAACTACTTATAATTTCTTTTCCTGAAAATTTGAATTTACTTTTTTTTTATCTCAGCCATACAAACAAATTTTAAAATAGGTTTTAAAATAATATGTAATTTTTTAAAAACCTAAAATAGTTTCAAACTAAAGTTAAATTTTAAATAATAATTTTTTTTAAAATATTTTGAAAAACAAACTATAGGAAAATCTTTGTTCTAGACGTTTATATAAATTTTACACAATTTTATATTGAAATTCGTCAAGGGTAACGCATATAAATATACTAGCCGAATGACCCGGGCAACGCCCGTGTTTTACCCGATTGAATGTTTTGATTCAAATACTATTTGTTACAATTATAATTTGGCGCCTTTAATAAATGCATATATTAGTTAATAACTATAGCCTATGTGCTTTATCTGTCTATGTACTGTTGGCTTCCGTAGGCGTCTCATACTGGGAAAAGGAAAGAGAGGATTCCATTTAGTTATTAACTAATATATGCATTTATTTAAAGAGCGACCCGCTCCAAACCAATAGTTACAAAAACGAAAGAGCGAGTGGGGGAGGCATGATGGGGGGGGGGGGGGGGGGGGGGGGGTCAAAGGTGGCGTGATCGTAGCCGACCAATAGGAGGGCGCCATTCCAAAAAAAAAAGCAAACGGTGACAGAGGCCGATGAGGAATGACGCTCGTAACTGTATATAGAATTTAAGAGGATGATACTCATGTACTAAAAGAGGTACCTTTCTCTTTTAATTATACATCAGAGGAATACATTATGTTATCACCCTAGTAAAAAAACGTTATACTTTTGATGATAAAGAATGAATTACAACACCGGTTTTGGCAAATCCAGACAAAATTCCAATCTGTATACACCAATACCTCGCTTTGCGTCGTTTCATTTTGCGTTTTTTTTCGAAGTAGTCGCTGCTTAATTTTTACTGATTTTCACTGTGCGTCGTTAGATTTTTCGAAGTTGCGTTGTTTTGGATTCGAGTCTTTAATTTTTTTTTTCCTTAAATATGGCAACATCCTTTGTTTTGATTGCGCCATGCCATCAAAATCTGAGGGATTCCCGCCGGTTCAAAATCACATTAATAGGTAACGCTCAACAAGAGTAACCTAGTTTATGATAATTCAAACAGTGAATAATATGTGAAGGTTATTCACATATTAAACAAAATTTTAACGCGGATTCAATCCCGGTTCATGACTGTCGGGAATCGAGGGTGTTACCTACTCGTCCACCGACTTTGTTTTTTTTTGTATGGTGATTCCCTTTCTAACTAAAAATCAACGCAAATTTAATGCAATTTTTTTAAATGGTTTTCTATAGAAAATTTATTTTCACTTTGCGTCGTGTTTTTTTTTGGAACGTAACCCCGACGCAAAGCGAAGTATGGGTGTACTATGGTTTTCGGGCTATGGGACTCATCAGAAATTAGTGGAAACTATAGAAAGAGACTCTATGTACAAAAAATTACATACTAATTATAATGCAAATAACACGCCATCTACATATAAGAAATAGAACTATAAAGCGTCCCAGACGATAGAAGCCAGACCTCCTGAGATCTGGGCCTTGATCGCTTGATCTTGTTCCCTGAAATGATCCCTTAAATATTTTTGAAGCCTGCGGCGCCTTAGTTGTGCTTGGTGCTGCCTTGGTTCCCTCAAAACGGCGCGCATTCGCCCTCTTCTCCCCCGGGGTGCCCACGGCCTCGCCGGCGCCTCTCAGCCCTCTCCTTGGCCCTCCATTGCGGCGGGCGCTTGGAGATACCTAAACATGAGTGATGCCTTAAAATGCTTACCCGAAGCATGTAGAAGGCAAACAATTGTCGAACTATAAAGCGTGAATTTTTCTTTTTACAAGCAAAATATATGTCCGCCTGGTTCAAATCACATTAATAGGTACCGCTCAGCAAGAGCAACCTAGTTCATGATAATTGAAACAGTGTGAATAATATGTGAAGGTTATTCACATATTAAACAAAATTTTAACGCGGGATTCAATCCTAGTTCTTGGCTGTCAGGAATCGAGGGTGTTACCCACTCGTCCACCGATGCCAGTTAGGTATATATTAGTCGAATGGTTGTTGTTTAATTTAGTTATAGAATATTTATTTTTATATAAAGGTTTAATATAATTTTTCTATGATTGTGTAAATATTCATTGAATTTATCATCATCACCTTTTTTGTTTACAAAAATGTTATATGAAAAATAAAGTAATGTAATTGAACGAAGTGGTTACCCTCATGTTTACTGATCCAATGTTTTAATAATCTAAGGTTTATGTTGTAAGAAAATTATACAGTTGTTTTGTCCCTATATAACTTTAACAAAGCAGTAAGTAGGAACTTGGATTTATCTCCTCCACTCTCTTCTTCTTTCTTATCTC
>CP092877.1:69872191-69899939 GCA_030710605.1 Cordylochernes scorpioides | reverse complement strand
GAGGGAAAAAAACATTTGAGGAAGTCCACGGATTCCATTCGACCTATGAAGGATTGACAATGAAGGAGTGCGGATCTCCAACAGCATGCTAAGGACGTCACTCTTAGATGAGTCACTGCGCGGTGGTAAGCGCGATTGGACCCCGCTAAAATGAATAAACCTACTGATCTTCATCTGTCGTTTAAAAAATGGAGAAAGCGACTCACTCAGAAGACTGTATCTTCTCTTCAAATCTTTCGTTCCGAAAATAGACACGCATGGCCTCTAAAGTGGCAATAAATGTGGTGTAGTGTCTTTCTTGATTTATATTCCTTCACATCTCTCTTCCCGGTGTATACTTTATCTTCATTACAGTTTAGACTTCTCCATCTTCCTCATTTATAATGTGGAAAATCCCCTTTTAAATCCATGTCTAGGCTTTACCTTTTCCATGATCCATATCTAGGGTCTTCACTTTCTCCTGATTCGTGTCTAGGCTACTTTTTTCTTTGATGCCGGTTGTAAGCTACTTTATTCTCTCTGATCTGTTTATAAGCTTCTTCCCTTTCCTAATCCATGCCTAGATTTTCCCATTCTCCTGATCCGTGTCTAGGCTACTTCCTTTCTCCTGATCCGGTTGTAAGCTACTTTATTCTTCTCACTGATCCGTAACTAGGCGCTTCCAGTCTCCTGATCCGTGTCTAGGCTGCCTTCTTTCTCCTGATCCGTGTCTAGGCTGCTTCCAGTCTCCTGATCATGTCAGGCTGCTTCCTTTCTCCTGATCGTGTCTAGGCTGCTTCCTTTCTCCTAATCCGTGTCTAGCTGCCTTCTTTCTCCTGATCCGTGTCTAGGCTGCTTCCAGCTCCTGATCCGTGTCTAAGCTGCTTCCTTTCTCGTGATCCGTGTCTAGGCTGCTTCATTTCTCCTGAATCTTTGTCTAGACTTTCCAATCTTCCTGATCCTTTCTAGACTACTTCCTTTCTCCTGATCCTGATGTTAACTACTTTATTATCTCCTGATCTATTTATAGGCTAAATTATTTCAACTGATCCATGTCTAGACTTTTACCACTCCTGAGAATTGTCTATTCTCTTTCAATTTCTCGTGTTCGTGGTCTAGGCTGCTTCCTTTCTCCTGATCCGGATTTTGACCACTTTTCTTTCTCTTGATCGGCATCTAGTTTCTCTATTTTCTCTTATTCTTTAAACTTACCTCCCTTCTTCTGATCCATGTCTAGGCTTTTCTCCTGAGCATATTATACTCTCTTCCAGTTTCCTGACCATGTTAGGACTCCTTAAAAATCTCCTGGCTCCTCCAATTTCCCTTTTCAGTAGATTTTTGTTCATGTCACCTCACTGGTGACCTATCTCCACCATCAAATAAACTCTTCCCTAATCGAATTGTCTTTTATTTATAATTTTATCATCATTTGTTGTCATCAAAAGAGATAAAAATAATTTGTTATTTTAATTATTTTAATTTTAATATTATTATCATAAGTTTTAAATATATATATAAATTAATATTATTTTACAAAAAATTTATAATCAACCCACCTCGTGTGTCTTTGAGGTGGTTTGTATATCGTATGCAAACTGTGTTTAAAAACGTCCCAAGAGAAAATGTATTTTTAAAAATTGCCGAATGTTGATTTTTCTCCTAACGAGTGTAAATATTTGGTGGGTCAATGAGTTAACTAATATCTTCCCGCTTTATATTTGTTTAGATTCCATTAAAATATATTGCTATAAAGTATAAAATAAGAATATAAACAATAGCATTGTGTTTCTTTATTCTTGCAAAGTACAAGCTTTCGGATCTTTATAATCCTTCTACAGGCATAGCTATAAGTCAATAAGTCTTCTTCATCTTTCTTTATCTTCACTCAATCTATTAGGGTATCAAGCTTGTAAAGTCAAGACTGGGTGAAGTAGAATGCGTCTACCTTTGTCATCAAGACTGGGAGCACTACTCAGTGGCAGGGCCGACTTAGCTTCAAAAATAAATGGCTGCCTCTGACATGAGGAACCAGATACCATGTCAGCCGCTCCTAACATGGAGTACAAACGCTGCTCATCCTGTATACATGGATCAGGTGCCCTTACAGGGTACTATCAGCCGGGCCAGCTGAGCCCAGGTTTTTTAGTGTGCTTGTTACTGCTCCCCCTCCTCCTTTTTCATCCAGGCTTGGGACCGACAAAGGCGGAGTTAAGTCAATAGTAAATTCTCTCAACTTAAAGCTATGCCTAGTGGAAGGTGATAAAGATCCGAAAGCTTTTCACTTTTCACAAATAAAAAAAAAACGCATTGCTATTGTTTATATTCTTATTTTATATTTATTTGAATTCCAGCCACACGACGTGTATGTGGACCCAAGGAGACCGTGTGGCTATGGAGCCGGGCCAACCGTGCTGGGACTGCGACCTGCAAGTCTGGCCGCTACCATCTCTGTCGTACTGGGATCCTGCACGGCATCCACCGCACCAGGACGGGCTTCCTCAGACGGAGACTGGCCCACCCGGCCGAGTTCTGTTTCAAGTAGGTAACATTTGTAACCTCGGGTGATAATGTAGACACTGTTGGAATATTACAGAGTCACAATGGCTATAGATGAGAACTGAGTTTGAAAAGGAACTTGTATGTATATAATGTTTTATTGTTTTTGTTTTTTATGTAGACATATATACCAATATTTGTTTTAGTATAATTTCTAATAATAATAAATAATATGAAAAAACAATAGAAAAAAAATAAAAGATAAGTGGGTCAGGTGTGATATTAAAAATAAAGAAGGCATCTCCTGACACGTGCACATGTGCTTTTTAGATGGCAGAGCGCCATCTAGTGGAGCAAGAATAAACTAAACGTTTATTTAGCTTGCTCCGTGATATTTGGCCAAACCAATTTCTTGATAAATCAAGAAAAGCCATCCACGAACGCGTTTCGCGCTGTTTGGCCTTAAATACACATTTCTTGATTTATCGGGAAGCCATTGGACCAAAAAATCTTTTTTGGTCGCAGTGGTTACAGCCTACTCCACGCTGACGAGCGCCAACAGCGCGAAACGCGTTCGTGGATGGCCTTTTCTTGATTTATCAGAAAATTGGGTTGGCAATTATCACGGTGCAAGCTAAATAAACGTTTAGTTTATTCTTGCTCACACTAGATGGCGCTCTGCCATCTAAAAAGCACATGTGCTCGTGGTCAGGAGATGCCTCTTTTTTTTTAATAAATAATATGTGAAGTTAATTGGGTTTACGGATCATCCTTCTACTTACTTTAATTACATAACAGCCACTACCTAGTAAACCTAAGGAAAGGTGGTCTAAAACGTTGGTTTTCGACCGCTAATTTCGACCGCTTTTCTAATTAAAAAAAATCTCCAATGGCCTTGGATTCTATCAGAAGTCCAACCCCACCAGCGAGTGCAAGTAAACAAACGGGGCTCTGGCTTAATTGTAAGTGCAAAGTCGAACTGTTCACATGTGTAGACATGTGGTGTACTTATAGTAAAATCAGTCGCCAACTTCTTACCCACATGATTTCATGGCCTGTACTACGTATACTAGGGATATTAATATAATATTAACTATTTCTCCATCAGTCAAGATGTCCGCTGTGACAGAATCCCGGAGACAGTATCGGACCAGGACGGGCATGGTGGAACCTTTGGCTGTGGGCTACTGGGCATGTCGCAGAGCACAGGTCTTCCCCGGTGCCAGGGTGGCTGGTGTTGGGAGCAGGTAAGGTGTAGCTCATCATTTAGACATACACAGACTTACAGATCCTTCTCGCAGGACCATCGGCCTCTGTGTTCTTCTCAACTTGAAGGCTGCAGGAGCCGGCTATGTGGTGATCACAGGTGGAGAAATCTCAGCTTACAGTACTTTAGTGTGTTGTTTCTTATTCCTCAAGTCGTTAAAACGATCTCATTAGTTCCATTGTCTCAGCCTTTCTATTATAGTCTTGGGTTTTCCCAGAGTCGTTTTTTTTTTTTTTTAGGTTTGTTACACAATTGAATAGATGTTAAGGACTGGAGAAGGAAAGAGGGGTGTGCTGTTGGTCTGAAGACCTGGAAGTACCACTGTGTGACTTTAGTGTAGAAACGCTATTCGTTGAAATGATATAAGTTGAGAGAAGGAGGAGATATTATTTATCCTCATTCTGCTCAACTCTATGCCTGTAGAAGATTATAAGATCCGAAAGCTTGTACTTTGCACGAATAAAGAACGCATTGCTACTGTTTATATTGTAGCGTGGAAATCAAGTCTTTGATATCTAGAGATGTGAAGTATTTATTGATAACGTCACCACGACCGTCGAACAATTATTAACAACTCAACCAAACTATCTACAGCTAGAAATATCGAGCAGCAAGCTAGGCAACTAAATGATGATTTTTTACAATATAAAATAATAAATATGGTTTCAATTTTCATTGAATAATTAAATTAAATTTAATAATTTCTTCGCCACAAATATTTTTATTTTATAACCAAATGTTTTTCGGATTTTTTTATTGAAGAGAGGAAGGTCAAGTATATGGGAAAATATGTTTTAAACAGGATCTGTATACACACAAAATATTTGGGTTTAACATTTAATATACATGAAAATGGGTAAATTTTAAATCAATTTCCCACCAGCGAGTGCAAGTAACCAAACGGGGCACATTTGTAAGTGCAAAGTCGAACTGCTTTTCACATGTGTAGCCATGTGGTGCACTTACTGTAAAAGTAGTCGTCAACCTCTCTACCCACCATGATTATAATGGCCTGTACCACGTGTACTAGGGATAAGCAAAAAAAATCAATTTAAACATTTTTTTTTCCTCTTTTAGCATCACACCACGATGTAATAAAACTGGTTATAACTGGAAAGAAAAATCATCTATCATTAACATTCTCGGAAACGAAGAGAAAAAAAGTTGACGAGACGAACAAAAATATGCGAAAATAAAAAACAGAAGAATGTGGAAGCATACACAATGTTGGCAGATAGGTACGTCAGCAATCACCCCACCTCCGTGATGTAATGTCACGTGTTTCACCACCTGCGTTTGTTGACCGGCTCCAGAGCGGCAAATTTCCACCCCCGCAGTTTCTTTTTTACTTTGTTTTATCGGAGTGTTATTGGCGTTTAACGCCAACTGAGTGGTAAAATGTCTTTGAAACAAGATAACAGAGAAAATACCTATCTACTCTCTATCATGTTGTAACACACTGGAGCCACCACGTACTAAAGTTCCCAACTATCGGATTGGTCTTTAGACTTCACGTCTAATGGTGGACATCCAGTTTATATGATGTTGCCAAGCATATACACTCATGGACAAAACTTAAGGAAGTTGTACCTTTTATCATATATATCGGATACAGACAATAACTCTGAAAGATATTACAGTAACCTTTATTGAAGACACACGTTATAACCAAATGTGAACAACCTCTGTCTCTTAAAAAAAAAAAAAAACAGACGTCCGGCGACATAAAATACTTTCCATTTCCTTAAGTTTTATCCATGAGTATATATTACATTAATATATATATATTTATATATGAATGTAATGTATATTAATAAATATTCATAAAAGGCATTCATTATATGCATCAAATCTGTTGGTCTCTGCACGCAGATTCAGATAAATAAATAAACTATATATAACAACAGCTTTAACTAATTCAAATCAAAAGCCAACAACCTGTAGACCATGGTTTCGGGCTAAGGAATTCATCAGTACAGGGCGACCTCGATTCCACATCCTACGTGGGGAGTTAAGAAATCAGCCAAAGAAATGTTTACACTGGTGAAGTAGTAGGGCCAATCTAAGGCCAGGATACATTGTGTAGAAATGGTACAAGGGGGAATCAATAAATAAGGTGAATTATCTTATTTCTTAAAAATTAAAAAAGCAAAAATAAAAATTTTTTGGACTACTAAAGAAGGAGTTAAAGGGAAAGCGATTTGACTCGGATGAAGATGTCCAGAAAGTGGTGCAAGATTTTTTTCACACGCTTCTTAAGAGTGCCTATAAAGAGGGTATTTACAAGTTGCCAGAACGATGGAGACGATGTATAGAAAGCCAAGGTGATTATTTTGAATAAATCAAGTCCTAATTTTTAATATCGTTCTTATTTTTTTAAATAAATTATAATTCACCTTATTTATTGATCCCACCTTGTATTTGTATGCAGAATACAGACTTTTTGGTCGTAGAGGTACAGTCTGCACCACGCTGACAAGGGCCAACAGCCCGAAACGCGTTCGTGGTTGACCTTTCTTGATTTATCAAAAAAATGGGTTGGCTAAATATCAGGGAACAGGTTAAATCAACGTGAGGATATTGTTACAAGACGGCAATGAGATAGGAGAATCTGTATAAGGCTGGTGTCTTGATAAAAGCTTTGTGTGTGTATTTAATAAATTTTAATTTGTTCTTGTGTCTTAATAAATAAATTGCCGTGTCATCCTGAAGTTTGTATTTCCTAATTTTATTCGTTACAATATTACAGACTTCGTTAGATATAACTGCCTTTCTGTCTAAGACCATTTGTAATGGTTTAAAAGAAAGGCACTTTTTTAATGTCGTCCTTTGCGTTTCCTATCGTTGACCGCCAGTTGCCGACGCCTCTGTATGCAAGTGATGTCGTAAAAACACGAAACCTGTTGGCTTCAACAATTAAATTACAGTAGAACTTCCATAATAGGATACTATCGCTAGAGGACACTTCTTTACAAAGGTTATTTTTCCATCGCCAAAAAGACCATTTTACCATTTAGAAGCTCTCCAGTAAGAAGACACATCTCCCTAAAGGATATTTTGGCTCAGTAACTACAATGTCCTTTAAAAAAAACTATAAATATTTCTCATAATGAAACTAAAAATAAACACGTTGTACGAGCTATTTGTAGTTTTTTAGAGGCTTTTCATAATTTTATATTTGATCATGAATAGATTTCCTTTACAAGGAGGTCCTACTGTATTTGGTTCTGATTGAGACAGAAAATGGTTGAGTAGGCAGTCTATCTCTGTGGTTGACAGTTTCAATTTGTTGACTTTGCTTAGAATTTTTAATGAAACTGATTCCAAGAAAATATTAATCAAACATTATATTATTGATTTACAAGAGAGAGAACAAAATATAAAAGGGAAACTAATATTAAACAAAGGAACTTTTTTTTTTCTTTTCGGTTAGCGCCTATTTACCTGTGAACTTACACATACTCTGTGATAACAATCAATTAATATAATACAACACAATTCAACCTCTGGGTAGAAGGAAGAACATTGTCCTGGGGTGTGGTGATTTCTAGCTATCACATGCGACAGCTGGTGTTCCCTAGTTGCGATACGAGGAGCAATAATTGCTCAGAGATATGCCCTGGATGTTCACATCTTACTTCTCAGCAGAACTTCCTAAGATGATAGAGAAGTGGTACACAACGTTAATTTCCGACAGCTATGATCGAGTCTCGAATTGGGCGTATTTTTCCCGAAGAAAAAAAAATATTTCAATGGTTCCCATTCCTTATAAATGTTCATTCCCATCAGTAAATACAAGTAACATAACGAGGCTCTGGTAACTTGTAAGTGTAAAAGACGAACTTCTTTCTACATATGGTGCACTTACAGTCGCTAAATAACCACCATGATCATGATGGCCTGTACCACGTGTAATTGTGATAAGAAAAAAAAAAAACTTCCAAATTACGTTCTTCATTATGATGTGGTATGCCCGCGCACAACAAAGATTCCAAAGGAATGTCTTCATTCCCCATGTTTAAACATTGCCTTAGCTTGCTCAATCTTCTGATTTATCTCAAATCTGGGAAGTCAAATTCTGCAACCAACGAATCAACAGGATCTAGAAGCCTAACTAAACGTATTATCAATCGAGACCACTACGTATTGTCAAACAGTTTGAGGAGAGCTCTTCCATGTTGTTTACATTCTACATGTAACATAAATAACACACACACAAAAGCCTTTATTAAGACACACAGGTCTTACAGAGGATTCTCCTTGGGGTTACAAAACGGAGAAAGTGGGAAATAAAAATGGTGAAAGAATATATACATATGGTAAATATATACAGATTATAAGAAAGAATAAAGAAATAAGAAGAATTTTAAAAAATAAATAAATAAATAATGAAAAAATTTGGAAATATGGATGGGAGAAGTGGAGAGCGAAGAGAGGAAAGAAAGCAGGTATTTACATAGTAACATAAATAACATTAACACGTGTGAGGCAGATGTACGAGATAAGAGCCTGCAACGTGCCAAGACCATGGGCGCGGACGCCTGTGTGCAAGTTTCTCCCAAGGAGGATCCTGCAGAAGTCGCCAAGAAACTGTCACCTGCCATGGGAGATCGTCGGGCTGACATCACCATCGACTGTGTGGGCTTCGAGCATACCATGCGGACGGCCATCTTTGTAAGTTCCTGCTGTTTACATTTACACTCGGGAGAACATACAAGCCTACATATTGTCACCCTAGTACCATTACTTTTTGGAATATGCATTTTTTGTCTATGCAAATCTGTTGTATATATATTAATTGTTCCACAGAGTGTGTGTAAGCTCACGGGTAAATAGGCGCTAACCGAAAAAAAAAAAGTTCCTTTGTTCAAATTAGTTACCCTTTTTTTTTTATATTTTGTTCTCTCTCTTGTAAATCAATAAATATAATGTTTAATTAATAATTATTGGAATCAGTTTCATTAATAATTCTAAGCAAAGTCAACAAAATCAAACTAACCATGTTGCATAAATCTTCAAGTAGATCTTTGCATACTGGTCTTATTTTTACACTTAACATTATGAACCGTTCTGTGTTTTGTTAAATAAATTCGTACTCTATATACATAACAAAATATGGATGTTGCATAAAGCTTCAACTAGATCTTGAAGTCAGAACATACACACAGGGAGCCCTAGTCTTGTTGAAATCTCCATAGAAGTTCTATGTATCCTAATGTCAAAAACATCTACTAAAATATCAAATACTTTTATTTTCCCATATTTCCCTAAAGCTCTATCATGATATTTTGTAAAACAAATATAGTAGAGCCACCATGAGAGGACACTCCCACTAGAGAACACTTCTCTACAAAGGACAGATTTCAATGCTAAAATTGTCATTTTTGCTACTCTCCGGTATGAAGACACCTCTCCCTAAAGGACACTTTTACTCTGCATTTAGGTGTCCTTTACAGGAAGGTTCTGTTATGTAATTAAAATAAGTAAGAAGGATGAATCCGTAACCAATTTAACATTACATATTATTTATTATTAATAGCAATTTTACAAAACAAGTCTTGGTATATATGTTTTACATGAAAACAACAAAAACAATAAAACATATATACATACAAGTTCCTTTTCAAACTCAGTCTCATCTATAGCCATTGTTGCTCTGTAATATTCCAACAGGTTCTACTGTGTAAATTTATATATTTGTTCTGTGGTATGGCAATAGCTGATGTTAGTTGCATGATCAGATAATGTCTGCCATTCTACCTCCTGGCCTTCTTCTATTATGTTTTCTGTTTATTAATTTTGGCTGTTATGCAAATCAAAATAACCATGTTGCATATACTACCTTCATGTAGACTTCTGCATTGCATCATTTTGTGGTATGGGCAAAGGATAATCCTATAAATGCGCATCTTTGACTTCGCACATTTAAATCATTTTATTTTTATTTAATTAAAATTTAGCTATAGGACAGGAATGTAGAACACATAGGGAAATACTTTTCCATCTTTATGAATTGTGATGGTTTGGATGTAGTATACCAATGTAGACCAGAGCAATGTCATAATAGGCTTGTGCATAACCAAGTTGGTCAGCTGTAGTGTGTGTGGTGCCCAGGTACAATTATATTATGATGCACTAGCCCGCCATCTGTTATGAAAATTCGAAACTATTTTAGACGCGTAAAATTATATCTAAAATTGCAGCGCTAGTGCATCATAATATAAATGTTCTAATAAAAGACTCAATTTGATATTTGCGGAAGAGCGATTGCTCGAAGCATATTATATATATTCATATTTGTATGTAATTCTACTGTTCTCAGAGCTTATGTCCATAGTTTATCTAAAATACCCATTACAAGAGTCAAGCAACAGTATCACTATAAAAGGAAGATCAAAAAATGCAATATAACAGCGGTATGGTAGATTAAACTGGCGAAACCGCTGGGAGGGTTCACCACTGATGAGCCAGGGGCCCTCCCATTAATTTTTCTATTGCAGTAAGGGCAGTAGAAATTGTTTAATTTCAAAAGAATTAAACGCGTCTAAAATAGTTTTGAATTTTCATTCAGGTACAATTATCTCCCCCCCCACTTGATGACTATGGAGAGAAACTATTATCGATTGACATCATACTCATTTCAGAGATGTCATCACTTTGTATCAAAGTTGCCTGAGCCATGACTTCAGTAACCATTTCTAAAAAATGCTCCAATGGCCCCCGATTCTTGCAAAAGTCCAACCCCACCAGCGAGTGCAAGTAAACAAACGGGGCTCTGGCACATTTGTAAGTGCAAAGTCAAACTGCTTTTCACATGTGTAGACATGGGGTCCACTTACAGTAAAAGCAGTCGACTTCTACCCACCATGATTATCATGGCCTGTACCACGTATACTAGGGATAAGCAAAAAAAAAAAGTAACCATTTCTAACCTTCTTCTTTCTTTCTTATCTCCAATTAATCATATCAGAGTATCAAGCCTGTAGAACTTGAGATGGTGCCTGCTTGGGACAAGTAGATCTCATCAAATTCACCTGATCATTTCAAACCTTGGTATCTTGATGCTGTCTCACTGCACTCATCCAAAGTGAAATGTAGCCATATATAGGTGAACAAGGGCATGGTATATAATTAGATTTGCATATATTTATATATTTGTACCACATATTTTTGGCAATCTTTTCCAAGCTTTGTATAATAGTTTAGTAATATAGCATAGAAAAAGTTTAGAATGATGTAAAAACATTTTCAATAAAAAGTGTATACAGTAAAACCTCCATATGAAAGGACACTCATGCTAGAGGACACCTCTCTATAAAGGACAGTTTTATTTGCAAAATGATCATTTTTACTATTTAACAACTCTTTGGTAAGAGGAGACCTCTTTCTAAAGGACACTTAGGCTCTGCAATTAGGTGTCTTTACAGGAGATTCTAAAGTATATAAACCATTGCCACTCGTGTCATTCTGTCCTCGTAGAAGAGCATCTTGCCTGAAAGCTTGTACCATAATTTTCTTATATAAAGAAGCTCTTCTCCCTGACTTGTGTTTATTCTTCTATGGTGGAGAACATGGTGGTGGATGCAGGCAACCAAGGCAGGAGGCAATGTGACCATAGTTGGATTGGGCCAGCATGAAGTCAAACTGCCCATCTTGGATGCAGTGTTCAGGGAGGTAGACATCCGTGGAGTCAACCGCTACCCTCACTGGTGAGTGTCAGTTTGTCCTACTTTTCCCTCAGTCAGGATATAATGGCTTTCTTCTAATAGGCACTATTTTGATTATAGATTATAAACACAAGGTAATAAGACCAAATCCAATTTTTTTTTCTAATCCAAATAAATACAAGGTGGGATCAATAAATAAGGTGAATTATAATTTATTAAAAAAATAAGAACGATATTAAAAATTAGGACTTGATTTATTCAAAATACAGTATAACCTCGTTAATTCGACACACCCCAATTCGACACTCGGCGATAATTCGACCATGTTCTGATGTCCCGACCTTCGGCCTATCAAATAACAAACCGTAATTCGACATATCGATAATACGACACTTCCGATAGTTCGACCATTTTAAAATTCGAATTTCGACAGTTGAATGTTTTTTACTTACAACTTTACGCTAAAAAGATATACGGCGGCGATCGGCGGGCGCCGAGAGGATCGCGCGCGCGCACTTTTGGTTCCTGATTAGTTTAAGTCTCACTTTGCAGTGCCGTTGCGCAATGTCGCGAGTGTTATTGTTTTTGTTTTTTTTACGTCGGGATTTAGGCTTCGTGCACCAATTAACAATAATAATATTTTATTTTTAAATTTCAGCATTAAAATATTTTAGTTATTTTAAAATTACAAATAATTTCCTTTTAAATAAATATATCTTTATAAAATGTAGCCACAATGATTATGATAACATTTTATTTCAATATTCCATTTCTGTGTTATTATAAAAGATTTAAACACAAAATCAATAACACCTGCAGCAGCAGTGAATGACTTTAATACATTAAAATTTATTTATTAAAAGACATTTCAGAGGAAGAAAGGCATGCATGTTTTTTCAAAATGACCATCTGGAATACATCCTGAATAGGATTTCAGTGCAAAAACAGACATCTATAAAGGATTTTTTTAAAAGATCTTCATGATTATTTTTAAATAATATTTTAAAAGAGTTTCTTTTAATTTACCATATTTATTTCCTTTCAACTGCTATATTTTTCAATTAGAATAAAATATTATTTAATATATTATATTTAATATTTTAATGTCTGTAGAGTTAATATTTGATTATATTACTGAAAAGAAACACATTACCATTAAATTTATTTGTTATAATTATTTATGTTTCTAAAATATGTATCAAGGCCATTTTGTCACTGATACTAAAAGTTAATCATGAAAATAAAATAAAAACACACAATGGTTTCAATTAATATAATTAATTTATATTACAAGGCTATTTTTAAAAAATATTATTTTAGCGAGTTAGAAGATTACCTAATCATATAACCTTAATTCAACACTTCCTTTAATTCAACCGAAAGCTCTGATCCCTTGGGGTGTTGAATTAAAGAGGTTCGACTGTAATCACCTTGGCTTTCTATATATTGTCTCCATCGTTCTGGCAACTTGTAAATACCCTCTTTATAGGCACTCTTAGGAAGCGTGTGAAAAAAATCTTGCACCACTTTCTGGACATCTTCATCCGAGTCAAATCGCTTTCCATTAACTCCTTCTTTAGTAGTCCAAAAAGGAAATAGTCAGGGGGGGGGCTAGGTCTGGACTATATGCAGGATGTTCTAAAACTTCAAAACCTAATTTAATGATTGTAGATACAGTTTTACATGATGTATGCGGCCTTGCATTATCATGAAGGAAGAGAACACACCTTTACTAAGCTTCCCTCTACTTTTGTTTCTTATACCGGGCTTTAGCTTATTTACAAGAATGTCACAATAAAGGTCGCTGTTCATACGTTGCCTTGAGGATAAAAAATCAAGACAGATTGGTCCATCAATATCCCAAAAATTGTTAACAATACTTTACCCGGCCGAACATTGAGACCTGAGGAACATGTAATTCGTCCATTTTTGAACTCGTTAACGCATTTATAAATGTTTTTTTGAGACAAACAAGACTCACCATAGATATTTTTCATTCTTTGGCATATTTGAGATGTTTGAATACCTTCTGCATTCAAGAAACGAATAACTGCACGTTGTTCAGGTGTGGTGCAATCCTTCAAGGGAGCTTCCATTTTAGTTTATTTATAAGTCTCGCGCCGCACGTGGGAAAAAAGAACAGAACACCTTAAATACTCTCTCGATGTTATATTTTTATATTCTGTGGTTTAAATTATTTTTGCTTTTTTAATTTTTAAGAAATAAGATAATTCACCTTATTTATTGATCCCCCTTTGTAATTAGTGTGTATAACACACTATTTTTTCAGATTTGGTCTTATTAACTTGTGTTTATGGCTTCCCTCTTTATAGCAAGATGATAAAATATGATCAATATGCTATAGAGAAATATACAACTTTCCATATGAGATACCATCTAAAATACATATGTACAGTACACATAGAGAGCAGTGGGTCATTTTGAATTTTTTTGATAAAGATGCCTATCTGATGTAAAATCTTACCACAACATAATTTTGATTGAAAAGAAGTTGAAAAACACAAAATAATAAGACAATAAGTAAATGTATGATGATAAGGTATAATATGGATTATTATTATTTTTTTTGCTTATCCCTAGTAAACATGGGTACAGGCCATGATAATCATGGTAGGTAGAAGTAGGCTGACTTGCTTTTACTGTAAGTGCACCACATGTCTACACATGTGAAAAGCAGTTTGACTTTGCACTTACAAATATGCCAGAGCCCCGTTTGGTTACTTGCACCTCGCGGGTGGGGTTGGACTTTTGCAAGAATCGGGGGCCATTGAAGCATTTTTTTAAACATAAAAAAGTGCCCAATGCGGGAAGCGAACCCGGGTCGTAGTGGTCTAAAACCAATGGTTTAGACCATCCTTCCACTGATCCCCTATAATATGGATTATAGATTTAAGGATCAAATGGCAACAGAGTTTTTACATCATCTATAATTACAAGGGTAATAAGACAAATCCAAATATATTAATAGTGTGTGACATTTAGGTAACAGTGTTGTTACCCTCATCTGATAAATAAGATTTTATCTCTAAGTCTCCATGATGGGGAACTGCTGTTATTGGTTGGCTATCAGACTTTGTCCCCTTGGGAGCCTCAAGACAGGACCTATATTCCAACCCTTCCAAGATTATAAGTTTAATCATGAATTCAGTCTCCATGACCTTGTATAATTATACAATGAGATAATAATTAAAAAAAAATTATCTTGTCTGATGATACAACAATGCTGTTACTGAAACCTCACACACAATTTATTTGGTCTATATATACTTCGGGTTTCTAATCTATAATCCAA
Organism: Cordylochernes scorpioides; assembly: GCA_030710605.1. NCBI lineage: Eukaryota > Metazoa > Arthropoda > Arachnida > Pseudoscorpiones > Chernetidae > Cordylochernes > Cordylochernes scorpioides. The sequence continues at coordinate 69,885,217 of CP092877.1, read as the reverse complement.
ATTGTGCTTTATCACATATAATATTGTATTTGGTCTTGTCATCTTATGTGAGATTCCTATCTATAATTCATACCGTACTTTATATAAATTGTGATGATGCTTATCTCTTTAGACCATGTCTACTTTTCTCTACCTTTGATATGGAAGCATTTCATAAATAAATAACTTTCCACTGCCCTTTCTCTAATGAAAGATTATTGGGATGGCCTGACCTATCTGTAAATAGGTAACTGAATGTGAGACAAACTTTATTTTATTAAGAAAAAGGCATCTTCTTATCGAGCAACTGAAAGTTGCTGATGGCTTGCGCCATCTATCGGAATAAATATCAACTATTCTCGTTGATTTTTAATTATTCCAGAATTGGCCAAATACCCATTCTTGATTAATCAAGAAAAGCTAACCACGGACGCGTTTCGGGCTGTTGGCCCTCATCAGCGTGGTGCAAGCTGTACCTCAACGACCAAAAATTGGTCATTAGGCATCCTGAAAAATCATGAAACGGGTAGTTAAGGCCAGAATTGCGTGAAAACGCTACACAATGTGAAAAAATAGTACAAATATAATATTGTACTGGGATAAGGTGCATATATTAAGAAAAAGGCTTCTTATCGAGCAACTGAAAGTTGCTGATGGCTTGCGCCATCTATCGGAATAAATATCACTATTCTCGTTGATTTTTAATTATTCCAGAATTGGCCTCTTGTTGATGTGTAAATACGGCGAATCCTATATGGCGCGGAATGCCCTAAATAAAGGCTTTTGTTGTTGGGATGGCCTATTGCTCATCAGTAGTGAACCCTCCCAGCAGTTTTGCCAGTTTAATCTTCCATTCCATTCTAATATATCCAGCACTCTTCAAAGATTTTGGTAAAGGCAATAGATATTTATACAAATATTTAAATGCATCAATCATTTAATAAATAAGGAAGATAATGACATAGTGCACTAACTGTACATGAAGTTTGAAACTTTTATTAGCACAATTTTGTTTCTTTTATAAATATAATAATGATTGTAGAACGACATTTGAGAATTATCCCGCATGTGTTTCTTTTGAACAAAAAATCGAAATTTTATTTTAAGGAGAAATAACGATGATTTCTAACCTTAAGATGAAGTATGAAAGGATAAATTGTGAAGAGTAATGATAAACGGAAAAATAAAAGTGTCCAGGGATGGGAATCGAACCCAGGGTAGCCTAGTGGACATGGCATCTGCCTGGTAAGCCGAACACCGTGAGTTCGATTCCCATCCCTGGACACTTTTACTTTTCCATTATCATTTTTCTTCACTATTCATCATTTCATACTTCATCCTTAAGGTTAGAAATAATCATTATTTCTCCTTAAAATAAAATTTCGATTTTTTTGTTCAAAAGAAACACATGCGGGATAATTCTCAAATGTCGTTCTACAATCATAAGCTGCATTATATTGTATTATAATAATGAGTATTTATAGAAATAAAATTGATCAAGTTGCTGGATAATGTGTCAGTTTAGTGTAATAATGCTACAGGTTTCTGGAGGTGTTCTCCTGTAGAAGGACAGAGATGCCTGAAAGCTTGAGATTACATTTAATAAAGATAAAATAAATTCATATTTCCAGAAACCTTTAGCATTATTTAATAACGTCAGTTTAGTGTTATAAGGCACAAGGGTCGGTGGAAGGCTGGTTAAACCGTTTGGTTTTCGACCACTACGACCCGGGTTCGATTCCCACATTGGACACTTTTTTCTGTTTGAAAAAAAAAAAAAAATGCTCCAATGGCCCCCCGATTCTTGCAAAAGTCCAACCCCACCAGCGAGTGCAAGTAACCAAATGGGGCTCTGGCACATTTGTAAGTGAGAAGTCGAACTGCTTTTCACATGTGTAGACATGTGGTGCACTTACAGTAAAAGCAGTCGCTAACTACCCACCATGATTATCATGGCCCTGTACCCCGTGTACTAGGGATAAGCAAAAAAAAAAGGCACAATTTGGATTATAGATTGATAGGGCACAATTTGGTTCAAGGACAATGAGGAAATTAATCCACATTTGCATATATTGCTACATTCAACTTAAATTTACCTTTTTTCCCCCCAAGATAGTAGTAGACTTAGCATGTGTTTTTTTAGCTCCGTGTTATTCTATTTGTTCATTATCATAATGATAAGGCATAATTTGGATTATAGATTATAAACACAAGGGTAATAAGACCAAATCCAAATAAAAAAATAGTGTGTAACGTTTCGGTAACAGTGTTGTTACCATCATCAGACAAAAGTACTGTACTGCTGTGGTAAAATTTCTCATTCAGTACATTTGTCTGAAGATGGTAACAATGCTGTTACCGAAACGTCACACACTATTTATTTGGATTTGGTCTTATTACCTTGTGTTTATGTCAGTTTAGTGTTATAAGAGTTTTTGCTCACCTCAGCTGAGCCTACACTAAACTGAGAATGTGCAAAGATCCTGAAACCAGTACAGAGTTGTTTTATCTAGGTTTGACACCAGGGACTTGGTGGAAGAGTTTTATAAACCAACAATTTCCAATGATCACAGCCTAGGATTGAATCCCACATTTGGCACTTTTTTTTTTCTGAAGAAATAGTTCTAATCTATAATCCAAATTGTGCCTTATCATTATCACATTCCGGGGGGTTAGTGGAAGGCTGGTTAAACCGTTTGGTTTTCTACCACTACGACCCGGGTTAGATTCCCGCATTGGACACTTTTTTCTGTTTAAAAAAAAAATGCTCCAATGGCCCCCTGATTCTTGCAAAAGTCCAACCCCACCAGCGAGTGCAAGTAACCAAACGGGGCTCTGGCACATTTGTAAGTGCAAAGTCGAACTGCTTTTCACATGTGTAGACATGTGGTGCGCTTACAGTAAAATGCAGTCGCTAACTATCCACCATGATTATCATGGCCTGTACCACGTGTACTAGGGATAAGCAAAAAAAAAAATTATCACATTCCAATAAGTGTAGTAGAAAATTATTTTATTTTAAAAAGAAACATGCGAGTAAAAAAATAATAAGGCACAATTTAGTAGCTACAAGAAAATAAGGACTTAATTCAAATAAATTAATAGTGTGTGATGTTTCGGTAACAGCATTGTTACCATCATCAGAGACAAAAGAATATAATCAAGATTTTATATATAGAAGATTCTTCTTTGTAAAATATGTAGCGAATTTACCAAATGAAAGAAGACAAGTTTCTTTAATTATTCGATGACGCAAGCTTTCAGGCAAAACCCTTCAACAGACAATTCTATATACAGTTACGAGCGTCATGCGTCATCTCTGTCACCGTTTGCTTTTTCTTTGGAATGGCGCTCTCCTATTGGTTGGCTACGATCACGTGGCTACGATGGCGCCGCCACACTTTGCGTGACCTACGCGCGACACTTTGTATTTGACTTTGCCCCCCCACTCGCTTTTTGGTTTTTTGTAACTATTGTGTTGGAGCGGGTCACTTCTTAAATAAATGCATATATTAGTTAATAACTAAATGGAATCCTCCCTTTCTTTTTCCCAGTAAGAGACGCCTACGGAAGCCAACAGTACATAGACAGATAAAGCACATAGGCTATAGTTATTAACTAATATATGCATTTATTTAAGGTGCCAATTTATAATTGTAACAAATAGTATTTGAATCAAAACATTCAATCGGGTAAAACATGGGCGTTGCCCGGGTCATTCGCTAGTAAAATATAAATACAACACTCTGAGTCAGTCTGATGATGGTAACAATGAGATTACCGAAGCGTCACACACTATTAATTTATTTGTTTTAGGTCTTATTTTCTTTAGTCAAAAATAGTTTTAGGAACACTCATGGTAACAGACAGCTTGTACAGCTTCCCCCATGTGATCCGGATGTTGGAGAATGGATCAATCAAGACGATGGATTAGTCACCAGCACTGTGCCGCTGACAGATGCTCTGCAGGCGTTCAAGCTGGCACGGAGGAGAACAAGGATGGGCTGGAGTGTAAGGTCCACATCCGGTGTTCTCAGAAGTAATGCCTCCACGGATGTCTCACAGCGACGAGGTTATCCCAATATGTCATTCTGATAAAAATAAATATATTTCTGCAGCAACAGTACTTCTCTCTATTACAATATGAATAGGGGGTCGGTGGAAGGATGTTCTAAACCGTTGGTTTTCGACCGCTACGATCCGGGTTCGATTCCAGCATTGGGCACTTTTTTTCTGATTAAAAAAAAAAAAATGTTCCAATGGCCCCCGATTCTTGTAAAAGTCTAACCTCACCAGTGAGTGCAAGTAACCAAACGGGGCTCTGGGACATTTGTAAGTGCAAAGTCGAACTGCTTTCACATGTGTAGAAACTCCGCCTTTGCCGGTCCCAAGCCCGGATGAAAAAGGAGGAGGGGGAGCAGTAACAAGCTCACTAAAAAACCTGGGCTCAGCTAGCCCGGCTGATAGTACCCTGTAAGGGCTCCTAATCCAGGGATACAGGATGAACAGCGTTTGTACTCCATGTTAAGAGCGGCTGCACATGGCGTCTGTTCATGTCAGAGGCGGCCATTTCTTTTGGAGCTAAGTTGGCCTGCCACTGAGTAGTGCTCCCAGTCTTAATGACAAAGGCAGATGTATTCTACTTCACCCAATTATGATGGTTGTCAAACAGACACCATCAAGGGTCACAACTTGATACCCTAATATGATTGAGTATATGAGATAAGAAAGAAGAAGACAATATATTTCTCTCAATATCATAAGTATTTAAAATATGTAAATAATAATTTGTATAAAAATAGTACAGTAGATTCTCCATGATAAGACACTCACGCTAGAAGACACCTTTCTACAAAGGACAGTTTTCATTTGTAAAATTACCATTTTTACTATTTAGCAACTCTCCGGTAAGAGGACACCTCTCTTAAGGATACTTTGGCTTTGCAATTATGTATTGTCTTTACAGGGAGGCAGTTCTACTGTATTTATTATTAATTTGTTAACGTGATACTTCTGTTGAAGGACTGACAAGTCTGAAAGTTTGAAAATAAAAGGTTTGCACAAGAAACTAAGCCCTGGAAGCTTGATTTTATAATACAATATGAAGAAATACGTACAAAAAGTGAAACTGTACTGGGATCAGGTAGATAAATTAAGCATCTCCTGATTATGCAAATAAAAGTTGTTGATGGCTTGCGCCATCTCTTGGAATAAATATCAACTAATCATTATTATTCCAGAAGTGGCCAAATATACTTTTCTGATTATTAAGGCACAATTTGGATTATGATTTATAACACAAGGTAATAAGACTAAATAAATAAATAGTGTGTGACGTTTTGGTAACAACGTTGTTACCATCTTCAGACAAAAGTACTGAATGTGTAGGTACTGTCATTCAGTACTTTTGTCTGAAGGTGGTAACAACGCTGTTACCGAAATATCACACACTATTTATTTATTTGGATTTGGTCTTATTACCTTGTGTTTACTTTCCTGATTATTAAAATAATAATAAAATAAAAACATAAAGCCTCCAGGGAAAAGATTCTTTTAAAATCTGGTTTAAATAAAAATTGATTTGATATGGGAATAAATTCATGACTTGAGTTCACAATTCGATGAATAATCCCTTGAATCAATATTAAAATAGAAACATAAAGCTTCCAGGGAAAAGATTTTTTCCAGAATTGGCCAAATTCTTGCTATATGGGGCCAATAGCCTGAAAACATTCTTCAGGGAAAAGTTTCTTTCCTTGGAAGCTTTATTTTTTTATTTTATTATTGATTCAAGGGATTATTATATCGAATTGTGAACTTTCCTGATTAATCAAGAAAAGCTAACCATATGTATGCGTTTCAGGCTATTGGCCCTTATCAGGCTATATGGCACGAATTTGGCCAATTCTGGAATAATTAATGATAAGGCACAATTTGGATTATAAACACAAGGTAATAAGACCAAATCCAAATAAAGAAATAGTGTGTGACATTTTGAATGTATTCAGTACTTTTGTCTGAAGATGGTAGCAACGCTGTTACCGAAATATCACACACTATTTATTTATTTGGATTTGATCTTATTACCTTGTGTTTATAATTTATAATCCAAATTGTGCATTATCAACTTAACAAAATGTTGAATGTGGATTACTTATTTAGACTTTTCTACTCTGATAATTAATCACATGTTAGAAACATAAGGCAACAAGACCATATTTAAATGAATAACATTTCAGTAACAAGCCTTGTTAGCATCTTCAGACAAAAGTACTTTCAGTTTTAACTTACTAATCAGTACTTTTTATCTGAAGATGGTAACAACTTGGTAACAGTGTTGTTACTGAAACATTACATGATAAGGAATAATTTGGATTATAGAATATAAACATAAGGTAATAAGACCAAATCCAAATGAATAAATAGTGTGTATGTAATTTATTTAATTATTTTTATTATTTATTTGGACTTATTTCCTTTTGTTTGAAACATTACATATTTATTTATTCAGATAGGGTCTTGTTATCTAATCTATAATCAAAATTGTATCTTATCACCTATTAAAAAGTTTTTTTTTTTTTTGCTTATCCCTAGTACACGTGGTACAGGCCATGATAATCATGGGGGTAGTTAGTGACTGCTTTTTACTGTAAGCGCACCACATGTCTACACATGTGAAAGCAGTTCGACTTTGCACTTACAAATGTGCCAGAGCCCCGTTTGGTTACTTGCACTCGCTGGTGGGGTTGGACTTTTGCAAGAATCGGGGGGCCATTGGAGCATTTTTTTTTAAACAGAAAAAAGTGTCCAATGCGGGATTGAACCCGGGTCCTAGTGGTCGTAAACCAAACGGTTTAACCAGCCTTCCACTACAGTATGTTACTACAATATGTTAAAAGATGATAAGATAAAGCTAATAAATTATAAGATAAAGACCGATATGGGGTGATTCCCATTGTTTTGCCTGGATACACTTATCTCTGATTATATCAATACGCTAGGTTTGTTTTTCATATAGATTAGATTAGTCCTTGGCGGTTTTAAAAATGGAATTATTTTCCTGTGTAGGACAATCAGAAGTGCAGTTTTTTTTTTTATCTAGGCATATCCTTGGAAAATATCTCCAAAAGAAAATGGAAGTTTGTAGCAAGGCATATATACTTATTGACAAAACTTAAGGAAGTTGTACATTTCAGCATGTATATCAGGATTCAGACAATAACTTTAAAGATACACTCATGGACAAAATTCAAGGAAATTGTACCTTTAAGCATGTATATTGAGATTCAGACAATAATTCTGAAAGATACACTCATGGACAAAATTCAAGGAAATTTTACCTTTAAGCATGCATATCAGGATTCAGACAATAATTCTGAAAGATACACTCAAGGACAAAATTCAAGGAAATTGTACCTTATAGCATGTATATCGAGATTGAGACAATAATTCTGAAAGATACACTCATGGACAAAATTCAAGGAAATTGTACCTTTTAGCATGTATATCAGGATTCAGCAATAATTCTGAAAGATACACTCATGGACAAAATTCAAGGAAATTGTACCTTTAAGCATGTATATCGAGATTGAGACAATAATTCTGAAAGATATTTGATTCTCGGTGATCTTTATTGAAGACACACAAGATTACCAAATGTGAACAAAATTGACTATGTCTCCTTAAAAAAAAAGACAATGACCAGTGACATCAAAATAGGAAACTTTCTAAAGTTTTATCCATGAGTATACTCCAAGGATCAATGTTCGAATTTAAATACAGACAATCAAGACATTACACAAAGTTTGTGAATTCTCAAATCTGGTTTGCTCATAAAAATCTTTGTTGTTGTCGTGTCCAAAGAAGAGTCTCAGATGTCTCCATGCATCTCCATCACAGCAGCAGCAATATCCACTATCTTGGGTGTGTAAAACTGCTGCTCTGGGTCTAAGTCAATTTTCTGCAAGGCTGCGGCCATTGCTGGGCATGAGATATGTGGGTAGGTGTTAGTTCCACACCAGGACAGTTGTTACATGTCCTATAGGTTCTCGTGCCATCTGGATGTATTGCCATTCCTTTATAGTGTTTTGTTCTTTAATAAAAATCTTTAATTTCATAATAAGCTAAATTCATGATAAATCACAATTTTGATTATAGATTATAATACAAGAAAATAAGATCAAATACAAATAATTTATAGTGTGTGACATTTCAGGCAACAGCATTGTCACCCTCATCAGACAAAAGAATAAATGACTAAATGAGAAATGTCATTTATTCTTTTGTCTAATGATGGTGACAATGCTGTTGCCGAAACATCACACACAAATAAATTATTTGGATTAGGTCTTATTTTCTTGTAAGCTAAATTCAATATGGCCTATTCCTTCATTATCAAATTTACAAATATGTGGGATTGAAGTGTCAAAGTCACCACCATGTTTCTAACTGTATATAAAATAACTTTAAAATTTATCAATTTTATTGAAAAAAATTATTTTTATTATTATATTTAAATGTAAAAAAGTAGTTTATATACAATATAGGTAAAGTAAATTTGTTCCTTAATTGAGATAAATGTTGAAAAAATGTAATTAATGAAAATGAAACTGTTTTTGATTATGAATTTTTTTTTCTTCTATTTTTAACAAATACATGAACATGGTTAATATGGCGAGGTGTTGAAATTCAATATTTGATTTTATTTGGTAAATTTGGAAGCCATAATTTGCCTAATTCTGGCTTTGATGGCTCATCAACTACTTTTTTGACTTTTTCATACAGAATATTATGAAGATTTTCCAAGGTATCATTGGCATTCACAATCTCCCAATAATCTTCCTTTATTTGACTATAGGCTTCCCTAACTCTAGATTGGAATTCAGGCTTTTCATATCTTTCATTTCCAAATCCACCTCTTTTCTCAAGTTCTTGAATAGAAAGATCAAGAAATAATACTAAATCTGGTTTTGGAAGTCCACATTCTGGCTGCATACACCATTTTAAATCTAAGTGTTTTTTTGCATAAGAAAAGGCAACACCTGAATAAGAATATCTATCCACAATCAGTGTTGTCCCTGAATTTATGAGCTTTTTTATTTTATCTGCCATTTCCCACCTATTTGCTGAAAATAACAAATGGATTGTTCGGTCATTGAACTCTTTGTCAGACGTCAGGTAGTTTGAAATGAGATTCCCAATTTCGGTGTCTCTTTCGGGAAAACGAAGCATTTTTGCTTCATAGTTATTTTTGACTAAAGAATTCACTAAGTTCATGCATTGGGTTGTCTTACCGGTACGATCAAGACCTTCTAAAACAATAAACGCACCTCTTGCCATAACTAAATGGTAAAAGATGGAGGTTTTTGAATTCACTGGTAGGTTTACTTTTCGTGTAGATTTTTTTTTTTTTGTAATTGTAAAGAATAATTCTGAGTTTCAGCACGAAAATATAAACAAAGCGAGGAATTTTCAGACCTAAACGTTTATTTTTTAAAATTATTTTATAAATGAGACAATATTCACTGAAATATTTCATTATCATTTATTTAAACAATATTTTAAAATATTTCTAAGGATTTAATTCAATTTTTTTCTGTATTAATATTTCATCGCAAGCTATAATTTGTGCAGGCATTTCAAATATAGTATTTATCGAAATATAATTGTTGTAACTCAAATATTTCAACGCAATTTTCTATTCTTATTATGGATTTGAACAAAGAGCGATTATTCTTGAAATTAATTTTTACACTATCAAACTTTTAACATCATAAACTTAACAATTATCTTTTTTTTTTTCTCTAACTGAACATAAATTTAAATAAATAGAATTTAAATAAATACTATATTATCCATTAATTTATAATTTTATATATGTGGTCCCCCCCTATATATAGTTTTTTTATTTGAAAAATTTCGTTTTGTTCACTTTGAAAAAAAAAAAAAAAAAAACTGCGCCCTCTGTAGGGCGCCACTCAATATAGTCTTCTGCTCTCTGTCACGTGCCTACTTGTCGGGTCTTTAAATTGATCGCCGGTTCTTCTCAACCCTTTTTTCGATATCATTTCATTTTCTACGGTTCAACTTATAGGTAAGGTATGTTTGTTTTATTTTAATACTATTATGTGTGTTTATGCCTTTTATACAACACGTCCAAAGAATATTTTAAAACAATAATTCATTTCTCTCTTTTTTCCTAAAGTTCCGATCGGAGTTCAATTTTGGACTATTAGACTATCAGAATTTATATCATTTCTTCATTTTAAGCTTCTAGCTATCAAAAGTATATATAATGTTCTAGATGTGATTATTCAAAAGTATCTGTTTTGACGGGAGTGCGGAATGGTAATTACAAATGAAATTTTACATATGTTTGCAAATTTTTATAGTATTCAATTTGTCTACAAAAACACACAAATAAAATATAAAACAAAAGATATTTTTAATATAGGCACTCTCATTTAATATTGATAATGTGTGAATAAATGTTTAATTATTTATTTTCAAAAGAATGTAATATGCACAGTTTATATTTCCAAACACATTTTAGACGATAAATCATACCAAATCCTAAGTAATTATATTTTCATAATGTACTGCACACACTAAAATGTTAAGTCTTTAAAAATTTGGAAAGACAATCTGGGAAAATAAATAATCAAGATATATAATGCAAAAAAAACTAAGAGACTTAAAAGGATTTATTTTATTATAATAAAAATATATGAAAAATAAATAAATAATTGAATAAACTCACCTCTATATTTTTTTTTTTAAACCATCGACTAAAATTTATAATTAAAAAATAGTGTATTTTTATTCAATATCCTTATATATGAAGAGACTACATAATTTACATGTAAAAAAATAATTTAAAAAACTTTACACTATATAAATGTGAAAATAGTACAAATGTGATATTGTACTGGGATAAGGTGCATAAATTATGAAAAAAGGCATCTCCTTATCGTGCAACTGAAATTTGCTGATGGCTTGCACCATCTATCGGAATAAATATCAACTATTCTCGTTGGATTTTTAATTATTCCTGAATTGGCCAAATACCCATTCTTGATTAATCAAAAAAAAGCTAACCACGGAGCTAAACCACTTTTAGTTGCACGATATAGGAGATGCCTTTTTTTTTCATACTATATAAAAGTTAAGAAATTTTTTTTGGTCACACTTCTTACATTTCATTTTATAGATAAAACCTATTCTTTTTGTTAATTGAATACCCAATTAACAAAAAGAAAACGTTTGATCTATGAAGTGGAAATTTGAAAAAAGTGTGACCAAAGCTATGTGGGACAGACATCCAGAACTTAAAAAAAAAAGGCTTAAAAATAAAGTGTTTTCCAATTATTTTTTTAATAGAATAATTCCAAAATATGACATGAATTTTGAATTATAAATAAATGACATTTTGATTTCTACTTTATCACATATCCTAGAGAGCTCTCAAAAAAGTATGATCAGGATATATTTGGGATTAAAGTTATGCAATTTATATTTAGCCTTTATAAAAGAAATAAGACCTAATCCATATAAATTTATTAGTGTGTTGACGGTTTGGTAACAACATTGTCACCATCATCAGACAAAACGAGTAAATGAGCTGGAGGTTTGTCTGATGATGGGTAACAATGTTGTTGCTGAAACATCACACACTAATAAAATTATATGGATTAGGTCTTATATTATTGTATTATAATCTATCATCTCCAAATTGTGATTTATCAAATATAGCCTTTAATATTAGATATATGTGGTACACATGGCATGTGGTAACAGTGCTGACGAGCGCCAACAGCGTGAAAGTGTCCGTGGATGGCTTTTCTTGATTTATCAAGAAATTGGGTAGGCCAAATATCAGGGAACAGGGTAAATCAATGTTTAGTTGATTTCTGTTCTACAAGATGGCGCTCCTGCCATCTGTAAAGCACATGTGCTCCTGGACCAGGATATACCATTTTTAATATTTATTTAAATATGAATCAAAAAAATTAATTTTAAGCAATCTTTTTCTCTCAATTGATTTTAAATATCCTGGATAGTAATAATACAACAGGTTACTGGAGATGAGTTTATTTTAATTTTTTATTAATGTAATCTCAAGTTTTTGGGTATCTCGGCTCTTCTATAGGAGTAGATAAAATGAATAAAAGGCTAGAGATAATAGGACAGAGAGATCCACGAAATCTCGAGATTGCGTTGATAAAAATGAAAAGAAACTCCTCTCCAGAAAAACCTGTTGTATTATTTAATTAATAATAAATCTTCACACACAAAGCTTTTTATTAAGACCCACCAGTCTTATACAGATTCACCACAGGAAGAAATAATAGATGAGAGCTCCTATATCTGCCAGGCAGCACAGCACCCAACAACAGCCTCTTGGTCCGACGCATGTCCAGTCTTCCTTTGTGCATATGTCATGGGTTAAGCGAATCACTGAACAGGCGAGTGTATAAATCTTATATCAGATATAATTAACTTTTTTATATAGGCAAAAAATATAATTTTCTCCAATTAAAACTACAGTCAAACTTAATAAGGCACAATTTGGATTATAGATTATAAACACAAGGTAATAAGACCAAATCCAAATAAATATGTAGTGTACCGAAATGTTGCACATTATTTATTAATTTGGATTTGGTCTTATTACCTGTGTTTACAGTCTTTAGTTCAACATCCCAAGAGATCAGAATTTCCAGTTGAATTAAACTCGGTGTTGAATTAAAGTCGGGTGAAATAAAGAAGTGTGTGTGTTATACCGTAACATATGGGGTATTTATAAATGAAAGCTTGATAAATATGCAAATAAGGCAAATTGCATCCAAAGTGAGTCAAGTACAGCGAACTGCTAATTACCAAAACTTGTTCCCAGATCTCATTAATATTCACTGACCTCGCAATAATGTGACACAGTTGTAGTCAACTTTCATTTTTATTGCTGAGAAATTTATGAAAATATTTCACAATTATCAGTATCTTTTTATTATTATCTCATTACTATGTAATTTGACCAAATCCAAATGA
>CP092877.1:69658238-69872091 GCA_030710605.1 Cordylochernes scorpioides | reverse complement strand
AACTCAATCATATTAGTATGAGTATTAATAAAATTATAAAATAATTTATATAATTGTAATTGTGTGGAATAAAAACCAGATATATACACACCCACTCATTAGGACACCAGTCAGATTCTCCTCTCTCATTACCGACTTGCAACGATATTCTCACGATGATCAATCACCATTATGTAGTAGCAAATTAAACGTTGAAAAGATTGATACTGCCATCCATCGGTGAACCACACTTTTAGTAGGTTTTTAGAAGTACATATCATGATGATTATGTGTACATAGTGTGTATATTGGCTTCGATTAAGTTTTGCTAATCAAGTTTGTAAAGCTTCTCCTCCACTACATGATGATGATTGATCATCGGGAGGATATCGTTGCAAGCCGGCAATGGAGAATCTGTATAAGACTGGTGTCTTAATAAAGGTTGTGTGTATGTGGATATCTTGTTTTTATTCCACACAATTGTAATTATACTTACATAAATTATTTTCTAATTTTATCAAAGTGTTTACACTCGAAAGTGTCACGGGATTCTGTATTGAATTTGTAGACAAGCGGATAGAAGATGATAAGGGTTTTCTTCTTCTTCTTTCTTATCTCCACTCAATCATTCATGACTGGGTGAAGTAGATTGCGTCTGCCTTTGTCATTAAGACTGGAAGCACTACTCAGTGGCAGACTGACTTAGCTCCAAAAGAAATGGCCGCCTCTGACATGAGGAACAGACGCCATGTACAGCCGCTCCTAACATGGAGTACAAACACTGCTTATCCTGTATCCCTGGATTAGGAGCCCTTACAGGGTACTATCAGCCGGGCCAGCTGAGCCCAGGTTTTTTAGTGAGCTTGTTACTGCTCCCCCTCCTCCTTTGTCATCCAGGCTTTGGACCGGCAAAGGTGAAGTTATAAGAATTTTTAAGATGACAAAGAGCATTTCCCTGATTATGCAAATTAAACGTTGAAAAGATTGATACTGCCATCCATCGGTGAACCACATTTTTAGTGGTTTGTAGAAGTACCACATCATGCTGATGATAATGTGTACATAGTGTGTATATTGGCTTCGAATCAACGTTCTTAGCAGATGTTTATTCTCCGATAATAAGTGAAAAAAATGGTTATATTGTAAAAATCCGATAGATGGCACCCACCATCAACACTACTTAGTTGCACGATAGCAAGATGCTCTTTTTTTTTCATGTTACAAAACGAATATTCTTTTATATTTTACCTACTTTTAAATATATGTTAAAAATAAAAAATTGAATAAAAGGTGCATCTTAGAAAAAGCCTCGTCACACTCTTTAAAATGGTAAAAAGAAAGCAAAACACATTTTTATTCAGGAAAAAAAAATCATTGACTTTAAATTAATGTGTATTTGACGCTATACACCTTTCCCTTATTTTGTGAGAGAGCGAAAACACAGATCATATCCTTCTGTGGTAATCTACTTTAGTTCCGTTTCCATTAAGTTCTATTTCAGCCACAATTGTCAAATTTACAATATTTCAAGATTTTTGATATGTACACCAGTAGAAATTACATGGCGATAAGTCAGGTGAATATGGAGGAGAATGTAACAGGAGTGCAACCGACAGCCATATGGGCGTTGTCATTTTTGACAGAAAGGGGAGTGCGTAAGCTCGAGGCTCACTCCTTTTTGATTAAAGAAACTCAATTTGCCAAAATAATAATAATAATAATAAATTCTTATTCATACTTCGATTGTAATTTCTTCCATTGAATTAAAATACGAATGATGCGCTTAATTTTTAATCACCTTAGTTTCTTCTGGTAATTTTCTAAAGCTAAAATCCTATTTTGCATGCAAAATTATAGTAAATAATGTAATTTCTTTGAAGAAAAATAATAATACAGTTGCGTGTTGTATTTGTTAAGTCTATAATTACATTTTTGATTGTTAAATAAATAATTATAGGAAATAAACACGCGTGAATATTTCAAGAGATAAAAACAGACGATATTATTTTTAAAAAGGAGGAAGTAGGAGGCAGAAGATTCAATAAAAGGAATGGCGTACCGGAAATATGACGTAAGGCCTACGTACCATCGTCACCAATATGGCGTATTTGGCATTTGCTGCAGTTGATCAAGTTGTTTTTGGTTTGTACGAGAACGTAGTTTCCTTTTAATAAGATTGATGATGGTGGATGGTGTTTACGTAGTCGTGTGCTGTTGATCTTCTGCACCGATCTTAGGCTTCCCATTACTTTCGTCTTTTTCCAGACTATCTGCGCACAATTTTTTGAAATTATTTTAGTATATTTATATTTATTTTAAAATGCTAAATTGTGTGTTTTAAAGCTTGTATTTTACATCAAAAAATTATTTTTCGAAAATAGAATATATTTAAACTCCGCGAATATTAAAGCTTACTTTTTTTAATATATAAATAAATAATAGTAAAATAATATCACCATTTTTTCAGAGAGAGAGAGAGAGAGAGAGAAAGTTTATCTAATTTTTTAATTAAAAAACTTAAGGCCTAAATCACACTTTAAATAACTAAAAATGTTTAAAATATCGTAATATTCCAACTTTACATAAACTCAATGATTATATATAAAATGTACAAAAAAACATTAAGTTTTAACAATTAAACGAAACAAATATTAGCAATCAAATCCTTTATATATTGGTAAACGTCGACTGTAATTTCAGCAGGCGTAATCCTAGAAGAAACACGAGAGAACTTAACAAATACACTGATACGAAATACAATGCCGGCTTTGCCACAGACGAAAGATAATCTGGCAATATTTACCTTACACAGAGAGAGAACATATACATTTTTTATCATTCATTGAATTTTAGTGATTTTCGTTAAAAGTGTTTTATTCACAAAAATAATAATGAATAAATAAAAGCTATATATTTCTATGTATTCAGTCTTCAAAACTTATTCGGGTTCATGACATCAAATAACAGTTTCTAAATAAATTGTACGAATTTTTTTTTCTGTAGATTACACACAAGATCCTTTGAAACTGTCCATTTATTATTTTTAAATTTATGACACTTTTTTTGAATTTTGATTTTTTTTTAATATAGAGTTTAACTGAAAAATAGCTTTTACATCTCATAAGTTGACCTTTCAAATGTTGGAAAAAAAAGAAGAAGAATAGTAAATCAATGATCTTGAAATACTTTTAGACTGACAACACGGTAATATAAAAAACTAGAACAAAGGAGTGTTAATTTTGTTTACAAAATTAGTAATTGTAATGTAAATTGTTAAATGTTTTTTTTTCTCTCTCTCTTTGAAAATAATAAATTTAAAATACTTTCTTAAAAGGTAAAATTGCCTAATTCCTTAAAACCACTTCAGCTGTAAGTAAACTTGTTATTTGTTGTTTCATTGTCTGAACCATAAGAGATTCCCAACATGGTAGCAGAGCGTGGTTCTTTTTGAATCGCGGTAAAAATATATATAAAATATAGGATAAAAATATAAATAAATAAAAAAATGGCTGTCAGCGAAGATATCGCAAATATTGTGGGACTTAAAAATCCTGAAAATTTTGATTTATAAAATTTTCAGATAACAATTATTTTCAAAGCAAATGGCCTTCTAGATATTGTAAATAGAAAATCGTTGTTTGAAGACTTGAAAGATGAAACTGGAAAAGATAAATGGAGCCTAAAAGACGCCAAAGCACAAAAATACATAATGTTAACCATTGAAAAGAATGTTTTAACACATATTCTAAATTGCAAAACTTCAAAAGAAATGTATGAAAAACTAGTAGCCATTTATCAAAGAGAAGATGAGCAATTAAAATGCAAATTACTACAAGAATTTCATGGATTCAAATTTGACAAAAATACAGATATGGCAACAAATATAAGCAGAATGCAAAATTTAGTATTCAAACTAAATAATGTAAAACAAGAAATAGAGGAAAGCTTTGTAATTTCTAAAATACTGAGCATTTTGCCAAACTACTTTAATTACTTCAGCACAGCATGGGACTCGACACCAAAAAGTGAGAAAACGTTAACAAACTTAATATCAAGACTATCACTTGAAGAAACAAAACAAAAAGTAAAGCCTGAAGAGGGAATAGCCATGAGTGCTACTAAAGTAAAGCAGTGCTTTAACTGCAAAAAGAGCGGGCACTTAGCAAAATACTGTAGACTAAATAAAAAATGGTGTACCATCTGTAAAAAGATAAATCATACTCAAGACCAATGCTTCTTTAAGAAATCTCAAAATAAATTCCAGGAAAATATTCCTTGCCGAATTTGTAAAAAGACAAATCATAAAGAAAAGGATTGCTTTTTCAGAAACAAAAATGAAGAAAAATTGTCCTTTTTTTGCAGGAGAGACTTTAAAATGTAAAAATGAGGAATTGCTAGAATTCATTGTAGACAGTGGCTCAACAAGCCATATGATAAATAGTAAAAAGTTTTTACTAGATGAAGTAGATTGCAACTCAAAAATATCAATAGCAAAAAAGGAAGAAGCTCTAATAGCAAAATCAGTCGGAAAAATTCAAGGGAAAAAATGTGATCTCAAGGAGGTGATGTTTGTACCAAACTTGACAAATAATTTACTATCGGTAAGTGCCATTACCAGAAATAAAGGCAAAGTCGTCTTTGAACCCAAAATGAAGAAATGCTAAAATGGCACAGAAAAATGGGTCACATAAGTTTTTCAAGCTTAAAACAATTAAAATCTATGGTTAATGGAATAAACATAGAAAAAATAAGTCAAGATGAAATTTGTGAAACATGCATTAAAGCTAAACAGGTAAGAAAGCCATTCAATTCCCTTAGGACAAAATCAAAAAGGCCTTTAGAAATAATCCATACAGATGTATGTGGACCTTTAGATCCCACTACCCATGACAACAAAAATTATTTTCTAACATTTCTTGATGACTACACACATTTTTGTCATGTGTATTTGTTACAAAATAAATATGAAGTAAAAGGATATCTAAAAGAATTTATTACAGAAGCAGAAAAACCAAATGAATCTAAAAGTTTCAAAAATAAGATGTGACAATGGCGGAGAATATGTAAATGAAGATATAAAATCCTGGTGCAAAGCTAAAGGAATCATTATGGATCTCACCATACCTCACTCACCTCAGATAAACGGCAAAGCCGAAAGATTAAATAGAACCCTGATGGAGAAAACTAGAGCTCTTTTGATTGATTCTGGTGTAGAAAAATACATGTGGGGAGAAGCTGTAAGGGTTTCAGCCTATTTGCTGAACCGAAGCCCTACTCAAGAATTAGAGAAAACCCCTGCAGAACTTTGGTTCAACAAAAGACCAAATTTGTCAAACTTACAACTTTTTGGTTGTGAAGCTTATGTCAAAACCCTAAAACACATAAAGAAATTGGAAGACAGAAGTAAAAAATATACCTTTATAGGTTATGCACCAAATGGTTATCGCCTTTGGGATGAACAAAGCAAACGAATCTTTACAGCTAGAGATGTAATTTTTTAGATAAAGGATGTATAAATAAAGAAGAAAAAATACCTATTGTCGAACCAGAAGAAGAATCTGAAGATCAACTAGAATTAAATGAAGAACCAAGTCTACCAGAAGTCTCTGAAGACAAAGAAGATATCCCTACAAAACCAAGTACTTCAAAATATAATCTTAGACCAAGAAGTAGTTTACAAACACCATCAAGATATGAAGACTTCTATTTAGAGCAGGATGGAACAACAGAATCAGCTCTTCTAACTTACTCTGAAGCTATATCTGGTCCAAATCAAGAAAAATGGAAAAAGGCAATAAAAGAAGAAAAAGAGTCTCTTGCCAAAAATGAAGTTTGGGAAATAGTAAAAGAAAATGAAGCGTCAAACAAGAAGATTCTGACCTCTAAATGGCTCTTTAAAGTGAAAGAAGATGGTCGCTACAAAGCAAGACTAGTTGTAAGAGGCTTTGAACAAGAAGCAGGCATTGATTATGATGAGACATTCAGTCCAGTTATAAGCACTGTCTCTTTAAGGATATACTTTGCTCTAATGGCTAAGAAAAAGTTTGCTTTTAAAACATTTGACATAAAAACAGCTTTTCTATATGGGTTTTTGGATGAAGAAATATATGTTCAATTGCCAGAAGGTTATAAAGGGAATATATGTAGGTTAAGAAAGGCATTGTATGGTTTAAAGCAAGCCCCATTAAAATGGAATGAAAGATTAAAAACCTTTCTCAAATCCCAAGATTTCATACAACTAAAATCAGAGCCATGTCTTTTTAAAACCAACAAAGGAAATATGTACCTTGCAATATATGTAGATGATGGTATCTTAATGGGAGATAATGAAGAAGAATTAAATAATATTTTAGAAAAACTATCCCAAGAGTTTGAAGTTAAAATAAACAATGATCCAAGAACTTTTTTGGGAATAAATTTCTGTTTTGAGGAAAAAATAAAATTTTACTTTCACAAGAAAATTATGCAAAATCAGTTCTTGAAAGATATAATATGCAAAACTCAAAACCAGTACCCACTCCCATTACAGATGTAGCAAAAGAATTAGACAAAAACTTAGAAATATCAAATGATAACAAATTTCCCTACAGACAAGCAATTGGAAGCCTTTTATATTTGACAAACAAAACTAGACCAGACATGACCTTTGCCACAAATTTTGAAAGCAGGTCAATACATGATCCTACAACTCAAGATATTATAAACATCAAAAGAACCCTAAGATATTTAAATCACACCACAAATTTAGGCATATCATATAATGGAGAGATGCCATTTGAATTAAATGTGTATTGTGATTCTGACTTTGCTGGAGATATTAAAACTAGAAAAAGTACCACAGGATATGTAGTTTACTTATGTAGAGGTCCCATAAGTTGGTGCTCCAGAAAGCAACCTGTAATTGCCCTTTCAAGCACTGAAGCAGAGTTCATTGCTGCAGCAGATGCATGCAAAGAAGTGTCATACATAAGATCCCTATTAGAAGAATTAATTCCAGATCATTTTGATATAAATCTCTATGTTGATAACCAAAGCACTATAAAAATTATAAAATCAGGCCAATTCACCACTAAAACTACACATATTGATGTCAAATATCATTTTGTGAAAGATCAAGCTCAAAAGTTTAACCTGATATATTGTCCAACAGAACACCAAATTGCAGACATCCTAACAAAACTTCTAGCCAGACCAAAGTTTGACAAATTCAAATCCCTTCTTATGACAACCATTTAAAACATGAGTCAAGTGAAGAAACTGTTGAATGTGATAAGATCACTGATTTAAGAGGGAATGTTGGAAAAAAAAAGAAGAATAGTAAATCAATGATCTTGAAATACTTTTAGACTGACAACACGGTAATATAAAAAAAACTAGAACAAAGGAGTGTTAATTTTGTTTACAAAATTAGTAATTGTAATGTAAATTGTTAAATGTTTTTTTCTCTCTCTCTCTTTGAAAATAATAAATTTAAAATACTTTCTTAAAAGGTAAAATTGCCTAATTCCTTAAAACCACTTCAGCTGTAAGTAAACTTGTTATTTGTTGTTTCATTGTCTGAACCATAAGAGATTCCCAACATCAAATTGTTAAATGGTAATATTTTAACACATTTGGATGATCACTTTATTTGATCAATAATCTATATTTTTAAAGTCAATTAGTTTAGTCCATTATTGGGAATACATACCTTCATTCTGTGCGATATTGGATCTAATTTTTATGAAATTCTGAATAAATTATTTTTGTTGTTGTGTAGTACTTCGACGTTAGTATTTGATTTTTAAATCTCTCTGTCACATCATGGTAAAGAGGCTTATGTAATATTTCATTTAAATACTATATAATATCGTGCACAAAAAATAAATGTAGCTTAATTTCAAATCAAAGGGTAAATATAATTTTGGGGGACCGGGTTATAACATTTTATTTTTAAATGGAGAGAGGATTTGTGATATAGGTACAAAAATAAGAATATTATTTCAAGTTTTATATTTTCATTTTTATACATATATAATTTGAACGTTTCAATTAAATTTAAAAAAAATAATTATTGAATAAGAAAAATTAAAATATCTTTTATAAAGTTTCGGATGTCATATTTTACAACACTATTATCATATAGGAAAGAGTTACAAAATTAATTCCATTCCAAATGATCTATTTCAAAAGAGAACATACCTGAAAGAAAAATATCTAAAATATTATTGAACAAATCTAAAAAAATGCATGGAAGACCTAATTAAAATAAGAAGCTTATATGTGCCATTTCGTTAACAGCTTTGTTACCATTTTCAGACTAGAATATTTGGTGAAGATGCAAGTTTTTATCTTTCTCTCTCTATATATACTATCTCTATCTTAAATTATTTTAAATAGCTATCCAATCCATTGGAGGCTAAATTTCAAGACTTCTACAAGTTACTTGAAATTAATACTTGAAAATACCTCTAAAGGTGAAGAGAACACACATGAGAAAGGCGTGTGAAAGCAACGATATCCCTTTATCTCTCAGCTAAGATAAGCCATTCAGTATGATGACACATATTGCCCTTATATTATCAACTTCAAGGCTACTTTTTTGTCAAATGGGATTACAAGATTTTCCGGGAGAGATCCAAGTGAGACCACCTGTGCAATATTTCTTGAGGTGGCCCAAACTTGTTCAATCCATCCGATATATCAAAAACTTTAACAATAATTTTTTTGTTCAAATTGTTAAGAAGTGGTGTGTGGTGGTGTCTTGTACAATTATTAATAAGTAAAAAATTGTATGTGACTGCGCGTATTTGAAGTTATGTTGAACTCTTAATAATTATTTATAAATATTGCCTCCAGTTTAATAAAATTAATAGCTTAAGTTTGTGCACTACCACTTTTTTTTTCTAATATCCACACACAAGTACTCATTTATATTAAAAGATAGAGAAAAAAATAGATGCTTTTAATTTTTACTATATGTATATAACACAGAAATGATTATTAAAGATTTTTAAAAGTTTGAGCAAAGAAAAAGGTACTATAACATATTCGGTTTATTCTATAATAGATATAAATATTTTAAGTTTTTTAAATATATATAATTAGGCTAATTTTTCAGACTTTACGGCCCTGAAAATAAATTATTTTTCTCTCTATTTAGATTCTAGAAAACTAAAAAGCAAGTTAAAATGGTAACTCTACCCCCCCCCCCCTCCCCCCCCCCCAAGACAATCTTATAGGTAAGGACTATTTTCAATAGAGGGAACTAATAATAAAATTTCCAAAATAGAATTTAACTACTTTATTTTATGAAAAGGTCAATTTTCAAAACGAACCCCTTTTGCATATAGAAATGGCGTACAGCACAAAAATGTCCTTAAACCTCCATTAATGTTATCAACATTTTAAGATTAGCTTGAAGGTATCGGCTTTTATAAAATTGTGCAGTTCTTAATGTTTTCCATTAGACTCTAGGAAATTTGACAATTAAAATAATTTTATTAACATCTTGTGAATACATGCAAAGTGCACAGTCTGTACTATTAAAAAATAAATAATAATAATATGGATTATATACACTATGTACAATGAATATGGCGCCTCTGGCAGCGCTGCAGAGTTTGGTGGAGAATCGCCAGTGGGTCTCCAGCGACACCACGCATTTCGCGATCTACGAAGAATCTACGCAAAATCGTGAAGCGTTCCATATTAGACTCTAGATTATCATATAATTAAGCCAATCTATGAGAGCATTCATTTCACATCTGCAAAAGTATTGACAGTTTGTTCCTCGCCTGAAATCGAGTAAGAAATCCCATAAAAAGTCCCCTGAATATATTTTAGAAGTAACAAATATAGTAAATATATTTCATAACAATATTTTAAATATACGTTGATTTAAAAATTCGAAATGTTCTAACAACAAAGGTTTTCCCGCCAATATATTTACAGTAATAACACGAGTATTTCTTGTTGAAGATATTAATCTGAGATTTTAAATGTTTCTTTTTGACCAGTACTTTTGTTTTGTTTTTGCTTTTTCCTAAAATGTTTCTTTCTTCTTCTTCATTATTATTTGTTCTATAAGCAAAGCTTTGTTTTTTGAGACTTGAATAAACAAATTCAAGTTTATTATATTTTTGTGTGTTTTTAAAGTTAAAACACAACATTTATATATTTAAAGATTTAAAAAAGAAAAAGGAGAAGAAAGCGGGAAAAGTAGGATATAAAGGAATTTTGATTAAGTGATTGCTTAAATAAAAATGAGACTTTTTGACCTTGAGTTCCCCCGAGAAAGCGGCAAAAAGCTAGCCCTCGTATTTGATAGAGCCTGGTTTTTCCTGTTTCAACACGAGGTTAAATAAAGGAGTGTCAGGCAAATATTGGTTTGAATGGGTAGAATGTCTTTTACCACCTTGAGCTCTGAGACTCGTCTGATTTTTTTAGGTTAGAATCATTGTGTGATGTCGGAGGAATGGAGTTTTAAAAAATTGGAGAGAGAGAAATATATATAGATAAGTTATATAATATATATAGTGATATAAGGGTAAGCAATATACATACAGCTATTTGTATATATATATATATATTTGTGATAAAGAGTTGCTGTCGACTTATCTGTGATGAGATCCTGTCGACTCTCGCTATAAGCTGTGGTAACCGAGGGTCAAACCTGTAGTAACCGAGAGGGACAGTCAGGGCGTGGAGAGTTTTCCAGTACCTCTCTGCACTTTGGAAGACCTTTAACAGTTTTCACAGAGTACAGGCAGTCGTGGTCGAGGCAGAGTGGAAAGCTTGGGAATGTCCACACACACAAAACGAAGAGACACAGCTGAAGTAGGAAAGTTCCATGAACAGATAGGAGTTGAGCTAAGCCAGATGGAGTTAGAAGAGATCTTACTGTTTTACATGGCGATCAGGTGGTCCTGGCTATAAGCGACAAGGGCTCGCGCCGACGGTGAAAGGGGTGACTGCTGACTAACTCAGCTCGGCTAAAATCTGAGGTTTATATACCATTCCCGAGGAGGGGGGTTGGAGATGTCTGAGAATGTGAAATTTGGACGTCTGCACCCTTTGACCTTGATGGCAACGACTGCCGAATTCCTTTAGAGTTGTCTCGATTGTAGACGTTTTTGAACTTTTCAATCTTGCTTTAACTCAGCTCTTAATCTATTACATAGTTTTATTTATTTGCCTTCAGTTTGTACAAAGTACATTACATATGGCGATGCAATGACACAGATTAATCATGCGCATAATTATTTATAGATGTGTTTCTATATACAACATGACAATCTTGTTATAAGTAGTTATACAATATAGGGTTGTTGGTTTAAATTACCATATATATATACAGGAGAAGGAAGCGACCTTTATTTTTATGGATCAATATATTCTCGGCAAAATTCCATAAATATAAAACAAAGGTCACCTCTCTTGTCAATAGATTTGATCTAGCCACTTTGCCAGCTAAACACCTCTTTAGCGTATTGTAAAGATTCCACTAGATCCCTTGTGGATTTCATGGAATTAAGTCTGCTCCTCCTCTACATCCCGGCTCTCCTGGCCTCACCCGGCGATGATCCCCTGGTCACCCATCCCCAGGCCCCTCCAACAATGCAATGTATATAGTGCTTTGTATATATTCCGCTTTATGCGTCCATCGGGGCTCAAAAATCATCCATTCTGGTTAGCAGCCCCGTAAAAGATATTTACATAAAGTCCGTCCTGGGCTGAAGAGGGCCATTAGCCCGAAACCATGGTCTCGAGGTGGACGTTTCTCAGTTTTCCAAAACTGGTGTTGTGACTTTGTCACCGACCCGAGACCGCAAATTTTCAGGAACGGTCAAAAGATGGTATCTAGTTCTGACGTTTATTTTGACGGGAGAGGCGACCTTTTCTTTTATAGATAAATTTTCTCCCAGCAAAAAAACAATCCATATATATATGTCATAATATATACTCTTCCAGGAATAATAAAGCAAACCTAGAGCCAGCCCAGAGAGAGACGGGACGTAAAGTCCGGTCACTTGAGACAGCAGCGACATTCCAAGGGGCGGCAAGTGGGGTCCGTCAGTTAACACCTTGGGACTTTAAGACAGTGGGGGATTGTGTGCGACACGAACGGCCGCCCGGCTATGCCGGTCCCGTCTCTCACTCTCTCTCTCTCTGGTTGCCTGGGTTCCTTCTCCAACTTGTGGTGTCCTTATTTCTCATCCCACCTTATATTCATGCCACATATATATTTTAAAAACAAAGTAGGAATATCCTGACCAGGAGCACATGTGCTTTACAGAAGGCAGAGCGCCATCTGGTGGAACAGAAATAAACTAAACATTGATTTAACCTGTAAACAACATGTGCTCCTGGTCAGGATATGCCTACTTTGTTTTTAATATCCACACCTGATCTTTTTATTTTTTTTCCCCATTATTTTTTTTTCATATATATGTGTGTAGAGAGTATGGAGCTATATATTCAACGGTATTTCTTTTCAAAATAAAGGACGAATTTCTCGACAATTGAACTGTGAACGTTAAAAAGAATTGGGAAGACTTGGCTGTCAGTGGTATGGTACACGCATATTCGACGATTTCGCTGATTTAATACATCAGATCGCTGTTTACCTTTGTTGCCTAAACAGGCTTTTTGACTTTGATGTCTTGTCTTTTAAGCGAAGTAGCTGGGCTCGAATATATTGGAAATTTCTACAATTACAGAAGCATCTTTCCATATTTTCGTTAAACGCCCTCACCAAGACTTCAAGTACAGATACTATATAGGAAGAATCAACTTCCAATGGTTGTAGCTTAGATCTGGTGAATTAAATTGACAAAATGGTTAGGAAGATACACCTCTGATGAGCCAAGCCTCCCTAAATCTTTTACATATTCAGTTAACAAATTCTAGTTCTTTATCTATTTTAAAAAAGCAATAGCATTGAATAGCTCCATCCTCTTTATTAGTAAAATGCAAATTCCTGTTATAGAGAAAGGACATATTTAGTATGGATTGCTCTATATATATGCGAAATAAACTCTGAGAGAAGAATTACGAAAAAAAAAAGACTCAGAACGAAACACTATAAAGGAATGATAATACATCCAAATGGCACAAGAACCTATAGAACATGCAACAACTGTCCTTGTGTGGAACTAACACCTACCCACATATTCTCATGCCCAGCAATGGCCGCAGCCTTGCAGAAAATTGACATTGACCCAGAGCAGCAGATTTACACACCCAAGATAGTGGACATTACTGTTGCTGTGATAGAGATGCATGGAGACATCTGAAGCTCTTCATTGGACACGACAACAACAACAACATTGCTCTATTTTCAAAACAATATTGTTTGCGTGTATTCACATCTAACCTCTGCTGGAATGGTGGGTGTTGCAGAGGTCCTTGTTGAAGTGGCCCAATGTGGTATCTGCGGGAGCGACCTCCATCTGATATCAGAGCTGGCCATAGCTCACTACAAGCTGGAGCGGCCGCATGTCCTGGGACATGAGGCGAGCGGCACTGTGGTACAGAAGGGCAAGGCAGTCACCCATCTCAGCATTGGTGTGTGATTCTATAATTCTTTCTTCAGCTAGCTCCTTCCACCCTCTCTATCTTCTTCATTTTTGTTGGAGATCCGCACTCCATCATTGTCAATCCTTCATAGGTCGAATGGAATCGGCTAATTCTTGGCATATAATGCTCATTGCTGAGCGCAATTAAATAGAAAAAGATATCAATGTGTTAGGATGAATCAAAATGTCCTCAATCATCGTGAAAATGTTTTCTTTCTTATCCCAAATATGCGGCCGAGTAGACAACTAATCGCACCCGCGCGCACAGAAAAAAAATTTCGAAAATTAAAGATCGCCCAAATAAAAATGTTGTTTTTATTTGCCTATTGGACAGAGCATCTACATTGAAAGAATGGCATAAATTAACACAAAGCAATAGCGCGCCATCTATACATATAAAATTAAAGGATTTAAAAGCACGAATGTTTCTTTTATACATAATACAAACTTCTACTGCCCTTACTGCGATGAAAAAATATATTGGGAGGGCTTGGCTCATCAGTGGTGAACCCTCCCAGCGGTTTCGCCAATTTAATCCACCAGACCGCTTCTCAGAGCTCTAATACTGTATTAGACGTTTCTGCCTAAGCAGAATAAGCAGAATCGTCCAATACAGTATTAGAGCTCTGAGAAGCGGTCTGGTGGATTAAATTGGCGAAACCGCTGGGAGGGTTCACCACTGAGCCAAGCCCTCCCAATATATTTTTTCATCGCAGTAAGGGCAGTAGAAGTTTGTATTATGTATAAAAGAAACATTCGTGCTTTTAAATCCTTTAATTTTATATAATTGAAAGAATGGACTTGAAAGCTTTCCTATAGGAACTACAGAATCAGCTGGGAGGCCGTCGACAATATCTTCCCGGAGTCTCTTCAAGGAGGGAAAAAAACATTTGAGGAAGATCCACGGATTCCATTCGACCTATGAAGGATTGACAATGAAGGAGTGCGGATCTCCAACAGCAATGCTAAGGACGTTCCTCTAGATGAGTCACTGCGGGTGGTAAGCGCGATTGGACAGCCCGCTAAAATGAATAAACCTACTGATCTTCATCTGTCGTTTAAAAATGGAGAAAGCGACTCACTCAGAAGACTGTATCTTCTCTTCAAATCTTTCGTTCCGAAAATAGACACGCCTGGCCTCTAAAGTGGCAATAAATGTGGTGCTAGTGTCTTCTTGATTTATATTCCTTCACATCTCTCTCTTCCCGGTGTATACTTTATCTTCATTACACGTTTAGACTTCTCCCATCTTCCTCATTTATAATGTGGAAAATCCCCTTTTAAATCCATGTCTAGGCTTTACCTTTTCCATGATCCATATCTAGGGTCTTCACTTTCTCCTGATTCGTGTCTAGGCTACTTCCTTTCTCTTGATCCGGATGTAAGCTACTTTATTCTCTCCTGATCTGTTTATAAGCTTCTTCCCTTCTCCTAATCCATGCCTAGATTTTCCCATTCTCCTGATCCGTGTCTAGGCTACTTCCTTTCTCCTGATCCGGTTGTAAGCTACTTTATTCTCTCCTGATCCGTAACTAGGCTGCTTCCAGTCTCCTGATCCGTGTCTAGGCTGCCTTCTTTCTCCTGATCCGTGTCTAGGCTGCTTCCAGTCTCCTGATCCATGTCTAGGCTGCTTCCTTTCTCCTGATCCGTGTCTAGGCTGCTTCCTTTCTCCTAATCCGTGTCTAGGCTGCCTTCTTTCTCCTGATCCGTGTCTAGGCTGCTTCCAGTCTCCTGATCCGTGTCTAAGCTGCTTCCTTTCTCGTGATCCGTGTCTAGGCTGCTTCATTTCTCCTGATCTATGTCTAGACTTTCCCATTCTCCTGATCCGTTTCTAGACTACTTCCTTTCTCCTGATCCTGATGTAAACTACTTTATTATCTCCTGATCTATTTATAGGCTACTTTATTTCAACTGATCCATGTCTAGACTTTTACCACTCTCCTGAGCAATGTCTATTCTCTTTCCAATTTCTCGTGATCCGTGTCTAGGCTGCTTCCTTTCTCCTGATCCGGATTTAGACCACTTTCTTTCTCTTGATCGGCATCTAGATTACTCTATTTTCTCTTATCTCTTTATAACTTACCTTCCCCTTCTTCTGATCCATGTCTAGGCTTTTCTCCTGAGCATATTATACTCTCCTTCCAGTTTCCTGACCCATGTTAGGACTCCTTAAAAATCTCCTGGCTCCTCCAATTTCCCATATTCAGTAGATTATTTGTTCATGACCTCACTGGTGACCTATCTCCACCATCAAATAAACTCTTCCCTAATCGAATTGTCTTTTATTTATAATTTTATACATCATTTGTTGTCATCAAAAGAGATAAAATAATATATATATTTTTAAATATTTTAATATAAATTATATCATAAGTTTTAAATTATATAAATATTAATATTTTTACAAAAAAATATATAATTCACCCACCTCGTGTGTCTCTTAGAAGTTGTTATAAATTCGATGCAAACTGTGTTAAAACGTCCCAAGAGAAAATGTATTTTTAAAAATTTGCCGAATGTTGATTTTTCTCCTAACGAGTGTAAAATATTTTGGTGGTCAATGAGTTAACTAATATCTTCCCGCTATATATTTGTTAGATTCCATTAAAATATAAATTGCTATAAAGTATAAAATAAGAATATAAACAATAGCAATGTGTTTCTTTATTCTTGCAAAGTACAAGCTTTCGGATCTTTATAATCCTTCTACAGGCATAGCTATAAGTCAATAAGTCTTCTTCTTCTTTCTTATCTTCACTCAATCATATTAGGGTATCAAGCTTGTAAAGTCAAGACTGGGTGAAGTAGAATGCGTCTACCTTTGTCATCAAGACTGGGAGCACTACTCAGTGGCAGGCCGACTTAGCTTCAAAATAAATGGCTGCCTCTGACATGAGGAACAGATACCATGTTCAGCCGCTCCTAACATGGAGTACAAACGCTGCTCATCCTGTATACCTGGATCAGGTGCCCTTACAGGGTACTATCAGCCGGGCCAGCTGAGCCCAGGTTTTTTAGTGTGCTTGTTACTGCTCCCCCTCCTCCTTTTTCATCCAGGCTTGGGACCGACAAAGGCGGAGTTAAGTCAATAAGTAAATTCTCTCAACTTAAAGCTATGCCTCTGTGGAAGGATTATAAAGATCCGAAAGCTTTCACTTTTCACAAATAAAAAAAAAACGCATTGCTATTGTTTATATTCTTATTTTATATTTATTTGAATTCCAGCCACCACGACGTGTATGTGGACCCAGGAGACCGTGTGGCTATGGAGCCGGGCCAACCGTGCTGGGACTGCGACCACTGCAAGTCTGGCCGCTACCATCTCTGTCGTACTGGGATCCTGCACGGCATCCCGCACCAGGACGGCTTCCTCAGACGGAGACTGGCCCACCCGGCCGAGTTCTGTTTCAAGTAGGTAACATTTTGTAACCTCGGGTGATAATGTAGACACTGTTGGAATATTACAGAGTCACAATGGCTATAGATGAGACTGAGTTTGAAAAGGAACTTGTATGTATATAATGTTTTATTGTTTTTGTTGTTTTTATGTAGACATATATACCAATATTTGTTTTAGTATAATTTCTAATAATAATAAATAATATGAAAAAACAATAGAAAAAAATAAAAGATAAGTGGGTCAGGTGTTGATATTAAAAATAAAGAAGGCATCTCCTGACCACGAGCACATGTGCTTTTTAGATGGCAGAGCGCCATCTAGTGGAGCAAGAATAAACTAAACGTTTATTTAGCTTGCTCCGTGATATTTGGCCAACCCAATTTCTTGATAAATCAAGAAAAGCCATCCACGAACGCGTTTCGCGCTGTTTGGCCTTAAATACACATTTCTTGATTTATCGGGAAGCCATTGGGACCAAAAAATCTTTTTTGGTCGCAGTGGTTACAGCCTACTCCACGCTGACGAGCGCCAACAGCGCGAAACGCGTTCGTGGATGGCTTTTCTTGATTTATCAAGAAATTGGGTTGGCCAAATATCACGGAGCAAGCTAAATAAACGTTTAGTTTATTCTTGCTCCACTAGATGGCGCTCTGCCATCTAAAAAGCACATGTGCTCGTGGTCAGGAGATGCCTTCTTTATTTTTAATAAATAATATGTGAAGTTAAATTGGTTACGGATTCATCCTTCTTACTTACTTTAATTACATAACAGCCACTACCTAGTAAACCTAAGGAAAGGTGGTCTAAACCGTTGGTTTTCGACCGCTAATTTCGACCGCTTTTTCTAATTAAAAAAAATCTCCAATGGCCTTGGATTCTATCAGAAGTCCAACCCCACCAGCGAGTGCAAGTAAACAAACGGGGCTCTGGCTTATTTGTAAGTGCAAAAGTCGAACTGCTTTTCACATGTGTAGACATGTGGTGTACTTATAGTAAAATCAGTCGCCAACTTCTTACCCACCATGATTATCATGGCCTGTACTACGTATACTAGGGATATTAATAATAATATTAACTATTTCTCCATCAGTCAAGATGTCCGCTGTGACAGAATCCCGGAGACAGTATCGGACCAGGACGGTGCACTGGTGGAACCTTTGGCTGTGGGCTACTGGGCATGTCGCAGAGCACAGGTCTTCCCCGGTGCCAGGGTGCTGGTGTTGGGAGCAGGTAAGGGTGTAGCTCATCACTTTAGACATACACAGACTTACCAGATCCTTCTCGCAGGACCCATCGGCCTCTGTGTTCTTCTCAACTTGAAGGCTGCAGGAGCCGGCTATGTGGTGATCACAGGTGAGAAAATCTCAGCTTACAGTACTTTAGTGTGTTGTTTCTTATTCCTCAAGTCGTTAAAACGATCTCCATTAGGTTCCATTGTCTCAGCCTTTCTATTATAGTCCTTGGGTTTTCCCAGAGGTCGTTTTTTTTTTTTTTAGGATTTGTTACAATTGAATAGATGTTAAGGACTGGAGAAGGAAAGAGGGGTGCTGTTGGTCTGAAGACCTGGAAGTACCACTGTGTGACTTTAGTGTAGAAACGCTATTCGTTGAAATGATATAAGTTGAGAGAAGGAGGAGATATATTTATCCTCATTCTCTCAACTCTATGCCTGTAGAAGGATTATAAAGATCCGAAAGCTTGTACTTTGCACGAATAAAGAAACGCATTGCTACTGTTTATATTGTAGCGTGGAAATCAAGTCTTTGTATATCTAGAGATGTGAAAGTATTTATTGATAACGTCACCACGACCAGTCGACAAATATTAACAACTCAACCAAACTATCTACAGCTAGAGAATATCGAGCAAGCAAGCTAGGCAACTAAATGATGATTTTTTACAAATATAAAATAATAAATCTGTTTCAAATATTTTCATTGAATAATTAAATTAAATTAAATAATTTCTTCGCCACAAATATTTTTATTTTATAACCAAATGTATTTCGGATTTTTTTATTTGAAGAGAGGAAAGGTCAAGTATAGGGGAAAATATGTTTTAAACAGGATCTGTATACACACAAAATATTTGGGTTTAACATTTAATATACATTGAAAATGGGTAAATTTAAATCAATTTCCCACCAGCGAGTGCAAGTAACCAAACGGGGCACATTTGTAAGTGCAAAGTCGAACTGCTTTTCACATGTGTAGACATGTGGTGCACTTACTGTAAAAGTAGTCGTCAACCTCTCTACCCACCATGATTATAATGGCCTGTACCACGTGTACTAGGGATAAGCAAAAAAAAAATCAATTTAAACTTTTTTTTTTCCTCTTTTAGCATCACACCACGATGTAATAAACTGGTTATAACTGGAAAGAAAAATCATCTATCATTAACATTCTCGGAAAACGAAGAAGAAAAAAAGTTGACGAGACGAACAAAAATATGCGAAAATAAAAAACAGAAGAATGTGGAAGCATACACAATGTTGGCAGATAGGTACGTCAGCAATCACCCCACCTCCGTGATGTAATGTCACGTGTTCTCACCACCTGCGTTTGTTGACCGGCTCCAGAGCGGCAAATTTCCACCCCCGCAGTTTCTTTTTTACTTTGTTTATCGGAGTGTTATTGGCGTTTAACGCCAACTGAGTGGTAAAATGTCTTTGAAACAAGATAACAGAGAAAATACCTATCTACTCTCTATCATGTTGTAACACACTGGAGCCACCACGTACTAAAGTTCCCAACTATCGGATTGGTCTTTAGACTTCACGTCTAATGGTGGACATCCAGTTTATATGATGTTGCCAAGCATATACACTCATGGACAAAACTTAAGGAAGTTGTACCTTTTATCATATATATCGGATACAGACAATAACTCTGAAAGATATTACAGTAACCTTTATTGAAGACACACGTTATAACCAAATGTGAACAACCTCTGTCTCTTAAAAAAAAAAAAAAAACAGACGTCCGGCGACATAAAATACTTTCCATTTCCTTAAGTTTTATCCATGAGTATATATTACATTAATATATATATATATATTATATATGAATGTAATGTATATTAATAAATATTCATAAAAGGCATTCATTATATGCATCAAATCTGTTGGTCTCTGCACGCAGATTCAGATAAATAAATAAACTATATATAACAACAGCTTTAACTAATTCAAATCAAAAGCCAACAACCTGTAGACCATGGTTTCGGGCTAAGGAATTCATCAGTACAGGGCGACCTCGATTCCACATCCTACGTGGGGAGTTAAGAAATCAGCCAAAGAAATGTTTACACTGGTGAAGTAGTAGGGCCAATCTAAGGCCAGGATACATTGTGTAGAAATGGTACAAGGGGGAATCAATAAATAAGGTGAATTATCTTATTTCTTAAAAATTAAAAAAGCAAAAATAAAAATTTTTTGGACTACTAAAGAAGGAGTTAAAGGGAAAGCGATTTGACTCGGATGAAGATGTCCAGAAAGTGGTGCAAGATTTTTTCACACGCTTCTTAAGAGTGCCTATAAAGAGGGTATTTACAAGTTGCCAGAACGATGGAGACGATGTATAGAAAGCCAAGGTGATTATTTTGAATAAATCAAGTCCTAATTTTTAATATCGTTCTTATTTTTTTAAATAAATTATAATTCACCTTATTTATTGATCCCACCTTGTATTTGTATGCAGAATACAGACTTTTTGGTCGTAGAGGTACAGTCTGCACCACGCTGACAAGGGCCAACAGCCCGAAACGCGTTCGTGGTTGACCTTTCTTGATTTATCAAAAAAATGGGTTGGCTAAATATCAGGGAACAGGTTAAATCAACGTGAGGATATTGTTACAAGACGGCAATGAGATAGGAGAATCTGTATAAGGCTGGTGTCTTGATAAAAGCTTTGTGTGTGTATTTAATAAATTTTAATTTGTTCTTGTGTCTTAATAAATAAATTGCCGTGTCATCCTGAAGTTTGTATTTCCTAATTTTATTCGTTACAATATTACAGACTTCGTTAGATATAACTGCCTTTCTGTCTAAGACCATTTGTAATGGTTTAAAAGAAAGGCACTTTTTTAATGTCGTCCTTTGCGTTTCCTATCGTTGACCGCCAGTTGCCGACGCCTCTGTATGCAAGTGATGTCGTAAAAACACGAAACCTGTTGGCTTCAACAATTAAATTACAGTAGAACTTCCATAATAGGATACTATCGCTAGAGGACACTTCTTTACAAAGGTTATTTTTCCATCGCCAAAAAGACCATTTTTACCATTTAGAAGCTCTCCAGTAAGAAGACACATCTCCCTAAAGGATATTTTGGCTCAGTAACTACAATGTCCTTTAAAAAAAACTATAAATATTTCTCATAATGAAACTAAAAATAAACACGTTGTACGAGCTATTTGTAGTTTTTTAGAGGCTTTTCATAATTTTATATTTGATCATGAATAGATTTCCTTTACAAGGAGGTCCTACTGTATTTGGTTCTGATTGAGACAGAAAATGGTTGAGTAGGCAGTCTATCTCTGTGGTTGACAGTTTCAATTTGTTGACTTTGCTTAGAATTTTTAATGAAACTGATTCCAAGAAAATATTAATCAAACATTATATTTATTGATTTACAAGAGAGAGAACAAAATATAAAAGGGAAACTAATATTAAACAAAGGAACTTTTTTTTTCTTTTCGGTTAGCGCCTATTTACCTGTGAACTTACACATACTCTGTGATAACAATCAATTAATATATATACAACACAATTCAACCTCTGGGTAGAAGGAAGAACATTGTCCTGGGGTGTGGTGATTTCTAGCTATCACATGCGACAGCTGGTGTTCCCTAGTTGCGATACGAGGAGCAATAATTGCTCAGAGATATGCCCTGGATGTTCACATCTTACTTCTCAGCAGAACTTCCTAAGATGATAGAGAAGTGGTACACAACGTTAATTTCCGACAGCTATGATCGAGTCTCGAATTGGGCGTATTTTTCCCGAAGAAAAAAAAATATTTCAATGGTTCCCATTCCTTATAAATGTTCATTCCCATCAGTAAATACAAGTAACATAACGAGGCTCTGGTAACTTGTAAGTGTAAAAGACGAACTTCTTTCTACATATGGTGCACTTACAGTCGCTAAATAACCACCATGATCATGATGGCCTGTACCACGTGTAATTGTGATAAGAAAAAAAAAAAACTTCCAAATTACGTTCTTCATTATGATGTGGTATGCCCGCGCACAACAAAGATTCCAAAGGAATGTCTTCATTCCCCATGTTTAAACATTGCCTTAGCTTGCTCAATCTTCTGATTTATCTCAAATCTGGGAAGTCAAATTCTGCAACCAACGAATCAACAGGATCTAGAAGCCTAACTAAACGTATTATCAATCGAGACCACTACGTATTGTCAAACAGTTTGAGGAGAGCTCTTCCATGTTGTTTACATTCTACATGTAACATAAATAACACACACACAAAAGCCTTTATTAAGACACACAGGTCTTACAGAGGATTCTCCTTGGGGTTACAAAACGGAGAAAGTGGGAAATAAAAATGGTGAAAGAATATATACATATGGTAAATATATACAGATTATAAGAAAGAATAAAGAAATAAGAAGAATTTTAAAAAATAAATAAATAAATAATGAAAAAATTTGGAAATATGGATGGGAGAAGTGGAGAGCGAAGAGAGGAAAGAAAGCAGGTATTTACATAGTAACATAAATAACATTAACACGTGTGAGGCAGATGTACGAGATAAGAGCCTGCAACGTGCCAAGACCATGGGCGCGGACGCCTGTGTGCAAGTTTCTCCCAAGGAGGATCCTGCAGAAGTCGCCAAGAAACTGTCACCTGCCATGGGAGATCGTCGGGCTGACATCACCATCGACTGTGTGGGCTTCGAGCATACCATGCGGACGGCCATCTTTGTAAGTTCCTGCTGTTTACATTTACACTCGGGAGAACATACAAGCCTACATATTGTCACCCTAGTACCATTACTTTTTTGGAATATGCATTTTTTGTCTATGCAAATCTGTTGTATATATATTAATTGTTCCACAGAGTGTGTGTAAGCTCACGGGTAAATAGGCGCTAACCGAAAAAAAAAAAAGTTCCTTTGTTCAAATTAGTTACCCTTTTTTTTTATATTTTGTTCTCTCTCTTGTAAATCAATAAATATAATGTTTAATTAATAATTATTGGAATCAGTTTCATTAATAATTCTAAGCAAAGTCAACAAAATCAAACTAACCATGTTGCATAAATCTTCAAGTAGATCTTTGCATACTGGTCTTATTTTTACACTTAACATTATGAACCGTTCTGTGTTTTGTTAAATAAATTCGTACTCTATATACATAACAAAATATGGATGTTGCATAAAGCTTCAACTAGATCTTGAAGTCAGAACATACACACAGGGAGCCCTAGTCTTGTTGAAATCTCCATAGAAGTTCTATGTATCCTAATGTCAAAAACATCTACTAAAATATCAAATACTTTATATTTTCCCATATTTCCCTAAAGCTCTATCATGATATTTTGTAAAACAAATATAGTAGAGCCACCATGAGAGGACACTCCCACTAGAGAACACTTCTCTACAAAGGACAGATTTCAATGCTAAAATTGTCATTTTTGCTACTCTCCGGTATGAAGACACCTCTCCCTAAAGGACACTTTTACTCTGCATTTAGGTGTCCTTTACAGGAAGGTTCTGTTATGTAATTAAAATAAGTAAGAAGGATGAATCCGTAACCAATTTAACATTACATATTATTTATTATTAATAGCAATTTTACAAAACAAGTCTTGGTATATATGTTTTACATGAAAACAACAAAAACAATAAAACATTATATACATACAAGTTCCTTTTCAAACTCAGTCTCATCTATAGCCATTGTTGCTCTGTAATATTCCAACAGGTTCTACTGTGTAAATTTATATATTTGTTCTGTGGTATGGCAATAGCTGATGTTAGTTGCATGATCAGATAATGTCTGCCATTCTACCTCCTGGCCTTCTTCTATTATGTTTTCTGTTTATTAATTTTGGCTGTTATGCAAATCAAAATAACCATGTTGCATATACTACCTTCATGTAGACTTCTGCATTGCATCATTTTGTGGTATGGGCAAAGGATAATCCTATAAATGCGCATCTTTGACTTCGCACATTTAAATCATTTTATTTTTATTTAATTAAAATTTAGCTATAGGACAGGAATGTAGAACACATAGGGAAATACTTTTCCATCTTTATGAATTGTGATGGTTTGGATGTAGTATACCAATGTAGACCAGAGCAATGTCATAATAGGCTTGTGCATAACCAAGTTGGTCAGCTGTAGTGTGTGTGGTGCCCAGGTACAATTATATTATGATGCACTAGCCCGCCATCTGTTATGAAAATTCGAAACTATTTTAGACGCGTAAAATTATATCTAAAATTGCAGCGCTAGTGCATCATAATATAAATGTTCTAATAAAAGACTCAATTTGATATTTGCGGAAGAGCGATTGCTCGAAGCATATTATATATATTCATATTTGTATGTAATTCTACTGTTCTCAGAGCTTATGTCCATAGTTTATCTAAAATACCCATTACAAGAGTCAAGCAACAGTATCACTATAAAAGGAAGATCAAAAAATGCAATATAACAGCGGTATGGTAGATTAAACTGGCGAAACCGCTGGGAGGGTTCACCACTGATGAGCCAGGGGCCCTCCCATTAATTTTTCTATTGCAGTAAGGGCAGTAGAAATTGTTTAATTTCAAAAGAATTAAACGCGTCTAAAATAGTTTTGAATTTTCATTCAGGTACAATTATCTCCCCCCCCCACTTGATGACTATGGAGAGAAACTATTATCGATTGACATCATACTCATTTCAGAGATGTCATCACTTTGTATCAAAGTTGCCTGAGCCATGACTTCAGTAACCATTTCTAAAAAATGCTCCAATGGCCCCCGATTCTTGCAAAAGTCCAACCCCACCAGCGAGTGCAAGTAAACAAACGGGGCTCTGGCACATTTGTAAGTGCAAAGTCAAACTGCTTTTCACATGTGTAGACATGGGGTCCACTTACAGTAAAAGCAGTCGACTTCTACCCACCATGATTATCATGGCCTGTACCACGTATACTAGGGATAAGCAAAAAAAAAAAGTAACCATTTCTAACCTTCTTCTTTCTTTCTTATCTCCAATTAATCATATCAGAGTATCAAGCCTGTAGAACTTGAGATGGTGCCTGCTTGGGACAAGTAGATCTCATCAAATTCACCTGATCATTTCAAACCTTGGTATCTTGATGCTGTCTCACTGCACTCATCCAAAGTGAAATGTAGCCATATATAGGTGAACAAGGGCATGGTATATAATTAGATTTGCATATATTTATATATTTGTACCACATATTTTTGGCAATCTTTTCCAAGCTTTGTATAATAGTTTAGTAATATAGCATAGAAAAAGTTTAGAATGATGTAAAAACATTTTCAATAAAAAGTGTATACAGTAAAACCTCCATATGAAAGGACACTCATGCTAGAGGACACCTCTCTATAAAGGACAGTTTTATTTGCAAAATGATCATTTTTACTATTTAACAACTCTTTGGTAAGAGGAGACCTCTTTCTAAAGGACACTTAGGCTCTGCAATTAGGTGTCTTTACAGGAGATTCTAAAGTATATATAAACCATTGCCACTCGTGTCATTCTGTCCTCGTAGAAGAGCATCTTGCCTGAAAGCTTGTACCATAATTTTCTTATATAAAGAAGCTCTTCTCCCTGACTTGTGTTTATTCTTCTATGGTGGAGAACATGGTGGTGGATGCAGGCAACCAAGGCAGGAGGCAATGTGACCATAGTTGGATTGGGCCAGCATGAAGTCAAACTGCCCATCTTGGATGCAGTGTTCAGGGAGGTAGACATCCGTGGAGTCAACCGCTACCCTCACTGGTGAGTGTCAGTTTGTCCTACTTTTCCCTCAGTCAGGATATAATGGCTTTCTTCTAATAGGCACTATTTTGATTATAGATTATAAACACAAGGTAATAAGACCAAATCCAATTTTTTTTTCTAATCCAAATAAATACAAGGTGGGATCAATAAATAAGGTGAATTATAATTTATTAAAAAAATAAGAACGATATTAAAAATTAGGACTTGATTTATTCAAAATACAGTATAACCTCGTTAATTCGACACACCCCAATTCGACACTCGGCGATAATTCGACCATGTTCTGATGTCCCGACCTTCGGCCTATCAAATAACAAACCGTAATTCGACATATCGATAATACGACACTTCCGATAGTTCGACCATTTTAAAATTCGAATTTCGACAGTTGAATGTTTTTTACTTACAACTTTACGCTAAAAAGATATTACGGCGGCGATCGGCGGGCGCCGAGAGGATCGCGCGCGCGCACTTTTGGTTCCTGATTAGTTTAAGTCTCACTTTGCAGTGCCGTTGCGCAATGTCGCGAGTGTTATTGTTTTTGTTTTTTTTACGTCGGGATTTAGGCTTCGTGCACCAATTAACAATAATAATATTTTATTTTTAAATTTCAGCATTAAAATATTTTAGTTATTTTAAAATTACAAATAATTTCCTTTTAAATAAATATATCTTTATAAAATGTAGCCACAATGATTATGATAACATTTTATTTCAATATTCCATTTCTGTGTTATTATAAAAGATTTAAACACAAAATCAATAACACCTGCAGCAGCAGTGAATGACTTTAATACATTAAAATTTATTTATTAAAAGACATTTCAGAGGAAGAAAGGCATGCATGTTTTTTCAAAATGACCATCTGGAATACATCCTGAATAGGATTTCAGTGCAAAAACAGACATCTATAAAGGATTTTTTTAAAAGATCTTCATGATTATTTTTAAATAATATTTTAAAAGAGTTTCTTTTAATTTACCATATTTATTTCCTTTCAACTGCTATATTTTTCAATTAGAATAAAATATTATTTAATATATTATATTTAATATTTTAATGTCTGTAGAGTTAATATTTGATTATATTACTGAAAAGAAACACATTACCATTAAATTTATTTGTTATAATTATTTATGTTTCTAAAATATGTATCAAGGCCATTTTGTCACTGATACTAAAAGTTAATCATGAAAATAAAATAAAAACACACAATGGTTTCAATTAATATAATTAATTTATATTACAAGGCTATTTTTAAAAAATATTATTTTAGCGAGTTAGAAGATTACCTAATCATATAACCTTAATTCAACACTTCCTTTAATTCAACCGAAAGCTCTGATCCCTTGGGGTGTTGAATTAAAGAGGTTCGACTGTAATCACCTTGGCTTTCTATATATTGTCTCCATCGTTCTGGCAACTTGTAAATACCCTCTTTATAGGCACTCTTAGGAAGCGTGTGAAAAAAATCTTGCACCACTTTCTGGACATCTTCATCCGAGTCAAATCGCTTTCCCATTAACTCCTTCTTTAGTAGTCCAAAAAGGAAATAGTCAGGGGGGGGGGCTAGGTCTGGACTATATGCAGGATGTTCTAAAACTTCAAAACCTAATTTAATGATTGTAGATACAGTTTTACATGATGTATGCGGCCTTGCATTATCATGAAGGAAGAGAACACCTTTACTAAGCTTCCCTCTACTTTTGTTTCTTATACCGGGCTTTAGCTTATTTACAAGAATGTCACAATAAAGGTCGCTGTTCATACGTTGCCTTGAGGATAAAAAATCAAGACAGATTGGTCCATCAATATCCCAAAAAATTGTTAACAAAACTTTACCGGCCGAACATTGAGACCTGAGGAACATGTAATTCGTCCATTTTTGAACTCGTTAACGCATTTATAAATGTTTTTTTGAGACAAACAAGACTCACCATAGATATTTTTCATTCTTTGGCATATTTGAGATGTTTGAATACCTTCTGCATTCAAGAAACGAATAACTGCACGTTGTTCAGGTGTGGTGCAATCCTTCAAGGGAGCTTCCATTTTAGTTTATTTATAAGTCTCGCGCCGCACGTGGGAAAAAAGAACAGAACACCTTAAATACTCTCTCGATGTTATATTTTTATATTCTGTGGTTTAAATTATTTTTGCTTTTTTAATTTTTAAGAAATAAGATAATTCACCTTATTTATTGATCCCCCTTTGTAATTAGTGTGTATAACACACTATTTTTTCAGATTTGGTCTTATTAACTTGTGTTTATGGCTTCCCTCTTTATAGCAAGAATGATAAAATATGATCAATATGCTATAGAGAAATATACAACTTTCCATATGAGATACCATCTAAAATACATATGTACAGTACACATAGAGAGCAGTGGGTCATTTTGAATTTTTTTTATAAAGATGCCTATCTGATGTAAAATCTTACCACAACATAATTTTGATTGAAAAGAAGTTGAAAAACACAAAATAATAAGACAATATAAGTAAATGTATGATGATAAGGTATAATATGGATTATTATTATTTTTTTTGCTTATCCCTAGTAAACATGGTACAGGCCATGATAATCATGGTAGGTAGAAGTAGGCGACTGCTTTTACTGTAAGTGCACCACATGTCTACACATGTGAAAAGCAGTTTGACTTTGCACTTACAAATATGCCAGAGCCCCGTTTGGTTACTTGCACTCGCGGGTGGGGTTGGACTTTTGCAAGAATCGGGGCCATTGAAGCATTTTTTTAAACATAAAAAAGTGCCCAATGCGGGAATCGAACCCGGGTCGTAGTGGTCTAAAACCAATGGTTTAGACCATCCTTCCACTGATCCCCTATAATATGGATTATAGATTAAGGATCAAATGGCAACAGAGTTTTTACATCATCTATAATTACAAGGTAATAAGACCAAATCCAAATATATTAATAGTGTGTGACATTTAGGTAACAGTGTTGTTACCATCATCTGATATAATAAGATTTTATCTCTAAGTCTCCATGATGGGGAACTGCTGTTATTGGTTGGCTATCAGACTTTGTCCCCCTTGGGAGCCTCAAGACAGGACCTATATTCCAACCCTTCCAAGATTATAAGTTTAATCCATGAATTCAGTCTCCATGACCTTGTATAATTATACAATGAGATAATAATTAAAAAAAATTATCTTGTCTGATGATACAACAATGCTGTTACTGAAACCTCACACACAATTTATTTGGTCTATATATACTTCGGGTTTCTAATCTATAATCCAAATTGTGCTTTATCACATATAATATTGTATTTGGTCTTGTCATCTTATGTGAGATTCCTATCTATAATTCATACCGTACTTTATATAAATTGTGATGATGCTTATCTCTTTAGACCATGTCTACTTTTCTCTACCTTTGATATGGAAGCATTTCATAAATAAATAACTTTCCACTGCCCTTTCTCTAATGAAAGATTATTGGGATGGCCTGACCTATCTGTAAATAGGTAACTGAATGTGAGACAAACTTTATTTTATTAAGAAAAAGGCATCTTCTTATCGAGCAACTGAAAGTTGCTGATGGCTTGCGCCATCTATCGGAATAAATATCAACTATTCTCGTTGATTTTTAATTATTCCAGAATTGGCCAAATACCCATTCTTGATTAATCAAGAAAAGCTAACCACGGACGCGTTTCGGGCTGTTGGCCCTCATCAGCGTGGTGCAAGCTGTACCTCAACGACCAAAAATTGGTCATTAAGGCATCCTGAAAAATCATGAAACGGGTAGTTAAGGCCAGAATTGCGTGAAAACGCTACACAATGTGAAAAAATAGTACAAATATAATATTGTACTGGGATAAGGTGCATATATTAAGAAAAAGGCTTCTTATCGAGCAACTGAAAGTTGCTGATGGCTTGCGCCATCTATCGGAATAAATATCACTATTCTCGTTGATTTTTAATTATTCCAGAATTGGCCTCTTGTTGATGTGTAAATACGGCGAATCCTATATGGCGCGGAATGCCCTAAATAAAGGCTTTTGTTGTTGGGATGGCCTATTGCTCATCAGTAGTGAACCCTCCCAGCAGTTTTGCCAGTTTAATCTTCCATTCCATTCTAATATATCCAGCACTCTTCAAAGATTTTTGGTAAAGGCAATAGATATTTATACAAATATTTAAATGCATCAATCATTTAATAAATAAGGAAGATAATGACATAGTGCACTAACTGTACATGAAGTTTGAAACTTTTATTAGCACAATTTTGTTTCTTTTATAAATATAATA
The DNA here is from genome assembly GCA_030710605.1 of Cordylochernes scorpioides. Taxonomy (NCBI): domain Eukaryota; kingdom Metazoa; phylum Arthropoda; class Arachnida; order Pseudoscorpiones; family Chernetidae; genus Cordylochernes; species Cordylochernes scorpioides. The sequence goes on along the minus strand of CP092877.1, from coordinate 69,841,882 downwards.
ATGATTGTAGAACGACATTTGAGAATTATCCCGCATGTGTTTCTTTTGAACAAAAAATCGAAATTTTATTTTAAGGAGAAATAACGATGATTTCTAACCTTAAGAATGAAGTATGAAAGGATAAATTGTGAAGAGTAATGATAAACGGAAAAATAAAAGTGTCCAGGGATGGGAATCGAACCCAGGGTAGCCTAGTGGACATGGCATCTGCCTGGTAAGCCGAACACCGTGAGTTCGATTCCCATCCCTGGACACTTTTACTTTTCCATTTATCATTTTTCTTCACTATTCATCATTTCATACTTCATCCTTAAGGTTAGAAATAATCATTATTTCTCCTTAAAATAAAATTTCGATTTTTTGTTCAAAAGAAACACATGCGGGATAATTCTCAAATGTCGTTCTACAATCATAAGCTGCATTATATTGTATTATAATAATGAGTATTTATAGAAATAAAATTGATCAAGTTGCTGGATAATGTGTCAGTTTAGTGTAATAATGCTACAGGTTTCTGGAGGTGTTCTCCTGTAGAAGGACAGAGATGCCTGAAAGCTTGAGATTACATTTAATAAAGATAAAATAAATTCATATTTCCAGAAACCTTTAGCATTATTTAATAACGTCAGTTTAGTGTTATAAGGCACAAGGGTCGGTGGAAGGCTGGTTAAACCGTTTGGTTTTCGACCACTACGACCCGGGTTCGATTCCCACATTGGACACTTTTTTCTGTTTGAAAAAAAAAAAAAAATGCTCCAATGGCCCCCCGATTCTTGCAAAAGTCCAACCCCACCAGCGAGTGCAAGTAACCAAATGGGGCTCTGGCACATTTGTAAGTGAGAAGTCGAACTGCTTTTCACATGTGTAGACATGTGGTGCACTTACAGTAAAAGCAGTCGCTAACTACCCACCATGATTATCATGGCCTGTACCCCGTGTACTAGGGATAAGCAAAAAAAAAAGGCACAATTTGGATTATAGATTGATAGGGCACAATTTGGTTCAAGGACAATGAGGAAATTAATCCACATTTGCATATATTGCTACATTCAACTTAAATTTACCTTTTTTCCCCCCAAGATAGTAGTAGACTTAGCATGTGTTTTTTTAGCTCCGTGTTATTCTATTTGTTCATTATCATAATGATAAGGCATAATTTGGATTATAGATTATAAACACAAGGTAATAAGACCAAATCCAAATAAAAAAATAGTGTGTAACGTTTCGGTAACAGTGTTGTTACCATCATCAGACAAAAGTACTGTACTGCTGTGGTAAAATTTCTCATTCAGTACATTTGTCTGAAGATGGTAACAATGCTGTTACCGAAACGTCACACACTATTTATTTGGATTTGGTCTTATTACCTTGTGTTTATGTCAGTTTAGTGTTATAAGAGTTTTTGCTCACCTCAGCTGAGCCTACACTAAACTGAGAATGTGCAAAGATCCTGAAACCAGTACAGAGTTGTTTTATCTAGGTTTGACACCAGGGACTTGGTGGAAGAGTTTTATAAACCAACAATTTCCAATGATCACAGCCTAGGATTGAATCCCACATTTGGCACTTTTTTTTTTCTGAAGAAATAGTTCTAATCTATAATCCAAATTGTGCCTTATCATTATCACATTCCGGGGGGTTAGTGGAAGGCTGGTTAAACCGTTTGGTTTTCTACCACTACGACCCGGGTTAGATTCCCGCATTGGACACTTTTTTCTGTTTAAAAAAAAAATGCTCCAATGGCCCCCTGATTCTTGCAAAAGTCCAACCCCACCAGCGAGTGCAAGTAACCAAACGGGGCTCTGGCACATTTGTAAGTGCAAAGTCGAACTGCTTTTCACATGTGTAGACATGTGGTGCGCTTACAGTAAAATGCAGTCGCTAACTATCCACCATGATTATCATGGCCTGTACCACGTGTACTAGGGATAAGCAAAAAAAAAAATTATCACATTCCAATAAGTGTAGTAGAAAATTATTTTATTTTAAAAAGAAACATGCGAGTAAAAAAATAATAAGGCACAATTTAGTAGCTACAAGAAAATAAGACTTAATTCAAATAAATTAATAGTGTGTGATGTTTCGGTAACAGCATTGTTACCATCATCAGAGACAAAAGAATATAATCAAGATTTTATATATAGAAGATTCTTCTTTGTAAAATATGTAGCGAATTTACCAAATGAAAGAAGACAAGTTTCTTTAATTATTCGATGACGCAAGCTTTCAGGCAAAACCCTTCAACAGACAATTCTATATACAGTTACGAGCGTCATGCGTCATCTCTGTCACCGTTTGCTTTTTCTTTGGAATGGCGCTCTCCTATTGGTTGGCTACGATCACGTGGCTACGATGGCGCCGCCACACTTTGCGTGACCTACGCGCGACACTTTGTATTTGACTTTGCCCCCCCCACTCGCTTTTTGGTTTTTGTAACTATTGTGTTGGAGCGGGTCACTTCTTAAATAAATGCATATATTAGTTAATAACTAAATGGAATCCTCCCTTTCTTTTTCCCAGTAAGAGACGCCTACGGAAGCCAACAGTACATAGACAGATAAAGCACATAGGCTATAGTTATTAACTAATATATGCATTTATTTAAGGTGCCAATTTATAATTGTAACAAATAGTATTTGAATCAAAACATTCAATCGGGTAAAACATGGGCGTTGCCCGGGTCATTCAGCTAGTAAAATATAAATACAACACTCTGAGTCAGTCTGATGATGGTAACAATGAGATTACCGAAGCGTCACACACTATTAATTTATTTGTTTTAGGTCTTATTTTCTTTAGTCAAAAATAGTTTTAGGAACACTCATGGTAACAGACAGCTTGTACAGCTTCCCCCATGTGATCCGGATGTTGGAGAATGGATCAATCAAGACGGATGGATTAGTCACCAGCACTGTGCCGCTGACAGATGCTCTGCAGGCGTTCAAGCTGGCACGGGAGAACAAGGATGGGCTGGAGTGTAAGGTCCACATCCGGTGTTCTCAGAAGTAATGCCTCCACGGATGTCTCACAGCGACGAGGTTATCCCAATATGTCATTTCTGATAAAAATAAATATATTTCTGCAGCAACAGTACTTCTCTCTATTTACAATATGAATAGGGGGGTCGGTGGAAGGATGTTCTAAACCGTTGGTTTTCGACCGCTACGATCCGGGTTCGATTCCAGCATTGGGCACTTTTTTTCTGATTAAAAAAAAAAAAAAATGTTCCAATGGCCCCCGATTCTTGTAAAAGTCTAACCTCACCAGTGAGTGCAAGTAACCAAACGGGGCTCTGGGACATTTGTAAGTGCAAAGTCGAACTGCTTTCACATGTGTAGAAACTCCGCCTTTGCCGGTCCCAAGCCCGGATGAAAAAGGAGGAGGGGGAGCAGTAACAAGCTCACTAAAAAACCTGGGCTCAGCTAGCCCGGCTGATAGTACCCTGTAAGGGCTCCTAATCCAGGGATACAGGATGAACAGCGTTTGTACTCCATGTTAAGAGCGGCTGCACATGGCGTCTGTTCATGTCAGAGGCGGCCATTTCTTTTGGAGCTAAGTTGGCCTGCCACTGAGTAGTGCTCCCAGTCTTAATGACAAAGGCAGATGTATTCTACTTCACCCAATTATGATGGTTGTCAAACAGACACCATCAAGGGTCACAACTTGATACCCTAATATGATTGAGTATATTGAGATAAGAAAGAAGAAGACAATATATTTCTCTCAATATCATAAGTATTTAAAATATGTAAATAATAATTTGTATAAAAATAGTACAGTAGATTCTCCATGATAAGACACTCACGCTAGAAGACACCTTTCTACAAAGGACAGTTTTCATTTGTAAAATTACCATTTTTACTATTTAGCAACTCTCCGGTAAGAGGACACCTCTCCTTAAAGGATACTTTGGCTTTGCAATTAGGTATTGTCTTTTACAGGGAGGCAGTTCTACTGTATTTATTATTAATTTGTTAACGTGATACTTCTGTTGAAGGACTGACAAGTCTGAAAGTTTGAAAATAAAAGGTTTGCACAAGAAACTAAGCCCTGGAAGCTTGATTTTATAATACAATATGAAGAAATAGTACAAAAGTGAAACTGTACTGGGATCAGGTAGATAAATTAAGGCATCTCCTGATTATGCAAATAAAAGTTGTTGATGGCTTGCGCCATCTCTTGGAATAAATATCAACTAATCATTATTATTCCAGAAGTGGCCAAATATACTTTTCTGATTATTAAGGCACAATTTGGATTATAGATTATAAACACAAGGTAATAAGACTAAATAAATAAATAGTGTGTGACGTTTTGGTAACAACGTTGTTACCATCTTCAGACAAAAGTACTGAATGTGTAGGTACTGTCATTCAGTACTTTTGTCTGAAGGTGGTAACAACGCTGTTACCGAAATATCACACACTATTTATTTATTTGGATTTGGTCTTATTACCTTGTGTTTACTTTCCTGATTATTAAAATAATAATAAAATAAAAACATAAAGCCTCCAGGGAAAAGATTCTTTTAAAATCTGGTTTAAATAAAAATTGATTTGATATGGGAATAAATTCATGACTTGAGTTCACAATTCGATGAAATAATCCCTTGAATCAATATTAAAATAGAAACATAAAGCTTCCAGGGAAAAGATTTTTTCCAGAATTGGCCAAATTCTTGCTATATGGGGCCAATAGCCTGAAAACATTCTTCAGGGAAAAGTTTCTTTCCTTGGAAGCTTTATTTTTTTATTTTATTATTGATTCAAGGGATTATTATATCGAATTGTGAACTTTCCTGATTAATCAAGAAAAGCTAACCATATGTATGCGTTTCAGGCTATTGGCCCTTATCAGGCTATATGGCACGAATTTGGCCAATTCTGGAATAATTAATGATAAGGCACAATTTGGATTATAAACACAAGGTAATAAGACCAAATCCAAATAAAGAAATAGTGTGTGACATTTTGAATGTATTCAGTACTTTTGTCTGAAGATGGTAGCAACGCTGTTACCGAAATATCACACACTATTTATTTATTTGGATTTGATCTTATTACCTTGTGTTTATAATTTATAATCCAAATTGTGCATTATCAACTTAACAAAATGTTGAATGTGGATTACTTATTTAGACTTTTCTACTCTGATAATTAATCACATGTTAGAAACATAAGGCAACAAGACCATATTTAAATGAATAACATTTCAGTAACAAGCCTTGTTAGCATCTTCAGACAAAAGTACTTTCAGTTTTAACTTACTAATCAGTACTTTTTATCTGAAGATGGTAACAACTTTGGTAACAGTGTTGTTACTGAAACATTACATGATAAGGAATAATTTGGATTATAGAATATAAACATAAGGTAATAAGACCAAATCCAAATGAATAAATAGTGTGTATGTAATTTATTTAATTATTTTTATTATTTATTTGGACTTATTTCCTTTTGTTTGAAACATTACATATTTATTTATTCAGATAGGGTCTTGTTATCTAATCTATAATCAAAATTGTATCTTATCACCTATTAAAAAGTTTTTTTTTTTTTTGCTTATCCCTAGTACACGTGGTACAGGCCATGATAATCATGGTGGGTAGTTAGTGACTGCTTTTTACTGTAAGCGCACCACATGTCTACACATGTGAAAGCAGTTCGACTTTGCACTTACAAATGTGCCAGAGCCCCGTTTGGTTACTTGCACTCGCTGGTGGGGTTGGACTTTTGCAAGAATCGGGGGGCCATTGGAGCATTTTTTTTTAAACAGAAAAAAGTGTCCAATGCGGGGATTGAACCCGGGTCCTAGTGGTCGTAAACCAAACGGTTTAACCAGCCTTCCACTACAGTATGTTACTACAATATGTTAAAAGATGATAAGATAAAGCTAATAAATTATAAGATAAAGACCGTATGGGGTGATTCCCATTGTTTTGCCTGGATACACTTATCTCTGATTATATCAATACGCTAGGTTTGTTTTTCATATAGATTAGATTAGTCTTGGCGGTTTTAAAAATGGAATTATTTTCCTGTGTAGGACAATCAGAAGTGCAGTTTTTTTTTTATCTAGGGCATATCCTTGGAAAATATCTCCAAAAGAAAATGGAAGTTTGTAGCAAGGCATATATACTTATTGACAAAACTTAAGGAAGTTGTACATTTCAGCATGTATATCAGGATTCAGACAATAACTTTAAAAGATACACTCATGGACAAAATTCAAGGAAATTGTACCTTTAAGCATGTATATTGAGATTCAGACAATAATTCTGAAAGATACACTCATGGACAAAATTCAAGGAAATTTTACCTTTAAGCATGCATATCAGGATTCAGACAATAATTCTGAAAGATACACTCAAGGACAAAATTCAAGGAAATTGTACCTTATAGCATGTATATCGAGATTGAGACAATAATTCTGAAAGATACACTCATGGACAAAATTCAAGGAAATTGTACCTTTTAGCATGTATATCAGGATTCAGCAATAATTCTGAAAGATACACTCATGGACAAAATTCAAGGAAATTGTACCTTTAAGCATGTATATCGAGATTGAGACAATAATTCTGAAAGATATTTGATTCTCGGTGATCTTTATTGAAGACACACAAGATTACCAAATGTGAACAAAATTGACTATGTCTCCTTAAAAAAAAAGACAATGACCAGTGACATCAAAATAGGAAACTTTCTAAAGTTTTATCCATGAGTATACTCCAAGGATCAATGTTCGAATTTAAATACAGACAATCAAGACATTACACAAAGTTTGTGAATTCTCAAATCTGGTTTGCTCATAAAAATCTTTGTTGTTGTCGTGTCCAAAGAAGAGTCTCAGATGTCTCCATGCATCTCCATCACAGCAGCAGCAATATCCACTATCTTGGGTGTGTAAAACTGCTGCTCTGGGTCTAAGTCAATTTTCTGCAAGGCTGCGGCCATTGCTGGGCATGAGAATATGTGGGTAGGTGTTAGTTCCACACCAGGACAGTTGTTACATGTCCTATAGGTTCTCGTGCCATCTGGATGTATTGCCATTCCTTTATAGTGTTTTGTTCTTTAATAAAAATCTTTAATTTCATAATAAGCTAAATTCATGATAAATCACAATTTTGATTATAGATTATAATACAAGAAAATAAGATCAAATACAAATAATTTAATAGTGTGTGACATTTCGGCAACAGCATTGTCACCCTCATCAGACAAAAGAATAAATGACTAAATGAGAAATGTCATTTATTCTTTTGTCTAATGATGGTGACAATGCTGTTGCCGAAACATCACACACAAATAAATTATTTGGATTAGGTCTTATTTTCTTGTAAGCTAAATTCAATATGGCCTATTCCTTAATTATCAAATTTACAAATATGTGGGATTGAAGTGCCAAAGTCACCACCATGTTTCTAACTGTATATAAAATAACTTTTAAAATTTATCAATTTTATTGAAAAAAATTTTTTTATTATTATATTTAAATGTAAAAAAGTAGTTTATATACAATATAGGTAAAGTAAATTTGTTCCTTAATTGAGATAAATGTTGAAAAAATGTAATTAATGAAAATGAAACTGTTTTTGATTATGAATTTTTTTTTCTTCTATTTTTAACAAATACATGAACATGGTTAATATGGCGAGGTGTTGAAATTCAATATTTGATTTTATTTGGTAAATTTGGAAGCCATAATTTGCCTAATTCTGGCTTTGATGGCTCATCAACTACTTTTTTGACTTTTTCATACAGAATATTATGAAGATTTTCCAAGGTATCATTGGCATTCACAATCTCCCAATAATCTTCCTTTATTTGACTATAGGCTTCCCTAACTCTAGATTGGAATTCAGGCTTTTCATATCTTTCATTTCCAAATCCACCTCTTTTCTCAAGTTCTTGAATAGAAAGATCAAGAAATAATACTAAATCTGGTTTTGGAAGTCCACATTCTGGCTGCATACACCATTTTAAATCTAAGTGTTTTTTTGCATAAGAAAAGGCAACACCTGAATAAGAATATCTATCCACAATCAGTGTTGTCCCTGAATTTATGAGCTTTTTTATTTTATCTGCCATTTCCCACCTATTTGCTGAAAATAACAAATGGATTGTTCGGTCATTGAACTCTTTGTCAGACGTCAGGTAGTTTGAAATGAGATTCCCAATTTCGGTGTCTCTTTCGGGAAAACGAAGCATTTTTGCTTCATAGTTATTTTTGACTAAAGAATTCACTAATTTCATGCATTGGGTTGTCTTACCGGTACGATCAAGACCTTCTAAAACAATAAACGCACCTCTTGCCATAACTAAATGGTAAAAGATGGAGGTTTTTGAATTCACTGGTAGGTTTACTTTTCGTGTAGATTTTTTTTTTTTTGTAATTGTAAAGAATAATTCTGAGTTTCACCACGAATATATAAACAAAGCGAGGAATTTTCAGACCTAAACGTTTATTTTTTAAAATTATTTTATAAATGAGACAATATTCACTGAAATATTTCATTATCATTTATTTAAACAATATTTAAAAATATTTCTAAGGATTAATTCAATTTTTTTCTGTATTAATATTTCATCGCAAGCTATAATTTGTGCAGGCATTTCAAATATAGTATTTATCGAAATATAATTGTTGTAACTCAAATATTTCAACGCAATTTTCTATTCTTATTATGGATTTGAACAAAGAGCGATTATTCTTGAAATTAATTTTTACACTATCAAACTTTTAACATCATAAACTTAACAATTATCTTTTTTTTTTCTCTAACTGAACATAAATTTAAATAAATAAATTTTAATAAATACTATATTATCCATTAATTTATAATTTTATATATGTGGTCCCCCCTATATATAGTTTTTTTATTTGAAAAATTTCGTTTTGTTCACTTTGAAAAAAAAAAAAAAACTGCGCCCTCTGTAGGGCGCCACTCAATATAGTCTTCTGCTCTCTGTCACGTGCCTAACTTGTCGGGTCTTTAAATTGATCGCCGGTTCTTCTCAACCCTTTTTCGATATCATTTCATTTTCTACGGTTCAACTTATAGGTAAGGTATGTTTGTTTATTTTTAATACTATTATGTGTGTTTATGCCTTTTATACAACACGTCCAAAGAATATTTTAAAACAATAATTCATTTCTCTCTTTTTTCCTTAAGTTCCGATCGGAGTTCAATTTTGGACTATTAGACTATCAGAATTTATATCATTTCTTCATTTTAAGCTTCTAGCTATCAAAAGTATATATAATGTTCTAGATGTGATTATTCAAAAGTATCTGTTTTGACGGGAGTGCGGAATGGTAATTACAAATGAAATTTTACATATGTTTGCAAATTTTTATAGTATTCAATTTGTCTACAAAAACACACAAATAAAATATAAAACAAAAGATATTTTTTAATATAGGCACTCTCATTTAATATTGATAATGTGTGAATAAATGTTTAATTATTTATTTTCAAAGAATGTAATATGCACAGTTTATATTTCCAAACATATTTTAGACGATAAATCATACCAAATCCAAGTAATTATATTTTCATAATGTACTGCACACACTAAAATGTTAATCTTTAAAAATTTGGATAGACAATCTGGGAAAATAAATAATCAAGATATATAATGCAAAAAAAACTAAGAGACTTAAAAGGATTTATTTTATTATAATAAAAATATATAAAAAATAAATAAATAATTGAATAAACTCACCTCTATATTTTTTTTTTAAACCATCGACTAAAATTTATAATTAAAAAATAGTGTATTTTTATTCAATATCCTTATATATATGAAAGAAGACTATATAATTTACATGTAAAAAAAATAATTTAAAAAACTTTACACTATATAAAAGTGAAAAAATAGTACAAATGTGATATTGTATTGGGATAAGGTGCATAAATTATGAAAAAAGGCATCTCCTTATCGTGCAACTGAAATTTGCTGATGGCTTGCACCATCTATCGGAATAAATATCAACTATTCTCGTTGATTTTTAATTATTCCAGAATTGGCCAAATACCCATTCTTGATTAATCAAAAAAAAGCTAACCACGGAGCTAAACCACTTTTAGTTGCACGATAAGGAGATGCCTTTTTTTTCATACTATATAAAAGTTAAGAAATGTTTTTTGGTCACACTTCTTACATTTCATTTTATAGATAAAACCTATTCTTTTTGTTAATTGAATACCCAATTAACAAAAAGAGAACGTTTGATCTATGAAGTGAAATTTGAAAAAAGTGTGACCACAAAGCTATGTGGGACACATCCAGAACTTAAAAAAAAAAGGCTTAAAAATAAAGTGTTTTCCAATTATTTTTTTAATAGAATAATTCCAAAATATGACATGAATTTTGAATTTATAAATAAATGACATTTTGATTTCTACTTTATCACATTATCCTAGAGAGCTCTCAAAAAAGTATGATCAGGATATATTTGGGATAAAGTTATGCAATTTTATATTTAGCCTTTATAAAAGAAAATAAGACCTAATCCAAATAATTTATTAGTGTGTGACGTTTTGGTAACAACATTGTCACCATCATCAGACAAAAGAGTAAATGAGCTGGAGGTTTTGTCTGATGATGGTAACAATGTTGTTGCTGAAACATCACACACTAATAAATTATATGGATTAGGTCTTATTTTATTGTATTATAATCTATCATCTCCAAATTGTGATTTATCAAATATAGCCTTTAATATTAGATATATGTGGTACACATGGCATGTGGTACATGCTGACGAGCGCCAACAGCGTGAAATGTGTCCGTGGATGGCTTTTCTTGATTTATCAAGAAATTGGGTTGGCCAAATATCAGGGAACAGGTTAAATCAATGTTTAGTTGATTTCTGTTCTACCAGATGGCGCTCTGCCTTCTGTAAAGCACATGTGCTCCTGGTCAGGATATACCATTTTTAATGTATATTTAAATATGATCAAAAAATTAATTTAAGCAATCTTTTCTCTCAATTGATTTTAGTCCCACAATCAATGTCCCATATACTAGATGACTGCCCGCTGTACAAATTCAATGGAGGAATCTCCAATCTCCATTCTGTCACCCCCGGAAGCCCTGAACTGGCTGAAGGCCTTGCCTCTCAGACTTTAATGACCGATATGTCCCTCACTTCTTTTTTCTAGATTTAATTCATTTTGTCTCCTCTCTAATTGTAAATACGCTGCTGTATCACCTCATAAGCATAAATAAATAAATTGATTTTAAAACTCCTGGATATAAATAAAACAACAGATTTCTGGAGATGAGTTTATTTTAATTTTTATTAATGTAATCTCAAGTTTTTGGGTATCTCGGCCCTTCTATAGGAGTAGATAAAAATGAATAAAAGGCTAGAGATAATAGGACAGAGAGATACACGAAATCTCGAGATTGCATTGATAAAAATGAAAAGAAACTCCTCTCCAGAAAAATCTGTTGTATTATTTAATTAATAATAAATCTTTACACGCACACAAAGCTTTATTAAGACCACCAGTCTTATACAGATTCACCACAGGAAGAAATAATAGATGGAGCTCCTATACTCCAGGCAGCGTAGCACCCAACAACAGCCTCCTGGTCTGACGCATGTCCAATGGTCACACGTTCCTTTGTGCATATGTCATGGTTAACGTATCACTGAACAGGCTAGTGTATAAATCTTTATCAAGATATAATTAACTTTTTATATAGGCAAACAAGATAATTTTCTCCAATTAAAACTACAGTCAAACTTAATAAGGCACAATTTAGATTATAGATTATAAACACAAGGTAATAAGACCAAATCCAAATAAATAAATAGTGTACCGAAATGTTGCACATTATTTATTAATTTGGATTTGGTCTTATTACCTTGTGTTTACAGTCTTTAGTTCAACATCCCAAGAGATCAGAATTTCCAGTTGAATTAAACTCGGTGTTGAATTAAAGTCGGGTGAAATAAAGAAGTGTGTGTGTTATACCGTAACATATGGGGTATTTATAAATGAAAGCTTGATAAATATGCAAATAAGGCAAATTGCATCCAAAGTGAGTCAAGTACAGCGAACTGCTAATTACCAAAACTTGTTCCCAGATCTCATTAATATTCACTGACCTCGCAATAATGTGACACCAGTTGTAGTCAACTTTCATTTTATATTGCTGAGAAATTTATGAAAAATATTTTCACAATTATCAGTATCTTTTTATTATTATCTCATTACTATGTAATTTGACCAAATCCAAATGAATAAATATTGGGTAACTTTTTGGTAACAGCATTGTTACCATCAACAGACATTTATAAAAAAATGATATTGAATTGAGAATGAGAAAAAATATAGCAGCATGCTTTTAAATAATTTTATCAAGTGTATAAGCAAGATGTAGTTCCAATCTATAATCCAAATTGTACCTTATTACTCTTATTATCCCATGTATCAATATACAAGGTCATGGAGACTTTGTACATTTATCAAGTGAAAGATTCATTAAACAGAGAATTAATGACAACAATTTCAAGAATCAGAACAGGATATTATAAAGGAATGAAGATAAACCCAGGTATGACTAGATCCTACAGAAACTGCAATAACTGTCACAACACCCAACTCACTCTGGACCATATATATACCCCGGCCATCCTTGCAGCCCTCTATATGGCAGACATCATTCCAGAAGAAGACATCCATATGAACAAGGCACCTTTGTTGGCGGGTATTGTGATCAGGGTGCATGGACCGATCTGCTCCATGGTCCACCACTACCAAGTGAAAGATTCATTGAGGATTAGGATTTAAGACTTCTCCAGTGGTCCCATGCACAAGAGATGTTCTAGGGCTGCCTCCTCCCTATGGCAAATGGTACAGATATTTTAGGGAGTATCAGATTATTTTTTAGCCAATACATTAGAACCTTCATCTAAAGGACACCTAATTGAATCACCAATGTGTCCTTTAGAGAGACCTCTTTTACCGGAAATGATTATTTTGGTTAAACTTTCCTTTATATAGAGGTATCCTTTAGTGTGGATGTCCTCTCATGGAAGTTTTATTGTATGTGTGTATTTAAAAATACTCTTAATCTCGTACAAATTTTCATAAACTTACTTTAATTGGTTGAAACAGCAAGTAGGTAAACAGCGTGGTAAGTTTCCACGCTTACCACACTGTTTACCTACTTGCTGTTTCAATTTATTGAGCGTGGCTATAATTATGTCTTACTTTAATTGGGACTACTCGTATTTGGAACAATTAGTGGCTCTTCCAGTGAATCCCAATAAATATGAGTTGACTATATTTTTTCTTAAAAATGAAGGTTGGGGAAGTATTAGTGCAAGCTCATGATTTTGTGCAACCATGACCCAGAATCAAATCCTGCTTAGGGCACTTTTTTATAAAGATAAAAATTGCTTAAATGGCTTTAAATCTCTCAAAAATCCAACCCCACCAGTGAGTACAAGCAACCAAATAGAGCTCTGGAACCTTATAAGTGCAAAAGTTGAACTGCCTTCTGTATATGTTAACATGTGGTGCATTTAACAGTAAAAGGCAGATACACTAACTGCCCACCTTGAGTATCATGACCTGTACCATGTGTACAGTAAGTGGAAAACAAATTTAAACAAAAAAGATAAAAAGTACTACTGTTAGTAAGTTTTACAATTAGCCCCAGTGATTTCATTGTCATCTTATCTTTTTATTATTGTTGTTTCCTATTGGTTGTCATATTTATATTATAGACTTAAAAATTTTAGTAATTTAGCCTTAGATAATGTAACCAATCTAACCTAATCAAACCCAATTAAATTGAATTAAAGGTATCATTTGTACATTGGATAAGCTAGATAAGACCTAATACATATTCTGTATACTGGGTATATACATTTATTTTTAATTAAAAAGGCATATATTGGATCAAAATTATCATTTATTCTACCAATATATGCCTTTTTAATTAAAGATTTATTTATGGATTGCTCTATTTTCAATACATTTATTTGTAAGAGCATTATTGTTATACCATCATAGCATACTCTAGTTTCAAGTTGGTAATACATCACCTATTTGGTCCTATTACCTTGTCAAATTGAATTATTTACTGTTCCTTACACTAATAATGTAATTCTACTGTCCTAAAAGCTTAGGTCCATAGTTTGCTTGAATACCACATTTCTGAAATTCCACCCTTCAGTGTAGCATATATAAGCAGATTCATCCCAATACAGTATTAGAGCTCTAAGAAGCAGTCTGGTAGATTAAATTGGTGAAACCACTGGAAGAGTTTACCACTTATTGAGCCAAGCCAATATTTTTTTCATTGCATTAAGGACAGTAGAAGTCTTATTATATGTGTAAAAGTAACATACATGCTTTAGTGTTTTAATTCTCTATATTGTTCCTATATTCAAGGTGATAAGACCAAATCAATAGTGTGTGACATTTATAATCTATAATCCAAATTGTGCCTTATCCTTGTTCCTATATTGTATTTACAACTAGCGGATGTGCCCAGCTTCGCCCGGGTTTTACCCCAGTGAATGTTTGTCTAACGAACATTTGTTAAAACAATTCTCTACAAACTTATAAAAAAAAGGATATATTTTGATAATTTGAAACTCGTAAATTTGAATCTCTCGATAAAGTGAACATTTTTCCCCGGTCCCTGTGTGCCGTGTCATCCTGAATTTTGTCTTCCATAATTTTCTACATTACAAAATCGTCGTTTTATCTAGTGAACATTTTTTCCCGGTCCCTTGAAAGATATTCAATAGGTTGAATAAAATCATGGTCGTGAATCTCTCGATAAAGTGATTATTTTTTCCCGGTCCCTGTGTGCCGTGTCATCCTGAATTTTGTCTTTCCTAATTTTCTACATTACAAAATCATCGTTTTATCTACATATTTTCCCGGTCCCTTGAAAATTACTCGATAAGTTGAATAGAATCATGGTCATTTATGGAAGATGGACGTAGTTCCCGGAGGTTACCCGCCCCCCCCAGCGCCAGGACCTCTTGATCCCTCTGATTGGCCGGCGGCCGGACGGGGGTGGGGGGGAGGGGGGGATCTTGATCCCTACAATTAGCTGTAGTCTGGTGAGAACAATGTGGACATCACCAGACTGGATAAATCCTCCTCTACTTGAATACCAAGAGAGAGAATCACTCTCTCCCCCAGAAAGCTGCCAGGAAGTATCCACCAGTGAGGCAAGGGGTCAGGGATTTCCAGGAAATGGAGATATTGCGGAAGGGAGGGAGGTTGGTTGTGGGGCCCAGCTGATTGAGGAAATCCTTTCTCCAAGTCTGGCTGGTCTGACAGTGATTATCACGCCACCTTTGACGTTTCCTTCTTTAGGAGATATTGATCTGACGGCACCTGCTACTCCTCCCATAATCTATCTCACCCACTCACTCCTTCCTTTTGTTCATTTCTCTCCACAATTTTCTAGCTGTAGTCCAACATTTCTCTATCTTCTACAGTTGGGCTTCTTTATAACAATATCTCAGTTAAACTGGTGAAACTGCTGGGAGGGTTCATTACTGATGAGCCAGGCCCTCCCTTTATTTTATCATTACAGTAAAGGCAGTAGAAAATTGTTTTAATTCAGAAATAATCATACTTGTTGTGTGCTAATGTGTCATATTAATATAGTATCAGAAGGTTCCAATTGTTTTACCAGAGAGGTAATAACAACACTGAAGTGTGCTATATAACTGGGCCCAAGTGTGATGTAGGAAGGTTTGACTGAATATGACAGGAAGGTATCGTAGATCTCCTCAGTCCCAACATGATACTACATCTATGCTGCTATCTCTTGGAGGTTGGCATTCATTTTTGGTTTCACAAAGACTTTGTGTAAAATTTATCTTGTGTGTAGACATGTGGTGTACTTACAATTACAAGCAGTCAAATACACCCAATAATTATCATGTGTACTTGGGATAGGTAATAATAGCACAGGAAGACATGCACTCTTGGACAAAACTTAAGGAAGTGGAAAGCCTTTGGTGACACCAATCATCTATTTTTTTTTTTTTTTTTTTTAAGGAGACAAGTAATTTTGTTCACACTTGGTTATCTCATGTGTTTTCAATAAAGGTCACTGTGTATTGAATATATTTCAGAGTTATTGTCTGAATCCCTATATACATGCTAAAAGGTACAACTTCCTTAAGCTTTGTTCATGAGCATATTTTAATTTTTAGTAATTAGCTGGTTCTAATTAATGGAAGCTATATTTTTTACTAATTAAGAAACAAAGATGAATCCAAATGAGTATAATTTCTAACTTTTCTGTAACACCATTGTTAACAAGCTTTGGACAGAAGTCCAGAACAGAATACTTTTGTATGAAGCTATTATTACTGAAATAACACATATAAATTAATGGGATTTTTGGTCTTATTTTTACCCTATAATTCTTAGCTACAATGAATAATACAGTGGAATGAACACCGCCTCAACAGCAACTTGGTTATAACATCATAATTCTAAAGTCCCATGGTTTTAGTCCCTATGGTTATAACAACCTAAAAGCTTGGTCCTAAATGATGTTGTTATAGTGAGACAAGGTAATAAGACCAAATCCAAATAAATAGTGGTGGACATTTCGGTAACAGTGTTGTTACCATCTTCAAAGAGTTACCAAAATGTTACATACTATTTATTTATTTGGATTTGGTCTTATTGTGTTTATAATCTATAATCCAAATTGTGCCTTATAATTGTTATAGTTAGATTTGACTATAAATGCACAAATATATTCTATTTGAAACTATTATAGACGCGTATGATTCTTTTGAAAAAATAAACAATTTATACTGCCCTTACTGCAATGGTAAAAATTAAAGGGAGGGCCTGGCTCATCAGTGGTGAACCCTCCCAGCGGTTTCACCAGTTTAATCTACCATAACAGATGGCGCGCTGATGCATCATAAAATATATTCTAGCAATATTTTACGAAGGGGGAAAGATAAATTTGAGTCAAACAATTTAGTGAAAAAAAAAATTTTTTTTTTTCAATATTTCCATATAAGAATAATGGTTACCTGAAAGACATTTAATGGAGCCCAGAGTAGACTTAGATATCACTCTCCACCGCTGTGTACACACCTTGGTCAAATATCACCCCAAATTGGGGAGGGACTCCAACAGCCATGTGTGTTGCCATAGCTCCTGCCTGGACAACATTCCGCAGGGTTGACCCACTTTGTTGAACACAATAATTAAGACCTGGATTAGCCTACATTTTTTCTTCTCTTCCTTCCTTTCTTTCTTACCTCGTGACACAACAATGGGTTGGAAGAAGCTAACCATTTTGTATACCTCTCAGAACCCGTCTTGTAGGAAGAGAATTTTTTCCTCTTAATTCATTTCACCACATATAGTTGAACCTTGTTTTTATAACCTAACTTAGGACCAAGAGAGAGTTTAGATTATTATAACCATGGTTAAAACAATAGGGAATTAATATTTGTGGAATTTTGGAGCTTTAAATAATTCACTCGTATAAAAAGGCTATTATATCTTATGATTCTTGTGATTTCAATGAATAGTTATAAGGCTCCATTTAGTTTATAGATTAAAAAATAGCAAGTGTTATATAGAAACATAACAAATGTTTGAGTAAGAGCATTCATTGTTGCACTTATCAGATAAGTGAGCCGAATTCTCAAGTCTGAATATGGTAACAAGGCTTGTATATCAAAATACAGTAGAACCTCCCTGTATAGGACACCTAATTGCAGAGCCAAAGTGTCCTTTAGGGAGAGGTGTCCTCTTACCAAAGAGTTGCTAAATAGTAAAAATGGTAATTTTGCAAATGAAAACTGTCCTTTGTGTAGAGAGGTGTCCGCTAGTGGGGTGTCTGCTAAAGGAAGGTTCTACTGTATAATGTAGAAATTGTTTATTTGTGGAGTGTTATGTATTTAATAAATAACACTTTAATTTGTCACTTATTTGGTTTTGTTAACTTGTGATTCACCACATACATATATGTATATAGAAGGGGGTCGGTGGAAGGATGGTCTAAACCGTTGGTTTACAACCGCTACGACCCGGGTTCGATTCCCGCATTGAGCACTTTTTCTGATTAAAAAAAAAAATGCTCAAATGGCCCTCGATTCTTGCAAAAGTCCAACCCCACCAGTGAGTGCAAGTAACCAAACGGGGCTCTGGAACATTTGTAAGTGAAAAGTCAAACTGCTTTTCACATGTGTAGACATGTGGTGCACTTACAGTAAGAGAAGTTGCCTTCTACCCACCATGATTATCATGGCCTGTTCCACGTGTACTAGGGATAAGCAAAAAAAAAAATGTATATAGATAATTGTTTAATTAAAAAGACATATTGGATCAAAATATCGTTTAATCCAATATATGCCTTTTTAATTAAAGATTTATTTATGGATTGCTCTATTTTCAAAATAGATAATTGTGAAACTGTACATTGATGATGGATTGCTTAGTCAGAATGATATTTTGATAGATGGTGCAAGCTATCAGTAATGTTCGGTTGTGAAATCATGCTAGTTTTTTTTTTAATCTTAATTTTATTACCCTGATATGGTTACATTCTTCCCTATCTGCTATTTTTTTTCCCCAGAAAATCTTGAAATTTTCTGCTCTTTTTTTCTCCCATTAAAATAAGTGAAATAGCAAATAAGGGGAAAAGCTAATTTAAAATCCATTGGGATCTCTCTTGAGAAACTTGGCTAGCCTCTCCTGCAGGTGGTTTCTCATTCTTATTCAAAAAAGTTGCTGATTCATAAAAATACATATATGCGTGTCCTATGTAGTTTCATATACAGTCAAACCTCTTTAATTCAACACCCCAAGGGATCAGAGCTTTCGGTTGAATTAAAGGAAGTGTTGAATTAAAGTTATTCAGATGGTTAGGCAATCATCTAACTCGCTAAAATAATATTTTTTTAAAATAGCCTTGTAATATAAATTAATGATATTAATTGAAACCATTGTGTGTGTACTTTATTTTATTTTCATGATTAACTTTTAGTATCAGTGACAAAATGGCATTAATACATATTTTAGAAACATAAATAATTGTAACAAATAAATTTACTGGTATTGTGTTTCTTTTCAGTAATATAATCAAATATTAACTCTACAGACATTAAAATATTAAATATAATATATTAAATAATATTTTATTCTAATTGAAAATATAGCAGTTGAAAGGGAATAAATATGGAAAATAAAAAGAAATTTAAAAATAATCATGAAGAGAGAGATCTTTTAAAAAATTCCTTTATAGATGTCTGTTTTTGTACAGAAATCCTATTCAGGATGTATTCCAGATGGTCCATTTTAAAAAAACATGCATGCCTTTCTTACTCTGGAATGTGTTTTAAATAACTATTGTATTAAAGATATCCACTGCTGCTGGAGGTGTTATTGATTTTGTGTTTAAATCTTTTATATTTAACACAGAAACGGAATATTGAAATAAAAGAAAATAAGACCTAATCCAAATAATTTATTAGTGTGTGACGTTTCAGCAACAACATTGTCACCATCTTTTGTCTGATGATGGTGACAATGTTGTTGTCGAAACGTCACACACTAATAAATTATTTGGATTAGGTCTTATTTTCTTTTATTATAATCTATAATCCAAATTGTGCTTTATGGAATATTGAAATAAAATGTTATCATAATCATTGTGGCTACATTTTATAAAGATTTATTTATTTAAAAGGAAATTATTTGTAAATTTTAAAATAACTAAAATATTTTAATGCTAAATTTAAAAATAAAATATTATTGTTAATTAGTGCACAAAGCCTGAAACAAAAGTGCGCGCGCGCGATCCAATCGGCGCCCGCCGATCGCCGCCGTAATAACTTTTTAGCGGAAAGTTGTAAGTAAAAAACATTCAACTGTCGAAATTCGAATTTTAAAATGGTCGAACTATCGGAAGTGTCGTATTATCGATATGTCGAATTACGGTTTGTTATTTGATAGGCCGGAGGTCGGGACATCAGAACATAGTCGAATTATCGCCGAGTGTCGAATTGGGGTGTGTCGAATTAACGAGGTTATACTGTATGGTGTTATGCAACTTTTGCAACTTATGCAACTTCCTTATACAGTATATAAAAAGTTTAAATACTAAAAATATTTGTTACTCTTTTCTGTCAAAACTACTGAATAAATTGTTAAGAAAATTCACCTTCAGGTAACTGAAGATATAGATTAACATAACAAACTACATATTTTTGAGTTTTTTTTTAAATTGATAATCTTGATATATTAAAGATTTTTCCACCATCACTATTACTACTACTACTGATAATAATGATAATAAACAATTGTTAAGACAATATTAATTAGGAAAATATTGACTCCAGAAGAACTGGGAGGAAGCAGGCCATTTGGCTAGCTGCATGTAATGGTTGGTATTCAGTTCTGCCGAATCATTCTCAGCCTATTTGTAGATCTAGGAACAGCTGCCAAACCCCTCATCATTAGAAATGGCATAATTGGTCTTCTCTAGCCAACAGCCATACTTACTTAATGTTTGTCTGGATTAATGATGTGTTGGCCTATATTTTTTTAAAGGTACCCTAGTTTTTATAACATCCTGCTTTGGAGAGATTATATGTTAGAGCATGCCTTGGAAATTTTGAAGCATTTAGCAGGATAGATTGGTAAATATACTGACTGTGAACAAATATCATATTTAGAAAGAAGAAAGCTTTTAAGATAGCCTTACTTTGTTTATTAAGTAGAGTAGGTGAGTACACAAAGATGTTCACTGTTCATGTACTATTTTTATCACTTTAAACTTTTTTTCATATAATGTAGTTATTATCGTATAGTTACACAAGATCATGTAGATTGAATTCATTGATTAACTAATATGTAACAAATGATGTTACTGAAATGCACATCTATTTGGTGAAGTTATTTATATTTGTGTGATGTTACCTTGCGATTTATTTATTTGCACTTTACTTTCATTTTATGTAGAGAAATCTTACGCAAGGAGATAGCAACCTTTCAATATTAGGACCTAAGTAAAACTTGGGCAGAACTACATGCCCTAAACCTCAGCATATTGAGGTTTAGGACATATTCCACCATGTTATTACATATCCTTAGCCATGGTTGTTGTCAATAATGAGGGTGGTATCCTTACATCATATGTTGTTTGTACCAGTGCTTGTTGTGATGTTGATGTGCTGGGTGTCAGGATGCTGACAACAGGCTTTCAGCATCTTGCCAGACGGCTCCTATTCCCAAATGTGGCCAAGAAACAGACAGCCTGTGTCCTCTTCAGGGGGCTGCGTCTGGCTTCAGAGGAAGATAGCCCCAGGAGGGAACCTCCTCGTGTTCTTATAACAGGTAACTCCAACTTATATACTAGGATATTTAAGTAATAGCATTGTTATACATTATCCTTTGATCAGATGATGGTATCAATGCTGATACAGAATTTGTTGCCTATTAGTTCATAGAATAATTTTTTGTTTGCTATAAATATTTATATTAATGCTGGATAACTATCTTTTATAATTGGGACTATTCTTTTCCCACTGTGGTAAGAGTTGCTAGCCATTCAAATATGACTCTAAATTAACACAAAGCAATAACTCGCCATCTATACATATAAAATGAACGGATTTAAAAGCACGAAGGTTTCTTTTATACATAATACAAACTTATGACTCTAAATGTAAATCTGTGTTTAAATAATCCTAATACTGTCTGTCTAGGTGGCCTGGGGCAACTGGGAATTGGTCTTGCACAAGTTCTAAGGTAAATTATGTTTCCATTAACCTCTTCTTTCTTTGATCCTCATTTCATAGATTCTCCATGCTTGTGATTGTGCTGTGAAACAGAAGTTTGGAGAAGATTTAATGGGGACTATAGAATTCTAAATCTTCTTCTTTCTTATCTCCACTCAATCACACTAAGGTATCAAGCTTGTAAAGAGAATTCTAAATGAAAGTTTCAAAAGGAAATGGGCATTTGCGGGACATGTACTTTAAAGATCACCAAGAGATCATCTATTCACATACTAGGATATAACTCAAAGGAAGATGTAGACTAAGGAAGGATTGATTCAATAGAATGATCTCTGAAATCATAAGAACAAAGAGATTAAATGTACAGAGCAGGGTGAAGGGGGCTTCAATGATGGCAGATCTCTATAGCAGAGATGGGACTACCAGATATGCAATGTGAGAAGCTTGTTTTTAGTCTGAATATCTACTTCAATTTTTTTTAAAACCTATTTCAGTTATAGCAATATAGTAATATGTAAATTTTATTTGGGGAGACCCAATGGCCTATTTACATAAAAGCATGTTTCATAAAGATTTATTGCCCCCCCTCTCTCTATATTTATAAACTCATTATAGAATAAAGAACTAATGTCACTCAATGAAGGAATAGCAGCAATTTTCATTGTTGCAGAAAGGC
This sequence comes from Cordylochernes scorpioides, assembly GCA_030710605.1. Classification (NCBI taxonomy): domain Eukaryota; kingdom Metazoa; phylum Arthropoda; class Arachnida; order Pseudoscorpiones; family Chernetidae; genus Cordylochernes; species Cordylochernes scorpioides. The sequence continues at coordinate 69,819,426 of CP092877.1, read as the reverse complement.
CAGAAAAAAAATTATTAAAAAAACAATGTCAGAAAAAGAGTTGGTCTTAAATAACAGATGTGTTAATATATGTATATTAGTAAATTAAATGTATAAATTTAATTTCCATCTTTCGATAAAATTTGTAACAAATAAGTTTACTGGCAATGTGTTTCTTTTCAATAATATCATCAAATATTATCTCTACAGACCTTACTGGAATGATATAAGTTATTGAATGAGAGGGCTTGGCTCATCAGCAGTGAATCCTCACAACGGTTTCGCCAAATTAATCTCTAGACCGCTCTACTATTGTATTGGATTGGTTTGGGATATACCCTGTATTTGCTATGGAAGGCAGTTTAGGGGTGTTTAGTAAACCTATTACATAAGCTTATATAATTTAAACATGTGCTAATGTGTCATGTTTATAAACAACTAGACAATATTTTAAACACAAGGTAATAGGACCAAATCCAAATAAATAAAAAAATAGTGTGTGACATTTTGGTAACTTTAGGTAACTAATATTCAGCACTTTTGTCTGAAGATGGTAACAACGCTGTTACCGAAACGTCACACACTATTTATTTATTTGGATTTAGTCTTATTGCCTGGTATTTATAATCTAAATTGTGGCTTATCATAGACAATATTTTTTTATGCATAAAATAAAATTAAAGAATTGTACTCTAGATGGGTGTGATGCAATACTTCCCCAATTACATAACTTCCAGCCAGCCAGCCAATAAAGGAAGAAAACCTCATTTTTAAAAGTGAACTGTCTCTCAGAGGGCCAAGGTTACCGTTACCTTGGGAACTGGTAATTCCTTCTCTTCACTCCAATTTGAAAAAAAAATAATTTTAATAAATCCTACTTGTGGTTGATTGGTATGGATATCCATTTATCTAGTTTGGTATTTTACTGATTTATAATTCCTCTTCCTATGAACTGAAGAAAATGAATTCCAAAGTGAATATCAATGTTGATGCCATCACTTGAAGATTCTATTTTAAAGAGTTCAGGATCTGAAGCTCTCCTCTACTTCTAGAAGTTGAGAAAACTGATTTATAATGTAAAATCGTGTTTTTTTTTTTTTTTTTTGGTAGAGTGACTCCAAACCTGAACAAGATTTTTTCCTATCTTAAAATTTGGTTCTAAGTTTCCCGGCTTGGTTTTCAATGGTTCTGAAGGAATTATATATGATGGTCTTCAATAACTATTTTAACACATTTGGTCTCTTGTTTACCATGTTGTTGCTAACATTTTACGGTCACAGTTGATTCCAAAGTGCCATGGTCCACTGGGCCAAATTAAATTTGGGTTGCTTATAAAACATTTTCAAATAAATGAAAAATTATTTTTAAAAGGCAATTTTTTTTATTTTAATATAATCTATAGTATTTTTAAATACAGTTAAACCTGTCTATAGCGCCCCCTCTAAATAGCACCTTCCTCTCTATAGCACCCTATTTTGGTGAGTCCAAAGAGGGGGTGCTATAGACAGGTTTAACTGTAATAAAAAAATTAGATAGTTAAAATAGTTTACAGTTTAACCTCTTTAATTCGACACCCCAAGGGATCAGAGCTTTTGGTTGAATTAAGGTTAAGTGTTGAATTAAAGTTAGTTGATGATTTCATTCACTGCTAGTGGACATTTTTCTAAAATAACCATATAAGCCAATAGCTTATGTTGGTGTGATAAACTTTGAAGTAGCTTTTATACAAAGAGTTACTTGGCATCAATTCTATACTCTATATCATCTAACAAGATTTGAGATTCTAAGTAATCTTGAGTGGTAGTTTTACTATGTATAGGTTTTATTTTGTAAAAGCAAAAAGAAAGTGATAAAAAGCACACAAACAAGGAAGAAAGATAAAAAGGCAATATGGGGAATGGCGGATGCATGTGATATTTTACATGTACATTGGGTCAACCGGCATCCTCCCAACCCATTGATGGTTAGGCAAGAAGATATGGAATAAGATCTCAGTGGAAGTGAATTTTCATCAACTGCCGGAAATTTTATGCAAAAGAACTTCCATGAGAGGATACCCGCGCTAGAGAACACCTCTCTATAATGGACAGTTTTAATTTACAAAAATTACCCTTTTTAGTATTTAGCAACTTTCTGGTTAGAGGAAACTCTCCCTAAAGGACACTTTGGCTCTGAAATTAGGTCTTGTCCTATATCAGGGAGGTTCTACTGTATTTATTTTTAGAAATCGAGGATGCAAATTTATGTCCTTTGAGCTTGAGGCCTGTTAGGTAAGGATGCAAATTCGCATCCATTGAGTCCAAAGTGTTAATGGGGCAGTGAACTTCTCATATGGTGTCTTAGGAATTCTAAGAGCAAGGATATTCAGCTTCATTTAAAACTACAGTAGAACTTTGCTATGTTCTATCATGTACAGACATTGGTAGATGATCATCTACAGTCAATTGAACTTCCCCATATAAATGTTCAAAAAACACAAGGTAATAAGACCAAATCCAAATGAACAAGTACATTCAGTACTTTTGTCTGAAGATGGTAACAATGCTGTTACCGAAATGTCACACACTATTTATTTATTTGGTCTTATTACCTTGTGTTAATAATCTAATCCAAATTGTGCTTTATCTATAAATGTTCAAAAGTTTAAGCCTCCTAAGTTATATACCGGCTGACTATTGAACTCAGGTTTTTATAGAGAGTTTTATTACATTTATCTCTCTCTCCTATTCACAAAGTTCCCGCTAATGATGTTAGAGCCAAACATATGTTGATATTATTTTTAGCAGCACAACACCTGCTGGATTTTGGCAGTTGTAGGATGAAGTACTGCTATGATGCCATTTTTTTTTTAACTTTCTAAAAAAAAAATTTAGTGTGATTATTTTATATCTATATACTCTCTCCTTCATGAACTTCACCCACTTTTTGTTTTTTGCTTATTGTGTGTGTGTGTGAAATGTTATTTGTTTCCATTGAATAACTGTACCTCTCAAACACATTCCTTTTTAATCTTATTTCCTTTGTTGAATGATGGAAGTTTCACTTTGAGGATTAAGAGGGAGTGTGCCACTTATCACAAACATCCTTGGAGTGTTGGTTGGATCTTGGGAAACTTATTGAGACTCTCTTGTGTGCTGATATAAATATACTCTCATGAATATAGAATGTCTAATTTATTTACAGTTAAACCTGTCTATAGCGCCCCCTCTAAATAGCGCCTCCCTCTCTATAGCGCCCTATTTTAAATACGTAGTACGATGCGATTTACATTAAAAGTGACCTGTCTATAACACCCCTTCTCTATAGCACCCTATTTTGATGAGTCCCAACAGGGGGAACTATAGACAGGTTTAACTGTATATTCAAACAAACATTTATCAGAATTACACTTAATAAACCAAATATACATTAACTAAATGATCAGAAAATAATTATAAGATACCTTACTTGACTTTTAATTCCATTTAATGCCTGGTTTAAATGACAAACTAGATTTTTCTAAGTAAACTAGTAGCCCTAGAGTGGAAGTAGGTGAATGTCCCCATATCCAGATAAAAAATGCAGTTTGTACATTACAATGTATCGAGCTGTAACACACACAATAAACCAATAATGTTGTAAAGCTGTCCATTCCAAGTGAGCAGACATCTTGGAGGTATGTTCCATTCTTCTGGCAGCATTCAATCACTTTGAATATGGATTTTTGTTGAATGTATTCACTTAGATTTGATGTGTTTTGGTAAACAAACATGATCCCAAACTTGATGTATGAAATTTATTTCCTTTTGCATAGCTTCATTCCACTTTTCTGAATTTTCATTTTTAATGGCTTCTTCAAAGTAAGTTGGTACTAGAATTTCACTTATGGTAAAAACAGATGTGTTCTGCAGGATTAAATGTTGGATGAAGTCTTGAATCCTCTGGTAATTCCACATCTGAAACAAGTCCATAATTACTGTTGTTTCTTGCACTTGGTCTGAGGTAAGGCATCCTCCTGTTGCTTTGAAGTTTCTTCAAATTCTTTCATGTTGAGCTTTTCTGATTTTTCATTTCCTAAATCATTATCAATATTATCTTCTTTTGGGAACTCTCTTGAAGATTCAATAATGTTGTACTTCTCATTGTGATTACTAATTACTACTGATATTCTACAAGAAAATAAGACCTAATCCAAATAATTTATTAGTGTGTGACGTTTCGGCAACAGCATTGTTACCATCATCAGACAAAAGAATAAATCATGATGGTGACAATGCTGTTACCGGAACACATCACACACTATTCATATATTTGGATTAGGTCTTATTTTCTTGTATCTATAATCCAAATTGTGCTTTATATTACTGATATTCCTTTTTTTTATCTTCCATAGATTGTACAACTCTTTATTCATTCATCTCTTGAATTATTCCATTAATAATAATTCTGTTGACCCTTTCCACTATGCTATTTTGTGGCAAAGTTTTAATTGTAGTTTTTTTTTTTGTTGAATTTATTTATTTATGAGATTTTTTTTTTTTTTTTTAATTCTTGATTTACAAATTATGATGATGTATGTAAATGATGTGTATTTATATATATTGAAGATCTATAAACCTTTAAAATTGACGACACAAATGTCATTTTTATAGAGAGAGAGAGAGATAATAATAAAAAATAATAACACGTATATTGTGTGTATGTTAAACATAAACATATCATTTTGAAAATAGAGCAATCCATAAATAAATCTTTAATTAAAAAGGCATATATTGGATCAAAATATCATTTATTTTACCAATATTTCAGCTGGCTGAACGCCAACCTTTTATCAAGGTGTTATAATTTACACAATATGTTATAACACCTTGATAAAGGTTGGCGTTCAGCCAACTGAAATATTGGTAAAAATAAATGAAATTTTGATCCAATTAATGCCTTTTTAATTAAATAAACATATCAATAAACTATTTGTATATGAAGTTTATAACTAATACACTTTTGATATCTAATACAGTAAAACCTTTATGTAAAGGACACCAAGATAACAGAGCAAAAGTGTCCTTCATAGAGAGGTATTCTCTAGCAGGAGTGTCCTCTCATAGAAGTTCTACTGTAGTCAGGACCTGGTATCAAATTCTACATGGGACACTTTTTTTATATATAATTCATTTTTATAATAAAAAATATCTTGAAGCAAAAGTCCATCAACCTTAATAATGAGTGCAAGTATTCAAACAGAATTCTGTTGCTCTCCAATTACAAAGTTGAACGGCCCTCTACATATGTAAATATGTGGTGTATTTATATTGGAAGCTGCTTTAAATCCCTACTTCCTCCGAGAATCAAAGCCTGGTGTGTGTGTAGGCAGAAATATGGATTATATATTGGATTGAATAAAAGATTTATTTGCCAATATTTGGGCTGGCTGAATGCCAACCTTTATCGAGGCATTACATTTTTGTATACACCTATGTATATATACATATGTGGTGTATTTACATTGGAAGCTACTTTAAATCCCTACTTTCTCCGAGAATCAAAGCCTGGTGTGTGTGTAGGCAGAAATATGGCAGGGAGAATGTCATCATGTCTGATATTGTCAAAGCACCCGACCACATTCTCAAGTCAGGTAAGACATTCATCCAATTGAAAGGCAGCAAGAACACATCCAAATAAATATTGTATGACATTTTAATGTAACAACATTGTTACCTCACACATTTATTTATTTATTTGGCAGTAGTCTTGTTGCCTATGTTTCTAATTTATAATCCAAATTGTACCTTATCTTTCATCAGATTGATTTTTATAAATCTCTTCATTTGTTTACAAAGTAACAAGACACCATTTAAGAAATCTAAAAGTTTCAGAAACAGCGTCTTCATCTGATGTAGTTGTTGTCATGTCAAATGAAGAGCCTCAGATGTCTCCATACATCTCTATCACAGCAGTTGCAATGTCCATTATCTTGGGTGTGTAAAGCTGCTGTTCTGGGTCCATGTCAATTTTCTGTAAGGCTGCAGCCCTTGCTGGGCATGAGAATATGTGGGTAGATGTTAGTTCCACAATGGGATAATTGTTGCATGTCCTGTAAGTTCTTGTGCCATCTGGATGTATTGTCATTCCTTTGTCATCATCTAATCATGACCAAGTATTCCATTCTGATGATGGTATTGATGCTCCAAATGGAATGTCATGTAGAGATTACTTAGGGTCTTGTTTCCCTGCCAATTAATTGTAATATGAACCCAAATTGTCATTCTCTTGCCTTGTATTCCACTTTGGAAATGGCATACAATGATTTAGTATAAGATGCTGAAAATTGAATCTTTAATATTTATTATGCCTTTATAAATAAAAAGTAGTAAAGACCAAATCTAAATAAATAGTGTGTGATGTTTTGGTAACAGCATTGTTACCATTATTAAACAATTCAGTCTTTTGTATGATGATAGTAACAATTCTGTTACCGAAACATCACACACTATTTATTTGGAGATTTGGTCTTATTACCTTTTATTTCTTCACTATAATCCAAATTATATACCTTATCATTTTTGATGCCTTTATATATTATACATGTTGTACTGTAGGGTATAAAAACAATGTGGTACAAAAATACTGGTATATATATGTATTGCTGAATGTCCATCAGATACAGCACAATGATTTCCAAGTGTGTAGAGAAACCTCAAACTTCACTTATTCCCCAACTTGATGATGGGTGGCTACAGAGTTAGAGTGGGTACAGGGCCCTACATCTACGCAGACATCCTGGACTTCAAGAACCTGCAGGAGATTGTAGTGAACCACAGAGTAGACTGGCTGATCCACTTCAGTGTCCTGCTCAGCGCAGTGGGAGAACACAATGTCCCGCTGGCCATCCGAGTCAACATCGAGGGGGTCCACAACATGCTGGAGCTAGCCAGACAATACCACCTGCGTCTCTTTGTCCCTTCCACCATCGGAGCTTTTGGTCCCGAGTCCCCCCAGGAACTGACTCCCGATCTCTGTGTCCAACGCCCCAAGACCATATATGGGGTCTCTAAAGTCCATTCTGAACTCATGGAGAGGTAGGTGCCATTTCTTTGCTAGGGAGATGGAAGAATTGTGTGAATTGTCTGGATAATGGAGAGAAAATAATAACTTATGGCAGCTAGCAACAGGTTCAAATAGGTACAGTGTTGTTGTCGTGTCCAATATAGAGCCTCAGATGTCTCCATGCATCTCTATCACAGCAGTCACAAATAAGTACAGTGAAGAACCTCATTATAACAGCATTTTGGTTAAAGCATCATAAGTTTAAAATATGATAAAGCACAATTTGGATTATTCTATATACAGTTACGAGCGTCATGCGTTCTTAATTCTTCATTTTTCATCTCTGTCACCGTTTGCTTTTTTTTGGAATGGCGCCCTCCTATTGGTTGGCTACGATCACGCCACCCCCCCCCCCCCCATCATGCCTCCCCCATTCGCTTTTTGTTTTTTGTAACTATTGTGTTGGAGCGGGTCGCTCCTTAAATAAATGCATATATTAGTTAATAACTAAATGGAATCCTCTCTTTCTTTTTCCCAGTAAGAGACGCCTACGGAAGCCAACAGTACATAGACAGATAAAGCACATAGGCTATAGTTATTAACTAACATATGCATTTATATAAGGCGCCAATTTATAATTGTAACAAATAGTATTTGAATCGAAACATTCAATCGGGTAAAACACAGGCGTTGCCCGGGTCATTCGGCTAGTAGATTATAAACACAAGGTAATAAGACCAAATCCAAATAAATATCCAAATCCAAAACGTCTCACACTATTTATTTATTTATTTGGATTAGGTCTTATTACCTTAAGTTTAAAATACCATCCTGAATTCTTGGTTCCAAGTGATGTTGTTATAGCAAAGTTTTGACTCTATTCTATAACATGATGTAGCAGCATTTTGTAACCAGAATGTTGCATATACTTATTTGGGGATTTAGAGTTGTCACCTTTTAAGGAATTGAGAATTGTTCAATGCAATATGTCTGGGGAGGAGCCAAGTAGTTGTTCAGTGTTATATGTTACAATAAAGAAGCTTTTGCTGTAGGTGATTTTAATAATATATGGTTGAAGAGCTTTCAATAACTTGATAGGGTGGTTTAAACACAAGGTAATGAGACCAAATCCAAATAAATAAATAGTGTGTGACGGTAACAACACTGTTACCGAAATGTCGCGCACTATTTATTTATTTGGATTTGATCTCATTACCTTATGTTTATAATCCAAATTGTGCCTTATCATGGTGTTTTAACAACATGGTGTCTGGTTGCCAGTACTACCACCACAAGTTTGGACTGGACTTCCGCTCTCTGCGACTGCCAGGCATCATCTCTGCAGACACCAACCCCGGCGGAGGAACCACGGACTATGCAGTCCAGATCTTCCACGATGCTCTGATGTACGGGAAATACGACTGCTACCTGAAACCAAACACCCGGCTCCCCATGATGTACATCAAAGATTGCCTGAGGTCCCTGATGGAGATTCTGGAAGCTCCAGAGTCCTGCCTCACCCTCCGGACTTACAATGTGGCTGCCATGAGCTTCACTCCGGCAGAACTGACCGTAGCTCTGCAGAAACACATGCCTCATCTTCAGGTCTCTTACCATCCAGACTTCAGACAGGACATCGGTACGTACTTCTTCTGACTCTCACATAAATACCCCCCTCAGCCAATTTGTATATTGGTACACTGAATAACCTTTTTAAACCTTTTATAAACAGAAGAGGTAACAAGACAAAATACAAATTAATCAATGGTCTGTGCTGTTTCAGCATTGTTACTGAAATGTTACACACATTTATTGATTTGGTCTTGTTGTCTTTTAATGTAACCCTTGATAGTGGCAAAACATAGCTCAACCCTTGACTGTACTTGTAAATAAAATTGAATTGTATTTCTCTATATTATTCAATGTATTTAGATTGTAGTGAAAGTTAGGAGTTGGAAATATCAAGCAATGGTAAATAAATGCACTTGTTGTTATATATAATTGAACCTCCATGAGAGAACACTCTCGCTAGTGGACACTTCTTTACAAAATACAGTTTTCACTGCCAAATTTTCCACTTTTTATCAATTGCTGCTCTCCAATAAGAGAACACCTCCCCTAAATAACACTTTGGCTCTGCTATTAAGTTTTGTCCTTTAGAGAGACATTACACTGTATTATTCTATTTTTTTTACTTTATAGTGAAAAATTTGCTTTGAAATTCTTTTTTTGACATTTGATATACTTTTTTAGCCTGATTCTCTTCAATTGACATATTCAGTCTTCTGAAAGGAATCCTAGGTTTAAAAAACTTACCAGATATACATATAATTGTTGTATATATATATATATATATAATCTTCTTATTTAAAAATATAAGATAATAGGAGCACATACAAATAAATAAATAATGTGTGATAAACACAAGGTAATAAGACCAAATCCAAATAAATAGTGTGTGACATTTCGGTAACAAGGCTGTTACGGAAATGTCACACACTATTTATTTATTTGGTCTTTTTACCTTGTGTTTATAATCTATAATCCAAATTGTGCCTTATTATAGTGTGTGATGTTTCTGTAACAACCATGTTATCGAAACAGAACGCACACATAATTAATTTATTGGGATTTGCTCTTTATTACCTTATGTTTTTAATTTCTTATACAAAACATTGTGTATGTTATCATTCTCGAGTAAAAATTTAAAGAAAAGGGAGAATTCAAAGAGAAGTTTAGCATTTTTTCCAATTTAGATATATGTATTCTCTGCCACATGGAAGTATAGTGAACAGGTTTTCTGTGTGATCAGCGGACAGCTGGCCGTACCAATTAGATGACAGCAACGCCCGCAAGGACTGGGGATGGCAGCACCAGGTGGACATAGACAGACTGTGTGAGGAGATGCTACGTAAGCTGTGGCCCAAGTACCGCACCACAGAGCTGAAGGTGGAGAGACTCCTCCAAATGCCGTGAGATAGATAGATAGGATGTACTCACTGTCTGTCTATCACCATTCCTTGTTTACTGCTGGTTAACTCTTATTTATCATAATGTTATATTTTCAACATTTCATTTTTCTATAGTTTTATTTGTTTTTTTGTATTTATATTTCTTTTTATAAATAATTGTGTTAATCAAATTATAAAACTATTTGAGAGGCGTAATATTCTTTTTAAAATAAAACAATTTCTACTGTCCTTACTGCGATAAGGACAGTAGAAACTGTTTTATTTTAAAAAGAATAATACGCCTCTAAAATAGTTTTATAATTTGATAACAGATGGCGCTCTAGTACATCGTAACATAATTGTGTTAATGCTATCTTTTTGTTGAATACAGTAGTCTCACATGAGAGAGATTGCCTCTAACATGTCTGAGTCCAGTCTCCATGGAGGTGATCTCTTATTAGGGACTGGATCATGTTGGGGTAAGACATGAGGAGTCTTTCAACTAAAACACTCCAATAATAGACCACTTCTAGGAGAGGCTTAGTTTAGCTATGTTTGTAGGCTAGGGTCTCTCGTGGGAGTCCCTACTGTAGTAGCTTGCCCTCTCTCAAAATATTGAGACCAACACAGTTTAGTTTTCAGTTTAGATTGAGTTGCACAAGGAAGCAAATTTAGAGTTATCTTCTTCTTCTTTCTTATCTCACACTGGGTGAAGTAGAATGCGTCTGCCTTTGTCATTAAGACTGGGAGCACTACTCAGTGGCAGGCTGACTTAGCTCCAAAAGAAATGGCCGCCTCTGACATGAGGAACTGACGCCATGTGCAGCCGCTCCTAACATGGAGTACAGACGCTGCTCATCCTGTATCCCTGGATTAGGAGCCCTAACAGGGTACTATCAGCCCGGCCAGCTGAACCCAGGTTTTTTAGTGAGCTTGTTACTGCTCCCCCTCCTCCTTTTTCATCCGGGCTTGGGACCGGCAAGGGCAGAGTTAATTTAGAGTTATAAATCTAGCAAACAAACTCTACTGTAGATACAGTGCTAGTTGGTAAAATATATTTTAGGGAATCTACCTACATAGGACCCCTCTTATTTACATATAATAGAGATTTAGGGATGGTTGCATCATATATTTTACAAATTATTTTGATCATTTCAATTATAATTTTTTAGTTAAATTGTTTAAAGATTTCATTTCATGAGACCTTTTTTTGAATGTGAGCAAACAGCATATCAGTTTTTCCCCCCAGAGATATTCCTTTTGCTATGACAAGAAATATTCTATAATAAGAGATGGGTTTTTAGAAAGGGGCCAATTTGTAAGTTCCCTCTGAAGTTAACCTAGACCAAATTAGTCCAAAATGGACAGTGATAGTGCAGCCACCTACCATCCAAACCTCACATCTTTGATTCTTGTTCTCCTTTTTGTCTAGTTGATGCAGGAATTAAAGAGGTTGTTTTCTGTGTCTCCAATTTCCATGTATAATGTCAATATCTGGTTTCTTGGTTCTAAGGACTATTTACACAGTTTTTAAGTCACATATCATGTAAAGTTGACTTACTTGAGGCTGGAAATTCTTAGTTGATGCTAACACTTTATGATAATGTAAATCTATGATTTATTTTAATTGCAAAAGGTTTTAGTTGGAGGAAAGAGGTTTTTTTTGTTGTGTGCAACAATGGTGATGTGTGATAATTGTTGGATTCTCTATTGTTTGTTATTTGTTGCGAGTTTTAAAATTGTTGCAGCATATGTGTTATATACAGATTTCCCCATCAAGTTTGTTTTTTATTAGAATTTTTTTCCACTTTCTTTAGTCAATTGGCAAACATTACCTGTTGTATAGAGTAATTATTATTTCACTGGGTTTTTATCTAATTGTAATCCGGGTTATGTCAGCTCTAAAGTAGACTCACTGGGAGACCTAAAATTGGACCTCAGCAAGTCCCAATTTTACACACATTTTTACAAATTGAAAGAGATTTTAAATCTGCCTTTTTTCTTTTCCTCAATGAGTCCAATTAAAGGAACATTGACTGTATATATTTAGATTATGTATTTATATTAAGTATGTAAATTAAATTAATATTGCATCCCCGGTATATTTACATATTGGAAATCTGGTGTAGAGATATATAATCCACCCTATATCTTTTATTATATATTATACCTATTCACACCCCTAATATTTATATACATAAGTGTACAGAGTTAGTTTTAGAATCTTCATTTTAATTTTTCAACCTTTTTTTTTTGTTTTAGAGAGATTGTTATTAAACTGGAGATATTCCATATTGGATTTGTGTTGTTAGGACTTTACAAAAATGTCCTGCACTATAGTGTGTGCTAGTTTATATTGAAATAGTGAGGTTTTATCAGATCTGTGGCATGATTTAAACAAAAAGTGTTCCAAAACAGTGGAAGCCTATGTAGTTACTATTCATTCAATGAAATTTACTGAGGAACTAGTCCCAATTCTCTAAACATTCCAAAATTTACCAAAATTGGTTGCTTTAATGCAAATTGTGATATTAAAGATTATTTTAAAAACTAGAGTACTGGTCCCACATGCAACAGAAAAAAAAAATGAGTATGTTTAAAACAGCCAATTCAACTTGCTTCTTTATTTTTTTCAACTTAAAAATAAGTAACAGTAAATTGAACTTAAGTAGCCCAACTTGAGGTCACATTGGAGATTAAATATTTATTTTGACTTTAAAACATGGTGTGCCATTTCTGGTTGAATACACCTTTGTGTAACATGTGGTCAGTGAGCATGCATGTCACCTACCATGTGGCAGCAGAAACTGTTAGCTTGTGTAGCATCTGTGTGAGCTAAACCCCACACAATGGCTGGGTGGTAAAGAACTGTGCATGGGTGACTTAGGGAGACCTTGGAAGTGGAGGAAAACCAAGCGGACACCATATATATATATTTTGAGAATAGAGCAATCCATATTTAATTCATTAGATAATAAAAAGGCATATATTGGATTTAATAAAATATTTATTTTGCCAATATTTCAGTTGGCTCAACGCCAAACCTTTATCATCAAGGCATTACATTTTTGTATACCTAAAGGTATATAATGGTATACAAAAAAATGTAATGCCTTTATAAAGGTTTAGCGTACAGCCAACCGAAATATTGGCAAAATAAATATTTTATTAAATACAATATATGCCTTTTTATTACATATATATATATAAAGAGAAAAGCATCCTGATAGCATAACTAAAAGTTGCTTTCTCCATCTCTGTCAGAATACCTATCAACTAATCATTGATTTATACAGTTACGAGCATCATTCTTCATCACCTAATTGGTCATCTCTGTCACCGTTTGCTTTCTTTTTGGAATGGCGCCCTCCTATTGGTTGGCTACGATCACGCCACCTTTGCCCCCCCCAGTAAGAGACGCCTACGGAATCCAACAGTACATAGACAGATAAAGCACATAGGCTATAGTTATTAACTAATATATGCATTTATTTAAGGCGCCAATTTATAATTGTAACAAATAGTATTTGAATAAAAACATTCAATCGGGTAAAACACGTTGCCCAGGTCATTCGGCTAGTTGATTTATATTATTCAATTAGTTGATATTTATTCCAAACAGAAATGGTGCAAGCCATCAGCAACCTTTATTTACACGATCAGGAGATGCCTGAATTTATTCACCAGATCCCAGTACAATTTACTTTTGTGATTGATTGATTGAGGTGTATATTATAGTGGTTTATATTTGTTAATTGGGGGAGACATGATAATTGGAACTAATTAGTCTCAATTAAAGAGAGAGATGACTTAATAAAAGACACAAATTGGTGTATCGAAGGTAAAGTTAAGTAAACTATTATGAAGTAATTTCAGTTAAAAGGTAATCAATTGAATATAATTTGAAAAAAAAATTCCACAAATATTTAATTATATATACAGTAAAACTTTGCTAAAATAAACCTGGGTTATAGTGAATCTTCCCTTATAACAAACCTGAAATAATCTCCATTTTTATTTTATAACACAGTGAACTATAGCTATAAAAAAACTATTGCTATAGTGAACTACTGGTACAGTCCCAATGGGGTTTGCTATAGAGGGGTTTTACTGTATATAAAATATATTGTGTAGTCTTTGTAATATCTGCTAGTGTTTATTTATAATTGTTGTTGTTATTATTTTCTGTTTTGGGAAGTCTCTTCATTCCTCTATGATTGTTATTAATACTTGAATTTGAGATGAAGAGTTCAATGAAGTGGAGGATGTTTTTGTTAATTAAATCTACCACATTCCTTGTTTTACTAACCTATTAAAATTTGCATATTGCTAGTGTTTAAATATATATATGTTGTAGCTATTTTTTTTATTATTGTTAAGATAATGTTTTCAATTTTTTTTCTATGTTATAATTGTATATATACATTTTTTGTAGCTTTTTTTTTTTTCTTTTAAAAATTTATTTTTGTTAACACTATTTTTTAAAATATATATATACATACATATATTGTATAGTTTTTTTTCTTTATGTTTAAAAAGATTATTGGCGTTACATTAAAAATGTTTACATTTGTATTTTGTGTATGTGTGTTTGCTTTCTTTTTGTTACTTACTCTTTTCAAATTTTTATAAAGGAATTGGAAAGTTGGTGGTATAAAATATCTAAGAATGAAACTTGCAGCAAGCACTTTTATAAAAATGACATCAATAGCTCTTGACCTACACAATCAGCCACAAACTCCCACCATAATTAACTATCTTCAGACAATTCAGTACTTTTGTCTGAAGTGGTAACAATGCTGTTACCGAAACGTCACACACTATTTATTTATTTATTTGGTCTTATTACCTTGTGTTTATAATCTATAATACAAATTGTGCATTATTATGGTGTTTGTCATGTATATTTGGGGTAAAAGTTTAAAAATATGTTGTAAGTGTGAGAGAGCCAGGGTAGGTAGTCAACTCTCCTATGTATGAGAGCCAGGGTGTAATACCTCTCCAAGAGAACTGGGATTAGCATGGTGTAGTGGGCTCTCTTTTACTAACTCTCAAGTTTCTCTTCTCTCCAATTCGTCAAATTGTTCTTTGCATTTAAAAAGCTATGTTTTCTCAATAATGTTTTTGATGTTATAAGATGGACATTGTTTTAATCAACGAAATATATCCATATTTTATCATATACTCCTATAGAAGTGATACCTGATAGCTTGAGATGAATATAAAATAAGAAACGCCTTCAGGAAAAAAAAAAAAAAACTCTCAAGTACAGACACCAAAAGGTGCCTGGCAAATTGTAGCTCATGCACAGAGACAAAAGTTTGGCTAGCACATCACCGGCAATACCTCTCTACAAATGACATTTTTATTGCCATAATTGCCATTTTACTAAGTAGCAACATTCATTTGGGAAGATAACTTTTTTTTTAGCGTAAAATGTAGTGGAGTAAAGACTTCTCTCCTAGGAGAGTAAGCTCAATTATCTAGTATAGTAGAACCTCCCTGTAATTGCCCCCTAATTCTTCTTTCTTATCTCCACTCAATCATATTAGGGTATCAAGCTTGAGACTTGACAAACATGACTGGGTGAAGTAGAATGCGTCTGCCTTTGTCATTAAGACTGGGAGCACTACTCAGTGGCAGACCGACTTGGCTCCAAAAGAAATGGCCGCCTCTGATATGAGGAACAGACGCCATGTGCAGCCGCTCCTAACATGGAGTACAGACTCATCCTGTATCCCTGGATTAGGAACCCTTACAGGGTACTATCAGCTGGGCCAGCTGAACCCAGGTTTTTTAGTGAGCTTGTTACTGCTCCCCCTCCTCCTTTTTCATCGGGGCTTGGGACCGGCAAGGCGGAGTTGCCTCCTAATTATACACCCAAAGTGTCCTTTAGAGAGATTTGCCCTCTTACTGGAGAGTTGCTAATCAGTAAAGAATGGTTATTTTGGTGATGAAAACTGTCCTTTGTAGAGCGGTGTCTTCAAGCTCGAGTGTCTTCTAATGAAGGTCATACTGTAACAAATATTTGTCTACCAGCCAATATGCTAATATGTAATTTATAATTTCAGGACAAAGATGATTGAATCTTCCCTTTTCCTTCTCAAATTCCCCCTCACCCCTACAATCATCTATCTTTCTGTATATATATACATATTCAACTTTTTTTCCAGTTTCTTTAAAAAAGCCCTGGGGAACAATGAACATTTATAAATTTGAGAAAGTCTTATTTTAAATAAATTCGTTGTTGTGTACTTTTATTTCTTTTTTTTTTGCATATCGCTTAAATGAGTTGCATAGAGAATGTAACAAATTTTCAATGAAAAAGCCAAAATTCTATGCAGAGACATCACTACCTCTCAATAATAGGAAACTTACAAGTGAAAATATATATTATTCCTTAACTAACAAATTCAACTTAAATTTTGTATAACTTGATCTGGATATTTGAAGGATTGAAAAAAGAGGACTGTGGATAGTACAGATAGTTTTCTAATACTAGTTATTTTCTAATAATAGTTAGTGTTATCAAATGTATAAACAAGATAGCAGATAAGAAACTGATAACAGTAACTATTTAAACCATGCTGTGGTAAAATTTCTCATTCAGTACTTTTGTCTGAAGATGGTAACATCGCTGTTACCGAAACGTCACACACTATTTATTTATTATTTGGATTTGGTCTTATTACCTTGTGTTTATAATACAGATTCAAATATACAACTGAACTAGATAATGGGAAAATGTATACTTGGTCATTTACAATAATTTTTGTCTAGAATTTGAACAAAATTCCTTCAATAAGTCTTGGTTTTAAATAGATGACTAGATAGAAGTAAAAAAAATTTCCAATACAAGACAAGCATCTCAATTTACAAGCAAAATCAAGACATTCCTTAAAAGCATCAAGTACAAAAACAATGCAGCTAGTCCCCAACATCTCAATTGTATCCAAACCACAACTATCTTTTAAACAATCCAGGGAAAACCACCAAGCTTCTACAACAACAAAAAGGCTTTTATTAGGGCCCATTGTCCTGTATGGATTCGCCATACAACAACAAAACAATACAGCATTTCCTCTCCCTTTCCCCTTGTGCAAGCGAGTCTTTGTGTGAAAAGGGATTTATTTAGGCATCTGTTCTAAAACTTTCCTCACTACCTCTTTTGTGTATGAATCTATTTACAATTGATCTGTAGAAATTATAGAGTTCTATTGCTATATTTTTCTTTTTTGAAATAGTTCTCAACGTCTTCAGTGGGTTTCTAAATCTCCAGAAGGTGTTTTAAAGAGTTTTTCCTCTTTCTTCACCTAAATATTTGCATTCTATGATATAGTGGGAGATTTCATCAGATATCATATTTCCACAAATCCTGCAGTGAATGTTTTCCATTTTGATGATGAGAATATGACTTTCTCTATCTAGAGTTGAAGTAATTCTAGTCCATGTCAAAATAGGACTGAATCACCGATTTGTCAACTTAATTAAATGTTATTATGAAGACATGAGCGCTGCGGTTCGTTGGAACAATTCTATCACTGAATTCATTGAAATTCGTTCGGGGGTGCCCCAAGGTGACCCACTATCCCCATGCCTATTCCTGCTCTTTATTAATGATTTGATTAAAATTTTTGATGACTCGGGGTTGTCAGGAATATACTTACCCAATTTCGGAAACATACACCTCCTCCTATATGCCGACAATATTGTTTTGATAGGTGATTCTAAAATAAACCTTCAATTGAAAATCAATACACTGAAAACCTATCTAGAAACTAACTTACTAACTCTGAACGAAAACAAGTCAAGAATAATGGTTTTCCGTAATGGAGGAAAGGTGGCGCGTTCAGAGAGATGGTATTGGGTCAAAGTCCTTTAAGTGTTACATCAAAATATACGTACCTGGGCTACCCGCTCACCCCTTCAATTTCTTTCACTCAAGTTGCCTTAAATTATAGAGGCAGGACCATGGCCGCGATGGGTGCTGTGGGGGATATTATTCTGAAGTCCAAGCTCAAATCCTTCCATGCAAGTATGAGATTGTTGGATTCTATGATCTTGACAGTCCTACTCTATGCGGCCCCAATCTGGGCACATGATCAAGCCTTAATCTTAGATAGAATCCAGGATACCTTTCTCAGACGTTTTCTGTGCCTTCCAAGCTATACTCCGGGCTATATTTTGAGGGCCAAAACAGGAAGAAACTCTCTTGATATCACAGTGAAAAAACTAACTTTAAAATTCTAGACTAGAATTCTGAAAATGGACGGCAGCAGGCTACCTTCAATTTGTTTGGCACATTTGTGGGACATTTCAATTTCTTCAAAACAGAATATCGGACTGGTAAAAAGTATAACAGAGCTACTTAATAACACTGGCTTCTCATGGCTTGTTGGAAGTACAGACTTCAATATTCTACAAAGATACAACCCCCTAATTATTAGAACGGCAACCGATCAGTCCTTGCAGCTGGATTATGTAAGAATAAGAAAATCAGTGCTCTACTCTCACTATAAATACTTTCATTCATCACCTACAATGGAAGGCTATCTTAATGACAATATCCCCCTAACCTTAAAGAGAATCATTGCACAAGTAAGAAGCCTTTTTGCAGTACAGAGAATTAATCATGTTTCACTTTTGAAAACTAAGACCATAAAATGCACCTTATGCAACGGTGAATTTAGTCTCGATTTTCCACACTACATGTTCTACTGTACGGCAATGGAAGAAGAGAGAGAAATTCTTCGTGAAGAGACCGGCTACAATAGCAATTCGCCTTATGTTTTAATGGCAAAAGTCGTAAAATCCAGACCCTTTGCATTCGCTTTTTATAAATACTGGAAATCAGCTCAATCAAAATATTTAGCACAGACACCGGATCCAACTTGATAATTGGTCGAGGTCAATACCCAATATTTGTATATAACTATGATGCTAATTTGTTATTTATTTATTTTGTCCTACCGGGAGAATCCTGTATGGCACGTGTGCCTAATAAAGGCTTTTGTTGTTGTTAAAATTCTAGTCCATGCAATGAAGGCTATTATCTTTGATGACAGATTCCATGACAAGTATCGTTCTGGCATAAATGAATTACAGAGAAGTTCTTTTTTAATTGTATCATGGTTCGGTGGGAGGTTCAGCCATGACTGACCACAACAGTTGATTATATCATTAACGGTTTCGTATAATCCTATGGAATTTTTTTACATTTGGTGTACTTCTTTCAGTCTGTTCCAACATAATTCGGGCAGTCCACCAAGCTTCTAAGACATTGCCAACTTACAGAATTGATCTGAAATTCCATATGACCCAATTGTTAGGATAAGAAAAAATAACAAAATTGGACTTATAATGAGGAACCAAGAAATAATTTAAACATTTTGCTGTTAATATTTAAGGGAGTTAGAAATATAACCTATTTTTGCACGCATGATTCTTTTAGAAGATTTCTCATGACTTTGTTTGACACCACAGTTCTTATGAAAGACCAGTTAAAGATGAAATTGATTTAACCATGTTTTTTTAAGGTTAAGGTCCCTCATGAGAGTCTTTATCCTGTGGTACAGGCCATGATAATCATGGTGGGTAGAAGTTGGCGACTGCTTTTTTTACTGAAAGTGCACCACATTTTACACATGTGAAAAGCAGTTCGACTTTTGCACTTACAAATGTGCCAGAGCCCCGTTTTGTTACTTGCACTTGCTGGTGGGGTTGGACTTTTGCATGAATCGGGGCCATTGGAGCATTTTTTTTTGTTAATTAGAAAAAAAGTGCCAAATGTGAAATTTGATCATGGGTCATGGCGGTTAAAAACCAACAGTTTAGACCACCCATCCACCGACCGTCATAAGAGAGAGTCTACAGTACCTCTGCAATGATACCCCATATAATAGTTTCAATCATTGCAGTAGATGATTTATTCAATGAGAAACATCAGTGTCAAGAAATGGTTATATTACCTACTAACCAAAAAACAGTCACCTACCACAGAGTAAGACCTCACAGCTAACCTAGGCTTATAAAAGGACCCATCTTTTGTAAAAATGACATTCTAATTTTAAGAAGTTACAGAGAAAAAAAAAGAACTCGAAATATGGCAAGAGCAGAACCTACTCAAGAGCAAAGAAAGTGAATCAATGAAACCTCCCTGAGAGAATACATCCAGGAGTAGTTATGTCTTCATCATTTTCAGATATAATTTTGGATGATCACAAAATTGTTATAGAAACTTTGACAAACGTTATTACTTTTGCAGATTTAACACACAAAAATGGAATAAGCTAGGGCCCAAATTAAAGTACCTCAATACACAGAAAAGCGTACACTCAAGAATACAACACCAACGACAAAAGGGAGATAAAAACAACTCACGATTTGTTAAATAAAAAAATACTTAGCTTTATTGTAGCGTTGGGAGGGATCGGACTGGGGACACAGGGATGCCAAGAGAACAGCCAGACAAGGGAAAACCGCCAGTAGGAAAAACCACTTTAAGTGGCTCCACACAGATTATCCACGCACTCTCTGTTCTCGCCGCATTCCCTTCGTCCCCTTTATATACAAACATGGCCACATTCGTCCAATGAGAAGGCGTGAGAGATTTGTTCACTAACAACCGAAAACAACATTCTTACCGCTAGAAAACTGAACAGAAAAAAATGCAAATGTTTGTCAAGATAAATTTGACAACTTTACATATAACTTATATATAACTATATTTTAGTCTTGTAACCTTGTAATTTTTATCTATAATCCAAAATCGTACATTATATCATCATTTTATAGAAGGACATTTTTCCAGGAGGATGTTAAACTATAAAAAGATTATTTCTCCTCCTGTCAAAAGAGACATTAGACCTAAGTACAATCTATTGGCATGGAATTCGTGTAATCTTTACACAAGGGGATAAGAAACAACAACAACCATCTATTGGCCTAGCTACTTACCAATTCAACAATGGAATTCGTGTAATCTTTACACAAGGGGATAAGAAACAACAACAACCATCTATTGGCCTAGCTACTTTACCAACTCAACAATGGAATTCAAGTAATCTTTACACAAGGGGATAAGAAACAACAACAACCATCTATTGGCCTAGCTACTTTACCAATTCAACAATGGAATTCGAGTAATCTTTACACAAGGGGATAAGAAACAACAACAACCATCTATTGGCCTAGCTACTTTACCAATTCAAGTAATCTTTACACAAGGGGATAAGAAACAACAACAACCATCTATTGGCCTAGCTACTTTACCAACTCAACAATGGAATTCAAGTAATCTTTACACAAGGGAATAAGAAACAACCAACTCAAAACTTTTTCTGAGATTTCAATAGATCCCTTGTAGATCTCATGGAATAAAGTCCGCCCTGGACTAACTAGGGCCATTAGCTTGAAACCATAGTTTCAAGGTGGACACTTCTCAGTTTGCCAAAGTTGTGGTTTTGTCACTGACCTGAGTCTATCAGATTGCAGCTTAGATTTAGTGACATTTTGACAGGGAGAGGTGTGATCGTTATTTATATATAGATTATCATTTTATCTTATTGTCTTACTTCTTAGGTGTGTTCTATCGGCAGAGCTGACTGCTACCCGTCCCCAGGTGGCTGATAGGGGAACGACCTTCAGCTATGAAGGCCAGCTGCGAAACAAGTAGAATAACTCTGACGAATAAGCAGTCGTGGACCAACAGCAGCATTGTTAGAAAAAGAGAAAGACCTCTTTAAAATTTCTGAGTTCAACTGACCCGGTTGATGGACCTCAGCAAAGGTCACTCTCCAGGGATATGGAGGAGCTGTAGTCATGTTAGAGTCGGCAGCAAAGGCTTCCATGTTAGGAACAGCCTCAAATTACAGGCAGTCAGACTTTCACCAAAGTATGCCTGAATCATGGTGCTATGATCAATGAAAGCTGCACATTCCATGAGATCACTCATGGAATTTGTGTAATATTTACACAAGGGGATATGAATGTGTTCTATATATATATATAATATATAATTTTGACGGGAGAGGCGACCATTGCTTCCATGGATTAATTTCCTCCCGGCAAATTTTCCATCTATGTTTTGCCAATAGATTTGGCCCAGCCACATTGCCAGCAAAACACCTCTTTGGTAGATTGTGAGGATTCCATTAGATCCCGTGTGGATCTCATGGAATAAAGTCCGCCCTAGACTGACGAGGGCCATTAGCCCGAAACCATGGTCTCTAGGTGGACGCTTATCAGTTTGCCAAAGTTGGTGTTGTGGCTTTGTCACCGACCCGATGCCGCTAGTTGCGGCGACAGTCAATAGATGGCGTCAGATTCTGACGTTTATTTTGACGGGAGAGGCGACCATTGCTTCCATATATATACAGTGAGTCAGCAAAGAGAATAGAAAACAGAGAAAGTAGGGAGCCACCAACACAACTTTCAAAACACTTGTATTCTCAACCAATGAAATGCAAGACATCGCCACAAGTTGTAGAAGAGAGAGGTAGACCTGCCAGCAAACAAATAAGATAAAAAGTCTTCTTTCATTAAAAAAATCAAACAAACAAAACTGACCATCAATATTTTACAAGTCTATAACAGCTGAGAGAATGGAGATAATAATTATACAAGAAAGAAGAAAAAATATAGTAACAGAACTAAAGAGAATGAAGAAATAATAATAAAAAGTTGTTTTTTCTTTAATAAGCCATAAAAATAAAATGTTAAAAAAAAATTATGATAAATGAGAAAAAAGCATAATAATTCTCAACATGAGAAACAAAAAATATTAATAAAAAAAAAAAAAGCAAAGTGGTAAGGTATGCAAATTTACAACATTACATATCGGCAGCAAGAAGCTAACAGGAGGGACACATCCTTAGTAGGGTACAAAATGTCTAGAGAATACAAAAAAAAAAAACAACATCTTACAAAAAAAAAAAAAAAAAATTGGCTATAATTTTCACAAAATAGTAAAATCTTTCATATAAATAAACAAAAGCAAAAAAAAAAAAAGGTATGTATACATAAAAAAAAAAATTAACTAAAGTTTTCATTGTGTTGGTTGGGGAGAAAAGGGGGGGGGGGGTTTCATTAAAAAAATCTTTATAAGCTATACACATTGTGGGGGTTGGCCATGTGGTAAGAAGAAGATTCAGAAATCTTCCATGCGCGGGCGCTTGCGACTGACGTAGCTGGTTGCCGCTGGAGTGCTTTCTTCTTCAGAGGTTCCGAGGCAGTTGCGGTCCCTCTTCTTGGAGTTCTGGAAACCACACAGTAGATCTTTGGTCACTGAAAAAATGTCCATGAACCATCAGCTACACAGTAAATTTGTCATAACTAAGCAACTCTACTGGTACCTGAGCCCATAAGAAAAAAGGAGGAGAGGAAGCAGTAACAAGCTCGCTGAAAATCCTGGATTCAGCTGGCGAAAAGACAACTTGTTTTCAGCACTTAAGGTGATGTTGAATTAAAGTATATATTGAATTATAGCTATTTAAATTGAAGCAAATAGGCTCATTGGGATCCCAAAAAAATGGGTCCTTTATAGTCTGTTGATATGATGTATTAACGCACCATCAGTTATAAGAAATTTTAAACTATTTTTAAAGTTTATGTTTTGAAATAAAAAGAGTTTCTAATACCCCCTTACTGCAATGATAAAATTGCTGGGGGGTTCACCACTGATGAGTCAGGCACTCCCATTATTTTATCATTGCAGTAAGGGCAGTAGAAAATAATTTTAATTCAAAAAGAAACATATGCATCAAATGATAAGGCACAATTTGGATTATAGATTATAAACACAAGGTAATAAGATTCATTATTACCTTGTGTATATATGCATCAAAAATAGTTAAAATTTCTTATCACAGAGTCTGTTGGATTAAATAGGGTACAGTAAAACCTCCATCAGAGGACATCTCTATACCATCATCCTTACCTCATTGCCAAAATAACCTTTTATCCTAATTAGTAACTCTCTGGTAAGAGGACACCTCTCTCTAAGGACTGTGACTAGGTGTGGTCCTTTACAGAGAAGTTCTACTGTATTTTTACAGGGAAATGGTTGAATTTTCAAAAATAGGTTGAGAATTAATGTTTTGTTTTTTTTACTTATCCCTAGTACACGTGGTACAGGCCATGATAATCATGGTGGGTAGAAGAAGGCAACTGCTTTTACTGTAAGTGCACCACATGTCTACACATGTAAAAAGCAGTTCGACTTTGCACTTTCAAATGTGCCATAGCCCCGTTTGGTTACGTTCACTCGCTGGTGGAGTTGGACTTTTGCAAGAATCGGGGGCCATTGGAGCATTTTTTTAATAAGAAAAAAGTGCCCAATGCGGGAATCGAACCTGGGTTGTAGCGGTCGAAAACCAACGGTTTAGACCATTCTTCCACCAACCCCCCGAATTAATGTAAGTGCTGAATTATATTTGATTGAATTAAAAACTTTCTAAGATAAGGCATAATTTGGAATATAGATTAGGAAAAAAAAAAAAAAAACACAAGGTAATAAGATACCAAATTCAAATAAATAATGTATTACATTTCGGTAATAACAAAAATGGTTTTACTGTCACACACTATTTGTTTGGTCTTATTACCTTGTGTTTCTAAAGAGGTGTGTGTTCTAGTGTAACTAAAAACAAACCAACGTGCTGCATCATCCAACAATAACACAAATATAGGACCTCTATATCCTCACAAAGGTAGAGTTGGCATCTGCCCAATAACATTCCACTCTGAAGTTTGAGTTTGGCATTGAGATTCCTTTTCTCTCCGATGTAAAATTCAGGTCGAATTTGCATCATTGTGCTATCTTTCATCCTTCCCCACAACATTCAGGGGGATAGATGGAACTGTTTCATATAGGTCAATTATAGGGAGTCCCATTTTTTATCACCCATCATCTTGTTGGAAACCAAAGTTACCAAACTAGAGAATGACCCTGCCTTGAAGGAATAGTGTTCTCTGACATATGGCATTTAGATTATATCCTAGGGGTCGGTGGAAGGATGGTCTAAACCGTTGGTTTTCGACCGCTACGACCTGGGTTCAATTCCTGCATTGGGCACTTTTTTCTGATTAAAAAAAATGTTCCAATGGCCCCCGATTCTTGCAAAAGTCCAACTCCACCAGTGAGGGCAATTACCAAACGGGGCTCTGGCATATTTGTAAATGCAAAGTCAAACTGCTTTTCACATGTTTAGACATGTGGTGCACTTACAATAAAAGCAATCGCCTACTTCTACCCACCATGATTATCATGGCCTGTACCACGTGTACTAGGGATAAGCAAAAAAAAAATAAAAAAGATTATATCCTTCTAGAGAGAGCAGTAAACATGAGAAATTATTATATATACATATATTAAATTACTGAAATCGTTCAAATCGCTGGAAGATTGATTTGACTCTAACTTGCGATCTGTGTAAAAACAGAATTCAAGACGAAATTATGCATATAATATTTGGATGCTCTTGCTTAGAGAAACAGAGGAAAGAAATTTTGGGTGACTTACCCTGGTCTCAACCTGACTGCCAACAAATTTGCAGCTGGATGAACACACTGATCTCTCCCTCGGTTTATATAAATTCTACAAGGCCGCAGTCAATGTCCGTTGGAGAATAATGGATTCGCCGAATGTCGTGGTTTGCTTGGAGGAAGAAAGCGAAGATTGAATGCGGCTGATTCCACACTAGCCCTCTCAATGATATCCTAACTTTGACATACTCTAAACATTGGTACTTTAATTTAAATATTTAATCATGTATGGTTCCTTTTGCTCTGTATGTTTATTTTTTGTATATATGGCTATAAAACGAAAATTGCAATTTATACCGCGAATGTTTCTTTTATAAAAATCGAAATTTATTTTCAAAGAGAAATAGCGACATTTCTAACTTTAAGGATGAAGTATGGAAAGGTGAAAGATGAAGAGCAATGGCGAACGGAAAAATAAAAAGTGTCCAGGGGCTATATTTCTTTTTTCTTTCTTCTCTCTTTTCTTTTTCCTTATTACTTCTTGTATTCTAGTTTTTGCTTTTGAAATATCTTCCTTTGCTAAATCCTGTAGAGGGGAATCATGTATAGGGCTGGATGCCCCAATAAAAAGGCTTGTGTGTGTGTGTGTATATTAAATTAATGCACACATCGTCACTTTCCAATACCACAGACTATGCAACTCTATATGCAACTCTTTAAATACCAAAGATGAATGATGAGGCAACGATTTGGATTATAGATTAGAACTACAAGGTAATAAGAACCACAAATCTAAATAAATAAATAGTATGTGACATTTCGGTAACAGTGTTGTCGCCATCAAACAAAAGACTAAAATTTTTGTTGATGAAAACTGTCCTTTGTAGAGAGGTGTCCTCTAGCAAGAGTATCCTCTCATGGAGGTTTAGCTGTAATAAGGATTTTAAATGTAGAATCAGGAAAATAAGGCAAAACCATAGGAGCTCTATATCCAGGTAGAGCTGATTGAGTTGGGCCAAGAAGGAAAACTGTCGGAAGTCCTGGTAGAGCTGACCAAGGTTGTTCCACCTTGTCTAGCTAAACACTGACGGGTGAAGATAGAAAAGGATAACCTATCTGTCACCCAAGTGACAGTTGTGTAAGTTCTCTCCCACAGAACCTATCTTCCAAGGAGGGCTAAAGACACAAACCAAGACTATGATAGCAACAGATAGGGAGATAAATGCCATTTGAACTATCCCAATAGTGCTAAATGGACTATGGGTCGACTAAGGAAACTGTGATATCATCAGTATCTTCAGCTATGTAAATATGTAAGGGGAAGAGGAGGATGGTGGATCTGCTACCATAACCTGAGGTTCAAACCTGCAGACTTTTTTTTTAATCATCCCAGATTCATACATAAGTTGATAGTGAGTACATGCGACCAAAGCCCTGTTCAAAAGTCAAATACGGTGTACTTGGGGTTCTAAGTGGTACCAAACCTCTATGCAACAGGAACATCACATCCAGGTGTATTTATATATGCAACACAATCTTTGGCCATTAACAAAAATATAAATCAACTTATTTACATAAACGGGAAAATCCCTGTTGCACATTGGTCTGTGTCATAAGAACCAAAGGCACATTTGTAAGTGCAAAGTCGAAATGCTTTTCACATGTGTAGACATGTGGTGCACTTACAGTAAAAGAAGTCGCCTACTTCTACACACCATGATTATCATGGCCTGTACCTCGTGTACTAGGGATAGGCAAAAAATAATAAGAAGAAGAAGAACCAAATCCAGTCCTGATTCCCTTTATGAAAAGTCCTGAAATGAAGGAGGTAAAGAACAAAGAGAGGTTGTCTTAGAATGTTCCATAAGGGAGTATGAATTACTTGTACCATGAGTTCTTTGAGGATATGTCTAACAACATCTTGCAAGTGACCTTCCCTGTGACCTACCTGGTGTGCCTTCTTCTCCCACTGCTGGTGGAGGAAGCGGAGCAGGATGTTGGTCTTCTCATTGGTGATGATCTGGGCCACTGACGGCTGCTCCGTGGTGGAGATGTAAACTGAGGGGCGCTTCACCGTCATCTTGCAGGAGGCATCAGCCTGGAACCTGGCGAAGTTATCCTGGTTGTAGGATGGGAGGCCCTTGAGGAACTCTGCTGTGGGCTGAAACATCATGGAGGTGTTTGTTGACAATCAATTTTTTCAGAATAAAATGGGAAAAAAAATACTTATATATATATGGTTAAACCTGTCAATAACGCCCTAAATAGCGGCCGATTTTAAATAAATAGTACGATGCGATTTACATTAAAAGGGACCTGTCTATAGTACCCCCCTCTCTATAGCACCCTATTTTGGTGAGTCCCAAGAGGGGGCGCTATAGACAGGTTTAACTTTATATATATATACAGTAGAACCTCCCTGTAAAGGACAACACCTAATTGCAGAGCCAATGTGTCCTTTAGGGATAGGTGTCCTCTTACCGGAGAGTTGCTAAATAGTAAAAATGGTATTTTTGCAAATCAAAACTGTCCTTTGTAGAGATGTGTCCGCTAGCGGGGTGTCCGCTAAAGGGAGAGGTTCTACTGTATATGATAAGAAACAATTTAGATTATAAACACAAGGTAATAAGACCTTGAATTTAGCTTCATTACCTTGTGTTTTTAATATATATATGACAAGGGCTAACAGCTCAAAACAAATTTGTAGTTGGCTTTTCTTAATTTAGCAAGCGCTCTGCTATCTAAAAGCTCATGTGATGCGTGGTCAGGATATGTCTTTTTTGATTTTAATACCAACACTTGACCTTTTTTTATTGTTTTTTCACATATACACACATATATAATGTACTTTTGTCTGATAATAGCGACAATGCTGTTACCGAAACTTCACACACTTAATTATTTAAACCTAAACAATGAATGGGTACCCTAATGTTATACAATTAAGTATACACTAATGGACAAAACTTAAAAGAAATGAAAAGTCTGATGTCACCCGGTCTTCTATTAATTTTTTTTTTTTTGAAGGAGAAAGATGCAATTTTGTTCACACACTTTGGTTATCTGATGTGTCTTCAATAAAGATCATTGTGTATCAAATATCTTTCAGAGGGTTATTATCTAAATCCCGATATACATGTTTAAAGGTACAACTTCCTTAAGTTTTGTCCATGAGTATATAGGTTGAAATTATATGGTTGTCCCAAAAGTTTGTAAACATATTATGATTTATATTTTGCAAGTGTTACGAACTTTTGGGACAATCTTGTAATTCTGAAACTTGGGCTCACTTTCTGATTAGTCACCCTTGATATAGGGTGTATTTATGAGTGTATTTATAATGATATCATAAAAGATAAGTATAAAGTTTAAAATGAATGTATAAACACAATAGGAACAAAAAAAAAAAAAACTCACCATATTTTAATGGTAATGAATTTGGAAACCTAAACACACACACATACACAGTTAAACTTCAATAAAGCAATACCTTGTATCAATGTTCAGTATAAATATATCAGGCCTCCAGGAAAAAGTATCTTTTCAAAAACCTTTTTAATCTCTAGGTTTTGGGCATGAACATCCTTCTACGGGAGAAAATACTAGAGATTAAATAGGTCTTATTCTTTCTCCACTCAATCATATTAGGGTATCAAGCTTGTAAAGCTTGAGACTTTTGACCCAAGAGAACAACAGTCTTTGATTTCCAGACTTAAGTCTGGTCATCTACGGACAATGACTTTCAAGAATGGTTACAAAGTTTTATCACTATGTACTAAGTGCAATTCTCAACCTGCAACCCCAAAACACATTATTGACTCATCCATTGATGAGCTCTACTCTTCCCCGGCAGACACCATCAAAAGTCTCAAGCTTTACAAGCTTGATACCTTAGTGTGATTGAGTGAAGATAAGAAAGAAGAAGAGACTTTTGATGGTGTCTGTCAGGGATGAGTAGAGCACATCAATGGATGAGTCAATACAGTATATAATGTGTTTTGGGGTTGCAGGTTGACACTTAGTACATAGTGGGAAAACCTTGCAACCATTCTGGAAAGTCATTGTCTGTAGATGACCAGACTAAGAGATGATAAGGCACAATTTGGATTATAGAATATAAAAACACAAGGTAATAAGACCAAATCCAAATAAATAGTGTGTTAACAGATACACTATTTATTTATTTGGATATGGTCTTATTACCTTGTATTTACAGACTAAGAGATTAAAAAGGTTTTTTGAAAAGATACTTTATCCCTGGAGGCCTTTATATTTTTACTCAACATACACAGTTAGATGTTGGTAGAAGCAGTTGGAATAGATAAAACTAAAGTTTTGAGTCATCTCTGAAAGCTGGCTGCTGTATGTATGTCTATATATAGGAACAGGTGATAAAGAGTCAATTGTGAGCAAATGGGGTGTAAAGAACTGGCTCAGCTGTTTGACAACCTGGAGCTAGAGATGAGAGGTCCTTTCAAAAAAACAATTAATCCCTTGTATTGATATTAAGGTGAAAACATCAGTCTTCCGTGGATAAGTTTGTGGCGACCACACTTTGCTTCAGCGAGCGCGAACTGGGACAAAGCTTTACTGCACATACGGGCAGTAGTGTGGAGGCCTGACTACGCATGCGCGCGGGATGTCATCCGAGACTTTGGCTGGCCACTGGCGGTCATAACAACAAGGCCTGCTTCCAATTGCCATTACTTCTTTTCTCTTTATATTTTTCTGGCTTTAAATAAATTAATTTTAATTATAATTTTATCAGCAGCCTTTCCACAAGCCACACCAACACATCACGCAACCATCCCACAAAAAGTTTTTTTTTAAATACAGTAGAACCTCCAACCATAACAAGACTCAACAAAACACTATAAAGGAATGACAATTTATCCAGATGGCACAAGAACCTATAGGACATGCAACAACTGTCCTGGTGTGGAACTAACACCTACCCACATATTCTCATGGCCGCAGCCTTGCAGAAAATTGACATGAACCCAGAACAGCAGCTTTACACACCCAAGATAGTAGACATTGCGACTGCTGTGATAGAGATGTATGTAGACATCTGAGGCTCTTCATTGGACACGACAACAAAAACAACAGAAAATTGACATGAACCCAGAACAGCAGCTTTACACACCCAAGATAGTAGACATTGCGACTGCTGTGATAGAGATGTATGTAGACATCTGAGGCTCTTCATTGGACACGACAACAAAAACAACAGAAAATTGACATGAACCCAGAACAGCAGCTTTACACACCCAAGATAGTAGACATTGCGACTGCTGTGATAGAGATGTATGTAGACATCTGAGGCTCTTCATTGGACACGACAACAACAACAGAAAATTGACATGAACCCAGAACAGCAGCTTTACACACCCAAGATAGTAGACATTGCGACTGCTGTGATAGAGATGTATGTAGACATCTGAGGCTCTTCATTGGACACGACAACAAAAACAACAGAAAATTGACATGAACCCAGAACAGCAGCTTTACACACCCAAGATAGTAGATATTGCGACTGCTGTGATAGAGATGTATGTAGACATCTGAGGCTCTTCATTGGACACGACAACAACAACAGAAAATTGACATGAACCCAGAACAGCAGCTTTACACACCCAAGATAGTAGACATTGCGACTGCTGTGATAGAGATGTATGTAGACATCTGAGGCTCTTCATTGGACACGACAACAACAACAGAAAATTGACATGAACCCAGAACAGCAGCTTTACACACCCAAGATAGTAGACATTGTGACTGCTGTGATAGAGATGTATGTAGACATCTGAGGCTCTTCATTGGACACGACAACAACAACAGAAAATTGACATGAACCCAGAACAGCAGCTTTACACACCCAAGATAGTAGACATTGCGACTGCTGTGATAGAGATATATGTAGACATCTGAGGCTCTTCATTCGACACGACAACAACAACAGAAAAATGACATGAACCCAGAACAGCAGCTTTACACACCCAAGATAGTAGACATTGCGACTGCTGTGATAGAGATGTATGTAGACATCTGAGGCTCTTCATTGGACACGACAACAACAACAGAAAAATGACATGAACCCAGAACAGCAGCTTTACACACCCAAGATAGTAGACATTGCGACTGCTGTGATAGAGATATATGTAGACATCTGAGGCTCTTCATTGGACACGACAACAACAACAGAAAAATGACATGAACCCAGAACAGCAGCTTTACACACCCAAGATAGTAGACATTGCGACTGCTGTGATAGAGATGTATGTAGACATCTGAGGCTCTTCATTGGACACGACAACAACAACAGAAAATTGACATGAACCCAGAACAGCAGCTTTACACACCCAAGATAGTAGACATTGCGACTGCTGTGATAGAGATATATGTAGACATCTGAGGCTCTTCATTGGACACGACAACAACAACAGAAAAATGACATGAACCCAGAACAGCAGCTTTACACACCCAAGATAGTAGACATTGCGACTGCTGTGATAGAGATGTATGTAGACATCTGAGGCTCTTCATTGGACACGACAACAACAACAGAAAATTGACATGAACCCAGAACAGCAGCTTTACACACCCAAGATAGTGGACATTGCTGCTGCTGTGATAGAGATGCATGGGGACATCTGAGGCTCTTCTTTGGACACGACAACAACAACAGTAAAACCTCCCTGTAAAGGACACCTAATTGCAGAAACAAAGTATACTTTATGGAGAGGTGTTCTCTTACCGGAGAGTTGCTAAATAGTAAAAATGGTAATTTTGAAAATGAAAACTGTCCTTTGTAGAGAGGTGTCCTCTAGCATGAGTGTCCTCTCATGGAGGTTCTACTGTATTTAATTCTCATATCTTTTAGCTTTCGTGCCTGAAATTTTTTCTAGGAGAACCAAATATAAAGCTAAAATAATATAAATATATATTTTTTAAAATGCTCCAATGGCTGCCGATTCTTGCAAAAGTCAAACTCCACCGGCGAGTGCAAGTAACCAAACGGAGCTCTGGCACATTTTAAAGTGCAAAAGTCGAACTGCTTTTCACCTGTGTAGACATATGGTGCACCTACAGTAAAAGCAATTGTTTACTACCCCACCATGATTATCATGGCCTGTACCACGTGTGTACTAGAGATAATAAATTAATATATATAATACATATAAAAATGTTATTTTATTTTGAAAATATATAATTTATAGAAAAAATTACTCTGTTAGATTGACCGCCAGAGGTCACTGTTTTCCCTATATAAACCTATTGTTGTTGTTTCCCGTTGGCCGGCTCAAATCTTTCTGTAGATATGTAAATAAGCCTTTTGATTTCTTTATTCTTACGCCTTAAGTCAGGTAGTACTTTTCTCAATTTATGTATTTTTCACTAGCACAATTAAATCAAATTGTGATGCAACCTTTATTTTATTAATATTCTTCTGTTCCATGACTGCATACCAATACCATTTAATACCAATGTCAGCAAATATCAATAATAAATCTCTATATCAATCAGCAAGTAATAATATATATAAATTATCGTATTGAAGTCGCAATAGTAAAAAAGTTTTAATTTCATAAATTTAACGTCCTTAGCCCAAATTTTGCATATCAATTCTGTACATACGAAATTTACGTTTTCACTTTTCTCTTTCTTAATTTTATAAATACTATATTTTTTCTCTCGTATGCAAAAATTATCTTATTAAAACTCATCTCATCTTTTGTTTAGATATCGTAAATCCTGTAGAAGGACGTCCGAAAGCTTGCTAATAAAATTGGCACAAGATACTCCTCTTCAATCTACGTTTTATTTTGCTAATATATATAAATAATATTCCAAAATTAACAGAAGAAAATCTTTTAAATATAATATACATATATTCTTCTTCTTTCTTTATCTCCACTCAATGATATTAGGATATCAAGTTGTGACCCTTGATGGTGTCTGTTTGACAATCATCATGACTGGGTGAAGTAGTCTGCCTTTGTCATCAAGACTGGGAGCACTACTCAGTGGCAGGCTCCAAAAGAAATGGCCGCCTCTGACATGAGGAACAGACACCATGTGCAGCTGCTCCTAACAAGGGAGTACAAACACTGCTCATCCTGTATCCCTGGATTAGGAGCCCTTACGGGGTACTATCAGCCAGGCCAGCTGAGCCCAGGTTTTTTAGCGAGCTTGTTACTGCTCCCCCTCCTCCTTTTTCATCCGGGCTTGGGACCGGCAAAGGCGGAGTATAATATATATTATAAACATATATTCATTTTTTGAAATACTGTTAGAGATATAAGTTAAAAAGACCAAATCCATATAAAAATAGTGTGTGAGGTTTTGGTAAGGGCATTGTTACCAAAACGACACACACTATTTATTTATTTGGTCTTGTTAACTTATGTTTCTAATCTATAATCCAAATTCTACCTTATCTATTTTATTTCAACATACAAAAATGCGATATCCCAGCTAGGGATAATTGCGTCGATTTATATTTTTAAACAGAGTCATAAACATATTATACAAGAAAAAAAAAAAAGAGTAATTTGTAACTTATCGCTGAAGATATATATTCTGTTGTAGTATAATTTGTTTAATAATATAAATTGATACCCCATTGGAATGATAAGGCACAATTTGATTTATTCTATATACAGTTACGAGTGTCATTCCTCATCAGTCGTCTCTGTCACCATTTGCTTTTTTTTTGGAATGGCGCCCTCCTATTGGTTGGCTACGATCACGCCACCTTTGCCCCCCCCCCCCCCCCCCCCCCCCCCATCATGCCTCCCCCACTCGCTCTTTCGTTTTTGTAACTATTGTTTTGGATCGGGTCGCTCTTTAAATAAATGCATATATTAGTTAATAACTAAATGGAATCCTCTCTTTCTTTTTCCCAGTAAGAGACGCCTACGGAAGCCAACAGTACATAGACAGATAAAGCACATAGGCTATAGTTATTAACTAATATATGCATTTATTTAAGGCGCCAATTTATAATTGTAACAAATAGTATTTGAATAAAAACATTCAATCGGGTAAAACACGGGCGTTGCCCGGGTCATTCGGCTAGTAGATTATAAAGACAAGGTAATAAGAGACCAAATCCAAATAAATAAATAGTGTGCGACGTTTAGGTAACAGCGTTGTTACCATCTTCACATTCAGTACTTTTGTCTGATGATGGTAACAATGGTGTTACCAAAACATCTATTAATTTGGATTTGGTCTCTTATTACCTTGTGTTTATACCATTAATACTTTTTAAAATTTAAATTTTGGCATAAAATGTTTTAATGATTAACATTTTAAGTGATGGATATAAAATTGATTTAATACACATTTTGAAGAAAGGAAAAAAAAAAATTACAAATAATATTTTAATCTAAGTGGTGATGGTGTCTTGTCCGTGGAGCAGATCAGATCGGTCCTTGCCTTCTGATCACAATACCAGGCCAACTGAGGTTCCTTGTCCGTATGGATGTCCTTTCTGGATTGATGTCTGCCATATAGAGGTCTGTAAGGATGGCCGGGTATATATGGTCTGGAGTGAGTTGGGTGTTGTATATCTAAGTGATGGTGTCTTGTCCATGGAGCAGATCAGATCGGTCCTTGCACCCTGATCACAATACCGGCCAACTGAGGTTCCTTGTCCGTATGGATGTCCTCTTCTGGATTGATGTCTGCCATATAGAGGTCTGTAAGGATGGCCGGGTATATATGGTCTTGCGCACATTTTCCCTAAGGCAGGTTATCCCTGCTACCTGGCAGGTAGAAGATGGGAGGAACAGATGCTAGCTGTAATATGTGTGAGGAGTCATTTATAGATTATAGAACATTTTGAAAATAGAGCAATCCATAAATAAATCTTTAATTAAAAAGGCATATATTGGATCAAAATATCATTTATTTTACCATTGATAAGGCACAATTTGGATTAGAGATTATAAACACAAGGTAATAAGACCAAATCCAAATAAATAAACAGATTATCTGTTATCTTGTTTACACACTTGAGAGAGAGAGAGAGATAACAGGAACTATTTAAAAACATGCTATTCTTTTTTTTTCGAGTTCGCAGCTAGCTCTCTACCTGTGCACACCTTTGCTCTCTTACTCTTGCTCCTGTCATGGCTCCCTCTAGGAAGAAAAAGAAGGAGGCCGAGAATGCAGAGAAGCCCCTCGTTACCCTCGCCCAACTGGAGAGGGAGAACGAAGAGAAGAGGGAGGACTTCGATCATCATCTACAGAATCCTCACCCTACCTCCTGATATTATCTGTCCCAAATCATGACGGGTTTCATCAATATACGGACTGAGCAGATCAAGGCCCTCATTGCCGAGGTAGAGAACCTCTCTAGCACCCTCGCGTCCTTTAAGGAGCTGGACGAAATCATGCCCCAGACTGCCTCCCACAGCACTCAAACTAGCCATGCTCCTTCCTGCAAGGAAACCAGCTCCCAGACTGACCCTACCAAGCCCGCCACTCCTGCTCCTACCAAAAGGAAGCAGACCGAGGCTCCCAACCCTCCCGCAAAGAGGACCAACCTCAGAGGTCCCGCAAAACCTGCGCCTTCCCACCCCACCAAGCCTGCGGCCGCCCAAGTGGTCCTCCATGGGGAAAAATCGGCGGCCCACACAGTGGTCATCTCTGATGACCCACAGGCCGACCCAAGAGCCATGCTCAAAGCTGTCCGTGCTGCCCACACTCTACCCCAAGGCGTTTGGGCCTCCCTGAGAACCAAAGGGAAGCTTGTCCTCCACTCCAGCAACCCCGATACCATCCCAGCTGTCACCACCTCCCTGGCCAACAAGCTGGATGGCATGAAGGTCCGCCAACAGAAGGTGATCCTGCCTCGCATCTGCCTCTTCAAAGTGGATGAGGAGACTTCCAACTCCACCATTGAAGAGACGCTGCTGGAAACCCCTGCTGTCAGCCAACTCTCTGGGGACAAGGTGGTGCGCGTGGCGCACCGCTCCGCACACAGAAACGGGACCTGCACCGCCTTCATCGAGGTGGACCTCAACACCTTCAGAGCTCTGGGCAACCGCGGTAGGATCGTGGTGGATGGAGTGATCCTCAACTTCGAGGAGTCCATCCGCGCACGAATCTGCTTCCGCTGTTGTGGCTTCGGCCACAACTCTGCCCAATGCACCAGAGACCCCAAGTGCTTCCACTGCGGTGAAGGCGGCCATGAAGGCCGTTCCTGCCCCACTGTTGCTGACCGGCACACTTCCAAGTGCACCAACTGCTGTGCCAAGGGCCTTGCAGACAAGCACGAGGCGAGAGCCTCAAGCTGCCCCACCTTGAAGCTTTGAGCCCTAAAATTCTAGGCTTCCAGGACCTCCTGCCTCCTCAACCGGCCTCCATCCTGGCTTCTCACCCATCAAGGCGCTGTTTCCCTGACCTCTCCAGCTTTCTCCCCCCCTGTGATGACCCCTCCACTGCCAGATCCTTGGATCCCTTGCCACCAGCTCGCGTCT
Organism: Cordylochernes scorpioides; assembly: GCA_030710605.1. NCBI lineage: Eukaryota > Metazoa > Arthropoda > Arachnida > Pseudoscorpiones > Chernetidae > Cordylochernes > Cordylochernes scorpioides. The sequence goes on along the minus strand of CP092877.1, from coordinate 69,782,498 downwards.
GCAGCCATAGTAGGGCTAGAAGACCTTATATGTAGGCCAATTAGCCCGGAGTTTCAAGAAGGGGGGGGGGGGGGGCGGGGGGGAAGAATTTCTCATTCAGTACTTTTGTCTGAAGATGGTAACAATGCTGTTACCGAAACGTCACACACTATTTATTTATTTGGATTTGGTCTTATTACCTTGTGTTTATTTTACCAATATTTCAGTTGGCTAAACACCAACCTTTATATATCAAGGTATTATATACCCTGAAATATTGGTAAAATAAAATGATATTTTGATCCAATATATGCCTTTTTTATTAAAAAATTATAGAACATACGTATCTCAATCAATAAATGAAAAAGCACAATTTGTAATTATAGATTATAAACACAAGGCAAATAAGACCAAACTTCACACACTATTCATTTATTTAGATTTGGTCTTATTACCTTATACGATGCATTAGAGCGTGCCATTTGTATTAAGAAATTTGACCCATTTTTATATTTTATTATGAATATTAAACTGGCGAAATTGCTGGGAGGGTTTATCACTGATGAGCCAGGCCCTCCCATTATTTTATCATTGCAGTCTGTATTGACTCATCCATTGATGAGCTCTACTCTTCCCCGGCAGACACCATCAAAAATCTCAAGCTTTACAAGCTTGATACCTTAGTGTGATTGAATGGAGATAAGAAAGAAGAAGAAGAAGATCATTGCAGTAAAGGACAGTAGAAAATTTATTTATTTTTAAAAGAATCAATATGTGTCAAAAATAGGTTAAAATTTCATATTACCTTGTTCATGATAAAATTGTGAAAAAGTTTTAAAATTACAAAATATTTCCTCACAATTAGTTTTTTTATTTTAAATTGCTAGAGCTTTCAAGTGATAATCGCTCTTCAACGGGCTTTAAAAAAATATCGACTATATCTTACAAGAAATACTTACAAATACAAACGCGCAGCGTGGATATTTACAACTGAAATTTTTAAAATTGATATGTAAACACAAGGTAATAAGACCAAATCCAAATAAATAAATAGTGTGTGACATTTCGGTAACAGTGTTGTTACCATCTTCAGATGTACTTTTGTCTGAAGATGGTAACAACGCTGTTACCGAAACGTCACACACTATTTATTTATTTGGATTTGGTCTTATTACCTTGTGTTTATAATCTATAATCCAAATTGTGCCTTATCAAAATTGAAATGTAATTTAACAATGTTTTGGAATATGTCTATTTACATTTTTTAGGGCATCCAGAACCTATAAAATTAATCTATTGATTTCTTCTGAGATATCTAAGGTATTGTGATGGTAAATCTATCTTTCTGTTTATATGTTTATAATCTTATATGAAATGAATTCAATTATAGTTCCTTTAAATCCCAAATATGGAAACAAAAAGACTGACTTTGATAAGGCACAATTTGGATTATAGATTATAAACACGAGATAATAAGACCAAATCCAAATAAATAAATAGTGTGTGACGTTTCGGTAACAGCGTTGTTACCATCTTCAGACAAAAAAAAAATTCTAAGAATAATATTCTGTGTTTCTCAGATAAATATCTTCTTCTTATCTGTTATCTTGTTTACACACTTGATAACAGTAACTATTTAAAAACATGCTGTGGTAAAATTTCTCATTCAATACTTTTGTCTGAAGATGGTAACAACGCTGTTACCGAAACGTCACACACTATTTATTTATTTGGATTTGGTCTTATTACCTCGTGTTTATAATCTATAATCCAAATTGTGCAACATTCAGTACTTTTGTCTGAAGATGGTAACAACGCGTTTACTGAAACGTCACACACTATTTATTTATTTTGATTTGGTGTTATTACCTTGTGTTTATAATCTATAATCCAAATTGGGCAACATTCAGTATTTTTGTCTGAAGATAGTAACAACGCTGTTACCGAAACATCACACACTATTTATTTGTTTGGATTTGGTCTTATTACCTTGTGTTTATATTCTATAATCCAAATTGTGCAACATTCAGTACTTTTGTCTGAAGATGGTATTATTTGGATTTGGTCTTATTACCTTGTGTTTAAAAAGACTGACCTAATTCAGATATAATGAAAGCAAATGGTTTAGAAAATATGTTAGAAATATTAAAGGAAGAGTGAGTAAGACCTTCAATGAGCTGACTAGATAGGTCAAAAAAGCTACCAGAAGGTCACTAGATGAGTTGTAAGTAATGGTCACCAAAAGATCAAATTTAAGAATATTTGTCCAGTCACCAAAAGTCAAACTTGATTTGAAGGACACTAACAACAACAAAGCCTTATATATATTTATATAAATGGAGCTTCTAATCTTAGGCTTAATAAATATTATATAATAGAATATCAGACGACACAATGTAGTTATTTAAATAACGTACAACATACTACAACCACTAGCCTATATTTGAAGTTTACCTTTAAGAATTAGCAGATTTAATTAAAATTTTAAATGGGTCTTAGATTTTAAATAAATCAAAATAAAGTTTAAAAACTCACAAAAGTGTTTTTGGAAATGGATAGCTTGTTTAGAAACATATTTAAAAATAATATCTTAATAATTCATGTTTATGTTACATATTTATGTGTTCTTAAAGGCATATTTATTTCCCATATAGTGATGTTATTTGTGCAAAGTAATATGGAAAAAATATATATAAATTAGGTAAATACCAAAAGACAATAATAGGCTAATCCAAAAATGTGAATTATCTTCTATAATATATATAAATTTTGGTTTAAATGAGGAAATGAAATATATAAAGTGATTTTTTTTAATAAAATGATAATAAAAACCAATAAAACTTTATTTTATATATTAATTTATAACAAAACTATTCACTCTTCTGTTTTTAGACTGCATAACATCGTATAAATGCGTCTATTATTAAGTTCGTCGTAGCGATATTTAAAAGTGATATAAAATCGATTAATTTAAACATGAGTTTTGTCATATGAAACTAATTGTACTTAGATAGTATTTTGGTATTTTTACGATATACCATACCTAGTTTAATTAAATTTATCTTTTAAACCTACCAATTTTGGAATGTGATATTAGCGAAGGGAATAAATTTAGAGGTACTACTCTAAGACTTGTTTGGTTGATCATATACTAATTTTGAAGCAATATTACTCTGAATTTTTATTTATTTAAACAAATTGAAAAATTAAAAGTAATTTTTCTTTGAAAAATTGAACAAAACTAAATAAATTTAATAAACTGACACGAATGTTTTGTTTTTGATGGCCGGTGTTGCCAATTTAAAATGATCTTAATTTAGATCTTAATGAAAATAAATAAATAAATAAATAATAAGCATGTACATAAATACATTTATTTTTCCATATTTTATATATTAAAATTACTCTAAAACACTTTATGTGATTAAATTCATTTTCTCAGGAAGAGGATAAAAAATCTAAATATTAAGTTTCAAAAATATATTTTTAATAAGTAAAAATGTTCAAAATAAAACAAAAGTGTTTGTAAATAAATAACTTAATTATATAAAAATTACAACTATAGTTTCTTTCAAGAATGCTAAAATTTGTAAAATTTAGTAAAAATATAGCTTATTTTCATTGGAATATTACTCTGGACACATTGACACCACACTACCAGACACGCTTCGTTTTATTTACATCCCAATATTTAACCGTACTCTTTAAAAATGGACCCTATTCTTGAAAGTGTCAACGAAATTGGAGTCATAGGGATAATCGTTACTGCGGTGGTACTAATCTTAACACTAAGTAAGCATTTTAAAAATGGATTTTTAGGAAATTATGTAAATTATTGGTGACATTCGAACACCACATGACAGTTTTTTTTTACCTATAACTATGGTTAAAACAGTTACATTAAGTATTCGTTTGCCTATAATAGTTTAAATGCCCGTTATTTTTCTATAAAAACACTCATTTTCAAGCGTCTGCTTTAAAAACGGATATAAGCCACTTTAACAATACAAAACAGTAGTTACACAAAATTATTCCTCACATTCTTTATGACTTCCAATTTCCACAAAGGGCACTTTGAAATTAAGTAAAAATTTTAATTTTAACCAAAACATTTTGTTTAAACTTATCTTTATCTTTGTTTTATATGTAAATTCACCAGAGAAGTGGTCCCTTATGGTTATATATTCCAGTGACTTTGATTTTAGTGACAGGTTTTTCTTTGATAATAACAATTAAGTTCAATGCACATGTTGCAATGTCTTTTAAAAAGTTCTCTTCAAAGAATATCATTGTAGAACATTGCTCTTCAATACATATCATTGTTTCCATCACTGGTAGACAACCAATCCTCAATAATTGTGTTTTTTACTGATAAATATAGTTTTAAAAAATTGTTTTTTTATTAAGGTTAGATTCAGCTGTTGCATTACTGGAATTTAGGGATAACCAAAGATAGGTTTCCCAGATTCTCCTTATCACCCAATTCTAATTATCTTGTACACAGAGTTGTAAACACATTGTAAACTGTACCTTCACTGAACTAATGAGAGTATGATGTGTTTTTGACAGTTGTACTCTGCCTCAAGCTTCGAAGAACTCCCAAAAATGACGTGCTACTGGTGGGGCTGTCAGACTCTGGAAAAACTCTCATATTCTCTCAGGTAAGCTGTGTAACCTGCACACTCTCTAATGTAATATACAGTCACTCTTCTTTAACACTTACAATCTGATGGACTCAAATACGCATTCCTTTCCAATCATGTATAAAGTCCAAAGGATGTGAATTTCACTAATAAGTACAAAATAAAAATAAATCCTAGTAAATCTGAAACATATTTTTTCACCATAAACAACCACCTAAGGTTATTTGTTCCAAAAATCAAACTAAATAACAAAGATATAAACTGCAACAACAACCCAAGATACCTAGGGGTCACTTTAGACCCATCTCTGTAGCCTGTTGAAGGACGTCATAGTCCAAAAGCTAGCAGATTATTACGCACAAATAAAAGAAACTCATTGCCGAAACCTTTGATCCCATCTCCAAACAATATTAAAATCAGAAAAAAATAGTACAAATGTGATATTGTACTGGGATAGGTGCATAAATTATGAAAAAGGCATCTCCTTATCGTGCAACTGAAAGTTACTGATGGCTTGCGTCATCTATCAGAATAAATCAACGAGAATAGTTGATATTTATTCCGATAGATGGCGCAAGCCATCAGCAACTTTCAGTTGCACGATAAGGAGATGCCTTTTTCATAATTAAAATCAGAGCCCAGGAAAGGAAAATAATCCTTAAAAACATCTCTGAGAAAGACTGGGGTGCTGATGCCTAAACCTTAAAAACCACTTATACATCACACTGATCCGGCCCATATTAGAATATGCTTCTCCAATCTCTCTGGATGCCAGCCATCCAAACCAATTTAAACAAATTGAAAAGATGAAAGGATTTAAAAGCATGAATTGTTTCTTTTGTACATAATAAAAACTTCTACTGCCCTTACTGCGATGAAAAAATATATTGGGAGGGCTGGCTCATCAGTGGTGAACCCTCCCAGCGGTTTTCCAATTTAATCCACCAGACCGCTTCTCAGAGCTCTAATACTGTATTGGACGATTCTGCTTATATACGCAGCACTGAAGGGTGGAATCTCAGAAATGGTTTTCAAGAAAACTATGGACATAAGCTTATAGGACAGTAGAATTACATTCAAATATTTGCATCGAGCAATGCTCTTCCGCAAACAATAAAGACAAGGTCAGTTAGGCATAAATTAACACAAAGCAAAATCGTCCAATACAGTATTAGAGCTCTGAGAAGCGGTCTGGTGGATTAAATTGGTGAAACCGCTGGGAGGGTTCACCACTGATGAGCCAAGCCCTCCCAATATATTTTTTCATCACAGTAAGGGCAGTAGAAGTTTTTATTATGTATAAAAGAAACAATTCATGCTTTTAAATCCTTTCATTTTATATGTATAGATGGCGCGGTATTGCTTTGTGTTAAATTGAAAAGAATCCAACAAAATGCAGCCAAAATAATATGTGGACTATGAAACATTACCCCTGGAAATATTTCAGAACACGAAGCTGATCTAACACCTTTGGAGAACTGATGGCAAGGATCTCAAGCAAAATTTATAGAATGAATAATATAAAAAGAATGAACCTCAAACATCATATAGAATAAATAATTTACTAAATAAATATCAACCCTCCAACAGAATCGGGAAAATCCACAATGCACACAATTCTGGAAAACAAAATCCCAATAAATTTACTGAACAAAACTACAAATCACCCGCCCTTCCCAACAAATCACAAGAGCAAAGAAATTATCTTAATCTGGAGCTAGGAAATGAACTTATGCGTGCACTCAAGGTCACCAACAATTTTTTTTTTTTTTTTTGCTTATCCCTAGTACACGTGGTACAGGCCATGATAATCATGGTGGGTAGAAGGCGACTGCTTTTACTGTAAGTGCACCAAATGTCTACACATGTGAAAAGCAGTTTGACTTTGCACTTACAAATGTGCCAGAGCCCCTTTTGGTTACTTGCACTCGCTGGTGGGGTTGGACTTTTGCAAGAATCGGGGACCATTGGAGCATTTTTTTTTTTTTTTAATCAGAAAAAAGTGCCCAATGCGGGAATCAAACCCGGGTCGTAGCGGTCGTAATCCAACGGTTCAGACCATCCTTCCACCGACCCCCCACCAACAAATTTAGGAGCTCTATGTTAAATGCTGAACTGGAAGCTATTAACCTAGCCCTAGAACACATTGATAAGGAGGACCCACGTAAACTTGTCTTCTTCACAGACTCGCTGTCAGCTCTACAAGTCGTAAAACATTGTCACACCAGCTCACAAAATCAGCAGCAATGCCTAAATCAGAACTTGATTTCAACTCCTTCAAATGCCTATACAAAAAAGAAACATCATACAGGAATTAATATTCCATCTTTGGTATCTATACCAAAAACCTGGAGTTATTCTGGAATGTGGGATTAGCCAACAGCCAGCAACCTGTATTCGAGGCTCAAAAATTTTGTACTCAATGGTGGAGTTAGACCCAATGCAGGATTCAATCCTAGGTCTTGACTGTTGAAAATCCACAGCTTACACCACTCTTCCACCACCAACTCTATGCTATATGTAGCTTTTATTTCCAATACAGATGGTGGGTGTACCCTTTTAAATTACAAGAAAGTATCTTCAATTAAAAAGGCATATATTGGTTCAAAATATAATTTATTTACCAATATTTTGATCCAATATATGCCTTTTTAATTAAAGATCTATTTATGGATTGCTCTATTTTCAAAACAAGAAAGTGTCTGTGAAACCATATTGTTAAATGTGAGATGTTTGTTGCAGATGGTGGCCAAGAAATATGTGGACAGTCTAACCTCCATGAAAGAGAATGTAGCTCAGATCACAGTCGGGAAAAAGGTACGTCACCCCCTGTTGTAACAACACTGCAGTACTATGTTCTGTTACATGACTGGGGCAATTTGATGTAACTTTCATGTCACCTGTGACTGGCAATGATTGGATGATGGCAGTTCCCATATGGAGGGATTCCTCTCTCTCTCCACACTTGGGAGGTTCTCACTTTGAAGCTCCAGCTTCTCCCTGTGTGTTTGTGTGTATCAATCCACTCTACCACATCTCAACTCATCTCTACTCATTAAGTAAAATTATTAAAAGTTATTCAAATATTAATTAAAAATTTAACAACTCAGTAATAAGTAATAAGACCAAATCCAAATAAATAGTGTGTGACGTTTCAGTAACAGCATTGTTACCGAAATGTCACACACTATTTATTTATTTGGTCTTATTACCTTGTGTTTCTAATCTATAATACAAATTGTGAATTTATCATAAATTTAATGATATGTAACCTTTTTTATTATTATTATTATTATTGGAAAATCGAGTTTTCAAGCAACGACACTCTTTTACTGGCTTATTAACAATATCAAGTGAGGAAATTCAAACTTTTTTTTTTTTAATGTTCATCTGCATATGTGCGGGCATGCATAATGAAATCAAAACTTTAAAAGCTTTATTTTGTTAAGTGATGTATGAGGGGTTAGTGGGATTTGTTTTACATCTCTCAGTGGTGAGGATAGACTTCAGCAAAGTCATTTATTTCCTACTACCAATGTCATCTACTGCTTTGCATATTTCCCATCTACTGCTGGTGTAGGCCTTGAGGCTGGTGGATGTCCCGGGCAATGAGCGTCTCCGCTACACCTCCCTAGAGACCTACAAACCAACGTGCAAGTAAGTTATAGCACAACTTTACCACAAGTGTAATGCTTGTTATTTATTATTGATAGGGAGAAAGGCTAGGATAACATTCCATTTGATTTCTAATGGCAATGACCCAGGAATTAAAAAATAATAATAATAATAATGATTAATTGCTCCAAGTTGGGGGGGTCAGTGGATAGATGGTCTAAACCATTGGTTTCCGACCGCTATGACCCGGGATTGAATCCCGCATTTGGTACTTTATTTTCTAATTAAAATAAAATTCTCCAATGGCCCCCAATTCTTGCAAAAGTCCAACCCCACCAGGGAGTTCAAAGTCAAACTGCTTTTCACATGTGTAGACATGTGATGCACTTACAGTGAAAGCAGTGACCAACTTCTACCCATCATGATTACCATGGCCTGTACCACGTGTAGTACTAGGGATAATTTTAAAAAAAAATTGCTTCAAGTAAAAAAACTTATAATCAGTTTTGACTGTAGTTTAAAAATAAGTAGATTTTATAAAGTGTAATCAGATTTTAGTTTTATTTAGTTTGATACAGTACATAGAACCTCCCATTAGAGACTCACAACCCCATATATTGCTGGGTTCCCAGAGGTGGTCCACATTGGAAGTTGGATGAGATCAGGGAGGTTTAGCTGTGCTAAGAGATTGGAGCAGAGCTATCCTGAAGGTTGTATGTGTGCGAAGTGAGATTTCTTGCTGTGCCCCCATCCCACCCAAATCTTCCTCTCTCTCTCTCTTGATCAACTAATCTTCTAATATTTTTGACTCGTAACTGAAAATAATAGATTAGTGAGTTTTAAATTGTTATGTTGGTAGCATCAGGATTATATTTGCTAATTTGTGACCTTCTTCAGACATCTCCTCAGACAGAGGCTTCTCAGGGTGGCCCTGAATGGCTGTTAGTCATATTGCAACATTGATTTGCATAATCAGATTTGCCTCTATCATCAGTTCATTTCCCTGTTTCTTTCATTCTCTCCTCACCTGTGTTTTGTAATTTCTATATTTGTCATTGAGAGTGTAATGTGTCCTACAGGGCGATGGTGTTTGTGGTGGATAGCCTGACCCTCAGCCAGCAGGTGCAGGATGTAGCAGAGTGAGTTGCATATAACCGACCTCCCCTCCCTATATGCACGCTGACCCACCGCTTGCTGTGTCCCAGCTACCTCTACACCCTGCTGACTGAAGCTCCTATACCCAAAGCCATCATGATCCTCTGCAACAAACAAGGTATCCTCCCCCTCCTCTCCCTATGTATATATGTTGTAAAAATATTTTGTGGTTTTAGAAGTTTTTATATAGATTTATTGATCATTTGCTTGATCCTGGAATTCATGAGCATGTGACATTGTTCGGCAGTCGTGGCAATAATTAAAAAAAAAAAATAGTTATCAAAAATAGCTTTAATTGAACTAAAGGAATATATAAAAACATAATAAAAGTACTGCCTGGGTTAAGGCGTAAGAATAAAAAAACAAAAACTTATTTACATAATGTACAAAAGGTTTGAGCCGGCCAAAGAGAAACAACAACAATGAGTTTTTATAGGGGAAGCGTGACCTCTGGCGGTCAATTTAACAGAGTATTTGAATCTATGAAATATAATTTTTTAAATAAAATAATATTTTAATATAACATATATACAGTAAAACCCCTCTATAGTGAACCCCAATGGGACAGAGCTTTTGGTTCACTATAGCCACGGTTTGCCCATTTTTTTTACTTTTCAAAGTTTTTAGACCGTATAATTAAAGGACAGCCATACACACTGGAAGAGGCTTCCTCTTAATAGTGGTCACTTTGTTTTAATTCCCTTAATTGATCAATTTCCTTACATTAATACTGAATAATAAAAGAAATCATTAGATGATAGGTTCTTCTTATCATTAACATACATGTACCTCTATGTCTAATTTAAAAATCAAGACAAATCCTAGGCAAAGTTTTATTAAATATATATTCAAAGATATAAAATGATTTTAAAACATCATTATCACATTATATAATACATTGTTTACTTGGAAAAATGGCTCTAACACCTTGTTGCTTCAAAGCATTCTTCAAGCATTGCACCATTCAAATAAAGTTGGTGTTTTTCTTCCATTTCATTTTCCCACATATTATTCTAGGTCTAGATTTCGTTTTTTTTTTTTAAACCTGTCATGCAAAACATTGCTTACTTTAAAATCACCATAGTTAATGGCATAAAAATAGTTTTTGTTTGATCACGGGACCATTTATTTGGATTTTTTTTTTAGCCCCAAAACGAACGATCGCGATCGCGGCAAAAGTTGAGGTTGATTCCTCTTTGTAACAATTTTTAATAGCTTTATATTTTATCTTTTATGATAGAAAAGTTATATTATCTTATTTTAATATGTTCTTAACATTTTGCCTGTGTTGTTTCACTTTGAAAAGTTCTGAAAATGGCCTTTTTTTTTTAAAGAAATAACGCTTCTGTTTTTAAAATGCCTTTGTTTTCTTCATTTTGGAAGCCATTTGTATTTTTATATTTCAAATTTAATGGATGAAAATATCTTCTATTTAATAAAAAGTATAATGTGTTAAAATTTATACAACATACAGCAAAAATAAAGTGCAAAATTCAAAACAAACAATGCCGCTAAATTTATTGTTTTGAAATCGCGATCCGCGAGCTGAAACATGCTCAAAATTTGGTTGTTTTAATTTTTTTTTTAATTACAATTCTAAGTTCGTTATAAGCATAGTATTTTAAATAGATTATATTATTTTGGGACCGAAAATAGGTTCGTTATAGGGGTAGTTCGTTATTCTAAAAATCGCAAAGTTCGTTATAACGATGGTATTTTCAATGGAATGGAATTGGGAATCGGCGTGGGTTCGTTATAAGGGAAGGTTCGTTATATCCAGGGTTCGTATTAGCGGGGTTTTACTGTATATATATATATATATATACAAGTATTTGCACAATCTGGGACTTACTTGGCAAAAAGGTGTAGGAAACAACACTTAAATTGTACAATATATTAAATCAATATTACATACTAGTTTTCTCTTCTACATTCAGAGGGCGCTCTGTGTAATGTTTAGTTATGTTGACTTAACAGACTTTTGTATGAAAAATAATAGAAAAATAATAAAAAGGTTCAGGTGTTGATATTAAAAATAAGGAGAATATATCCTTATCATGAGAACACGTGAGACATATTTAGACAATATATAGACAATTTTAAAAAGCTTTTTTCACTCTCTCATTCATTCAAAAGAAACATGCTACAATTCATAGAATGGAGGAAATAAAGAGGACTTCAAAGAGGAAATATTAAATTATAATATAATTATATCTTTAAAAAAATAGTTTTTTTCCCCATTTCTAACGCTTAGAAACTATTTCTTATCTTTTATCTTGTTTACACAACTGATAACAGTATCAACTATTTAAAACAGGCTGTGATATTTTTTCTTATTCAATACTTTTGTTTCTGATGATGGTAACAGCGATGTTACCGAAATGCAAGACGCTATTTATTTATTTATTTGGATTTTGTGTTGTTAACTTGTTTTTCTAATATATAATTGTACCAAATTGTACCTAATCCATCAACTATCCTATAGTTTTGCAGTTGGCTTTAATATCTAAAGGTCATTCCTCTAACCTGGGGACATGCCCTGTAGCAGTCAGCTCTGCTGAGTAATCTTTAACCAATCTTGTGTAATCTTTACACAAGGGAAACAACACTACCCTATAGTATTAGCCCACTAGTTTGCTAGGACAATAAATTGTGATTTAAAATACAAGAAACCATTTTCCATGTGACAGCAACTAACTAGCTAAACACCACGTGAATGGTAACATGTTGTTTAAGAAGTTGTTTAACATGTTGTTGCGTTGCGCAGATCTGCCCATGGCCAAGAGCAGCAAGGTAGTTCAGCAGGTGTTGGAGAAGGAAATGTAAGTATTGCCTCTCTCCCATGGTTTTTATCTTCTTTCTTATATTTACTGAGTGTGTGCCAACCTAAACACCTTTTTGGTAAATTTTACCTATTTGATAACTTCTCTCGTAGTATGTTATGAAATTGAAGCCGTTCATGTAAACCATAGCCTGAAACCATGGTATAGTGGCTTTTAATATGAATTTGCCAAAACTGGTGTAGTTCATTCTTCATCATCACTTCTACATTTTGGGGGGGTCGGTGGAAGGCTGGTTAAACCGTTTGGTTTTCGACCACTACGGACCCGGGTTCAATTCCCGCATTGGGGACACTTTTTTCTGTTTAAAAAAAAAAAATGCTCCAATGGCCCCCGATTCTTGCAAAAGTCCAACCCCTCCAGCATGTGCAAGTAACCAAACGGGCCTCTGGCACATTTGTAAGTGCAAAGTCGAACTGCTTTTCACATGTGTAGACATGTGGTGCGCTTACAGTAAAAAAAAAAGCAGTCACTAACTACCCACCATGATTATCATGGCATGTACCACGTGTACTAAGGACAAGCAAAAAAAAAAAACTTCTACATTTTGTACTAGGAATGATGACAATAATTGTGATAAACACTTAATCTTCAAAATAAAAGCCATTTATCTTCAACAATTTTGTGCCCAATTTGAAAAAATATTAATTTTAAAAATAGAGCTGTGACCCAATTCTGTATAACAACTACCACTATCTATAACTAACAAGCGGACTTTTGGGAGAGGCCGCTGCTTATCATAAAACAGCTCTAGGAGCATGAACTTATGGAATTTGTTTATTCTTTGGTGGTGATATCTTGTCCGTGTTTAATCTTTACACAAGGGGAACAACAACCTAACTAACAAGCGGACTTTTGGGAGAGGCCGCTGCTTATCATAAAACAGCTCTAGGAGCATGAACTTATATAATTTGTTTATTCTTTGGTGGTGGTGGTGTCTTGTCCGTGTTTAATCTTTACACAAGGGGAACAACAACCTAACTAACAAGCGGACTTTTGGGAGAGGCCGCTGCTTATCATAAAACAGCTCTAGGAGCATGAACTTATAGAATTTGTTTATTCTTTGGTGGTGATGTCTTGTCCGTGTTTAATCTTTACACAAGGGGAACAACAACCTAACTAACAAGCGGACTTTTGGGAGAGGCCGCTGCTTATCATAAAACAGCTCTAGGAGCATGAACTTATAGAATTTGTTTATTCTTTGGTGGTGATGTCTTGTCCGTGTTTAATCTTTACACAAGGGGAACAACAACCTAACAAGCTGACCTTGTTTAAAAGCAATCAATGCTCCAACCATCCAAACATTGCATGTGAACACTAGGTTTGGTTTGTCCACAGCACCACCCTCCGGTTCAGCCGGAACAGCTCCAACTCAAGCACCAAGGACTTCCAGTTCTCAGAGGTCCGGGGAGCCAACATTGTGTTTGGAGAGTCCAAGGCCAATGAAGAGAAGGGCAAAGGTATAGGAGACATCTGGGATTGGCTGAAGACAGTCAGCTGAAGTGGTCAATGTGAACTTGTAATAAATTTTTTTTTTTTTCAACTTTTTTTGTTGTTGATTCAAGAAATGAAATGAAGACCTAATCCAAATAAATAGTGTGTGGGTATAGATTATTAGACCACTGTTTCTTTCCATTGGTTTCTGCCTTGTCTCTGGACAGGGTAGGTTTGTATCTACCTTTGTCTCTCAACCTAGATGTCAAACACAAGCAGATTTCTTATCCCAGTGTCTATACAAATGAGTCTTCATGGGTAAATACATGTTTGCTTCAAGGCATCATACAGTCCTGACTTTGCTGCTCCAGATGAGGACGCATCTGATGCTGCACATGACTGGTACAGAGCAGGAGGGACAAGTTCTGTCCTCCCAAGAGAACAACAGTCTATATTGTGCTATAATACTGTTTGTTGCTATTGTTGTGTCTTTGTCATTATGTATAACTTTATAATTGGAGCAATTAAATTGTCGCCTAGAACAATAGTTCCTCTCTTTATTGGAGTTGCTAAGAGAAATCTCATAGTTGTGTTTGACACTCTGTGACCTAAGAGATTTCAATGAAAAAATAAGTATACCTAACTGGCTTTGCCCTTATTGTTTGCAGAAGAGCATTTCTTGATGCAACTATTTATATGTAATTCTACTGTCCTAAAACCTTATTTCCATAATTTACTTAAATACCATGGGGGGTCGGTGGAAGGCTGGTTAAACCGTTTGGTTTTCAACTGCTACGACCCGAGTTCGATTCCCGCATTGGACACTTTTTTCTGTTTAAAAAAAAATGCTCGAATGGCCCCCGATTCTTGCAAAAGTCCAACCTCACCAGCGAGTGCAAGTAACCAAACGGGGCTCTGGCACATTTGTAAGTGCAAAGTCAAACTCATTTTCACATGTGTAGACATGTGGTGCACTTACAGTAAAAGCAGTCGTTAACTACCCACCATGATTATCATGGCCTGTACCACGTTTACTAGGGATATCACCCTTCAGTGCAGCATATATAAGCAGAATTGTCCAATACAGTATTGGCCCTCTAAAAAAAAAAACAGTCTGGTATAGATTAAATTGGCGAAACCTCTGGGAGGGTTCACCACTGATGAGCCAGGCTCCTCCCAATATTTTTCATTGCAGTAAGTACAGTAGAGGTTTGTTTTATGTGAAGAAGAAATATTTACACTTTAATGTTTTCACTCCTTATATATATATAGATGAAACTCCGCCTTAGCCGGTCCCAAGCCCGGATGAAAAAGAAGGAGGGGGAGCAGTAACAAGCTCGATAAAAAACCTGAGCTCAGCTGGCCCAGCTGATAGTACCCTGTAAGGGCTCCTAATCCAGGGATACAGGATGAGCAGCATTTGTACTCCATGTTAGGAGCGGCTGCACATGGTGTCTGTTCCTCATGTCAGAGGCGGCCATTTCTTTTGGAGCTAAGTCGGCCTACCACTGAGTAGTGCTCCCAGTCTTAATGACAAAGGCAGACGTATTCTACTTCACCCAGACATGATCTCAAACTTTACAAGTTTGATACCCTAATATGATTGAGTGGAGATAAGAAAGAAGAAGAAGATATATAGATGACATGATTATTGACTTGTGAAACTTTTTTAAACTAATATTTTCCACATAATGAACTACAAGGTAATAAGACCAAATCCAAATAAATTAATAGTGTGTGTCGTTTCGAATAAATGTTTAATCTTTTGTCTAATGATGGTAACACAAGGCTGTTACTGAACCATCACATACTATTAATTTATTTGGCCTTATTACCTGGTAATTCTAATGTATAATCTAAATTGTAGCTAATCATTCCCATAGTGTAATCCTGGCAAAGTTGAAACCACAGACACACATGTGAGATGGGAGGAAGAAAGAGAGAGAGAGACAGGTGTAGAGAGACACTGTAATATTGGTTTAACATTTAATATAAACATCAATAAATTATTGAGGAGGAGGGGGGGTGGAGTTATCTGGGCGGGCGGTGGCGATGCCGACATGCCTGGGTGTGGGCCTGAGCTGCCGGACCCACCACCACAGAGCCATCCTTGGCCTGGGGCATGTCCTGCAGCTTGGTCTGGGCCTCGATGAAGAACTTGAGATCCTTGAGCTGCTGTTGGAGTTCTAGAAGCTCCTGCACACAGAAAATCAACCTTGATACAGCAGTAATGATAGTAGAACCTCCTTTCTTTTATTATTATAATCCCTAGTCCACATGATATAGGCCAGGATAGTCATGGGAGGTAGTTACTGACTGCTTCTACTGCAAGTGCAACACATGTCTACTAACATATAGAAAGGAGTTAATGTATTCAGTGCCATGGCAATCTCCAACAATTAATTCAGTGCCATGGCAATCTCCAACAATTAATTCAGTGCCATGGCAATCTCCAACAATGAAAACGATGTATTCAGTGCCATGGCAATCTCCAACAATTAATTCAGTGCCATGGCAATCTCCAACAATGAAAACGATGTATTCAGTGCCATGGCAATCTCCAACAATTAATTCAGTGCCATGGCAATCTCCAACAATTAATTCAGTGCCATGGCAATCTCCAACAATGAAAACGATGTATTCAGTGCCATGGCAATCTCCAACAATTAATTCAGTGCCATGGCAATCTCCAACAATTAATTCAGTGCCATGGCAATCTCCAACAATGAAAATGATGTATTCAATGCCATGGCAATCTCCAACAAATAATTCAGTGCCATGGCAATCTCCAACAATGAAAACGATTTATTCAATGCCATGGCAATCTCCAACAATTAATTCAGTGCCATGGCAATCTCAAACAATGAAAACGATGTATTCAATGCCATGGCAATCTCCAACAATTAATTCAGTGCCATGGCAATCTCCAACAATGAAAACGATGTATTCAATGCCATGGCAATCTCCAACAATTAATTCAGTGCCATGGCAATCTCCAACAATGAAAACGATGTATTCAATGCCATGGCAATCTCCAACAATTAATTCAGTGCCATGGCAATCTCCAACAATGAAAACGATGTATTCAATGCCATGACAATCTCCAACAATTAATTCAGTGCCATGGCAATCTCCACAATGAAAACTATGTATTCAATGCCATGGCAATCTCCAACAATTAATTCAGTGCCATGGCAATCTCCAACAATGAAAACGATGTATTCAATGCCATGGCAATCTCCAACAATGAAAACGATGTATTCAATGCCATGGCAATCTCCAACAATGGCAATGTATTCAGTGGCACGGCAATTTCCAACAATGACAAGATATTCAGTGCTACGGAAATTTTCAATAATAGCAACAATTACTTCAGTACCATGCAATCTCCAACAATGAAAACAATGTATTTAATGCCACGGCAATCTCCAACATTTACTTCAGTACCATGCAATCTCCAACAATGAAAAGGCCTTTGATGATGATTGAGACCATTCCCCCATGAAATTTGGGCTAAACTGTTCACCTTAACTAATTTACCTTTCCTACCTTTCAGATATGAAGGCCAGCTGTGAAACAAGCAGAATAACTCTGATGAATAAGCAGTCGCGGACCAACAGCAGCATTGTTAGAAGAGGAGAAAGATCTCTTTAAAAATCCTGAGTTCAACTGACCCAGTTGATAGACTTCAGCAAGGGTCCCACTCCAGGGATACGGAGGAGCTGCGTCTGTACTCATGTTAGAGTCGGCAGCAAAGGCGTCTGCTTCCATGTTAGGAACAGCCTCAAACTACAGGCAAAGTCAGACTTTCACCAAAGTGTGCCTGGATCATGATGCCATGATCAACGAAAGCTGCATCCCTACACCCCATTCCATGAGATCAGCTCGAGGAGCATGAACTCATGGAATTTGTGTAATCTTTACACAAGGGGATAAGAAACAACAACCTTTCCTACATAGGAGGAAGGGTCAATGGGGAGGTGATCGATTATTAACAGCCACGCCCTGGATTGAATTCTTCAATGGCCCTAATTCTTGTAGAAGTCTAACCACACCAGCAAATGCAAATAACCAAACGGGGCTCTGGCACAATTGTAAGTGCAAAAATCAAATTGCTTTAGACATGTTGTGCATTTGCAGTAAAAGCAGTCACCAACTACCACCCATGATTATCATGGCCTGTACTACATGCACTTCGGATATTCACCTTTCCTAAAGACATCCCCTTTTGTTGGCTTCCCCCAAGAGATGGATTCAGGATTAGAAGCCAAACCAAGAATCTCCAACAGCGCACTCACCCGTCCTAGAGACTCCTTGGTGTCCTTCACCTGCTTAGTGCCAATCCTGACCCTCTCCTGACTCTCAGCCAGGCTCTTGCGTAGGACCACGTGGCGGCGTGTCTCCGCCCGCATATCTGCTGTGAGCTTCTGATGCCTTGTAGTCAGAGTGTTCAGCCGCGTCTCCTGCGCCTGTTTATCCTTGGAGGCCGCCTCCAGCTTGGTCTCCAGCTGTTTGCGCATCTCAGTGGACTGCCTGGCCTTTTCCTTCACCTCCTCCACCTGCGCACCATCCTACCAGTGTCGACACCTCTCCTTTCTTATTTGCATAAAA
The DNA here is from genome assembly GCA_030710605.1 of Cordylochernes scorpioides. Lineage (NCBI taxonomy): Eukaryota > Metazoa > Arthropoda > Arachnida > Pseudoscorpiones > Chernetidae > Cordylochernes > Cordylochernes scorpioides. Next base: position 69,764,221 of record CP092877.1, on the reverse strand, counting down.
CAGAGAAACAAGGTGAGGAGATATGCAAAATAGTACAACAGTATAATTGTACTGGGATCAGATGGTTGATTAAATTATTATTTTTTTTAAATCCATCTTCTGATTGTGCAACTAAAATTTTCTGATGGCTTATGCCAATTAGTCAGAATAAATGTCAACTAATTATTGATTTTTTAATTAATCTTCAGAATATCCAGAAAATCTTTTTTGATCAATAAAGAAAAGTCAACCATGTATGCATTTCAGGATGTTGTCCCCTTTCAGTGTGGTTGCAAGTTGTACCACCAAAAGCTAGTCCAAGAGGCTTCTTGAAAAATGAAAAGAAGAGGTATTCAAGGCAAAACAGCACAGCTTTTTTATAGAGAGGTTCTACTGTACCGTGAACTTGTATTATATTTTCAATTCCTATATTTCAAGTATTATCTTCTTCTTTCTTATCTCCACTCAATCATATTAGCTTATCAAGCTTGTAAAGCTTGAGACTTGACAACCATCATGACTGGGTGAAGTAGAATGCGTCTGCCTTTGTCATTAAGACTGGGAGCACTACTCAGTGGCAGGCCGTACCGTGAACTTGTATATTTTCAATTCCTATATTTCAAGTATTATCTTCTTCTTTCTTATCTCCACTCAATCATATTAGGTTATCAAGCTTGTAGAGCTTGAGACTTGACAACCATCATGACTGGGTGAAGTAGAATGTGTCTGCCTTTGTCATTAAGACTGGAGCACTACTCAGTGGCAGGCCGTACCATGAACTTGTATATTTTCAATTCCTATATTTCAAGTATTATCTTCTTTCTTATCTCCACTCAATCATATTAGGTTATCAAGCTTGTAGAGCTTGAGACTTGACAACCATCATGACTGGATGAAGTAGAATGCATCTGCCTTTGTCATTAAGACTGGGAGCACTACTCAGTGGCAGGCCGACTTAGCTCCAAAAGAAATGGCCGCCTCTGACATGAGGAACATCAAGTATTACCCAAGTGAGCTATGGGCACCATGGGTATATAAAGATTGCAGAACAGTGACCTCTTGTCAGACACCAAGGTTCAAAATACAAAAAGCTATGCAACAACCTATTTGCATATTTACCTGCTGCCTTCGTTCCTTCTCCAGCCTCGCCATTTGATCCTCGAAGAACCTCCGCTGGGTCTCCAGTTGACTAGTCAGGAGGTAGGTATACTGCGCACCCTCCCAGCATCAGCCCAGGACTGGCCCAGCATGCACATAGCATAACTCACCTCTAGCTGCAAGGCATCCATCTTTTCCTCCTGGAAAATACAATCCCCATTATATTCCAACCATGAACAGCACATGGAGTTCCACATACCATAAACCCACCTATTGATTAGTCATAAATTTGGAAGTTACTTCTATAAATGAATAAATCGAAGATTCATCAGGGGATGTTTCTTCATCAATTTTTTTATTATTACATAAAATCAAGCTTTTGGAATTATCAGCTTTTTAACAGGAGTAACACAATAACTTCTCTTTATGATAATTGGTCCTTTTGTTCCCCTTTAGTTTCCTTAAATATCATCAAAATTCTATATAGTGTCGGAAAAGAAAGAGTTCGAGGCAGCCAATGGGAGGCCGATGGAGGGGGCTACGGGGATGCAGCGGCTGGAATGAGGAAAACAAAAACAGAAGGAACGGAAAGATTTGCCCTGATTCCCCGATTCTCATAGTGTAAATACATTTAAATATTTAATTGATTAAATAATCCTTTACTATTTTCTTAATTGATAATAAATATAATTTTTCCCTCCTGTTTTCGTTGTATATTTTAAAAGTGGTACAAGCAGCGACACCTTAACCTTCAACCCCGCCGACCAAGAATAGAGGTGAGCGACTCCCTCTATAGAACTGTCGTCACAACACAAGAGTGGCGGTGAAATCACAATAATAGAACTTGTACATTAACTAAACCAATATGTATATATAAAGAAGCTTACTGCAGCAGATGTCTTCAGCGCGGGTTTGTGCGCCAGCAGACGGTGGACATAGTTGTCCCCTGCGTAGTCCCACACGCGAGAGTTGCCCAGCTGCAAGGCGAAGGTGTGCAGGGTGTCAGTGAAGTGTTCGTAGGCATGGCCGCGTACATAGCGACCACAGCCAACACTCCCACATACCAGGCAGATCCACAAACTCTGCCCCACACACACACAGGTGACACTCTCCCCCAGGAGTTTACCTTTTACATGAACCTACACTAATACAAGAAAATAAGACCTAATCCAAATAATTTATTAGTGTGTGACATTTCGGCAAGAACATTGTCACTATCACCAGACAAAAGAATAAATGAGAAAAAATATTACAGCAAGTTCTTAAATAGTACTGTTATCAAGTGTTTAAACAATATTAACAGGACTATTTTTTTTTTATTAAGAGTATGTTATTAAGATTAAGAGTAACACTACTATTTAAGAACTTGCTGTGATATTTTTTCTCATTTATTCTTTGTCTGATGATGGTGACAATGCTGTTGCCGAAACGTTACACACTAATAAATTATTTGGATAAGGTCTTATTTTCTTGTATTATTATCTATAATCCTTAGATGCACTAAACAGGACCTTTGGGAGAGGCCGCTGCTCATCATAAAACAGCTCAAGGAGCATGAACTCATGGAATTTGTGTAATCTTTACACAAGGGGATAAGAAACAACAACAAATTATTTGGATTAGGTCTTATTTTCTTGTAGCTATAATCCAAATTGTGGTTTATCATGAACCTACACTGTATTATAACACACAAGTTGTGTTATGGGGAGAACTACCATCCATTGATATAGTGTAAATAGTGAAATATGTAAATATATTTATATTAAAAAAGGTGTATCTGGATCTGTGAAAGAAAACAAAATGGTTTCACAGATACAGGTATGACTTTTTTATATGAATATATTCAATGGATTGCCTTTTGACTCAAAATATGCAAATATGTTCAGTCCTGGCAAAGAGAGCAATTTAAGGAATTAAAGGAATACACTCATCCTGTATTCCTGGATCAGGATCTCTTACAAGGTACTATCAGCCGAGCCAGCTGAGTGCAGGTTTTTTTAGTGAGCTTGTTACTGCTCCTCCTTTGTCATCAGGGCTCAAGACCAGCAAAGGCGAAGTTTATAATAGTTTTAATTTATTACATCAACACCCTTATTTTTTTAGATTTAATTTCGCTTGAAATTGTCTGTTGTATATGCATTACAAGTTAATGCTCTAGATTATTTATAGAACTAGCTTTGGTTCTAGACCCGGTCATATAATGGACTAATACAACAACAACAAAAGCCTTTATTTAGGGTCACTGACCCTATACAGGATTCACCAGAGGTATGCATGAGAACAAAGCAGTGAAACAAAGGAAACAATAATATAAACAGAAGAAAAAAAAAAAAAAGAAAGAAAGAGGGAAGCAAGAAAAACAACACAAAAAGAGTAGCAGTAAGAAAGTGAGGAGTGAGTGTCACTTGTCCTTCTTCTGAGATATGGACTTGTGGAAACCATAAAACACCGTAGCAATATACTTATTCTGGGTCATATTGTCAATTATTGATGGAAGTGAAGCACAGAGTTGCCCAATTTTGAGCATAAGGGTTCTTCTTTTATAATGGACTAATACACTATCTTACATAGCATAACATCTGTTAATTGGAACTACTAGTAATTAAGGATAATTTCTTTTAGAACAATCCATCTCAAGCCATTGAAGATAGAAAATAACAAGATAATGCTTGTAGCCCAAAATGTAGCTTGACACCAGCAGAACACATTTTGACTTGCATTAGATGCACTAAACAGGACCTTTGGAAGAGGCTACAGCTTATCATCAAACAACTCGAGGAGCATGAACTAATGGAATTTGTATAATCTTTACCCAAGGAGAATAAGAAACAACAATGATAATATTCCAGTAGCAAGCTCCTACCACAATGAGAGCTGAGCATATATAATCAAAGAGAGAAACTATAAGAAAATAAGACCAAATCCAAATAAATTAATAGTGTGCGACGTTTTGATAACACCATTGTTACCATCATCAGACAAAAGTAAAAATTTTCATTTTTCTTTTGTTTAATGATGTTTGGCAACAATACTGTTATCGAAACGTCACACACTATTAATTTATTTGGATTTGGTCTTATTTTCTTATAGTTATACTCTATAATCCAAATTGTGCTTTATCATTAACTAGAGAAATAAAATAGATGTTTTAACAGTTTAGAAATGTGTCAGGAAGACTTACCTCCTGAGCCCGACATCCAAAACACCTCAACTTCTTGTCTTGTTCGGAGGCCTGGCACAGCTTGCAGATAACACAGCTGCTCCACACAGTCTAGGGTTACCTCTACTGACAATGGGATTACTGGGTCTAAGTTAGAAACACACGGTTATAATTAAATAAAATAATCCCTTGAATCAAAATTAAAATAAGAACATTAGGCCTCCGAAGAAAAGTTTTTTTTTTTTTTTATATTTTTATTTACAAGCTTTCTCCCGTAGAAGGGTTTTCTTGCCCGAAAGCTTGAGAAATTTCTAAATAAAAAATATTTAAAAAAGAAACTTTTCTTGGAGGCCTAATGTTCTTATTTTAACAAGGTAAATAATACCAAATAAATAAATATGTGTGACGTTTCAATAACAATGCTGTTATCAGACAAAAGTACTGAATTGAAGGTAGTAACAACGCTGTTACATAAACATCACACAATATTTATTCATTTGGATTTGGTCTTATTACCTTATTCAGTACTTTTGTCTGATGATGGTAACAACAAAGTTACCGGAAAGAGATTTTTAAAGAAATTTCTGCTCTCCAGACTGAATATTAAATCAAGAATTGACTGCATATGTGAGAAAGAAGTGAAAATAAAAATTATAAAATTGAAACTATTTTAGGACGAGATTTAAAAAAATAATAATAATGTTTTTCTTACTGTCTTTACTGTAATGACAAGAATATTGGGAGGGCCTGGCTCATCAGTGGTGAACCCTCCCAGTGATTTCAACAGTTTATTAACTACTGGAAGAGCTTACCACTGATGAGCCAGGCATTTCCAATATTATTTCATTGCAGTAAGGACATTATAATGCAAATTTGTGCAAAAGAAAGTCTTAATTTACAGTCCAACTTCTTTAATTCAACACCCTAAGGGAATCAGAATTTTTGGTTGAATTAAAGTCTGGGCTGAATTATAGTCAGTTAAATAGGCCAAATGGGATTTGAAAAATAGTAAAATAATAAAAGAAAGTGTTGAATTATAGTCGGTTGAATTATGTAAATATGGAATATGTGAACTTATGGAATTTGTGTAATATTTACACAAGGGGATAAGAAACAACAACAACAATTTAATTATAGTTTGAGTCAAAAGGCGATCCATTAATTAAAATTATATAAAAGGGCGTACCTGGATCTGTAAAAGAAAAAAAAAAAAAAACAATTTTTTTCTTAAAATATTTCGAGAGATTGCTCCCTCTTTATCAATTTATTGCACAGTGAATTTAATTTACAATTTATTGTACATCATATGGAAATAAATTTGTCATTGGTCAAAAATAATTATTGATAATGATTAAAAAAAAAAAAAAATTAAAAAAAATAATAATAAAATAAAATATTTTGAAAATTAAAGGCTTTTTATAGTAGTGCAATATTTTTTAATGATTTTGAAACAAAATTTAAGGAAATAAAAATAAGAAACAAATTAATTTGACTGCGGTTATTAGAAAAAAAAATTAAGTTAAAAGAGACAAATAAGGTTCGGGGATTTCTTCATATCTGTTTACACTAGCAGGGTCCTTCATTGATGCTATGGCCTCCAGGAACTTCCTCTGGTGTGAGTTCTGGATGCCCCTGTAAATAGTGGAAGTATTTTCCCAATCTGGCTGATGTCCCGATCGGAGACCATGCTCCACCATGGCAAACCTTTCTTTTGCATACTTCCAAGAAGATTTGTGTTCTTGGAGTCTGGTCCCAAGGAAACGGCCTGTCTCTCCAATGTAGGATACATTGCAGCTTTTACATGGGATCCTATACACAACGTCCTTTGTGTTCCCTATCTCCACTTTCTGTTTTGTTATTGCATTTCGGACTATAGTCTTTAAAGATGGTGCATTTTTAAAAACAGTGGTTATTCCAGAATTTTTTAAAATATGAGCTATTTTCTCAGCTCCTGCTCCATATGGCATTATACATTTATTTTTCAATTCTTTTTTACTATGAAAGCTATTAATTTTATACGAATGTTTTTTGATGAATTCCTTTGTATATCCATTCGATATTAATTCTTCCTGGATAGTGTTCAATTCTATATATTTAAGTTTATCAGTGGAGCAATGTGTGAAGGCACGCTTGGTGAGAGTTTTTACAACGGAAATTTTATGGGAGATAGGACCAAAGGAGTTGGCATGGAGGTATACTGGTGAGTGGCTAGGTTTTCTAAAAACAGTGGTTTGAAGATAATTTAATTTATTTTCGAAAAGTATATCTAAAAAGGGTAGGTAGCCATTAGACTCATTTTCAGTTGTGAATTTTAAGAGGGGGTAAAAGCTATTTAAAAATGCCAAGGTATTCTCAATATGGTCTGTAGCCACTATAGCCATCACGTCATCAACATATCTTGCCCAGTACTTAATGGTAGTATTGAATCTTTCATTTACCAGGATGTCAAGACAGTTTAAGACGAGATCAGCTAAGAATGGAGAGAGGGGACTTCCCATTGGGATACCATTGACTTGCTGGTATATGTTGTTATTGAAACAGAAATAGGAAAATTCCAAACAGATCTCAATCAAATATATGATTGTATTTGAAGGTAATTCTAGATTGAAATCTGTTAAGGTTTTTTCTAGAGTTGTCAGCACTAATTTGTGATCTAGGCAGGTGAATAAGTTGCGAACATCAAACGATACTAATGAGTGATTTTTTATATTAAATATATTTTTTGTTTTTTGGAGTATTTCTTCGGGATTCTTGACGACATATTTGAATTTTGTACGAATAGGGTTGAGTATTTTAACTAGATATTTGGAAAGATTATATGTAACTGAATTACAGGATGCAATGATTGGTCTTAATGGATTTTTTTCTTCATGTATTTTTGGTAATCCATAGATGATAGGCATGGAGGCTTTAATCATTTTATGTTTTTTTATTATTTCTTCTGTTAGTAAACTTTTCTTTTTTCCTTCTGTCAATTTTTTGTTGAACTTTTTTACTAGATCATTAATGCAGATATTTTTTACTTTTCGATAAGAATTTTTATCTTCTAAGAGATTCTCCATTTTTTGTGTGTAATCTTGTTTGTTCAAGATAACAGTGGCGCTTCCCTTATCAGCTGTTGTGATAACAATACTGCTATCTGTTCTTAGTGATTTTAGAATATTTTTGTCTGCATGACTAAGATTTTTTGATAAATTATTTTTAGATTTGTTTATTAATGGAATAATTTTATTGCGTAGATTAATTTTTCAGTCTCATTTAGATGTTGCAAGGAAGTTTCAACTGCTGCTAATGTTTTAGGCACATCAATTGGGTGGGATGGAATGTATTTTAATCCATGTGATAGTATCTCTGTTTCTTTTTCTGTTAAAACTCTATGGGATAGGTTATGAATATGGTTTGTTTTATTAATAGGACTTGGGAAACCATATTTTTTAACCCAAAATATTTTCTTTTTTTGATGTCTACTTTTGATTGAATTTGTTTCCTTATCACTTATTTCCTTTAGTTTTTCATTTATTGAATCAAATATATCGGAGCTAAGATTATTAGATAATTGGTTTGAGATGTTTTCTTTAATTTTATTCAGCTTACTAATTTGAGTATGGCAATTTGAAATTCTAAAATTTAGAAGTTTGTACCCAATTTTCAAAAAGAAGGATTTAGATTTGTTGGTTAAAACTGGGTCTTTTAACCTTAAGCTAGGGGTAATGAAACGAATTATAAGGTATTCATGATTGAATGAAAGATGTTGTTTCCATCGTGATAAACGTTTGTAAATTTCTTTCAATAACAACATATACCAGCAAGTCAATGGTATCCCAATGGGAAGTCCCCTCTCTCCATTCTTAGCTGATCTCGTCTTAAACTGTCTTGACATCCTGGTAAATGAAAGATTCAATACTACCATTAAGTACTGGGCAAGATATGTTGATGACGTGATGGCTATAGTGGCTACAGACCATATTGAGAATACCTTGGCATTTTTAAATAGCTTTTACCCCCTCTTAAAATTCACAACTGAAAATGAGTCTAATGGCTACCTACCCTTTTTAGATATACTTTTTGAAAATAAATTAAATTATCTTCAAACCACTGTTTTTAGAAAACCTAGCCACTCACCAGTATACCTCCATGCCAACTCCTTTGGTCCTATCTGCCATAAAATTTCCGTTGTAAAAACTCTCACCAAGCGTGCCTTCACACATTGCTCCACTGATAAACTTAAATATATAGAATTGAACACTATCCAGGAAGAATTAATATCGAATGGATATACAAAGGAATTCATCAAAAAACATTCGTATAAAATTAATAGCTTTCATAGTAAAAAAGAATTGAAAAATAAATGTATAATGCTATATGGAGCAGGAGCTGAGAAAATAGCTCATATTTTAAAAAATTCTGGAATAACCACTGTTTTTAAAAATGCACCATCTTTAAAGACTATAGTCCGAAATACAATAACAAAATAGAAAGTGGAGATAGGGAACACAAAGGACGTTGTGTATAGGATCCCATGTAAAAGCTGCAATGTATCCTACATTGGAGAGACAGGCCGTTTCCTTGGGACCAGACTCCAAGAACACAAATCTTCTTGGAAGTATGCAAAAGAAAGGTTTGCCATGGTGGAGCATGGTCTCCGATCGGGACATCAGCCAGATTGGGAAAATACTGCCACTATTTACAGGGGCATCCAGAACTCACACCAGAGGAAGTTCCTGGAGGCCATAGCATCAATGAAGGACCCTGCTAGTGTAAACAGATATGAAGAAATCCCCGAACCTTATTTGTCTCTTTTAACTTAATTTTTTTTTCTAATAACCGCAGTCAAATTAATTTGTTTCTTATTTTTATTTCCTTAAATTTTGTTTCAAAATCATTAAAAAATATTGCACTACTATAAAAAGCCTTTAATTTTCAAAATATTTTATTTTATTATTATTATTTTTTTTTTAATTTTTTTTTTTTTTTAATCATTATCAATAATTATTTTTGACCAATGACAAATTTATTTCCATATGATGTACAATAAATTGTAAATTAAATTCACTGTGCAATAAATTGATAAAGAGGGAGCAATCTCTCGAAATATTTTAAGAAAAAAATTGTTTTTTTTTTCTTTTACAGATCCAGGTACGCCCTTTTATATAAATTTAATTATAGTTTGTTAAATTAATTATATTAAATAATATTAATTAATTATCAATTAATTTGAATTCGAGTGGGACAAAAAGGTAAGCATTGAATTATAGCCAGTAGAATTAAAAAGTCAGTGTTGAATTATAGTCTGTTAAATTATATATGCCAATTGGGATTTGAAACACTGTGAAAAAAGATAAGGTAAGCATTGAATTATAATCAGTAGAAATAAAGAGGTTATATAATGTACAGATGGCAAGTTAATTCCCCAAATATCCAAAAAAAACAAGAGAAATTACTTGGAGTCACTCCAGCTGGAAGCCTGGGAGAGATCGGAGGAGAGGATGCCCTCCACTGACTCATCCTATGTATTCCAACAAGGTCAGGAGGGATACTGCTGACAGAGATGGAGGTAGACTCACCATCCGCTCCAGACACACAGGACAGGTGGGCAGCTCTGTGTGTCCTAGGAGGGGTAGACAGGACTTCTGTGCACATATTGGACATTTAGTACACTACTCTGATCAAAAGGTTTTGACACTTTGTTCATAAAATCCTGAAAACTCAATATATTTTCTCCTGGTTTGTGGCAAACGCAAGCGTCGCCCTTGGCTTGGAGACCTGCCAATTTTTAAAAATCATGCGCCACAACAGCACAAGCAGCGGCTGTTCGAAGTGAAGCCATTTTGCACGTGCTTCGATTTCATTAGTCACCGAAATGGAGGATCAACGAATTTGCATCAAGTTCTGTGTGAAAAACGGATTCAAGGGTGCCGACATTTTTTGGATGTTGCAAACAGCCTACGAGGATGCCATCACGAGCCGAAGACGAGTTTTCGAGTGGTACAATCGCTTCAAGGAGGGTCGGGAAGAGACCGCCGACAACGAGCGTTCCGGGAGACCGTCCACATCAACCACGCCTGAAAAAGTGGACAAGGTGTTGGAACTGGTGCGTGAAGACCGACGAATAACTGTCAGGGAGGTCGCTGAAGAAGCAGGGATATCATTTGGGTTGACTCAATCGATAATGAAGGACATTTTGGGAGTGAGAAGACTCAACGCCGTTCTCGTTCCCAAAGATTTGACTTTTGATCAAAAGAACGCCCGGAAAGAAACGGCCAGTCTCAATCTCAAAGCGACAACCGATGACCCCGAATTGCTGAAGAGGGTCATTACTGGAGACGAAACATAGATTTACGGCTTTTATTCGGAAACTACCCAACAGGCATCGGAGTGACGCTTCAAAAATGAGCCGAGACTAAAGAAAGCGAGGAAGGCTCCCAGCAAAGTCAAGGTCATGTTGACGGTGTTCTTCGACTACCAGGGCATCGTTCAACATGAATTTCAACAACAAGGCTCTACAATATCTGGGAGTTTTGAGGCGATTGAGGGAAGCGTTCAGGCAGAAACGGCCGGAGCTGTGGAGGAGCAAGTCGTGGATCCTCCCCCACGATAACGCGCCGGTGCACACAGCCCTCAAAATCTCGAAGTTCCTGCAGGACCACTCAACCTCTCTGTTCCCCCAACCCCCCTACAGTCCCGATTTGGCCCCCTGCGACTTCTTCCTTTTTGGAAAGCTCAAAAAAAAGTTAAAGGGTCAGAAATTTCAGAGCATAGAAGAGATTAAAGTGGAATCGAAGAAGGCCATGAAGGCGATCCCGAAAACAGACTACCAGAGGTGTTTTGCCGACTGGAAAAAAAGGTGGCTGAAGTGCATCGCGGCCAACGGAGACTACTTTGAAGGGGACAATTTGAATTTGGTAGAATAATAAAGTTTTTTTTAACTTATGAGCAAAGTATCTAAACCTTTTGATCAGAGTAGTACATGTGGTAATGCGTGAAACAGGTAGTTGTGTGGTAGGTGGTAAGACACTAATAGGGGGTCGGTGGAAGGATGGTCAAAACCGTTGGTTTTCGATCGCTACGACCGGGGTTCGATTCCCGCATTGGGCACTTTTTTCTGATAAAAAAAAAGAAATGCTTTAATGGCCCCCGATTCTTGCAAAAGTCCAACCCCACCAGCGAGTGCAAGTAACCAAACGGGGCTCTGGCACATTTTTAAGTGCAAAGTCGAACTGCTTTTCACATGTGTAGGCATGTGGTGCACTTACAGTAAAAGCAGTCGCCTACTTCTTCCCACCATGATTATCATGGCCTGTACCACGTGTACTAGGGATAATAATATAAGACGCTAATAGGAGACAGGATTCAGAAGCATAAACCTGTGAGGAGTAGATTGGAGAAGAAAGAGAAGGTCTGAGGACCACCCTGGGAACAACTGGTGTCGAGACCGCCGCGAACTGTCTCCAGATCATCAAATCCAGGTGATTTTAAACCTTTTTGAGTAGTCTGAATTCAAGGCGGCAGACAGTTGATAAATTCCAGATATTCCTTCAGTGAGGGATCAGTCTGATGCAAATAATTTTAATGTACATATTGTCTTTTTTATTTTTGTTTAATGAATGTTGACTAGGTGTCAATAAACTTTGTTAATTTTTAATGGTTACTTTATCAAATCAATTACTATTATGATACATTTCCTTATATTAGAGTTTAAAGAAAATGATTTGCCAATGAGTATCACACTAGAAGTTATAAGACCAAATTCAAAATTTGGTCTTATTTTCTGGTAGTTCTAATCTATAATCCAAATTATGCCTTATGTGTAATGATTGGTATCTTTATTGTGTATTTCAAAGGCTTTTGAGCCAAGGATTTTCACAATGGGTCTATTGACAAGCCAGTTTTCACTCTTGTTGTTTCTTATCCCCTTGTGTAAAGATTACACGAATTCCATGAGTTCATGATCCTTGAGCTCATGAAATGGGGTATAGGGGGTATACCTTTCATTGTTCATGGCATCATGATCCAAGTACACTTTGGTGAAAGCTTGAATTTTCCCGTAATTTGAGGCCATTCCTAACGTAGAAGAAGACGCCTTTGCTGCCAACTCTAACATGAGTACAGACGCAGCTCCTCCTCTGTATCCCTGGAGAGGTAAGAAGTAATGTTGAAGTGTCTTGGCCTTTAAAATATACTCTCTAACTCATGATGAAGACTGTATATATTATATATATATGTATATTTATCAATTATTTTATATATTTTTTATCTATTTTTTCATATATTTATCATCATTATATATATTCATATTTATATTTGGGGGTCGGTGGAAGGCTGGTTAAACCGTTTGGTTTTCAACCACTACGACCCGGGTTCGATTCCCGCATTGGACACTTTTTTCTGTTTAAAATTTAAAAAAAAATGCTCCAATGGCCTCCGATTCTTGCAAAAGTCCAACCCCACCAGCGAGTGCAAGTAACCAAACGGGGCTCTGGCACATTTGTAAGTGCAAAGTCGAACTGCTTTTCATATGTGTAGACATGTGGTGCGCTTACAGTAAAAGCAGTCGCTAACTACCCACCATGATTATCATGGCCTGTACCACGTGTACTAGGGATAAGCCAAAAAATATATATATATTTATTCTGTATTTAACCTTATATAATCTTATATGAACATTGTAATAAATCAGTTTCAATCTCTCTAACTCATTCACCTGTGCACCCAGCCAGCCATAGATGAGCACCTACCTGAGATTTCTCAATGGTGATCACCTGGGCCACATACACCAGATGACAGATGTGGGAGAGGGGGCCGAACACCACCCCGTTAAAGTTCTTGAAGAATTCATCAGCAGCCAACTGTCACACAGTCATGATATAATTCCCCTTTCATTCTCCCAACATAACTTCCATTTAGATGAAAAATTTGTGCAGATTTTTTAAAATATGCATATAAATGAAAGTTTAAATACAGTAGAACCTCCATATGAGGACACTCATGTTAGAGGACAACTCTCTACAAAGGACAGTTTTCATCGCCAGAATTGCCATTTTTGTTATATAGTAATACTCCGGTAAGAGGACATTTCTCCCTAAAGGACACTTTGGCTCTGCAATTAGGTGTTGTCCTTTACAGGGAGAGGTTCTACTGTATAGGAAAAGTATTCATTTACAAACCCCCCCCCCCCCCCCCAAAAAAAATTTAGGATTGATGTAGTAAAAAAATTTTTAAACTAACTAATTAAAATCACAAGGTAATAAGAACCAAATAAATAAATAGTGTGTGACATTTCAGTAACAGCGTTGTTACCATCTTCAGACAAAAGTACTGAATGAGAAATTTTACCACAACATGGTGGTGTGTGTGTGTAACTAATTAAAACTTCATTATTTTTTCTGCAAGTTTATAATATTGATTATATATGTTTTTTTATTCAATACTAGACGGGTGACCCGGGCTTCGCCCCGGGATTGACCCGTGTGCATATCTACCCGAGTGATATATATTTAGATAAGATTTTTTTATAATTGTTTGTTATTAGCATCATCTAATTGTTTGCATCAGCATAATTTATTCTAATCTTTGATAGAGGGCGCTGTTCGTGAGCTAAGTAGAATAATTTGAATATATAGTTTTAATAATTGATTTATATATTTTATAAAATAGCCTATTGTCTTACCCGTATTTTTTTACCTATGTATGGAAATTTTGGTTTGATTTAGTGAACTACTGCGGATTTGTATACCGGACATACAAACAAACAAACAAATATACAAACATTCATTTTTATATATATAGATATACATATAAGTCATTTATTTAATTTTTTTTATTGTCAACATGTTAAGTCCAGCAATTGCCAAAATATCAACAACAACAAAAGGTCAAACAATACAATAGTAGAGCGGCCTAGAAATAGAACTGGAAAAACTACTGGAAGGGTGCACCACTGGTAAATCCATTTCTCTCTCTCTCCCTGTATGTATTTATCCATTTCAAATAAGGTATGGAAGAGAGAGAAAGAAATGGTTACACACACACACACAGTCCAACGTCTTTAATTCAACATCCCAAGGGATCAGAATTTTCGGTTGAATTAAAGTCGATGTTGAATTATAGTCGGTAAATTAAAAGTAAATAGGCAGATTGTTGGATTAAAAAAAAACTGTTGAATTAAAGTCGGTTAAATTAAAGAAGTTATATTTTTGTTGTTTCTTTACCCATTGTGTAAAGATTACACGAATTCCATGAGTCCATGCTGCTCAAGCTGTTTGAAGATAAGTAGTGGCCTCTCCCAAAGATCCTGTTTAGTGATAGAAGATATCTATATATATAAAAATGAATAATAAAGATACGCAGCCCTTGATGCTTTATATTATTCGTTTATAAATTGTACAGGGTTTTCAATCTATAAAAATGAATGTTTGTATGTTTGTCTGTTTGTTGGTTTGTATGCCCGGTATACAAATTCGCAGTAGTTCACTAATTCAAACCAAAATTCCCATACATAGGTAAAAAATAACGGGGATGACGATAGGCTATTTTAAAAAATATATAAATCATTTATTAAAACTATATATTCAAATTATTCTACTTAGCTCACGAGCAGCGCCCTCTAGAACGCGGGCGATCTGCCGGCGGCGCGCGCCCGTTGGCTGCCGGCGAGCACGTGACTTCCCTGGCGTTGCCCGGGTCATTCATCTAGTACTCTATATAATAATACTCTTTAAAGAGAAAGGAACCAAAGATTTTTTTTATTAAACCTTGATAACTTTTCCTGGATCAGAGAGAGAGAGAGATTGAGAAAAAGGCATCTCCTTATTGTGAAACTGAAAGTTGCTAATGGCTTGCACCATGCTGATGAGGACCAACAGTCCAAAATGCATACGTGGTTAGCTTTTCTTTATTAATCAAGGATGGGTATTTTGCCAATACTGGAATAATTAAAAATCAAGGAATAGTTGATATTTATTCTGATAGATGACACAAGCCATCAGAAACTTTCATTTGCACGATAAGGAGATGCCTTTTTCTTAATTTATCCATCTGATCCCAGTACAATTTCACATTTGTACTATTTTTTCACAGAGAGATGATAAGGCACAATTTGGATTATAGATAATAAACACAAGGTAATAAGACCAAATCAAAATAAATATATTGTGTGTGACACAATGTATTACACATTTGGTAACAACACTGTTACGAAACGTCACACACTATTTATTTATTTGGATTTGGTCTTATTACCTTGTATTCACAGAGATATGTTTACAGAAGAAGGGAGAGATAATCTCTAGCTGTAGAAGAAAGAGGTAATGTTGATGAGAAGGCTCTGGCTACCTGATGAGTAAACTTGATGAGAGCCATGTAATGGTTGGAGTTGTTCCTGCGGATGATCCTCATGTACTCTATGTCCTTGCTGCACACAGCAACATTCCATAACAACATGGGGTGACATAGGGTGGGGACATCATACTACAGTAAAGCCTCCCATGAACCATCTGTTCTTCTTTCTTATCTCCACTCAATCATATTAGGGTATCAAGCCTGTAGAGCTTGTTGATGGTGTTTGCTGAGGATGAGTAGAGCTCATCAATGGATGAGCCAATACAGTCAATGAAGTGGTTTGGGGTTTCAGGTTGAGAATTGCACTTGCTACATAGATCAAGTGTGTAGAGCTTGTTGATGGTGTCTGTTGGGGATGAGTAGAGCTCATCAATGCATAAGCCAATACAGTCAATGAAGTGGTTTGGGGTTTCAGGTTGAGAATTGTACTTAGTACATAGATCAAGTGTGTAGAGCTTGTTGATGGTGTCTGTTGTGGGGATGAGTAGAGCTCATCAATGCATAAGCCAATACAGTCAATGAAGTGGTTTGGGGTTTCAGGTTGAGAATTGTACTTAGTACATAGATCAAGCCTTTAGAGCTTGTTGATGATGTCTGTTGTGGGAATGAGTAGAGCTCATCAATGGATGAGCCAATACAGTCAATGATGTGGTTTGGGGTTTCAGGTTGAGAATTGTACTTAGTACATAGATCAAGTGTGTAGAGCTTGTTGATGGTGTCTGTTGGGGATGAGTAGAGCTCATCAATGGATGAGTCAATACAGTCAATGATGTGGTTTGGAGTTTCAGGTTGAGAATTACACTTAGTACATAGATCAAGCCTGTAGAGCTTGAGACTTTTGTGTTTGGATTTCAATGTATAATTTTGTTTTCCTCTTACTTGATAAGGTACAATTGGGATTATAGATTATAAACACAAGGTAAATAAGACCAAATAAATAAATAGTGTGTGACATTTCGGTAAAAAAGCTGTTACCGAAACGTCACACACTATTTATTTATTAGGATTTGGTCTTATTACCTTGTGTTTTTCCTCTTACTTTTATTTTTAATCTCTTCACATTACACCATGTTTTCACATTTCAAACTTATGCTCTCACCAGGCAGAGTCCGTGAAGTGAAGCAGGTCCGAGGTTGTCATCTCTGCCGGCACAGCGAGGATTCCCACCATCTCACTCCGCTCAGCTTCCTCCGCCAGTTGGGTGGTTTGGCTGCACACGCAGCAGCAGACAAAATCAATATCATGAGGACTACCAGTGATTATAGTCAAAGATTATAAGACAACCATTTTAACTCCGCCTTTGCCGGTCCCAAGCCCGGATGAAAAAGGAGGAGGGGGAGCAGTAACAAGCTCGCTAAAAAATCTGAGTTCAGCTGGCCCGACTGATAGTACCTGTAAGGGCGCCTAATCCAGGGATACAGGATGAGCAGCGTTTGTACTCCATGTTAGGAGCAGCTGCACATGGCATCTGTTCCTCATATCAGAGGCGGCCATTTCTTTTGGAGCTAAGTCGGCCTGCCACTGAGTAGTGCTCCCAGTCTTAATGACAAAGGCAGACGCATTCTACTTCACTCAATCATGATCTCAAGCTTTACAAGCTTGATACCCTAATATTATTGAGTGGAGATGAGAAAGAAGAAGAGGCAACCATTAATAAAGTCAGTAATTTTCACCTTTTTTTTTTTTCCAATGAAGACACGGTTCAAAATTAAATAACATTTTTCAGTGGCACATAATGGAATTAAAATTTTACACACATATATTTACTGGCAATGCGCTTCTTTTAAATATCATCAAATATTATCTCTACAGACCTTACTGCAATGATATGAGTTATTGAATATCATTCAAGTACGTCATTGCAGTAAGGTCTGTAGAGATAATATTTGATGATATTTAAAAGAAGCGCATTGCCAGTAAATATATTTGTGAAAAATTTTAACGATGGATGGCAATTCAATTTAATTTAAATAATAAAAAACTTAAACTAACAAACTTGCAAACTCTAATGTCCGAAAAATCAGTGTGTGAATTAAAAAAAATGGTAAGGATAGTGTTTATGTGTGTTTGTTCTGCATATAAAAATAAAGTGTCTAGGGATGGGAATCGAACCCACAGTGTTCCGCTTACCGGGCAGATGCCATGTCCACTAGGCTACCCTGGACATATTTTTCTGTTCGTAAATAATATATAAAGTAATTTAAAATACAATATAATGCGGCTTATGATTGTAGAACGACATTTGAAAATTATCCTGCATGTGTTTCTTTCCAACGAAAAATCGAAATTTATTCCAAGGAGAAATAACGATTCTTTGGAAAGAAACACATGCGGGATAATTTTCAACGGTCTCAACGATCCACTGTCATGGTGAAGAGCTCTAAGACAAACTTAGCTTCAAGTTCTCCATCTTGAAATTAGCAGACAGTGGCTCATCCAAAAATCAGTTAATGTACTTTTTTTCTGATGAATAATCAATCCCCATCTTTTTTTTTAATAATCCCTAGTATATGTGATACAGGCATTGATAATTATGGTGGGTAGAAGTTTGGCGACTGCTTTTACTTTAAGTGCACCACATGTCTACACATGTAAAAAGCAGTTCGACTTTGCACTTACAAATGTGCCAGAGCCCCATTTGGCTGGTGGGGTTGGGCTTTTACAAGAATTGGGGGCTATCGGAGCATTTTTTTTTAATTAGAAAAAAAAGTGCCCAAATGCGGGATTCGATCCCGGGTCGTAGTGGTCGAAAACCAACAGTTTAGAACATCCTTCCACCGACCCCCCCCATCTTGAATTATTTGAATCCAAGTTGAGAAATGAATCACAAAGTGTTAGCTGGGAAGTGGGATCATTTATGTGGAATTACATTGCTATGAAATAGTTAGTGCTTATTTCATAGTGATAGATATACATTTTTGTGATTAGGTCCAATCTGGATTATAGATTAGAAACACAAGGTAATAAGACCAAATCCAAATACTTAAATAATGTGTTACATTTCAGGAACACCGTTCTATATATGTATTTGGTATATAAGTATACCTTGTGTTTCTAATATTTAAATTTATTATTTGACCTTTGGACCTTTGGGAGAGGCCGCTACTTATCATAAAACAGCTCGAGGAGCATGAACTCATGGAATTCAAGTAATCTTTACATAAGGGGATAAGAAACAACAACAAATATATTCTTAGATAAGAAAGAAGAAGAAATATATTTAAAATAAAAAAAAAAGACAAATATCTTGACCACCAACATGAGCGTTTTGAATGAAAGAGCGCCATCTAGTGGAACAAAAATTAACTAAACATTAATTTAGCTTATTTTATAACACGGAATAAGCTAAATCAGTGTTTAGTTTATATTTGTTCCACTAGATGGCGCTCTTTTATCTAAAATACTCATGTTGGCGGTCAGGATATGCTTTTTTTTTTTGTTTTTAATATCAACACCCGCACATTTTTTTATTTTTTCTTATTTTTCCACATACAGTTAAACCTGTCTATAGCGGCCCCTCTTGGGACTCACTAAAATAGGGTGCTATAGAGAGGGGGTGCTATAGACAGGTCACTTTTAATGTGAAATGTTTACATTTTAATGTTTAAGATAAGGCAGCTATAGAGAGGAAGGCGCTATTTAGAGGGGGGCGCTATAGACAGGTTTAACTGTATATGTGTGTATATAAAGGTGACCTTAGTAACATAACTAAGCAAGAAGTGGCCTTGAGAAACAATAGGAAGTGCTTAAGCAAAAAAATGAATTAATGTCAAGCGAGTCAGAACTACAGACATATGCAAAGAGGCAAACAAACCAGCAACTCAAAGGTGATCAATTTCTCGCATCTCTTCTTCCATACAAATTGGGCTTAGAGACGGCATCAAGTGCTAAGCAAGAAACGAACTAGTGCCATGGCTGTCAAGACGACAGGCAGATGCAAATTAAACAAAATAATGCCAGTA
This sequence comes from Cordylochernes scorpioides, assembly GCA_030710605.1. Classification (NCBI taxonomy): domain Eukaryota; kingdom Metazoa; phylum Arthropoda; class Arachnida; order Pseudoscorpiones; family Chernetidae; genus Cordylochernes; species Cordylochernes scorpioides. The sequence goes on along the minus strand of CP092877.1, from coordinate 69,744,685 downwards.
TAGATGATGAATTTTTCATGTCTTCTACCATACAAAGTGGCTTGGAGACTGAAGGAAGTGTCCGGACACTGCTGCATCTGCCCATCATTCGCGTTGACTTACCCTTCAACCGGCTCAGTCTCTTCTTTCCTGGGTCACACACTACTGGTTCCACTATTGTAGTTATCACATATTTACATATATCAGCCTGTCGCATATGCAACAGAGGGATTTGGAGGGAATATCTAAACGAGATGCCGAGTAAATTTGAAATCTCGCACAAAGACTTTATTTAAGTGATTAAGCCTTATATATAGATCTGAAAGATAAATCTGGAAAGCAAAATTAAAGAAATAGAAGAAGAATAAAAAGAATAAATAGAAAAAATATATTTACATATATGACAATAAAAATAATATATATACTATATAATTATATATATAAATATGTAAGATCTAGTTAGCCACTTCTTTGTCCTTGATTTGTTTCCTATTTTTTCAGTAGTCTTATATAAAATTTGATAATCAGTAAAGTTTTTATCAGACAAGGACCATTTATTCTTTTGTCTAATGATAGTAACAATGCTGTTACGAAAATTAATTTATTTGGATTAGGTCTTATTTTCTTGTATCTACAATCAATAATCCAAATTGTGCTTTATCATCAGACAAGGAAGTTGTTAGATACAAAGTTTCAAACTGGATTGGCATCGGCAATAGAGTTGGACAATGGCGTCACCATCATTCTCAATTTTCTAAAAAATATTTCTGATGTTGCTGACAGTTTTGGAAGGAAAGCTTCAGGGGTAGAGATCGAGGGGAAGTAGACGACAGGGATACACAGACAATCAAAACAATGGACTGGACGACACGAGGAGATGAAGAGGATGGCGAAGGAAATATGGAGAGACCATGTGGCCCACCCTCAGTAGAGGAAGGCACTGAAGGAGGGAGATATGGAGAGACCATGTGGCCCACCCTCAGTAGAGGAAGGCATTGAAGGAGGGAGATATGGAGAGACCATGTGGCCCACCCTCAGTAGAGGAAGGCACTGAAGGAGGGAGATATGGAGAGACCATGTGGCCCACCCTCAGTAGAGGAAGGCATTGAAGGAGGGAGATATGGAGAGACCATGTGACCCACCCTCAGTAGAGGAAGGCACTGAAGGAGGGAGATATGGAGAGACCATGTGGCCCACCCTCAGTAGAGGAAGGCATTGAAGGAGGGAGATATGGAGAGACCATGTGGCCCACCCTCAGTAGAGGAAGACATTGAAGGAGGGAGGTATGGAGAGATCATGTGGCCTAACCTCGGTAGAAGAAGGCATTGAAGAAGGAGGAAAAATTATCTTAGAGAGGCATTCTCTCAAGAATAAATTACATATTTATTAGCAGAAAGAACTTTAATCAATAAATTATAACTCAAGATTTACCTAGAGTCTATTCAGATAGGATTTTCAACTAAGGTGCATCAAATATATTTACAGGAAGAAATTGAATCTCTTCAGAGGGGTGAGAGAGGAAGTCACTGAAATGGTAGAAAGAAAATATAAAATAGAATTGTTTGATGTAGTAGCTATATTTTTTAGACAAAATTTCACTCTCTCTTTCCAATTAACAAATGATTCTGTTAAAAAAAATATTATATTATAGAATCTAAGCACTAACAATTTATCAGTTAAACTTATAGGGATATTAAAATAATAATACAGTAGAACCTCCCTGTAAAGTACACCTAATTTCCAGGCCAAAGTGTCCTTTAGGGAGAAGTGTCTCCTCTTACAGGAGAGTTGCTTATTAGTAAAAATTTTAATTTTGACAATGAAAACTGTTCTTTGTAGAGAGGTGTCCTCTAGCGAGAATGTTCTTTCATGGAGGTTCTACTGCATAATTCTATAAAATAATGATATAAATTGATAATAACAATGTGATGAAGATATAAGGATGGTATATTAAGCTATTTAGAGTCATTTTTATTTTCTTCAAATAATGGCTGAAAACTGTTGAAAAATAATAATGGATTTTATTCTGCAGATTAAGAAGAGATATTTTAATGTAATGTTAACAAATTTTTGTGTTTTATTAAAAAAAATAATTATTTTTAAGCTTTATCTTCATACCTTTTATATATAATGTGTCATAATATTTAAAAATATACAGTTAAACCTGTCTATAGGGCCCCCCTCTTGGGACTCACCAAAATAGGGTGCTATATAGAGGGGGTGCTATAGAAAGGTCACTTTTAATGTAAATCGCATCGTACTACGTATTTAAAATCAGGCGCTATAGAGAGGAGGGTGCTATTTAGAGAGGGCGCTATAGACAGTTATATAGACGTTATGTGGCGCTGAGTTTGTTGTTGACACACATTAAATATGTTATAACACCTTCAGCCAACTGAAATATTGGTAAAATAAATGATTTTTTTATCCAATATATGCCTTTTTAATTAAATATTTATTTATGGATTGCTCTATTTTCAAAAAGATTTAACTGTATACATATTTTAAAAGGTATAAAAATAAAAAATAAACTTTAATAAGGTTCAGAGGACAGGTTTTCAGTCCCAGATGTGTTCATAGCAGTCATCTAGTTATGAATAAGAGGAAAAACAAAAAACAAAAGGTTAAGAATGTGTCAGAGGCATTATACTCAATCATTCAAGGTGATGAAATGAAATCACTTCATGGTGACCTGAAGAAAGTAAAAAAAAGAAAGCATTGAAGAAGTTTATCCACTCACTTTTCTTTAAAAAGCTGGAGGATGCCTTTGGTATTGTCCATGTACTCCCGGCTATCTTCTTCTGTACCATGGCCATCTCCTGTGGCACCCAGCATCTGTCTTATTTGATGGCCATGATTGGGAGAATGGAGAATCTATGTTTTTACAACAAGGCTATTGTACAAGGTTGAGGGTAATCATGTTTAAACATCCCTCGGCAGAGCTGACTGCTACAAGTACGTCCCCAGGTGGTGGATAGGGGAATGACCTTCAGATATGAAGGCCAGCTGTGAAACAAGCAGAATAACTCTGAGGAATAAGCAGTCGTGGACCAACAGCAGCATTATTAGAAAAAGAAGAAAGACCTCTTTTAAAATCCTGAGTTCAACTGACCCAGTTGATAGAACTCAGCAAGGGTCGTTCTTCAGGGATATATGGAGGAGCTGCATCTGTACTTATGTTAGAGTCAGCAGCAAAGGCGTCTGTGCTTCCATGTCAGGGATGGCCTCAAATTACAGGCAAAGTCAGACTTTCACCAAAGTGTGCCATGATCAATGAAAGCTGCACCCCTACACCCCATTCCATGAGATAACTCGAGGAACATGGACTCATGGAATTTGTGTAATCTTTACACATGGGGATAAGAAACAACAGCAACAACATGTTTAACCCGGCAGCGGTCGCGCCCTCTTTTATACCTTGAAAGGTCGCGGTGGGTAAAATTTACCCACTTTTAAAAACCTAAATAAATCAAATATTCTTTTCAATATTTTTATTGTTTTCTATGTTAGAATAATGATTTGTCTATTAAATAACTTCACATAAAATCCTGAGATATAAAAATCATATTTTATTTATTTTATTAATAACAAATCAAAATATCAAATATTTATGATATATTTGACTATTTTATGAAAATAAAAGTATATATTGAAGATAGGTTATAAAATATAAATTTGTATGAAAGTTATCACTTCCTTTCATAGAAATTAGGACTTGTTTCGTCCTTTATGACATTCTTGACAAATTATTACAGAGTGTTCCTTACACAAAAAGCAAAACAGTACTGGCAATGTTGAATAGTTTTTCTGTCCTTTTTTCTTTCTGGCATTTCTTGCATCGATGTCTTTCTCCTATTTTTGGCTTTTTAGATGGACCAGGCTCTAACAAATTAAAAATATCGGATGCCTTTTCCTTTATTTCACATGGCATTCTTCCGCTTACTGTGCGAACTTTGACCATCTCTTCAATAAGATCTAAGGATAAGGTTTTCAAAAAATGACGTCTTGATTTAACCTTTGATGCGTTGCCATTTGCAAAATGAATTATCTGGGAATTTATTGCCCCAATATTTAAAAGTGAATAAAAAATAACCATGGGCCATCTTCTTGAATTTCTAGCACAGTTATATGTAGCTGTCATTTCGTCCATCATATCTACACCACCCTTTGTCATATTATAAAACATTATCATCTCTGGCTTTTTCAATTCTCCCGTTGAATCATCTATATTTGCATCGTGGTGCAGAGTTGAAAGCATAAGTGCAACTTTATTCTCTTTAGGCTTGTATGAAAGAAGTGTCATTTTACTTTGAAAGCCAAAAACACTAGTGTGTACATTTCTACCTCTGCTGATGAGAAACTCTGAGGGGATTTCCTTTTTATTTCTTTTTAAGGTACCAACAATTATTAGTCTATATTGTTGTAAAAGTTTTAGAGCTAAATAATAACTGGTGAACCAGTTATCCATTGTTACATTGCGGCCAGTTCCCTTGATTGGCTCACACAATCGTTCCACAACGTCACTTGGACTGTTGCTGACATTGTAAGGACCTTCAGGGTTTTTCCCTGAATAAATCTCCAAGTTACAAGTATAAAACATTTTTGAATCCACGAGAGCAAATAATTTTATTCCATATTTATTGTGTTTACTCGGAATATACTGCCTGAAATTGCATTTCCCTCTGAAAGCTTCAAGCTTTTCATCCACCGTTATATATTCCGAAGCAGAATAATGCTTTTGGCAATTTTTTACAAAAGTATCAAGAATCAATCTCACAGCTGCTAATTTATCTTGACGAAGTCTTTCATTTCTTGTAGCTTTGTCATCAAAACAAATTACTCTGAGAAGAAATCGGAATCTGTTTTCAGACATAGCTATTCTACACAATTCAAATCCAGTACTATCTCTTGCCCATGCATAATCTGTATTCAATTTATTCACTTTCATGACCCCAAGAAAGTAAATAATTCCCAATAAAGCTTTAATTTCATGTAGGTTTGTCAAATTAGCATCTCTTTCTCAGCTATAGTTCTGCTGAATATTCCTAATGTAAATGTTAGTATTTGTAACTATGCATTCAAGTATATTGTCATCTATAAAGAGATTCCAACAATCTAATATCGATTTAGCATTTTTTGCTTCACCCTTTACCCCTGGTAGATGGGTGATAATATTTTCACTGCGAGTTCGAACATTTTTTGGAGGAAGAGCTTTCTTCCATTTAGTCTTTTGGTCCTTTCCTATATAGTAATTGAAGCTTGGATCCTCATTGTTTTCTTCTTCTGATAATGTATACTGTTCAGTGTCTGTACTCCAATTCCTCTCTCCTATATGATCATCAGTTTCTGATTCCTCATCATCGGGATTTGAAATATTATTATCATCACGGAGAAAATCAGCATTTGAAAGCATTTTATGTAAAATAATGTAAAAAGAGGAAATAAAATATAAATCCTACCTTATTGTTGGAAGAATAGATTGTATTATTGCACTTGGGGCAGCAAAACCAAACAACAAGAAGCCAGAAAGTAACTCAAAACTTAATTACGCAAACCAAAAGCGTTAAAAGGTCGCGCTGGGTAAAAATTACCCAATGACGAGAACTCAAAAGGTCGCACTGGGTAAAATTGACCCAAACATGCTAATAAAATGAATATATGTCATAAAATTAAAATTATAGGTTTATTAAAATAATCTTTAGATAGAGTTAGAAAGGTACTGAGAATATATTTTAAATATATATATTTTTTAATATAGAAATATTTTCGAAAAGTTCCTTCTGGGTAATTTTTACCCATTGCGACCGCTTAAGGGTTAAACATAATAGCCTCCATTCTCTATGACACTCTTTTTTTTTTAAATATCCCTAGTACATATGGTACAGGCCATGATAATCATGGTGGGTAGTTAGTGACTGCTTTTACTGTAAGTGCACCACATGTCTACACATGTGAAAAGCAGTTCGACTTTGCACTTACAAATGTGCCAGAGCCCCGTTTGTTTACTTGCACTCGCTGGTAGGGTTGGACTTTTGCAAGAATCAGGGGCCATTGGAGCATTTTTTTTTTTAAATCAGAAAAAAGTGTCCAATGCGGGAATCGAACCCGGGTCGTAGTGGACGTAAACCAAAGGTTTAACCAGCTTTCCACCGACCCCCTTTAAACATAATAGCCTCCATTCTCTATGACACTCATGGATAAAACATAAGGAAATTTCATATTTTAAGCATAAACCACTCCTTATTTGCTTATCAGTATTTTATTTTCTATTCTTGCTTACAACAGTACAACTAGCATAACCGTTGTTGGCGTTCAAGTTGAGTTCAACTTTTGGTGACTATATGGATCTTCTTCTTTCTTATCTCAAAGCCATGATAATCATGGTAGGTAGTTAGCGAATGCTTTTACTGTAAGCGTACCACATGTCTACACATGTGAAAAGCAGTTCGACTTTGCACTTACAAATGTGCCAGAACCCCGTTTGGTTACTTGCACTCGCTGGTGGGGTTGGACTTTTGCAAGAATCGAGGGCCATTGGAGCATTTTTTTTTCAAACAGAAAAAAAGTGTCCAATGCGGGAATCGAACCCGGGTCGTAGTGGTCGAAAACCAAACGGTTTAACCAGCCTTCCACTGACCCCCGACTATATGGATAAATATTCTTCAATTTGATCAGTTAGTGATCATCACTCACAGCTCATCTGGAAACCTTCCGGTAGCTTTCTTGAGCCCTTCTAGCCAGCTCATTACAGGTCTTCCTCTTTTCCTTCAATTTTTCCTAACATCAACATCTTTTCCAAGCCATTTTCTCTCATTAGGTTTCTGAAGAGCATGTGAAGTAGTCTATGATTGAGGAGCAATCTTCTTCTTCTTTCTTATCTCAAAGCCATGATAATCATGGTAGGTAGAAGTTAGCGACTGCTTTTACTGTAAGCGCATCACATGCCTACACATGTGAAAAGCAGTTCGACTTTGCACTTACAAATGTGCCAGAGCCCCGTTTGGTTACTTGCACTCGCTGGTGGGGTTGGACTTTTGCAAGAATGAGGAGTAATGATTTTTTTAAACCTGGAAAGTCACATACTTAGGTTTGTAATGAAAGAGGCATCTCTAGCATAAAACATACATTAAAACAATGCATTTTGATTGATCACTTCTGTATACAGGTTAGTTCTTGTCTGAATTTATCAAAACTGGTATTTTGGCATGCACTCGTGGACAAAACCTAAAGGAAATGGAAAGTCTTTGATATCACCAGTAGTTTATTTTTTTGAAGGAGATAGAGGCAATTTTGTTCATACTTGGTTATCTCATGTGTCTTCAATAAAGGTCTCTTTCAGAGTTATTGTCTGAATCCCGATATACATACTAAAAGGTACAACTTCCTTAAGTTTTGTCCATGAGTGTATTCTATACATCACCATCTTAACATTCTGTAATGGGAACGGTGAACCAAAATACATTATAAACACAAGGTAATAAGACCAAATCCAAATAAATGTCTTATTACCTTGTGTTTATAATCTACACAGTCTAGCCATTAATTCTGTTACAAACAATTTTATAAATTAAATGAAAAAGAACAAAAACTAATGGAATATAAATACATATTTTATTTGTGAATAAGACATAGATTTTAAATATATACAATCGTTCAAAATGTCCTCCCTTATTTTTGACACAGGATCTCAAACGTTCGGGCCACTGATCTATGGTGGCACGCACCTTTTCTAAGGGTATTTCTTTCATTGCTCTCACCAATGCTGATTTCAATTGATCCAAATTATGATAGCTTTTAAAGCATCTTCTCCTCTAAATATGCCCACAAACTGTAATTTTGTGGGCATATTTGGATTTGGTCTTATTACCTTGTGTTTATAATCTATAATCCAAATTGTGCCTTATCAATGTAATCAAGGGGGTTTAAATCGGGGCTTCCAGAGGGCCATTCATTGGCCTTTATGAACTCCGGAACATTCGTCTCCAACCATTGTTGAGCTGACTTAGCTTTGTAAGCAGGAGCTGAATCTTGTTGAAATATCCAATGTTCTCCATTAAGCATTTTTGTATTCGAGGCTTTACTATTTGTTCCAAAATATCTTCTTTATAGTTTTAGCTGTATGTTTTACCCCTTTGGCACAGAAGTGGAGATCTGTTACACCTTGGTAGCTAACTCCTCACCAAACCATGACAGAAGAAGGATGGTGACTTTTTTCAAGTCTTCTGACTTTCAAAGAAGCTACGAGCATATATCCTATCATTCTGACGATTAATCTTTTCCTCGACAGTGAACATTTTCTCGTCTGTGAAAAGGATTTTCTCATGCCGCCGACCATCATGCTGCGCCAACAACATTTTTGATCTAACCCTTCTAATATCTCTAAGAGCAGGGGTTATCAAATGACCTGTGCGTCGTTTGAAAGCTCTCAGTCCAAGGTCTTCGTTGATTATCCTGGAAACAGTTCTTGGAGCTAAATTCATCTGCTTTACTAAGATCTTTTGTTTGCGGTGTTGATTTCGACGAATTCTTTCACGAATGGCTTTTATAGCTGCTTGGGTTCGTTGCACGTGCAGTCGACCAGATTTTTCAAGGTCATTAATAGTGCCAGCCTTGTTGAACCTTTCAATGGTTCGATAAACAAATTGACATGTAATATTCAAATTTTGTAAAAGTTCAAAAATGGATGAAGGAATTTGGCCTACCTTGTGTAAGGCTATTACAGCTATTCGCTTTTCTTTAACACCCCAATCCATTATCAAAAAACAAATATATTCCGATTTTTTTTCTAAACACGTGTGCACAAGATATTCAAATAACAACTACTGTATTTTGAATACTTCACACGTTCAAATTAAAATTTGTATCACTGATTTGGTTTTGTAACAATATTTATGGCTAGACTAAGTATAATCCTAATTGTGCCTTATCAAAATACATTATTTTAATGCATATTTAACAGGAGAGGCAACTCTTGCAATTCATGAATACCATCCTCCTGAAACTTTTTTGTTGCATACTTTTGATTTAATTATTGTATAAATTTCCTGTCACCTGTGTGAGAGGGTGGGAGTTATGTTATAATTTATAAGAAATCCTTCCAAGGAATGGGGTAAAGTGGAGGAGGGTGTAGTTACAAACAAACCTGTGAGGGTTTCAATAGTGATGTCAGTAAGTTCCCTCCATCCTCTCCGTTTCTTCTTGTGGAGAGCTGCGTCCGATGTGGGGACCACCTTCAAGGCATATTCCGATGCTGGGGCATGGGTCTTGGCAAACTTGGGGGCTAGACAGCAAGCATGTCTGTATGTGAATTCAATTGTATATCCTCTGTACCTTCAAGGTCCAATTTCCACAAGAATGGAAAAATTTACTGCTGCACATGACTAGTTATATTACAATGCACTAGCGCGCCATCTGTTGTCAAATTACGAAACTATTTTAGACGCAATATATTGATGAGGCACAATTTGGATTGTAGATTATAAACACAAGGCATTAAGACCAAATCCAAATAAATAAATAGTGTGTGACGTTTCGGTAACAGCGTTGTTACCAGCGCTGTTACCGAAACGTCACACACTATTTATTTATTTGGATTTGGTCTTATTACCTTGTGACGCGTAATATTCTTTTAAAATAAAACAATTTCTACTGCCCTTACTACAATGGGCCCTCCCTTTAATTTTTCCATTGCAGTAAGGGCAGTAGAAATTGTTTTACTTTAAAAAGAATATTACGCGTCTAAAATAGTTTCGTAATTTGACACATGACTAGTACAGAGGAGGAGGGACAAACACCAATTCTGTCCTTCCAAGGAAACAGTAGTTCTTGATTTCCAGACTAAAGTATAGTTATCTACAGACAACAACCTTCCAGAATGGTTGCAAGGTTTCCCCACTATGTACCGGGTGTAATTCTCAACCTGCAACCCCAATTATTGCAAGAACCAAACTAATAAACTACAACCCAACAGTAACTTAAAGCCCAGCATTGGGACTTAAAAATCTACTCTGGTGCTAACTACCAAGAAATGAAAATATTTAAATCTGATTTTGAAAAATAAATGAACCAACAAAAATAACAAGAGAAACTTCTCCCTCCTAAAACAAATTGAGCATTGACTTACAACAACAAACATAAAGTAATGAGACCAAATTAATTAAATATTTGTAACGTTTCTATTTTCTTTGACCGATGATTGATTCAACCCTGTTTCTCTTACCTCTTTTTATGTTAAAGCTTATGTCCATAGTTCATCTAAAATACCCATTCGAAGAGTCAAGCAACAGTATCACTATAAAAGGAAGTTCCAAAAATGCAATATAACAGCGGTATGGTAGATTAAACTGGCAAAACCGCTGGAGGGTTCACCACTGATGAGCCATGCCCTCCCTTTAATTTTTCCATTGCAGTAAGGACAGTAGAAATTGTTTTATTTTAAAAAGAATATTACGCCTCTAAAATAGTTTTGTAATTTAAAAAGATATATGCATTTTTATTATTATTTCTTTTAATAAACTTAAGAAACATATGTTTTATTTTTTATTTTTTTAGTATTATTTCTAGCATATATGTGGTACAGTTCATGATAATCATGATAAATTAGCGACTGCTTTCATTGTAAGTGTGCTACAGTCAAACCTCTATAAGTCAACACCCCAAGGGATCAGAGTTTTCGGTTGAATTAAAGTATGTGTTGAATTAAAGTTAGTTAGATGATTTCATTGCAACATTCATTTCTAACGGACATTTTTATAAATATATATATAAACAAATACAGTTAAACCTGTCTATAGCGCCCCCTCTAAATAGCGCCTCCCTCTCTATAGCGCCTGATTTTAAATACATAGTACAATGCGATTTACATTAAAAGTGACCTGTCTATAAGCACCCTATTTTGGTGAGTACCAAGAGGGGGCACTATAGACAGGTTTAACTGTATATAATTAAAATAATAATTTTAGAAAATGCTGTTTTAATATATTTTAATAAATAATGTGCATTGATACCATTGGGACTTTTTTTTTCTGAATGTTTCATGATCAATTTTTAGCGATGGATAAAATTGCATTAATACATTTTTGTGGGTGTGTGTGTGAGCAAAGGAAAAATTACAAATACTATTTTAATCTAAGTGTCTAAATGCACAATGGGAAGAAAATGAATGAATTTAGAAACCAAAGAGAAAAGTCTAAAGAATTTATGTTACTCTTAAAGACACCGTCTTCTTCTTCTTTCTTATGTCCACTCAATCATATTAGGGTATCAAGCTTGTAAAGCTTGAGACTGAGTGAAGTAGAATGTGTCTGCCTTTGTCATTAAGACTGGGAGCACTACTCAGTGGCAAGCCGACTTAGCTCCAAAAGAAATGGCCGCCTCTGACATGAGGAACAGATGCCATGTGCAGCCGCTCCTAACATGGAGTACAGACACTGCTCATTCTGTATCCCTGGATTAGGAACCCTTACAGGGTACTATCAGCCAGGCCAGCTGAGCCCAGGTTTTTTAGTGAGCTTGTTACTGCTCCCCCTCCTCCTTTTTCATCCGGGCTTGGGACCCCGGCAAAGGTGGAGTGTTTAAAGACACCATGAAGCGCTGCAACTTAAGTTAGACCTAAATCTGTGAGTAAACAATTCAGTGTGACATCCAGCCTATATTTGCCATTATTTGTAACACTTTGATGCATGGTTCACATACGTTAACTATGGTCACTGTACCCGCAGTTCCAAAATATTGCATTTTGAAGCAATAAATTTGTATTTTAACAAGAATTATCTAATACAAGAAAATAAGACCTAATACAAATAATTTAATAGTGTGTGATGTTTCGGTAACAGCATTGTTATCATCATTAGACAAAAGAATAAAACAAAAATTTTTAAAATTATTCGTCTAATGATGGTAATAATTTTGTTACAGAAATTTAGCGTTACAGGATAGTTTAAAAAAAAAAAGTTCAAAACCATTACCAGGTTCATTTTTGACAAGACCCTGCCTGACAGCAATCTCTTTTAGCTCTGGTCAATAATCATTTATAATATTTTTATTTGAATAAATATTATCAAGGGTTATGACCTTATGAGTTTTCCTACTTCAACTCTTCATTTTAAAAATGTTATTGTCCTGCATTATGATATGTAACTTTCATAGTCTCCATTACAGCTTATATATATTAGATAAAAAGATGAAATCTTTTGATATCTTAATATATATATATTCTCCTTTTTATATTCCTATACTTCTCATATTAGCAAACCAAAATTGATATTAAAAACATTTTTATACTGGTTATCCTACTACCAAAAAACTAAAAATTATCAAAAATATTTAAGATAAAATCTGAGAATATAAGGCACATCGTCTTCAAATTGATTTGATACTTTTTTCAATCCAAAGACATGTCAAAAAAAAAATCTACTGTAAATGTTAAGAAAAAAAACTATATTAAGATTTATACTCTGTTATTAACATTAAAATATAAATGGAAATCATTTATAACTAGGTAATAATATTAAATTTTATTTATGATTATAACCCGCTATATAAATAGAGTAAAAAATTAGTTAAAAGTATGGTTATTATATCGATACTTTTTTTTTAATTGGCTTAAAATTTGGGTTTGGGGTAACACCACAGTTAAAATTCGCTTAATCTAAATATTTTTCTATTATTTTCTTTTAGCAAGTGTAAAAATATATACAATAGTATATAGCTTGCTCGGTTTCACTTTTGGAAAAAGATTCTTACCAATGTAATGTAGATGGATAAAGGCTTAGAATCGCTTGATATTTCTAATTGGATAACAACTAGTGAGACTCCAGATACAGACATATCAAAAATTAATTTCCTTAATAAAATATTTCTTAAATATACATGTTTAGTAAACAAGAGCTATAGGCACGTAAAAACAAATAATTGCTAGAAGAAATGGCTGAAAGTCTGTGATATTTTAAAAGTCCCTTTAAATTTTTGTAGTATTTTTTAGAATTCTTATTTAAATTATTTGAAAAATTAAATGAAAAACTTTATTAAACAAGACTAAAAGAAATATACATTATGCGTAATTTTTTAATAGCAGAATTTTTGGTATTTTTAATATTTTCCTTGTACCTCACTTTATTTATGACATCAATATCAAAATTTTGAAAATGAATTTGAAACCCTTCAGCAGTAATCATAATCAAAATATCCATCTATAATAGTATAAATATTTTTGGATCAAGATTCTTTGCTATTAGTTTAAACTGATTTAATCTCGATTTTATGGAGTATTAGAGGAAACATTTTCCCATCGATTAAAAATTCCATTGATTTCAATTCTATACTCTATAAGATTTTCACATTGTCTTTTGTTTTATAGGTCTAAAAATCAGTTATTTGACGAAATCTGCACGCTCCAGGAACCTGGGTTAACCAAATAAGCAATAATATGTATAAAAAATATTCAAGCCAAAATGCATGCTAACAGAAGAAAGCTATATTTGCAGTTTATTTATGAAAAATTCTCTTTGAAATAATAAAATAATAAAAACCTATTTTATATTTTCTGAGTTTATAAAATGTGCAACATCTTCGTACACATTTATTTTAAGCAAATCTTTATTGTCTTAGTAAAGTCTGATACAGCCTTTTATTGTTTATTTTCGGGACGCCAAAAAGTGACAAAAACAAATCAAAAAGGGATGATGATAACCTGCGTCTTGCAGATTAACATTTTCATAGAAACATATATATATACATATTTATTGCTAGCTATATATCACCATCTTCTCTCTTCAAACACGAAATCTCACAGGCGGTCTCCTCGCTCGAGGTGGGTTCCGCCTTAGGACAGGACCCTCCTCTTTCAAGGCCTCGGGGTCCAGCGAGCGAAGAGGCTCCAATGACTTTCCATCGTCTGTATCACTCTGAACCTCTGAATCTTGATCCGACCGCTGGCTAGTTAGTCCTGGCGACAGCGACTCCATATAACCTCTGTCTCGTACAACCTCCGAGATTATGGCACTGGGACCTGCTCCTCTTGAGTGCTCGGGTTGACGCTCTCCATCTCCACTCTCATCTTCCTCACCATTCCTCCACCTTTTTCTAATTTGATCCCTGTGATAGGCCTTTACCTGTCCGTGGATCAAAATGGTGTAGACTCTAGTTCCCTTCTTGCCCACAATTTTTCCTGGGATCCATTTATCACCACCTCTAAAGTTTTTACACCACACTAAATCATCTATCTGGAATTCTTCCAAATGGGTTCGCCGATCATACTTCATTTGCCTGGCTTGCTGGTCCCTAACTCTAGATGCCAAGCTGGGATGTATCAACGATACTCTGGTTCGAAGCGCACGCCCAATAAAGAGCTCTGATGGAGTCTTTCCCGTTGTCACATGCGGGGTGCTTCGATATGCCAGAAGAACTTTTGATAAGGTGTCTTGAATGGTATCCCCAATTTTCCTTTTATTTTTATCCAGGGCAGTCTTAATTGTTCTAACCGCTCTTTCAGCCAAGCCATTACTTTGCGGGTGGTACGCCGGGATCAATGTTTGTTTAATTCCATTTCCTTCCAGAAAACCTTTCATTTCACTACCAGTAAACTGAGGTCCATTATCAGATACAAGTTCCTCCGGTAGACCATAGGAAGAAAAAGTCGCCGTAGTTGCTCAATGGTTTTGCGTGTGGTGGTCTCTCTCATTGGGATGGCTTCGATCCACTTCGAATGACTATCTACTACTATTAATAAATTAATGTTTTCCTTATTTGCAAAATCAATGTGGATTCTTTGCCAAGGTCTGGTTGACCATCTCCAGGGTTGCCATTTTCCTTTATTTGGCCCATCCTGGGATTGCTGACAGCTTCTGCACTTATTTACCAAAAACTCGATTTGGGTATCTAGATTTGGCCACCAAAAATGTGATCTTGCTACAGCCTTCATTTTGTTCATACCGGAATGAGTCTCATGAAGACAGTTCAACATTTTTATTCTGAGAGATGGTGGAATGACAACTCTCATTCCCCAAACCAAACACTCCCCATCTACAGTTAGCTCAAGTTTCCTTTGAAAATAAGGTCTGAGGTGATCAGCCACCTTTTCAGGCCAGCCTTGCTGAGTATAAAATTTGGCCAATGAGAGCACTTCGTCTTTTTCAGTTTCCGTGGCAATTTCCTCTGCTGTGATCGGCAATTCCTCCACATAGGATAAAGCATAGACATTATTTAATCTTGGAATTTCTTCACAGCCCACAGGAAAACGTGACAGAAGATCTGCATTCCCATGGTCTTGAGTTCTTCGAAATTTAATATCGTAAGTATAAGCTGACAAAATAAGCGCCCAACGCTGCAATCTTGAAGTAGATAAGGTGGGGATTCCTGATCTTGAGCCCAAAATGGTCACCAATGGCTTATGGTCTGTAATAAGAATAAATTTTCTTCCATAAATAAATTGATGAAACTTGGTAACTCCATAAATAATGGCTAGAGCCTCCTTCTCAATCTGAGAATAATTTTGTTCTGCTCCCGATAAAGTCCGTGAGGCAAACATAATCGGTCTCTCCTGGCCTTCTATAATATGTGACAACACAGCGCCCACTCCAATCTGCGATGCATCAGTGGCCAAACACAATGGCAAAGTCGCATCATACTGGACTAGCACCCTCTCAGAGGTAATGCTATTCTTGCACCTGTCAATGGCCTCTCCACATTCCTTTGTCCAAACCCAAGGACGTTTTTTGTGAAGAAGCTCATGAAGAGGCTTCAAAAGCTCTGGCAAATTGGGTATGAACTTCCCATAAAAGTTTACCAAACCAAGAAATGACCTTAATTCAGAGATATTCGTAGGCGTTTTGGCCTTCTGTATTGCTTGTACCTTATGATCTAAAGGTCTGATGCCCTCTTCCGTGACAAGATGTCCTAAATATTCAATTTCTTTTTGCAAAAATAGGCATTTTTCTTTCTTTAGTTTGATATTATACTTCGCCAAGCGAGCAAATATAGTCTTCAACAACGCCAGATGTTCTTCAATCGATGCTGTGGCTATAAGGACATCATCAATATAACAAATTACGCCTCCTATACCTGACAAAACCCTATCCATTACAGATTGAAAATAACTGGGCGCATTTGCCAATCCAAATGGCATTCTCTTAAACCTGAAAAGCCCTTTATGAGTATTTATCGTTAGTAACGGTCGGGTGCCTGGGTCCACCTCTAATTGCAGATAAGCGTTCCTCAAGTCCAATTTAGAAAAGTATTTTCCCTTGGCCAATGTGGAGAATAAATCTTGCTGTGTGGGAAGGGGATAGGCCGCAGTGTCCAAATATTTATTTAGAGTTACCTTGAAGTCGCAGCAAATTCTGATCTCTTTATTTTTCTTCGGCACTACAACCACAGGAGTGGCCCATTTACTGCTCGCCACCTCACATAGATAACCCTTAGCCACCATTTTGTCTAATGCTTCAGTAACTGCTGGCCTAATGGCGAAAGGCACCGGACGAGCCTTATGGAAAATTGGATTCACATCACACATGTTTACTGAAAATGTGAAACCTTTTATTGGTTCGGTTGTCTCCACAAATAGGGCTTGATTTTCCTTCAAAATTTCCTCAATGGTATTTTCCACAGGCATATGTTTTACCGCGAAACAGCCCAATTTCAATCTATTTATCCATTCTCTTCCCATCAAAGCCCTCTTTTCTCCTTTCACCACCAACGCTCTAAGTTTGTAAGTAATATCTTGACACTCCACTTTGACATTGATTTTACCCAGAATGGGTACCACGGTACCATCATAAGTTCTTACAATAATACTCGCTTTTTCCAATTTCAAGTGTTGAAGACTATTTTTAAAATCCTTTTCTGATATCAGTGTTAGACCACTACCTGTATCCATTTCAAATTTAATAAAGTTTCCTTCTACTTTTAACTCCATCAGATAGGGAGGGTCACTTGAGGTAAAATTAATCTTATACTCAGGTATCGTCACACTTATAATTTTCTGGACATACTCTTCCTCCTCTTCTTGGTCTCCTATCTGATGTATATTTCCCGGCTGATTCTGATGTTGCCTTAGATTTCTTCTACTGCTCCAACATATTGAGGCAATGTGTCCTTTTTTATTACACTTAAAGCATATCGCCTCCTTAAATCTACATAGTTCTTTATGCTGTTTACCACAATGTTTACATTTGCCATTCTGGAAATTTGATTCAACCTTGCGTTCCATCCTCAACTTATCTACACAATCTTCACCCTGCTCCAAGTGAAATAATTTTGTATTTTTCTCGGCCGCTTCCATAGATAATGCTATCTCAATTACTTTAGCTAAAGAAATGTCGCCCTCCGACAAAATTCTATTTTGTATTTTGGCATTATATAATCCACAAACCATTTTATCACGTAAAGAATCCTCCAGAAAATTTCCAAAGTTGCATGAGGAAGCCAAACGCTTAATTTCCACCAAGTAATCCGAGATGCTTTCTTCCTTTAATTGCATTCTTTTAAAAAAAATGAACCTCTCTACTACAATTGAGCGCTTTGGAGAGAAGTGCCTTTTCAAGATATCTATTAGGTTATCAAAAGTTTTATCTTTAGGTAGAATAGGACTGCACAAATTCTTCAAAACACCATATGTTTTACTTCCCATGAGGGTTAGGAGATAAGCCTTTTTCTTCTCATCCCCTGC
The DNA here is from genome assembly GCA_030710605.1 of Cordylochernes scorpioides. NCBI lineage: Eukaryota > Metazoa > Arthropoda > Arachnida > Pseudoscorpiones > Chernetidae > Cordylochernes > Cordylochernes scorpioides. The sequence goes on along the minus strand of CP092877.1, from coordinate 69,727,041 downwards.
CTCCTCCAATATGAGAAACTGTTCCAAACGTTCATAAAACGTTTCAAAAGTTTCAGTTTCCTCATTATATTCCTTAAATTGGTAACTAGCCATTTTTTTTTTTCACTCTTTCTTAAATTTGCATCCTAAAACTTTGCAATTTGTGACTTTTAAAATTACTATCAATTATATGCAAAATCAAAGATATTTTCTAAAAATATTTACTTCAAAATTCGAGGGTACTTACTCTTATATCCTCGTCGCCAAATGCAACATCTTCGTACACATTTATTTTAAGCAAATCTTTATTGTCTTAGTAAAGTCTGATACAGCCTTTTATTGTTTATTTTCGGGACGCCAAAAAGTGACAAAAACAAATCAAAAAGGGATGATGATAACCTGCGTCTTGCAGATTAACATTTTCATAGAAACATATATATATACATATTTATTGCTAGCTATATATCAAAATGGAAAGAATACAAAGAGATATCAAATATTATCTACTTAAAATATAGATATAAGCCAGATTCCAATGAAGTGCAGAACATCTATTTCTTGACATAATATCCCTGATGGAATTTGACACAAAAATTTAAAACAAATATACATTTATTGTAATTTATTTTTATTATTTATAGACTGTGAAAGAGTTAATCATATTTTAGGGCACCCGTGACCTTTTTATTATTATATACTATGAATAACACAGAACTCCACCTAATCTAACCATGCTCCACCTTTCCCCATAAATTCTGCAAAGCTCTAGTGACTGTGAGGCATCAAGATAGAGTCTGAGATGAACTCAAACGGCCTTCCCTGTGGTTGACTTACGTGTTTTTTGGTAACTGAATTGAACCTACCAGTAACGAGCTGGAGATCAGTATGGATTATAGCTTAATACTATATTCTTATGGACAAGCCACCGATCCATGTTGGCTGATAACACTACCACCTTCAGGTAGAATACCAGCTTCACTATGAGCCCTGGACCTTACCTAAGCAGACCCCAAGATTACAGAGTCCACCATATGTTTCTGTTTTTATTTGTTTTTTTAATAATCAAAACATTTCAAGAATAAATATTTTTTGTTGATGCATTTTTTAAAATATCCTAATTTTTAATATCTTTCTCGCAGAGGGATCGTGATAGATTTGGGAAAAGTTTGACAACACTGGGGGGCAACTTGTAGGAATGTTTTGATTTTTAGATTGGGAGGAAGAAAAATGAAAAAAAAAAAAAAATTCCCAAAATTCGTTACTTTAAGCATATTTCCAAAGTCAATATGTAAATCCTTCTATTTCATAATGTTAACAATGGAAACAGAAATTATGCTATATACCCTAAGGGTGATCATTTAGCCATTGACACCCTATTTGTTGAAATCTTATAAGTGACTCGGGGCTGAGTGCTCTGCAAAAAAAAAAAAAAAAAAAATTGAAGCTACAATAAAATGAAACCTTGTTCTATCACCCTCCTTTATAACAGCGCAATTCTAAATATTTAGACAATGGCCCCTGATTCTTGCAAAAGCCCAATCCCACCAGTGAATGCAAGTAACCAAATGGAGATCTGGCACATATATAAGTGCAACAGTCAAACTGCTTTTCACATGTAAAGACATGTGGTGCACTTACAGTAAAAGCAGTGACCTACTTCTACCCACCATGATTATCATGGCCTGTACCACATGTACTAGGGATAAGCTAAAAATAATAATTCTAAATTCCCAATTGTTTAACAGTGGTTATGACAACAATATGTGTTGTGTATTATAGCAAAATTACCAAGAAATTTAGATATAATGAGGTTACAATGTACTGTATATAGATTGATAGAGAGATTTCTTAACCTGAATAAATGATGTGATAAAAAAAATGTGTGTTTTTATACATGGATGGAAAAATGATAAAAATATTACCTCCAAGATGTGAGCTAAATGCAGCATTAACACTGGCTGAAAATGTGACCATATGTTAACCATGAGGTTGGTTCTAACTCCGCCTTTGCCGGTCCCAAGCCCGGATGAAAAAGGAGGAGGGGGAGCAGTAACAAGCTCGCTAAAAAACCTGGGCTCAGCTGGCCCGGCTGATAGTACCCTGTAAGGTCTCCAGGGATACAGGATGAGCAGCGTATGTACTCCATGTTAGGAGCAGCTGCACATGGCGTCTGTTCCTCATGTCAGAGGCGGCCATTTCTTTTGAAGCCAAGTCGGCCTGCCACTGAGTAGTGCTCCCAGTCTTAATGACAAAGGCATACGCATTCTACTTCACCCAGTCATGATGGTTGTCAACTCTTCCTGGCAAACACCATCAAAAGTCTCAAACTTTACATGGGGGGTCGGTGGAAGGCTGGTTAAACTGTTTAGTTTTCGACCACTACGACCCGGGTTCGAATCCCGCATTGGACACTTTTTCTGTTTAAAAAAAAAATTTTTTAAATGCATCAATGGCCCCCCCCGATTCTTGCAAAAGTCCAACCACACCAGCGAGTGCAAGTAACCAAACGGGGCTCTGGCACATTTGTAAGTGCAAAGTCGAACTGCTTTTCACATGTGTAGACATGTGGTGCCCTTAGAGTAAAAAAGCAGTCGCTAACTACCCACCATGATTATCATGGCCTGTACCACGTGTACTAGGGATAAGCAAAAAAAAAAAACAATATTGATACCCTAATATGATTGAGTGGAGATAAGAAAGAAAAAGAAGGTTGGTTCTAGTCAAGTTTTCCATGAGCCATTGAATATTGACCAGATCTTGTAAACCTTTGTCGCAAAGTTACAAAATGAAAAACTCCAATAAATTCAACAAGAAAATAAGACCTAATCCAAATAAATTAATAGTGTGTAACATTTCGGTAACAGCATTATTAACAACATCAGACAAAAGAATAAAATGATATTTTATTATTAAATATTTAAATATCCTTTTATTCGTTTGTCTGATGATGGTAACAACGCTGTTACCGAAACATCACACACTATTAATTTATTTAGATTAGGTCTTATTTTCTTGTAGCTATAATCTATAATCCTAATTGTGCTTTATCATATTCCAATAAATAAAATGCTATTGTTACCATGACGATAACCAAAGATGGCTATAACTGTTCGCCATTTGTCGACTGGGGGGCTGATGGACCAATCAGGAAGATGCTAGTTAACACCAGTCAAGTGTTGTTCTGATCTCATGGAATGAGATTATGGGTGCAGCTTTCATTGATAATGATGGGTTCCCCTGGTTTGGATAGTTGAAAAGGGAGGATACACGATGTATCTTATTAAAAGTTTCCTTACTTAGGTATATATATATATAGCAATTTAGGCCAACAACCCCATGTATATAACCCACAGCAAGACCTTAATGTTGTATAATAGCAGCACAGCTGTCAGTGATGCACTATCGGCATATGTCTTTACATCATCACATGTAATGCAATTTATGCAAACAGGATAAATAAAATAAATAAAAAAGAAAAGGGGGAAAAAACTCTGTAATTGATTAAGAGTTGAGCTAAAGCAAGGATCGAGCATATAATATTGTCAGAACAATGGTCTAAAGATGGAAACAGCCGCGACACTATTATACAATATTATCAGACAACCCATGAAATCGTTATTAAATTGGGCAATCTATAAAACACTGAAACACAGACACTCGCGGCAATGTATGTGGCCGGTAATTTATGGGAGACTTGATTATTAGTAACATTCCCTTCAAATAGGTAATAAACATACAACATTTCATTTAAACAGTTGGAATATCACCATAAAGCAAATTATGTATGAAATAGGTAACAGAGAACACAAGAAAATTTCTCTAGATATTTATTTAAATATCTTAAAATTTGGGAACATGTCTATACTGACGAGATATGCTATTTACATAGTAAAATTTAGATAGAGGTGACCTGAAGTTACTTTATAGCCCTTTAAGGCCCATGCGAAATCTAGGTTGGCTACTACACAAAAAGGGGGGGAAACCTAGATCTCCATCTATTCTAGCGGGACAAAATATACGAACCCTAACACTCCTTTTAAGTCACTTAAAGCCCTTTAGGGCCCATTCAGAATCTAAATAGATTAGCTTCTGTTCGAAAAATAAAAAAAGGGGGGGCTAAGCCATAATGGCAAGGGGCTTACCTTCTCTCGAAAGCGGCGGCAAGGTCTGGTCTCCTCTACGTCTCAGGCCCGTCTAAAAATCGTCCTTCTCACTGAGCGACTCCGATCGAATCTTGCCTTTTGGCAAAGAACCTTCTTTTATATCATCTCATTCTCCATTTTCATTCGCCGAAAGAAACACCAATCAAAATGGCCAACGGCTCCAGTATCAATTTCATAGACGCCCCAGGCCTCTCCCCTTCAAAATAGAACATATAGTATTACAAAAACAAAAAAAATCTAAAGAGAGAAACAACCCCTGCGGTAGTGTAAGATTTCAGACTCCCTCCCTCCGTCCTTCCACATGGGTTGAAATACAATCCCCCCTTTTTCTCGGGATGGTATATATATCACCCCCCCCGTCTTGGCTAAAATTGACCCAGGCCCTTTTTACCTGGACTGTAATGTGATGCTTTCCTTTCTCTGGAAGGATATTTTATAAGTTTCAGTCTTTAGAGATCTTCCTTCTCCAATTTTCTCCTTTTTTTTTTTTTTTTCTGGTCACTTTTACCTAAATTTTTGGTGAGGGGAATATATGTACATATGAAACAACAGTTTCCAGCTCGGATGTCTCTGGATGTCTTCTTCTTTACCAGGCATCAGCTTTCAGCATGGAAGTCTGGTGTCACCAAGTGTCTAAGTTTCTGGGCAAAAAAAATGGTCTGTAAGTCTATGTGGGAGGGAAGCCATGTATCCATTTGATTTGATTATACATACGCCTTCTGTTGGGGTATGGTTACAAAAACGTGCCCCAACAATCCTCCCCCTGCCAAGTAATGGACAAATGCGTTTGTGCTATTCATTATTCATCTGCCTTTCATCAGTTACTATGAAAGCAGGCCCATTTCTAGCAAAATGCATTTTCCATTACTAGGTGAAGTCAGGTGTACCGAAACCTATAGGGAAGATAAGGCTAATCAAAATGATGGTATGTTATTCTAGATGTTTATTATTCCGAACATTAGTGGGCATTGTGCATCCTGGCAAAGGGTTTTTTTATGTGCTATTATTCTGTCAGAACACTGTTATCAAAATAGGTTATTGGGGACAGTCATATCATATGTATGGAAGTAAGCAAGGTCATCTGTCTTACCATTCATGGGTATATATACCACCCTTCCACTTTCTTCTTTGGTCTTGAGGAGTAGGCCTTCCTAGTGGTAAGTCCTCTCAACCCCATCCTTGCCTCTTGGGGTACTGGATTCATTGCTACCTTCTTTCTGCTAACAATACAGTTAGGACATTTCCCTATTACATATTATATATAAAAAATTGGGCGCCAAGGAGTCGTTTAGAAATAACTGACTAGTCCAACTCCTAAAACATGCCAGCATCTTTATTTTCGTACCAATCAAGACATTCGTGTGGTATAGTTATATATATATACAATCAAAGGAAAGGATAATTATAGTTAGCTGAAAGAAATATCTTGGTACATAATGATTAGCCTATGACATGATGACTTTTGCTAAATAAAAAAAAAAAAAAAGGTTACAGAAAACAAATTGTGAAAGTAATTATTAAATAAGGCACGAAATATGTAATGATAAAATGAATCCTTCCATGTTATATGATGGGTATAATATATATATTGAAGAAAACACGTATCATGCAGATAGTGATTAAATATGATAAAAATCATCCCATGATAGATGATAAAAGAAAACTACTACAAGATTATATATGGTGACAAAATATATATAATTAAATATTTAATATAAATATTAATATCATGAATGTCAAAATAAAATTGTTGAAATGAATAGTATATGACTATAATATAATATATATGATATAAAATAATAGCATATTGAAAAAGAAAATGTAAACATAATATATATTTGTGCGCTGAAGGTTCAAGGTTTAGTATCTCAGTTAAGTTTCAATCTTATCCAGTCTGGAATCACGAGTTGGTCACTGGGTAATATTCGTCTATCCCGATCCTACTGGAGGGTGGGTTCTCTCTTGTGTGTTAGATTCCTCAAATTGCAATACTCTCTCAACCCAGATGGGAACGTCATTTAGAATCTTGGTCAAATGGAGCATAGCCCAGACCTCTATTAAACTACACAGTCCATTTAAATCTAGGGTGACAACCGTATGAAGAGAATTTTTCTGTTTTGGCAGAGCGACTAATCAATTTCTACTATTTTGTTTGTGACTCCGTTTACCTTGTCTCTGGGGTGTGTACAGTTCAGCTACCTCCCCCTTCCAAGAAATCCATATTACTTTCGTCTACTAATATACTCTCTATTCATTGACCTGAATCCTATAAATCTACATCTTATAGGTTTGAATTTTTATCAATCTGAAATTTTGGTTCTTTTACAAATTCCTTCAGAATTCTACTCCCTGTATAACTGCTCTTAATCCTACTGTCCTCAATACAACACTTCTAAAACTTTGACTCATTGGCTCGTTCTGGCGTCTCGTTCGCGGTCCTTATAGTTAACTAATACTTTAAAATCTTATCCTATCATGGAACGAGTTTAAACTCGTTGAAGGTCCTAATAATTACTTATTCTGTCTCTCGAATCGGTCTTATGCTCGAATTCATTCCAACAAAACGTATGGCAGGGCGAATCCTTTATTAGAAGAAACTTCCGCTAGCTATGGGGGATCAAACTGGTACCAAAAAAAAAATTCAATAGACGGGAACACTTCGTCTAGAATAACTGGGCAATCTCTGCCTACATGCCAATCTTACAGGACCTCCCGTCTGCAACACCCTCGCTCCAGCCACGCTAAAAGCGTCGAAATTACGGTGTCAGATCGGTCACCCAAGGTCGCGCCGTTATACCCCAGGCTATACGGCATGGCTAAAACAAATCCCCCATCCTGCATAAAATTCAATCTATACCTCTTCGTTTCCTCTTGCGAGGAGGAGTTGAGTGGGAAATTCGGCTTGATCCTTGCCTTCCACTATCTCCAAGTCTGAGGGTCGGGATAGGGATCATTTATCCACAATCCTTAGAATTCAAGCTAAGCTAAGATAAAAGAAAATCAAAGGAAAATTATACCCCCTAACGAGGGACCTAACAAAAGGGAGCGAATATTTTCTAACTAGATAGAGTTGTAGTTGTCCTGTTTGAGGCTTCTCGGTCCTAACAAAATTCGAAATAAAAAATAAAATAAAATAAAATCGATCCTATTAAAGTCCTTAATCCTAATCTAATGTATTTTGGGCTCACAGTATAATAGTTTTTAACCTTCTACACATTCATTATTCCAATTCTTTCATACACCCTCCCCCCTATCATTCGCGGAATGCACTCATACTAAAGTTAAAAGCTGCTACAAAGGCCAAAATACTCGTTTATCAATATCAATAGATCCTAACAAATAATAACATATTTCAGGACACAATGTGAAATCAAATAAAATAATAAAACTAAAACAAATTGGGAACTAAAGCCCTATGTTACTCAAAAGAAATGCCTCTGTACAAGCTCTATATATACTAATACTTTATACTCGATAAATGATTGTTAACAATAATTGTTAACAATTCTAAATAATCTGGAAGCTAACCTACCTAAAAAAAAATCAGTGTAACTTCAAAAACTGCCCTTGCCTTGACACTAAGCGATTTTTCACGACAATTCTATAAAGACATACACAAATTATAATGGCGAATAAAGGACCATTAAACGTGACACCTCATAAAAGCGGGATTGAGTCACTCCCCTAGCCACCGTGGGTGAAGTCACTTTCTTCCTACTTCACCTTGCGTCTGTCCCCTTTGCAGTAGTCCGACCTCAACACTCTATTGAAAGATGGATTTATAGGGTTTACGATTCACTACCCAACACTAACATTCTCAAGTGCTTTCCGAGGATCGACTACGATCTGGGCCTACTTAACTTCTACCCCTGGCTTAGGGTCCCTACACTTCACAACTTTACTCTGAAAGATTGACCTTTCATGTCCTCATTAGAAACCTATTTCAAAGCTACTACCTGAAGGCCAGGGATTATAGGGTTTCTGAATTACCCAACACAAGCCATAGGATGCCTATTAGGTTTGTTGTTTTAGACATAGCCCCCCTCTAAGTTGTGATTTCCTACACCTTCCTTCACCTATTACTCCTGATAATAACTAAAATTTCATATTTACACTAAATAGTTAATTCACAATGGTATACATTATTCTCATTGGTCTTTGAAACTCGGGTTTTAACAAGAAATAGTTTGTATTAAAAAAAAAAAAAGGAATCCTAATGAAGCTCTACTTTAAAAAAAAAAAAGGTTTTAAAAAAAAAAAGGTTGAAATCTCTAAACTTCTCATTCTATCGAGCTGATTCTCCGTACACACTCCAAAATCCTAGTTAGAGGCGACAGTCTAAGCAGAATTTACACTGTGTGGGCCTTTTCACCCTTGTAGACCTGCGTAAAGTTAAACTGTTCACACTAACTCTGTCAACTTCCTCTCGTCTCATTACTTCTGAGTTCGCTCTGGTTGTCACCCCTTGTTGGATAAAATTGTAACATAACAATAAAAAGAAACTAAAATTTTCCTAAATCATATCCTGACAGGTTGTACAAGCTCTTCAAAACGGTGTGTCATATTAAAACAAGGTTGTGAGACAACTCTTAATTATATACTATACTAAAAATGAGGCTGAGCCAATTCTACACTAGGAGAACACGAAAACCCAAGATGTAGTCCTTGTAGCGAGCATGGAGCCCTATCACAAAACCCGAAGTGCAAGGAGGACAGAGTTTCCTGGTATTCCCTCTTATCTGGCACGACCGGTCGGGGTGAACAGTCGCGTCACGTGAAAGGAGGAAATATCTGAGTTCCCCCCTCTTGCTCTAGCTATTGGGTCGATTTGGCTCATGTAAATAGTAACTCTTATACTATATCTAAAATCTCTCATATAACTTATTAAATAAAACGGTGTAAAAAACGGTGTTCTATACAAGGATAAGGTTGTGACAACTTTCTCAAAATACACACTAATATTAAAACAAACTGTGAAGATCTTTAAAGATGGCAACAAACACTACAGTAAGGTTGTGAGACGGTATTCTGCACAAAGACAAGGTTGAGACAAATAACACACAAACCCTGAAACATGGTGTTAAAGCTCCTTTCAACACTTAGCACTAGAACACATGTTTTAAAAAAAAAAACTGCAAACTGTTTAAAGTTCACCATAACACTAAGACCTATTTGCTATTTAATATATAACCTAATATTGTAATTAATAAATACCTATCTATATTAAATAGTGTATACAATCGCTGAAACTTATGTAAATCAGCTTACACAAACCCCCAGTGCATAATATGTCTTATTTTAAAAGAAATAGTTCTATCGAGGCGATATTGCGGTCGACAGCTACGCTTTATACATTAAATGTACTTTCTTCTATCAACCTTTATCTACTATTTACAAAACTCTTTATCCAACCCTTTCCAATTCTTTCTCTTTCAACATCTTTCTGCATCTCTCTATCTCTTTCTCATCAACATTCAACGCTTTCTCACTCATTTTATCACTTTCAACACCTCTTTCATCACCTCTCTCTCATCTCTCTTCCATCATTTTCTACACATTTCACTGCCTTTTCATCCCTCTGGTGTTTCCTCGAAACCCGTCATCGGGATCTGGATCCCGATCTATTATCACTCTTAATTTTGAACTACTCTATTCCAACAGCCTATGACCCTTAAGCTTTATAACTCCATATACACTCGGCGGGGTAGTTACCTTGTTAAGAAAACCTATAATGTCATAGATCATTTAGAGAGAGAACATAACAAATTTGTGCGAATAGTTTGCTTCAACTATTGATTGTAAGCCTATTAAACTCGTTCTCTTTAGGTTGGCTCGCTCATTAGTCTTCGATTTTTTTTTTTTTTTCAATGGTCATATTGAGTCCACATGGGTGCTAAACGTAAACTGTATTAAAATGGTGTAGTTTTCTAGTTTTCGAATTATATGACAGTTAGAAAAAAAAATCCTGGAAATATCTCGCACTGGCTACTATTAAAAAAATTTGAATGGGGTACAACTCCGATCTTACAGGATACCTCATGGCTCATAGAATTGAATCGCTCATTTCTCACTAAAATATTCACACAGGGTATGGAGGTCTCCAGCGGTTCTATAGCTATTGGTCAACTAAATTAATTAATGGCAGGAATTGAAGTTAGTTTAAATGCTCATGTGCTGTTTTGTCATGCGTCTTTATGTCATCTGCACAGGAAAGTGTCGCCTCAAGGACCTAATTCTGGGACTAACATCCGCTGCACATTTCAGGAAGGAGTGGTCGTCCATACAATAGCAAGATATCATTTTGCTGCCAATGTACAATGTTGAGCATTTTCCATGTCGTCATTTTGTCGATCCCCAATCTTCTAGGGTGTTTCTTTAAGCATTTCTCGATATCGTTTAATGCTTTATGCGATCCCGCCCGGCATTCAATAAGTATTATTTGATCGTACCATCTCCAGGAGACCATCCCATTGCGGCCGAACCATTTCCACCCAACTTATAACGCCGTCCATATCGCGTAATTGAAATTAGTGTAAAACTCAAAGAATAAGACCTTAATCTCTTAATTCTTTACTAATTTCAGTTGGCTCAACATAAATCTTCTCAATTATTATCTTAGTACAGTGGCGTGACATGTCACACTTCTTCTAGTTCTTTCGCAAGCTCGATTAATCCCAGTGAAAAGCCCGTCCAGGCGTCAATCCCGTGCTAACCCGTCATGCATGACTTCAAATTTGGAAATTATTAGACCTGAATATTTGCAGTGGCATCTGCTTCCACTGAAAGTTTCTAAGACACAAGGCTGCCTCTTATCTTGTTTAAATCACTGTCTTTACTCCCATATGCCTGTGTTAACCTTAACCATGACCTTATCAATTCTCAAAATTCTGCCTATCGAATATCCTGAGGATCAATGTTCTTCTTGTCTACGGCGGATTAACACAATAATTGTTCTCTAGAGTTATCTGCGTCGAGTGGTCAGTCTGTACTACTAATTCTCCACTCTAACTCCAGGATTCCTTTATCTACTCAGGCTGTTCAAAAATTTTCAAGACAGTTGTTCAAATCCCCAATGATAATCTGCTAAATTTCGATAATTATTGGAATTCTCATTAAACAGAATAACTACACCTTTCTGACACAGAAATATCCAGCATCAAGATATAGCGCACCGTCCAAATTCTTTATTTCAAGACGGTGTCAAATTACAACTGAAGGAACGTACTGAACATATAACTGGTTTAAATTTCATGTAATCTCATCATGCCTTCTGCTGGCAAATGTATACTGCAGATTTAATACTATCAAGATGGTTTTATTTGTCCTCATCCAAAAAAAATGTTTCAGAAATAGAATCTTGGAAATCTCTACTTAAGGCAAAAAAATTGCACATTTATCAATTTAAGATAACCTTCCCTTGTCAGAGTGTATACAGCTGCCAAGCCAAATACGCAGGGGAGACAGGAAGGAGAGTCAGCAATAGAATATATGAACATAGACGCAACGTTATTAATCAAGACAATAGGTCTCTAATTTTCCAATACTGCAAAGGAACATGTCACACTTTCGCATTAGGAGAACCTAGAATACATTACAATAACATAAACAGCAAATATCAAAGGCTTATAATTGATTTTCTATTATTCAGAAAACACAATAGCATTAATAGAAAATAGCCCCATAGACGTTTTACTTTGATATTAGAAATCAATGATAATATTAAGGTTTTGCCACAAACAATGTGAATCGTAAAAGACAGCGGCGAGAGATGCGGTATACACCGCCTCAACATAACTTTCATTGCCTGATAAAATGCCAGTGAAACGGAAAGCATAAATTAAAATTCACGATTTATAATAGACTGTTAATCTCAGGATGCGTGGACTACTTCACCAATACTTAAAAATAGTATGGCTTTTCATTAGGTATATATTTCTAAAGTATAGGGGAAGAAACATATACTAAATTCGAGCCCCGCGGCGGGCGACATTGATGGGTTCCCCTGGTTTGGATAGTTGAAAAGGGAGGATACACGATGTATCTTATTAAAAGTTTCCTTACTTAGGTATATATATATATAGCAATTTAGGCCAACAACCCCATGTATATAACCCACAGCAAGACCTTAATGTTGTATAATAGCAGCACAGCTGTCAGTGATGCACTATCGGCATATGTCTTTACATCATCACATGTAATGCAATTTATGCAAACAGGATAAATAAAATAAATAAAAAAGAAAAGGGGGAAAAAACTCTGTAATTGATTAAGAGTTGAGCTAAAGCAAGGATCGAGCATATAATATTGTCAGAACAATGGTCTAAAGATGGAAACAGCCGCGACACTATTATACAATATTATCAGACAACCCATGAAATCGTTATTAAATTGGGCAATCTATAAAACACTGAAACACAGACACTCGCGGCAATGTATGTGGCCGGTAATTTATGGGAGACTTGATTATTAGTAACATTCCCTTCAAATAGGTAATAAACATACAACATTTCATTTAAACAGTTGGAATATCACCATAAAGCAAATTATGTATGAAATAGGTAACAGAGAACACAAGAAAATTTCTCTAGATATTTATTTAAATATCTTAAAATTTGGGAACATGTCTATACTGACGAGATATGCTATTTACATAGTAAAATTTAGATAGAGGTGACCTGAAGTTACTTTATAGCCCTTTAAGGCCCATGCGAAATCTAGGTTGGCTACTACACAAAAAGGGGGGGAAACCTAGATCTCCATCTATTCTAGCGGGACAAAATATACGAACCCTAACACTCCTTTTAAGTCACTTAAAGCCCTTTAGGGCCCATTCAGAATCTAAATAGATTAGCTTCTGTTCGAAAAATAAAAAAAAGGGGGGGCTAAGCCATAATGGCAAGGGGCTTACCTTCTCTCGAAAGCGGCGGCAAGGTCTGGTCTCCTCTACGTCTCAGGCCCGTCTAAAAATCGTCCTTCTCACTGAGCGACTCCGATCGAATCTTGCCTTTTGGCAAAGAACCTTCTTTTATATCATCTCATTCTCCATTTTCATTCGCCGAAAGAAACACCAATCAAAATGGCCAACGGCTCCAGTATCAATTTCATAGACGCCCCAGGCCTCTCCCCTTCAAAATAGAATATATAGTATTACAAAAACAAAAAAAATCTAAAGAGAGAAACAACCCCTGCGGTAGTGTAAGATTTCAGACTCCCTCCCTCCGTCCTTCCACATGGGTTGAAATACAATCCCCCCTTTTTCTCGGGATGGTATATATATCACCCCCCCGTCTTGGCTAAAATTGACCCAGGCCCTTTTTACCTGGACTGTAATGTGATGCTTTCCTTTCTCTGGAAGGATATTTTATAAGTTTCAGTCTTTAGAGATCTTCCTTCTCCAATTTTCTCCTTTTTTTTTTTTTTTCTGGTCACTTTTACCTAAATTTTTGGTGAGGGGAATATATGTACATATGAAACAACAGTTTCCAGCTCGGATGTCTCTGGATGTCTTCTTCTTTACCAGGCATCAGCTTTCAGCATGGAAGTCTGGTGTCACCAAGTGTCTAAGTTTCTGGGCAAAAAAAATGGTCTGTAAGTCTATGTGGGAGGGAAGCCATGTATCCATTTGATTTGATTATACATACGCCTTCTGTTGGGGTATGGTTACAAAAACGTGCCCCAACAATAATGGCACCATGATCCATTTTGGTGAAAGTCTGACTTTGCCTGTAATTTGAGGCCGTTCCTAACATGAAAGCTTTTGCTGCCGACTCTAACATGAGTACAGATGCAGCTCCTCCATAACCCTGGAGGGGAACCCTTGCTGAGGTCTATCTATCAACTGGGTCAGTTGAACTCAGGATTTTTAAATAGGTTTTTCTCCTCTTTCTAACAAATCATTTAATCTTTACACAAGGGGATAAGAAACAACAACAACAAGTGTTATTCTCCTTTGTTTACAGAGTGGTTGGATGAGCCTCATTGTCTGTTATTTCAATAGTTCTCCATAATGTATCAAGGTAAATAAAAAATCACGCGCACAAACAGGATCTCTATTTATCTGCAATGCTAATTTGACCATCCTTGATATAGCAGCAGCGATGGGCTACCAATGTATAACATTTCAGTAACATATTTGGTCTTCATAAAGATAGAGGCTGCCCCTGCCGGCATTCATATTTATATAAAAAAAACTCCAACTGGCCGAAGTGTCTATTTTTCATATAAATATTTGGTCTTGTTACTTTGAGACATGGTGAAATTAAGAAAAAAGGCATCTCTATGCAACTAAACATTGCTGATGGCTTGTGCCATCTATCAGAATAACTGATTTATTGAAATATCAAATAACTGTTGATTTTTTTTTCCTTTCATGAATATCAATCAAATACCTTTCTTTGATAAATCAAGAAAAGCCAACCATATATTCATTTCAGTATGCCTTTGTCAGTATGGGGCAGGCTGTGCCTCAACAACAAAAAAAGCTGGCCCTGATGAATCAAGAAGTTAAAGCCTTCTGTGTGACAATATAAAATAATAAAACCTTTTTTTCTTAATATTTGATTGTTTTGAAAAAAATAATTTTCCTCGCCTTATTTTTTTTCTGCTTGACAATATTAAACTGATGAAACCAAAGAGGCCTCACCAAACCACCTCTTGGAATGTATTTGAGCCTCAAGACAAGACCTATATTCCATGTGACCTTGTATAATTATACAATAGTATAACAACAACAACAAAAAGGCTTTTATTAGGGCCCATTGTCCTGTATGGATTCGCCATACAACAACAAAACAACACAGCAATTCCTCTCCCTTTCCCCTTGTGCACGCGTGTCTTTGTGTGAAAAGGGATTTATTTAGGCATTTGTTCTAAAACTTTCCTCACTACCTCTTTTGTGTATGAATCTATTTACAATTGATCTGTAGAAATTATAGAATTCTATTGCTATATTTTTCTTCTCTG
Organism: Cordylochernes scorpioides; assembly: GCA_030710605.1. NCBI lineage: Eukaryota > Metazoa > Arthropoda > Arachnida > Pseudoscorpiones > Chernetidae > Cordylochernes > Cordylochernes scorpioides. The sequence goes on along the minus strand of CP092877.1, from coordinate 69,711,937 downwards.
AAATAGTTTTCAGCGTCTACAGTGGGTTGCTAAGTCTCCAGAAGGTATACAATCCCTATATATATATAAAAGTCAGTGTATGTATGTATGTATGTATGTGGGTATCTATGTCGGCTATACACGTCCACAATACGTAACTAATCTGACTGAAATTTTAACAGTATATAGAGTAGAATCTGGAAAACTTATAGTGAAAATTTCAGGTCTCTATACCGAATATTCGTCGAGTTATTTACAAATTTGCGTTGCAAATTTGCCTTTTAGCTCGCAAGCAGCGCCTCTAGCGGTGAAGATAGGAGGTAATATCAGCTGAACCAATGTACATGTAAAGTTTGGAGCGGGACACAAGAGTGACATCCACGGCGCCAATTTATAATTGTAACGAATAGTATTTGAATAAAAACATTTAATCGGGTAAAATCCGAGTGTTGCCCGGGTCATTCGGCTAGTGATATAATAAAATTAAAAAAACTGGCCAAACTGCTGGGAGGGTTCACCACTGATCAACCAGGCCTTCTCATTATTGTATCATTGCTGTAAGGGCAGTAGAAAATAATTTTAATTCAAAAAGAAACATATGCATCAAAAATAGTTTATATTTCTAATATTATATATGTATTTGGTCTATATGTATTGAAACTGATTTATTACAATGTACATATAAGATTATATATGGTTAAATACAGAATAAATAAGATTATATGTATTGAGCATGTTGGAAACTCTACTAGAGTATGGTAGCAATGCTGTTATTGAGACATCAGCATCCACAACTTCAATGTTTGAACCAATCACCATTTGTGTGGAATAAATTTTAAAACTACATTTTTTAAACTTGTATTATTGACCATCGAAGTAGATTTGGAGTATGGATGAAATAAACAAAGTTGTTAAATATCCATTTTAGTGAGCGAGCGGCTCGAAAACGACCCCATCGAGCAACACGTGGTGGTGGCGGGCGTGGTGTCCGCCTGCGTGGGATCGAGTATAGAACAGTTGCTGGCAGACAAAGAAAAATGGCGGTTGCCAATGTTTACGTTTTGGTTTCATTTTATTTTGTTCTTTAGTTTATATATAGTTATATGTGTAAATAAATAATATTATCTTTAATATGTTTAAAATTCAATTAAAATTAAAAGCAATAAATAAAGGCTTTTTGTAAATTCTATTTATTTTTGTTATTAATTAACAAAAGTTACTTGCACTCTCTGGTGGGGTTGGACTTTTGCAAGGATCAGGGGCCCTTTGGAGCTTTTTTTTTTAATTAGAAAAAAGTGCCCAATCAATGCAAGATTCGATCCTGGATCGTAGTGGTCAAAAACCAACGGGGTATACCACCTGTTATGTGACATCTATATGAAGCATGGATCAGGGTGGTGATATAAAGCATCTCTTTTTATATTACTACAGTGGATGCACAATTTGGATTATAGCTACAAGAAAATAAGACCTAATCCAAATAATTTATTAGTGTGTGACATTTCGGCAACAGCATTGTCACCATCATCAGACAATGTCATTTATTCTTTAAGTCTTATTTTCTGTCATTTAGGTCTTATTTTCTTATATTACTACAGTAGTCACAAGGTAATAAGACCAAATAAATAAATAGTGTGTGACGTTTCGGTAACAGCGTTGTTACCATCTTCAGACAAAAGTACTGAATGAAATGAAAAAAAAATTCTCATTCAGTACTTTTGTCTGAAGATGGTAACGACATTGTTACCTAAACGTCACACACTATTTATTTATTTGGATTTGGTCTTATTACCTTGTGTTTATAATCTATAATCCAAATTGTGCCTTATCAATCTACTACAGTAGTCTTTCTGTAAAGGTCTATACTTAATAGCAGAGCCAAAATGTCCTTTAGGGAGAGGTGTCCTCTTACTGGCAAGTTGTTAAATAGTAAAAATGGTAATTTTGATGATGCTGTCCTCTGTAGAGAGGTGTCCTTAGCAGGAGTGTTCGCTCAATGAAGTTCTACTGTGTAGTTTGAATATTCAATGTTTATCATGCTATCCCATTGATAGTGATTTTTTTTTTGTCATAAATTTTAATTTTTAAGATTTTCAATGATCTCCCAAAGGAACACCAATCCTTAATTTCACGACTTAGTTGTCTGGTCATATACAGACAATGACTTTCCAGAATGGTTTGAAGGTTTTCCCACTATGTACTAAGTGCAATTCTCAACCTGAAACCCCAAACCAAATTATTGTCTAAAAACAAGGTAATGCAACCAAATTCAAATAAATAAATAGTGTGTGACATTTCGGTAACAGTGTTGTATAGTAAGATGTACGGTAACATGATTTGGTCTCATTGCCTCGTGTTTATAATCTACTAGCCGAATGACCCGGGCAACGCCCGTGTTTTACCCGATTGAATGTTTTGATTCAAATACTATTTGTTGCAATTCTAAATTGGCGCCTTAATTAATTGCATATGTTAGTTGATAACTATAGCCTACCGCCCGCCATGCGCGCGCACAGGGAAGTCACGTGCTCGGCGGCAGCCAACGGGCGCGTGCCGCCGGCAGGGGGGGGGGGGGGTCAAAGGTGGCGTGACCGTAGCCAACCAATAAAAGCAAACGGTGACAGAGTCGGTCGGTTGATTGATTAGGAAAGACGCTCGTAACTGTATATAGTATAATCCAAATTGTGCCTTATCATATTATTGCCTGTATTGACTCATCCAATGATGAGCTCTACTTATCCCCAGCAAACACCATTAAAAAATCTCCTCTACAGACTTGATACCTTAATATGGTTAAGTGAAGATAAGAAAGAAGACAAATTTATACTGTAATGGTTCCCTGATAAAGCTTATTTATTATAAAGAGTCCACAGCATTTGCTAAAGAGAATCTTGGATTCCAAAGAACCTCTTTGGAGACTCTAAAAAGAATACACAATGTCAGCGAGTTAGTTTTGGACCATCTAACTAAGGGATAAAAGATTATTTTTAAAATAAAACTATGTTCAATATTAGATTTGATCCTTTGTTGTCAAAATCAACACAGTGTCATTATACCCTAGTAGTGGAGATAAGAAAGAAGTATCAGGCCACTAGATAATACCAAATAGTGTAAATGTTATCAGAAATAAAACCCTCAACACAATATATCAGATATAATTATAAAATGACCATATTTAATAAAAAAAGACAACTATATATATATATATAAATGAGGGGGAAAAGAACAGGTTAGAAACACAGTTGAACTCAGTTTAGAAGGTTTTTGATGTAGAGGAGACGGGATAGGGCGTCGCTGGGCAGGTGATAGGAGATCTGGCCTGCGAAGGTGCCGATGGTCTCAGCTTGCTTCCTGAGGAAGGCGATGTGCTGTTCCTGCTCTGCCAGCTCCAGCTGGGAGGCTGTGGAGGAGAGGTTGGCTGTCTGGCCCTTGCTCTTGAGGGCTCTGTACTGGCTGTAGATGATGTTCATGGCTGCCAGCATTATGTCCAGCAGGTTCCTTCGGATCTCTTCAGTGTAGCCAGCCAGGCAGAGAGCCTTCTCCAGTACCTCCTCAGGGTTGAGGGGCACGATGCGCAGCCTGCGCAAGGTGTCCAGAGCTTGTGTGGACTGCTTCTGATGATACTGGTTGAAGAAGGTCATCAGGTCCAGGAGTAGGAAGAAGGTATCAGTCACCTGAGGATCACCGTGGTGGTCCAATGTGCGATAGCGCTCTGCAATGCCCAGGGCGTAGGCTTCCAAACGATTGCGGTTGGAGCTCTCTGCTGGATCCTGGGAAACCAGAGGTGCAAGCAGCTGGTTGAGTAGGAGCAGTACCCTCTCTGGTTTGTTGGCCAGGTCGTAGAGCTGGATGGCCTCCTCTATGTTGCCCTTAGCCTCACTGTCCCTGGCCACCATCTCAATGATCTTCCCTGTGTCCTCCTGGAACTTGTCAAGCAGGCCTGGCTTGCGGCAACCATCTGGTTCCATCTTGCCCAGGAGCATCTCATACTCCTTGGTCTCCTGCACCAGCTCTGTGACTGAGGTCACAAACAGATCCTCTCCATGGACATCTTTCAGATCCTTCAGGAGATACAGGTATTGGATGGCTTCTCTAGGATCTGTGCTCTCAAACTTCTGGATGTAGAGCCTGATGAGGCGAGCAAAGTTGAGTCTCCTCAGCTGTGACCTATCCGAGGGAAGTTGGGAGAGGAAAGCTGCTTGAGGACCTGCAGGTAAGGCCAGCAGCTTACGCTTTATACAGCACAATGGCAATATGGACAGCGTGGCAGCGCAACTGCTCAATGCGCGACAGGAATTCAATGGCCGCTTCAAACTGGGCAGTCAGGAAAAGACCTTGAAGTATAAAAATGGTTGCTTGTAGGCATCAAAGTGAGTCTCCCCATATTCCTCATAGAGCAGAGTCTGGAACTTGGGGAGTGTTAGCTTATCCTGGGAGATATCTGTATCTTCAGGGCGGAGCTGTCGCAAACGCATCCAGAGATAATCATCGGTCCTGTTAGCTACTTCCATGTGATTATCAGATATATCACAACAGCCTAATATAGAATATACTATCCGCTTATAGGGATCTGTACTTGTCTTGATTACTCGTCCATAGAGCATTTTCACATGACGTTCATTGGATTGAGAAAGATGCTGATTCTGTGATGAAATGTACTCCTTCAAATAGGTAGTGAAATCTGCTAGGTTATCACCAGCACTTGTAGCAACGCGCAGTGCTGCTTCCAGATCCCCACATCGCATACAGTAATAGATCAATGGCCATACTGGAATATGATCAACATGTCCATCTTCCAATCCTTGAGGATAAATGGTCATCTTAATCTTTAAGAAGCTCTTCACTTTGTTATCTGTACCTGGAAAACCACCAAGCTGAGCTAATTGTCGATTACTTTCTACCACCGTTTGTACATAAACCAAGTATTTCATCTCCAAATATTTAATGGCTTGTGTGATAAATGCTTGTTGGATAGGTGGGGATGTACGCAGCTGATAAATATCACTCTCTGCATAATAAGGTATATCAATCATATACTTGACTTGTTCCCAAAGATCTGCTACATTCTTTTCATTCAATTCTTTTGTCATTGTATAAAACCTTTCAGTTAAATTATAAGTTGGTGTTGACCCATGTATAACATGTTCATTATATAAAAATATTTCCTTTGCATACGCCATTTCAATTGTATTTAAAGCACTTCTTGTCCTCATTGTAATTGGACTGGTTTGAATTGTTTCCGGTACATCCATAGAAATGTCTACAACTTCTTTATTGGATGTCAACATTGAATATAAAATTTGATTTTTTTGTTGTTCCCAATCTGCAAGAAAATTTTGTGTATAATGCTTTTGTACAAGTTCAAATGTTTTTTTCTTACAATCTTCTACTAAAGACAATATAGCATTTTCCCGCTCATTTTTTAGAAAGCCATGAATGTCTGTTTCTTGAACACATTCAGTTGCTTCAAGAGCTTTAGATGTTGATAATTTATCCAACTTATTAGAAAATTTCATCAAATCATAACCTTTCGTACCTAAAAGAATTGATGCTTTTACATCTGACGTACCTTTGGCAGTCGTTTGGGTGGTTTTAGACCATAATTCTTGTCCCGCTTCTAATATTTGCCGAAGATTTCTTTCAACTCTAGGCAGTTCGCTTGTGCCATCAATTTCGGCAGTTAACTGCTCTGCTTGTTGAACAAGTTCTGCAAATCCTGCATTTTCATCAACCTCCATCTTTATTTATATTATTTAAAATAAAAGAATGAACACAACGAATATTTAAAATGAAAACATTACAAAGGTTGCCGGATTTTTAAAATGGTCAAATCATATTTTATTTTCACATACAGAGCATTATTATTATTGTTTTAGAAATGATATTATTTTCTGACGAGTATCTCTATTAATGAGAGAATTTAAAATAATTCTAATTTTTATTAATTTTATTCAAATATATATTAGTTAAAAGTTATCCATAAATATATTTATAAGTCCATAGCTTATAATGTTTTAGCACGTGTTGCATATTTTCAAATATTCAGTTTCATAGACATTTCATTATCAGGCATAGAAATGTATCATATTAATGATTTTTTTTAAAATTTAATTTCACCTTTTAGTTTCCTCTCACTTATAATACAAATTGGTGTATGAGATTATGCATTATCTCATTAAATAGTTTTATTTTTTTCTTCGCAAACTCTGTAATGAATTCGCTATACTTTAAATGCTATAATAAAGGTCTTTGTGACAGGTAGATCGAAAATTGGGATGCAAACTTTAAAAATTAATAAAACTGCGAATATTTTTAGCATTTTTGCCACGTTTTTGAAATAACATTTTAGTCTTATTATTGAACGCCAAATGGCAATCTTAGACCAGAGAATTATTGGTAAAGAGCATTTAATAAAATAAAAATGTGAAATTATTATTATTTTATCTTTTTCCTTTAAATAACCAAGAAAGGGGACAACAACCGAGAATATGTAGAAAATAGAATTGCTATTGTATACACATTCTTTCAAGTGTTTTAAAAATCATCTTTCTCTGTTGAGTTCCATTGTTGGGTTCAGTTGGATAAATGGAAAAAGATGTAAGATGTGACTTAGTAAAAATTTCCTTACTATAATATACATGTGTAGCGTTTCGGTAACAGCGTCGTTACCATCATAGGAATAGTGTGTGATATAGAGATAAACAAATATAGAACTTAAGCAGCTAAAATTATATTTGGGAAGATAAAATATCAGATAATATAGGATATAGAAGCATTTCGAGGATTACGCAGTGCCACAGCACGCCAAAACTCTTCCCCCAAGCTAGCCAAGGGGAAGATCTCCCAGGGGCGCAAAAATGGGGGGGGGGGGTGTTGACAGATCCCGGGGTCTCGAGTCGCTGGAATGTATAGTCTCGGGTATCTGGACTAACGACGATGAGGCCCCTGGTATGTGAAATTCCAACGTTCATCCTCCCCCTTCGGATGTCAACTGTCCTTTGAAAAAAAGGACATCCTCAGGCCCTGTGGAAGAGAGTATGCCATTATATGTAATTCAGATCTTATATGGAAACGCCCTAGTATTGTAGCCATATTAAGAAACAGGCCATCGGCAACTTTTAGATTCATAATCAGGAGATGCCTTTTTCTTGATTTATCTACCTGAATCCAGTACAATTTCACCTTTTTACTATTTTTCTCTTAATATATGTGTCTGGTACTGATCTCTATTCAAAATTATTCTTTATCATTTGTGGTATATACTGTGTAACATCCATGAAATCATTATTAAATTAGATAATCTATAAAAACACCTTCTGGAGATTTAGCAACCCACTGAAGACGCTGAGAACTATTTCAGAAAGGAAAATATATAGCAATAGAACTCTATAATTCCTACAGATCAATTGTAAATAGATTCATACACAAAAGAGATAGTGAGGAAAGTTTTAGAACAGATGTGTAAATAAATCCCTTTTCAAACAAAGGCTCACGTTTACATGGGGAAAGGGAGGGAATTGCTGTATTATTTGTTGTTGTATGGCGAATCCATACAGGGCAATGGGCCCTAATAAAAGCCTTTTGTTGTTGTTGTTGTTGTATTAAATTAGATAATCTATAAAAATAATGGTCGGCTCTCCCATCAAAATAGACGCTAGAATTGAGCGCCATCTATTGACCATCTCTGCAAACTAGAGGACTCGGGTCGGTGACAAGCCGAGCTTTACCAATTAAGAAGCGCCCACCTAGAAGCGACTCCATGTGTGGGCCTGGGACAATACTGATATTATAGACCAAATACAGAATGCGTTTATCAAAAACTTTCTGAATCTACCAAGATATATTGTAATATACCTTATAATAATATTATAATATACTCTGTTTAATTAATTTATTTTTGATTGTTTGGATTTGGCAGCACTGTAATTATTGTTGTTGTTATGAATCTATTTAAAAAGTGTACGTTTGACATTAAAAATATATATAATAAAAATTAGTTTATTAATTTAATAAAGCATATTTATTTATTTAATCGAAGAGAGAGGAACATTACATATATATACCCCAGGGTAAATTGTAAGGCTAGGAACAGGCAGAATATCTGACTCTTACAACGATCAAATTAATTATGAAATATTTCATTAGATTACAAAAAAATGGAGGACAATAGACTACCTAAGCTCTGCTGGAATAGATTGAGATTATTAGCTAGTATATAAAAAAATTATCTCTGTTGAATTTTATTTTTGTATTTAATCTATAACAGCAAAGTTACAATGTTAATGTTAGGAAATATATTTTGATGTTAAGCAAAGCCTACTCCATCTCGTTTTACATAAATGTTGAAAACTTGGTTGAAATTGATGCATTTGTAACGAAAGTTTTTAGTGATGCCCACTTATGAAATTTCCATTTTATTAATATATATATATGTAATAATGTGTTGAGATCCTTATCTGTGATTAGGGATCCTGTCGACTCTCTGTAATAATAGGTTGAGATCCTGTCGACTAGCTGTAATAATGCGTTGGGGTTTGGTAAGCCTGTTGTAGAACCTCGTCGACTCTCGCTATAAGTTGTGGCAACCGAGGGTCAAACCTGTAGTAACCGCGAGGGACAGTCAGGGGTGGAGAGTTTTCCAGTACCTCTCTGCACCTTGTAGGACCTTTAACAGTTCTCACAAAGTACAGGCAGTCGTGGTCGAGGCAGAGTGGAAAAGCTGGGGAATGTCCACACACACAAAACGAAGCGACACAGTTGAAAGAAAGTTCCTTGAATAGATAAAAAGTCGAGCCAAAAGCAAGATGGAGATAGAAGATTTCTTACTGTTTTACATGGTCGATGAGTTGGTGACAACCGGCGATAAGGGGTGACGCTGACCGGAACTGACTAGAACTGAACTGGCTGTTGCTACGCGGGCGTTTTTATACTACGCCTCCGACCAAGAGAATTGGGTCATACACGTGTCACACGTGTCTCTGTTACTCGAGAATGGCGCCTGGCTGTCGGCTCCCAATCTATCTTTAGAAGTTACTTTGTAAATCTCTCAATCTTGCTTTTAACTTATTTTTTAATCTATTATATAGTTTTATTTATTCATCTTCAGAACATTACATAGGGTGATGCAAGGAGACATGTCAATTATGCGTATAATTAGTTATAGTTTATAATTAGTTCTATATACAACATGACAATTTTGTTATACGTATTACATAATATAGGGTTATTGGTTTAAATTATCATAGATGGGCCCCGTGAGTGAAAGGGTTTATCCGGGTTTAAGCGGGTAAAGCCTCTCTAACACAGGTAAGTAATTAAAATTTCTTTTAATTAATTAAAACTGTGAGGGAAAAAGGGCTATAACAAGATGTTTATTTGGATATATCTGAAAATTATTAAAATAAAACTTATGTTTAATTTAAAAGTTATGATATTCATTATAAAAGAGAACTGTAGATAAAACCTTTGTTTGCTAATAAATAATGATGATAAAAAATGATGTTCTAAAAGATTGTTGGCGGGCGTTGGAAAGGGTTAGGGTTGAAGAATATGCAATTGTAAGTGTTACACAGACAATCAAATACTGAGATCCAGGTGCAAAGCGAGGATATAGACTTGTGCGTCTTCCTAGGCAATGTTTCACCTGTGATCCTGTATAAGGTTACAGTGCTTTGTCACAATTGTAGGGTTATTGGTTGAAAAGATGTTGAAGAAAAGAATTAATATGCTTGAAAGGGATGGTAGAGCCATGCGATACGTAGAATTGTTGTAGCGACAGTAGGTGGTCTGACTTGACTTGAAATCAAAGGTTGATTGTGGTCCGCTAGTGCTGAAAAAAATTGAAAATTGAAAAAAGTGAACGCTTTGTGCATGCGTTGGTGATGTGCTCTGCGGATGATTGAAATAAACTTTTGAAACGTGTTCAGACCAAAAGTCGAGACTTGTACTTCTGGGGAACGGTGTTTTCAAAGAGTTTGTTGAATTACGAAATCAAAAGAAAAATTGTCAAGCAGTGCTGTCGTTTCTAGCAATGGCTGAAATAGGTAGTGAGAAAGTATAGGGAATTAGTTAAAGAATATGATTGTTGAAAACGATTGTTGTAGATGCTCGATAGTTGATGATAAACATTGTCATATAATAAAGTTATTTAAACAAAAATATAGTGAATAAAAAGATAGAAATATGATTGCGGATAACAACAGTATAAGGGGATAAAATCAAACATGTAATATACAAAAGACATAATAATGAATTAGCAAAATATAAAAGATATAATAATTAGAATTAGTAATATATAAAAGATATAATAATGAATTAAAAATGATTATTGAAAGAATTAAATGTTTTGCCATACTAAAATAATATCATGAAGAATAAAATTGTTACAATAAAGTTGTTAAAATAATGTTGGAATAAAAATTTGATTATAATTGAAAAGTAAAAAAAATAAAAATAAAAATAATTATTCAAGATTTTATACAAAAAGAATATAATATAATTAAAGGTTATTAATGATTAGATAAATGTTAAGTAGTAACAAATGGAGCAAAAAATGTCTCTTTTGAAGAAAAGTTAAAAGAAAACAAAAAATATTCGTTCCTGAAAAAAAAGAAAGGAACATATTCACACAATGTCTAGGTGTAGGTCCAAGATTATTGGTGTCTTTAGTTTGACCTATGGGGAGGCAATGTGGCCCTATGTCGCTTTGGTCCGGTCTGAGAAGTTGGTCTTTGCCAGATCTTCCCGATTATATTATGTGAGACCAGACGGGGAGCGATCTTGATCCCTAAAAATGATGTAGTGTAGTGGAAGATGGGGACTTTGGATACATGAAGTGTGTAGTGCATGTCTTAGGCGCTAAAAAGATTGCAGAGCGTTTTATGCAGTTTGGTCTGCAAAATTTTTAGGTGAGCCTACCCAAACGCCGGCTTGTTACGCTTGGGAAAAAATCATTTAAACTATTAATTTAACAGATCTTTTTTCCATGTAACATTGCGTTACCTATGGAGAAATGAGAGGTTAAATTCTTTTTTATTCCTAACGAAAGAGCCGGTAATGTTGTGTTTGTTCATATTAAAAGCGTACCTAAAAGCCATATAATTGTATAATTGACAGTGAAGAGTGTTGAAGATTGGAACATTGTCGTGGCGATGGGTGCCATTTTGGGGATTTAATCGTCTTTTTACGATGGTATAATATGGCGTCTCATATGATGTCATTTAAAGGATCGATAACCTTATAAAAATAAGATTTGCTATAAAAGGAATTTTATATAACTTTCCTATCCGTTTTAATCTGGTAGGTTATTTGGACACGAAAATCTAGCATTCTGCTGTGCCAAAGATACAGGCCTACTGAAATTGGAGGTGTCATGTTAACCTGACGCCGCTGCAACTGGTGTCCATTTCAGCTGGGTTGCTTGTTTTTGCTGGCGGTGCGATGAGTCATTCTGCTGGCTATGGGAAAATCTCTCTGCCTCCACTCTGGTAATTGTTTCCTGACCTAATTGAAAATACTGGGATTTAAATGTAAAAAAGGCTGTGAGCTTGTAGGCGGTATAATTCGGAATAATTGTGTTTCAAAGATATCTGGAGTCAAATGATTGAATTCAATGAAATATACATCTTGAGGCAATCGCTGTGGGTGTTGAACGAATCGGGGCTGTGGAGGTGTTATGTACAACACATCCTCTGTGTAATATTTTAATTTATTGACATGTATGGTGTCACTATCTCTATTCAGGGGCTGATTTGGGCGATCTATTCGAACGACATTGGGTGAGATTATTTCAATTATTTTGTGGGGTCCCGTAAAATATGGTGCTAATTTACCTGTGTCGGGATGTCTGTAATTTTTTACCAAAACAAGATCATTCTCTTCGAAATGTGGTGTTCTGTGCTGCTTATCAAATGTTTCTTTATCTTTTTTATGTTTATTTTGAGTACGAGAGCTTGCTATCTCTCGAGCTATATTTATCTCGGGATATGGGTTAAGATGAGTTCTTAGATCTGGGGGGATAACATTGAACATTAAGTAGGTAGGTGGAAAACTTGTGACAGAATGGGGTGTGTTATTGTACGTCTGAGTGACGCGTTTAACTAGTTGAGTCCAGGAAGCTTTTGGATTTTCTAGATAAGCTAGTCTGAGCTTGCCTGTAATGGTCGCATTTAAGCGTTCTATTAAACCGTTTGCTTGTGGGTTATTGCTGGTAGTTAGTAAAGGTTGTATACCATGCATTATTAGAAATTTACGGAATTTTTCTGAGGTAAAAGCGGGCGCTCTGTCAGATAACAGACGTTTTGGAGATCCTTGTTGTAGTACAGTCTTGAGGGTTTGAATGTACGTTAGGGTACTGGTGGACTTCGATGGAAAGGTCCAAGCATATCGCGTTAAATGATCCACTATTACGTGTAGATAGGTCTTGGAGTGTCCATATTTCGAAAATCCAGCTATGGTATCTATAGAGATTAAGTCGAATGGTTGTTGAGGTGGTGGAATTTGTCCGAGGGCACCATAGGGTTTACCTTTGGGCCTTTTAATGATTTGGCAGGTGTGACACGACCTGACAAATTTTTCTATAGATTTAGAGATACCTTTCCAGTAGTACTGGGTAGTAATTATGCGGGTCATCTGAGAGATGCCTGGGTGGTTATATTCTTGGTGAACTTTGTTCATGAGAGTATGTTGCAGGGTTTCGGGAATTATTATTTTAGTTACACCTTTTCGTGTAATGGTATGTAAGCCGTTTGTATCAATGTTGAAGGGGGAGGCTGTTGGTTGATGCTGTTTTATAATATCAGTACTGATAAATCCTACAAAGGGGTTTCTTGAGAGTAAATCTGCCTCATACTGTTGACTGCCTTTGATGTAGTGTATTTCGTAATTATAGGTAGATAGTCTCAGGCTCCATCTAAATAGTCGGCCTGACGGATTTTTTATAGTTTTAAGCCATTGTAAAGCTTGGTGGTCTGTGTATATGGTGAATTTTATACCGGTGAGGTATATTCGGAATTTGTCTACACTTTCGACGATGGCGAGGCACTCGAGTTCGGAAACGGTGTAGTTTCTCTCATGTGCCCTAAGGGCGCGGCTAAAATATTGCACAGGATGTATTTGTCCGTCTGGGTGTACCTGTTTGAGTATGCCGGCAATCCCTTGGGTGGATGCGTCGCAATAAAGGCGGCATGGTAAACCGACTTGATACAAGTGTAGTACTGGTTTACTGGTTAAACTCTCTTTGAGAGTGGTGAAAGCTTGTTGACAGTCTGGGTTCCAATTCCATTTTACATCCTTTTTAAGTAGTTTATTTAAAGGTGCTCGTAAGCGGGCATAATCTGCTATAAACTTATTATAAACGTTTACTGCTCCTAAAAATGATTGTAGTGTTTTTTGATTGTTAGGTGGTTTTATGGCATTTATGGTATCAAGGTTGCGCGTCTGCGGTGCATAAGTACCTGCGGTAACAGTGTATCCTAAGAAATCTATTTTTGTTTTAAAAAATGAACATTTATTATAATTAAGTTTGATGTTTTCGTGTTGACACACTGTTAGAAATTGTTGTAGGTGTTGTAGATGATCCTCTAGGGTGTCAGAAAAAATAATGAAATCGTCGAAGTAATGGGTAACAAAATTTAGTTTATATTTTTGCATGACCTGGTTTATGGCACGATGGTATATCTGTGGTGAATTTTTAAATCCATAAGGAAGTCTACAAAATTCGTACTGACTATCTAACGTCACAAAAGCTAGTAGATTACGTGAGTTAGGTTCTATTTCCACTTGCCAATATGCGGATGCTATATCTACAGAAGAGTAATATTTGGCTTTTGACAATTTGTCAAGAATGGTTTCTATTAAAGGTAAAGGATGTACGTCTGGAGCGATGATTTCATTAAGTTTTCTGTAATCAATACAGAAACGTTTCGTTTGGTCACGTTTGGTAACAAGCGTTATGGGACTGGCATAAGGTGAAACTGACGGGGCAATGATTCCATATTGGAGCATTTGTTCTATTTGGGTTTGTATTTCTTGTTGGTCGTGTAGTGGCACTCTATATGGGCGTAATGCTATTATTTTATCTGTGGTGGTATTGATTTTTACCGGTGGTATGTTCAATTTGGGCACATTGTATTTATTAGTAGAGAACACTTGTGAGAATTCATATAGAATTCGGTGGAGTTCGTGTGGACAATGTTCTAACTGAGGTGCCGCATTAGAAGGTATAGAAATCTCAATATCATGGGTAGGAGATATAGGGGGTGAACATATAATTGGAGTAGAGTCCGCCACGTGTAAACAGGACTGGTGCGAGGGGAAAGTGGTAAACATATCAGTTTCCCTCGGTTGAGTGGGACATAAATCCTGTTTGCACTTGGTGAACTTATAGACATTCGTTGGGAGAGCATCATTATTTTGATAAATTTGGAGATTATTAAAATCTATAATTAATTTAAATATTTTAAGGGTATTAATAGATAAAATACCAAAAGGTAGTGAAGCTTCTACTATAAAAAATTTTAGTTTTTGGGTGAGGTTACCGATTTTAAGTTTTAAAAAAATATATCCAAGGGTATTTACATTGTGGGCTATTGCATTTATAGTTAAACTGTACTGATGGATAATAATTTTATATGGTAATCTATTTTCTATGGTTCTTAAAATATCTAAGTTAAGTAGGTTTATAGATGCTCCCGTGTCTATTAAAAAGGGCAAGTTTACATTTGGTGACAATTCAGTCCATATTATTAATCGTTCAACGAAAATAAGTTTCAGGTTTTCCTACCGTTGAGCTGCTCGCGGGGCTTGCAGAGTCGTCTGGGCTTGCAGCTTGGACTTGGGGAACATGGCTCGGAGGTTGGACCTTGGGCTGGGTGTGGGTACCACGTTTTGGTACAGTGGTTGTGTGTGGTCGGGCGCTGTAGATTGGGCGTGTTTGGTCCCGTGGGAACCGTTGTTCACACTGGGAGTGCCAGTGCATGGCATTGCAATACTTGCAAGGCGAGGGGGGAGGTGTAACTGGGTATGTTACACGTGATGGCCGCTGGCTGTTGTACCGCGGTGGTGGGTTGTGGTAGGTGGGGTGTGGAGCCTTGTCTACTTGGCGCTGGTTCACTGCACTGGTGGCACACTGAGTTATTCTTGACACTAGGTCGAACCATTCCTTAATGGTGTTTGGCTGCACAGTTGCGACTAATCGCTGGTCTGCGACGGGTAGTCCGTCGGTCAGAGATTCAATTAAAATGTCGGCGGGTAGGTCGAGTTTCATACCCATAACAGTTTTGTTTTGGTAGTAGTCTTCTAGGGACATTTGGGGTGTCATTTTGATTGCCAAAAAGCGTGCAAACGACGCTTCTGTCGTTGCTGGGAATAAGTCTATCAATCTCTGGCGGGCTTCAATATAATATAACCTATCTAACCGTAGGCTTCGGAAATATTGGAGGGGCTTACCTTGTAGGTAGCAGGGTAATTTGCGTAGGCGATCTGTGTAGGTCAGTTCAGTTCGGTCTGCTTGGGCATCGAAGTTGTCGAAAAAGCTTTGGGCTTCAAAAGTACCATCGTATGGACTTACGTCTATCTCCCTAGGAGATCGGGCTACCAGTAACTTACTCAGGGCATCGGCGATCTGTGTCAGTGGGTCTGCGGAGGTATCTTGGGGCGGCGACGTTTCCTCCTCTTCCAATGTCGCCTCTTGTTTGGGGATAGTTTGTTCGGTTGTATCGTTGGACGGGTTGGTTTGCTCCTCCATCTTGCTTCTTGGCTCTTTTCTATCTGGACAGTCTTTACCTTCTTCGTTGTGGTCTCCTTCGTTGTGGTAATCCTGTCGACTCTCTGTAATAATGTTTTGAGATCCTTATCTGTGATTAGGGATCCTGTCGACTCTCTGTAATAATAGGTTGAGATCCTGTCGACTAGCTGTAATAATGCGTTGGGGTTTGGTAAGCCTGTTGTAGAACCTCGTCGACTCTCGCTATAAGTTGTGGCAACCGAGGGTCAAACCTGTAGTAACCGCGAGGGACAGTCAGGGGTGGAGAGTTTTCCAGTACCTCTCTGCACCTTGTAGGACCTTTAACAGTTCTCACAAAGTACAGGCAGTCGTGGTCGAGGCAGAGTGGAAAAGCTGGGGAATGTCCACACACACAAAACGAAGCGACACAGTTGAAAGAAAGTTCCTTGAATAGATAAAAAGTCGAGCCAAAAGCAAGATGGAGATAGAAGATTTCTTACTGTTTTACATGGTCGATGAGTTGGTGACAACCGGCGATAAGGGGTGACGCTGACCGGAACTGACTAGAACTGAACTGGCTGTTGCTACGCGGGCGTTTTTATACTACGCCTCCGACCAAGAGAATTGGGTCATACACGTGTCACACGTGTCTCTGTTACTCGAGAATGGCGCCTGGCTGTCGGCTCCCAATCTATCTTTAGAAGTTACTTTGTAAATCTCTCAATCTTGCTTTTAACTTATTTTTTAATCTATTATATAGTTTTATTTATTCATCTTCAGAACATTACATAGGGTGATGCAAGGAGACATGTCAATTATGCGTATAATTAGTTATAGTTTATAATTAGTTCTATATACAACATGACAATTTTGTTATACGTATTACATAATATAGGGTTATTGGTTTAAATTATCATATATATATTTTTTTGTAATTCCACGCGGGAGAGAAACTGTACAGGGCAAGAGGCCCTAATAAAGTTGTTTTGTTGTTGTTGTCATATTAGTGTATCATAGCAAAGGTACAGTACATAACTCCAATCTACAGGAACCGATAGTTTTATGTTCCAATATAATTTATAATAAAAAGATGTAAGGGTAGTACCATAAAATAAAAGAATGAAATATGTATGAGAGAACAAGAAGAAAAATTCTCCCTTATAAACTATATACTAGATATTTATTCAAAACAAAGTTTTAGAACATTTCTTTGCTGGCGGGATGTACTATATATGTATAATTCATATAGTGTATCTAGATAGAGGTGACATGTAGTTACAAAAATTGCTTTTATAAGGGGGAAAGCCTAAATCTCTATCTATTCTAGCGAGACAAAATAAAGGTTTCTATCATAATTACGTTCCTTAGAGCCCTTTTAGGGCCCATGCGAAAATAATGTCAGTTCCTACTCAAAAGAAAGACTAAGCCATAAGGGCAAAGGGGCTTACCTTTTTTCCGAAAGCGCCGGAGAAAATCTGGTCTCCTCCCTTCCACGTCTCGAGCCTGACTGCCTCTCTAAGAAAAAAAAAAAACTCTTTTTATCCTTGCCCCTTTTTCCATTTTGATTCGCTGCTCGCGCTAAAGTTTTACATTGGTTGGCATTTTCGTTCGTCAAGCCCACGCACGTGATCTTGACCGCCCCGCCTCCAATTTACCATGTTGCCGAGAAAAAAAAAAGGAAACATTGTAGATTGAGAAAACAAATTAATTTCTTTAAGAAATTAAATAATATATAGTCGTGTATTATTAAAATATTGATTTAAATTTTTACATGATAAATTATTCTCTTTCTTTATTCTATTCCTAAATCTTTCTTAAAATACTAATTTAACTGGGGCTACTATAAATATACGACTTATTAAGAGCATATAATTTATTATAAATTTCCGGATATTAAATTCGATGCTAAAATTTAATAATTTCTTTTAGTCACCTCTATCTAAATATTAAATGAGGGGCATATATATACATATAGTACAACAGCTTCCAGCACGGATGTCTCTGGATGTCACTGGTGTCTTCATCTCCACCAGGCATCAGCTCTCAGCATGGTTATCTGGTGTCTTCAAGTGGCTAGGTTTCTGGGCAAAAAATAATCTATAAGTCTTCATGGGTGGGAAGCCATGTATCTAATTGATGTTGACACTATACATCTTTTGTTGGGTATGATTACAAAAACGTACCCCAACATCTCTAAGGCACTTCATTTTTTCGTTAGTATGCAAATTAATCATGATAGCACTACTAAAGGTCACTCTTACTTTTTTTAAATAAAGAATTTATTGTGTTTTAAAATCGAATGCCATTTTTTATGTGCTTCTTGCCTATTTAGATTAAAAATCCTTTCTAGATATGGTTATCTACAACAACAATTTTGTGCCCATATGTTTTTTCACATATTGAGGTACAGCTTTCACCACGCTGACAGGACCAACAGCCCAAAAATGTACATAGTTGGCATTTCTTGATTGGTAAAAAAAATGGGTTGGCCAAATATTAAGGAATCAAGGTTTAGTTGATATTTATTGCACTAGATAGCGCTTTGCCTACTAAATTTTATAATTTGAGTGGTCAGAATTCATATAATATCATCTCTGTCTAATAAACTTCTTGATTTCCTGCAAGATAATTCTTTGACAATAGTTAATGGAAGATCTAGAGGTGATAAAGATGGAGATTTTACATACATATCTGAAAGAGGCTCTTCAACTTTTGACTATTGCATACTCTCACAGGGTTCAATACAAATTTTACTGGACTTCAAAGTCGATGACCAACTGTACTCTGACCACCACCCTTTGGTTTTAACGATAAAAGGCCAAAACTTCAATGAGAAAAAAACAAACGGGAAGATTATAATATTACGAGATATAGATGGTCAGCCGATGGACTCGCAATGTTTAAAATGAAACTGGAAGAATTGCGGGAAAAAAACATACCAGCCTCCGATGACCTTGTATACACTTTCAATCAGCGAATTTTGGAAGCAATGTCATCTGCAAAAATAACCTACTCAATTAAGGGCGGCCCCAGGAAATCTAAGCCGTGGTTCGATAAGGACTGCTATGATATGAAAAAATTGGCAAAAGAAAGTCTGAAGAAATATCGTAAAACAAATAGATTGGAAGACAGAGAATGTTATGCTTCTTCTAGAAAGAAATATCTCGCTTTATTGGATCTAAAAAGGAAAGGCTTTGATAATGAAAAACAGGAAATACTCAGAAATGCTAAAGACTCAAAGACCTTCTGGAAAACTATTGCGCTCTACAAAAGCACATCTATAATCCAAAGAGAAATATCTATACAGGACTGGCTGAACTTTTACCGCGAACTAATGACTACAGAGAAAAAATTGAGAATTTGTAATTTACATAATGTGATTTCTCAAAACGATCCTTTATTGGACTCAGAGATAACCAATGCAGACATATACAAGGAGATAGCTGGTTTGAGGAGTAACAAGGCATGCGGGCCCGATGGCATCCCCAATGAAGTATTAAAAACACTCCCTGATTCGTACATACTGCTGTTGAAACAACTCTACAATAGTGTTATGACGACTGGAAAATACCCAGCAATTTGGACTAATTCCACTATACACCCAATCTTTAAAAATGGTTATAAGAACAGCCCCTCCAACTACCGAGGTATTGCACTGATTAGCAATGTATCAAAGCTTTTCACATCAATCCTAAGATCACGACTGGAGGAATGGGTCGAAGGAAGAAGGGTTATACCCGAAAACCAAGCGGGATTTAGAAAAGGAAGATCATGTATTGACCACATATTTACACTAACTACTTTAATCCAACTATCATTAAGAAAAAAGAGGGGAAAACTATATGTCTTTTTTGTCGATCTAAGGAAGGCATTTGATACTGTACCTCACTCAATACTTTGGAAAAAACTTTACAACCTAGGCATAAGTTACCAATTCATAAGTACGATCAGAAGTTACTACGAACAAGCAACTATAGCTATCAGATGGAAGGGATCATTTACGGAAAGTATTAAGATAAACTCGGGAGTCCTCCAGGGAGAACCACTTTCCCCACTGCTACTTATATTATTTATCACGGACTTAATCGAAATTTATAATAACTCAGACCTGCCGAGTGTAAATTTGCCAGAATTTGGAGATATCCATTTATTGCTGTACGCCGACGACATAGCAATTATAGGTGAGTCCAGGATGAACCTCCAAAAGAAGATCAAAATACTGAAAGAATATCTCGATGAGAACTTAATGACACTAAATGAGTCCAAGTCAAAGATTATGGTGTTCCGTAATGGAGGTAAACCCTCAAATAAGGATAGATGGTTCTGGAATGATAAACCCATAACAATAACTTCAAGATATACATACTTGGGATTCCCTCTGACGCCAACAATAACAACTACTCACCCGGCAAATTACTTTAAAGGAAAAGCACTTACAGCAATTAACGCCACACACCCAATATTAATAAAATCAAAAGCAAAGTCAATAAATTTATCAACCAAACTCTTTGATACAATAGTGAGAGCTGTCCTGATGTATGCCGCTCCATTGTGGGCAACAGAGCATAAAGACTTATTGGATAGTATACAAGACATATTTATCCGTAGGTTCCTGAATCTGCCCATATACACTCCAGGCTACCTAATCAGATTAGAAACCGGTCGTATCTCATTGAGTGTAACAGCCTTAAAATTAACCCTGAAGTATTGGCTGCGGGTGTTGAATATAAGCAGTGACAGATTGCCACGTATATGTTTTAATAGAACACGGGAACTGTCTAATGCTTTGGGTACACCCATCGGTTTCATTAAAAAGCTCACCAATCTGCTTAACAATAATGGATCCCCTGCACTTGTTTCCTGTGATGACCCTGAAACGCTGAGGAGCGCGATTACAGGGCTCTTAAAAACAGCGGCAGACCAATCTATACAAAACGACCTTACAAGAAGCTATACTCTCACTACAAAGACATTCACATATCTTTCATGACGGAGGGATACCTTTTAGGAGATTTTCCTTTCCCGGTTGTAAGACTACTCGCACAAGTTAGAATACTTTCAAGTTTTTTTAGAGAAAACCACACCAAGATGCTCTGCGGTGAGGACCCGACTTGTACCTTCTGTAATTCAAAACTAAAAAATTAAATCACTCACTATATTTTTAATTGCCCTGCTCTGAAAGAAGAAAGAAGAACCCTTATGCTCAAAACTGGGCAACTCTGTGCTTCACTTCCATCAATAATTGACAATATGACCCAGAATAAGTATATTGCTACGGCGTTTTATGGTTTCCACAAGTCCATATCTCAGAAGAAGGCCAAGTGATACTCACTCCTCACTTTCTTACTACTACTCTTTTTGTGTTGATTTCTTGCTTCCCTCTTTTTTTTTTCTTTTCTTGTTTTTTTTTTCTTCTTACTCTGTATATATCGTTATTTCCTTTGTCTCACTGCTTTGTTCTTATGCATACCTCTGGTGAATCCTGTATAGGGTCAGTGACCCTAAATAAAGGCTTTTTTGTTGTTGTTGTTGTTGTTGTTGAGTGGTCAGAACATGCCTATTTATCATGTATATATATATAGCAATGAGACTAGCCTTGCACACCTTGCCCCATCCAGCTCACCGCCTCGGCCCAACAGCCCTGCATCGCCAGTGGGTCAGGCGATCTGTTTCTGACCCACCAGCACTGGTTCTGCTGCAGCGTCAAGCCTCTCATCTGAAGGCGTTCATTATCATCCAGTAGACCTCGGTCTGCCTGGGTTTTCTGAATGACAACGCCCTGGCCATCTTGGCGTCCACCAAGACCCCATATATAATTATTTTCATAGGCATACAACTAGGAAGGGATCAGGCAGAACTCCTACCTGTCTGGAGGAAAACTCTCTCAAAGTGGGGAAGCCTCCCTCGCTGAAGAAATACCTTGACAAATGTTGGTGTTCAACCAATCAAATATTGTAAAATTTATTTTTTCAATCCAAAGTATGCCTTTTATTTTTATCTAATATATATAAACTAGACGAATGGCCCGGGCAACGCCCCGAGTGCGTATATATTTTTAAAATGTTTTAATTAAAATACTATTCGTTACAATTATAAATTGGCGCCGTGGATGTCTCTTTTGTGAAACGTCCCGCCCCAAACTGTGTGTGTCTTGAAAATATAAAAATAAAAATGTGAACGGAAAAATATGTCCAGGGTAGCCTAGTGGTCATGGCATCTGCCCGGTAAGCGGAAGGTCGTGGGTTCGATTCCCATCCCTTGACACTTTTTTATTTTATCCATTCTGACCAAAATCTATCCGTGACCTTCACACAGTGAACTTCACACAGACAGAATAAGGCAATTATATAAGTAGATAATCCAAATTGTGCCTTATCACACGCTATTTTTTTATTTGGTCTTATTACCTTGTGTTTATAATCTATGACGTAATGCCGGCGGCGCGCGCCCGTTGGCTGCCGGCGAGCACGTGACCTCCCTGTGCGCGCGCATCCGTGACAGCGGCCGATGAGGAATTGAGGAAAGACGGTCGTGACTATATAATACTAATATAATAATAATAATTATTATTATCATTAGATAATGATAATGATCATAATGATGATGCGCGCGCATCCGTGACAGCGGCCGATGAGGAATTGAGGAAAGACGGTCGTGACTATATAATACTAATATAATAATAATAATTATTATTATCATTAGATAATGATAATGATCATAATGATGATGCGCGCGCATCCGTGACAGAACCGGCCCATGACGGTCGTGACTATATATAGGGATGAAATTATATATATAAAAAGTCAGGCATTGATATTAAAACAACAAAAAAGGCATATACTGACCACTCACTTGAGCATTTTAGATGGCAGAGCGCCATCTAGTGGAACAAAGATCAACCAAACGTTGATTTAACTTGTTTACTATTTGGCTAACCTAATTTCTTGATAAATCAAGAAAAGCCAACCTTGTACGCATTTTGGGCTGTTGGCCTTCATCAGAGTGGTGCATGTTGTACCTCTATGATCAAACATTTTCAGGAAACTTCTAGGACCAAATTTTTGGTCATAGAGGTACAGCCTGCACCACACTGACGAGGACAAACATATCATGGAATAAGTTATATCAACATTTAGATTTTTGATTGCTCTGCTCTGAAAGAAGAAAGAAGAACCCTTATGCTCAAAACTGGGCAACTCTGTGCTTCACTTCCATCAATAATTGACAATATGACCCAGAATAAGTATATTGCTACTGCGTTTTATGGTTTCCATAAGTCCATATGACACTCATTCCTCACTTTCTTACTGCTACTCTTTTTGTGTTGTTTTGCTTGCTTTCCTCTTTCTCTTTCTTGTTTTTTTCTTTTTCTTCTGTCTATATAGTTGTTTCCTTTGTCTCCCTGCTTTGTTCTTATGCATACCTCTGGTGAATCCTGTATAGGGTCAGTGACCCTAAATTAAGGTTTTTTGTTGTTGTTGTTGTAAATCAACATTTAGTTTATTTTTGTTCCATTAGATGGCGCTCTGCCATCTAAAATTCTCAAGTGAGCAGTTAGAATATTTTTGTTTTAACACATACTTATATATAAATACAACATAAGAAATGGCACATCTTGGATCGAAAAATAAACTGTTTTTATTGCCAATATTGTGCCTGTTTCTTATTTGGATGCTGAATCTTATGAATTGCGATAATTATATATATATATGTCATAATATATGCTCTTCCAGGATTAATAAAACAAACCAACAGCCAACGAGAGAGAGATGGGCAGCTAAAGCTAGACACTTTAGGCAACTACTTACGACCATTTTTTGGCCACATTCCTGAGGGGGGCGTCACCACCTGGCGACTATCCTGGTTAGCCCCGGTTGTGTACACAGGGAAAAGAGTCGTTCAGCTGATAACGTCTCGCTCACTCTCTCTCGGCTGGCTCCGCTGGATGATTGCTCTAACAACTCGTCGTGTGATTATTTCTCGCCTCACCACATTTACCACTATATTGTCACATATATATAATAAAAAAAAGTGATGCATTATGATACATTACATACTGGCGAAACCGCTGGGAGGGTTCACCACTGATGAGCCAGTCCCTCCCATTAATTTTTCCATTGTAGTAAGGGCAGTAGAAATTGTTTTATTTATAAAAGAATCATACGCGTCTATAATAGTTTCTAATCTTCATATATATAATGTTGATGACTTCTCTCTTCACTGCATAACAACATGAACGATTGGTTCCAGAAAAGGTTAAAGAAGGAAGGAAGGAGTACAGCCGCGCGATGGCTCCTGTGAAAGGGATAGTGAAGACAGATGGCATTCTTGTGTGGGAGCGCAGGGATTGTGTCACAAGAGATAGATCGTTGGCCTGCCAGCAGAGGTACCTCGAAGTTAGCTAGGCTGGGTAGGCAGAGCAGGACAAGAAGACTGCCCTGTGAAATGATTGCTCTGTGTAAAGTGTGGAAAGACAATAGATTGTTGATAAGGATCTATGATATCCTTGGGAGGTGCAACTAGTGACCATAGCGAAAAGCACAGCTTTGTATAGTGACTGCCCTGCAATGGACTAAATGATGCCTCTTGGGACACATTGCAGCTTAAGATGTCCACAGGAAAAAGTAGCATTCAATTAAGGTTTTAGGAGCATAGCTTTTAATTTGCAATTCCTCACTTAGGATTTTTATTTCATATTCAAATGTATTTTAAATATATAGGAAGAAAGAGATATAAAAATTATAGGGTGTATAATACAAATCTAAAAATTATCATAATAATCAAAAATCCAATAATTATATTTCTCAATTTATTTAGAACTCATATAAAAACTAATATAAATATGTTTGCAGTTATGTACTTAACTCAAACATTAAAATATAACAAATAAATCAATAAAAGAGGACAGACAAAGAGAAAAATTACGACGACTAATTTCCTTTTATAGCCTTTTTTAGTCCAGCACAAAAACAAGAACGCATGTAAAATTATCGAGAATTTAAAAAATATATTTAAAAAAATTAATACTATAATTTGAAAATATGGATATATAGTTTTTGCTCAAAACCTACCCCATATATTTAAAATAGGTTAAACCAATATTTACAAAATTTTTATTTTCTTAACGTTTTTAATCGAATCATTCTCAAAAGTCTAATGGCAACGCTGTTTGCTACGCCCCCCACCTCCCCACATTATTTACTAGGTTTTCAAGTAATGGAAGTTCATAGTGAATGTTTTGTCAAAGATGAAAATGATCTGTTTGTTTCTGCCGTAGAGGTTTGTATCAACTACAAATATATAATTAATTTACATTTTTAAATTTTAGTATGCGCTTTGTTTGCTGAGATATATTAAAGTATAAAGTTTCGGCAAAATTATTGTTCTCAACAATTATAAGCAGACGAGTATTTTAATTAAGGTTGATATACAAAACTAACAAAATAAATTATTCGAAAAATGCATCAAATGACAAAATGTGAGCGATATGATTGAGAGTTGTGTTTACATATTTTATGTTGCCACAAAATAGTTGAGCTTATAAATTACCAACAGCAAACAAAACCTATTATAAAATAGCGGTAATGTATTTTTTCGCGTGCATTCGTTAAATTTAATTTTAAACATGAAATATTAACAATTTGATAAAACACGATTTAATTGATGATACAATTTTGTTAAAATTATCTACAATATTTAAAATCATTTTATTAATTTTAATAAAGAATATACACAAGTAATAACTTTATCAAGTAAAAAACTACATATTACCAAATGTTTGCTTTTGATTCTAAGGGCTGTTTTTATACTTTCAATTTGTAATATAATACAAAGGAGGTTATTCACTTATAAATGCATATTTGAAATGTATATACATCCGAGTAAGCTGTCAGCTATTTAGTTTATAAGCAATCCTGTTAATAAAATGTATTTTCCTAACTTTTGCTAGTAAAAATGAAGCATGCTAATATAAATTCTCTATACTTGTTATATTTCAATCATGATAAATAATGATACCTTTTTAAAAATCATCTATCTTTGCTAAGCTATTACGTTATAAAATGTTAATATTAAAAAAAAACAATTTTCATATTTATAATGCTTTTGTTAATGTGTTGTTGTGTTATTGTATTGATAGGCCTAATTTAAAGTGTAGTATTGGTATTTGAATTGAGATTATAGTTTTAGTATTGGAGTAGTTAGAATTGTGTGTTTTGATCATGTAATCCAAATCATTAAACAGCCATTCATTGGTTGCATATTTCATACCCATTGTGGTTGAAATCATTTGAAATGGTAGAAAAAAAAAAGTTTTTTTTTTTCAAATTATATATGATAATCATGGTGGGTGGTAGTTAGTGACTGCTTTTACTATAAGTGCAGGGGGTCGGTGGTAGGCTGGTTAAACTGTTTGGTTTTCGACCACTACGACCCGGGTTCAATTCCCGCATTGGACACTTTTTTTCTGATTTAAAAAAAAAATGCTCCAATAGCCCCCGATTCTTGCAAAAGTCCAATCCCACCAGTGTGTGCAAGTAACCAAACGGGGCTCTGGCATATTTGTAAGTGCAAAGTCGAACTGCTTTTCAAATGTGTAGACATGTGCACCACATGTCTACTAGGGTGAAAAGAAGTTTGATTTTTGCACATACAAATATGCCAGAGTCCCGTTTGGTTACTTGCACTCTCTAGTGGGGTTGGACTTTTGCAAGAATCGAGGGCTATTGGAGTGTTTTTTTTCCAAATAAAAAAAAAAAGTGTCCAATGCGAGATCCGATCCCAGGTCGTAGCGATCAAAAACCAAAAGTTTCGACCACCTTTCTACCAACTTCTGTAGAAAATAGTATATATTTCTGTGAAATATTTTGCAGACAATTTAATGTGCTTTTTTGTTGATTCACTTAGTTGTACTCTTGAATTCTGTGCATGCTGTAGGTGTAGCTTGTAGTGAAACTTTTATTCTGCTTGCATTGGTTTGCTAGAATCACCTGAATTTAGTCTAAACTGACCAACTAACTCAACTACCAAAACTACATTCATACACGATAAGACACAATTTGGATTATAGATTATAAACACAAGGTAAAAGTGGGTCACTATTTATTTATTTGGTCTTATTACCTTGTGTTTACATAGACGACCGGTGATATCAAAGACTTTCCACTTTCCATGTCCATGAGTGTCTTCTTCTTCTTTCTTATCTCCACTCAATCATATTAGGGTATCAAGCGCTTGTAAAGCTTGAGACTTGGCAACCATCATGATTGGGTGAAGTAGAATGCATCTGCCTTTGTCATTAAAACTGGGAGCACTACTCAGTGGCAGGCCGACTTAGCTCCAAAAGAAATGGCCGCCTCTGACATGAGGAACTGACACCATGTGCAGCCGCTCCTAACATGGAGTACAAACGCTGCTCATCCTGTATCCCTGGATTAGGAGCCCTTACAGGGTACTATCAGCCAGGCCAGCTGAGCCCAGGTTTTTTAGCGAGCTTGTTACTGCTCCCCCTCCTCCTTTTTCATCCGGGCTTGGGACCGGCAAAGGCGGAGTTTCCATGAGTGTAATTAAATAGATCCCTATAAGCCTTGAATGTTGTAGACCAGCAATGTGTACATTAATACATGTGTACATTGATATTTGCATAAATTACAATATATTTGTATTTCCTCATGTAACCTTATTTAGATATACAATTTGGCTTATAAATTATATAATATGACCCTATCCAAATAAATAGTATCTATTATTGATTTCTATGTATTGAAATAATATTTCTACACAATGTTTCAACACATGATTTCATAGATATGTTTTTCATATTTCTAGGTGATTTGCTAGAGAGTGGAAATGCTGTTTGTTCTTAAGATTCTTTCATTGCTGTAGGTCATCTACAAATCACAACAATTCACTTTCTCAATTGTTCCTCCTATAAAGGGGAGTTAAACCATGTCCATATAAAAACTTACCTTTATTATTGTGTTATTTGAAATATTGATGCAAATAATATTATAATGGAGTTAAATAAATTTAAAATATTTGCAGAGTTTCTTTATTAAGGTATTGGGAGGCAAGCTTTTGCGCGGTTGCGCTTCATCAGGCCACTGGCTCCGCAAAGTATTTCTCTAAATCTCTATTGTATCTGTTGCATGCCTTTGCGGAGCCAGTGGCCTGATGAAGCGCAACGGCGCGAAAGCTTTCCTCACGATACCTTAAAAGAAACTGCAAATATTTTAAATTTATTTAACTCAATTATAGTGTTAGTTATAAAATTTACTAGATCTCATCTTTCTGGGTAATATTGGGTTCAATAATGTTAATTTGAAAATTTTGACGTTTGTTAAATGTATTTTCATTTTAAATTTGATTTGGTACAATTTGGATTATAGATTAGAAACAAAAGGTAATAAGACCAAATCTGAATAGTGTGTGACATTTTGATAATAGCATTGTTACCATGTTACCCATTGTTATCTGTCTTTTGTGTGATGATGGTAACAACACTGTTACTGAAACCTCACTGCACTATTTATTTGGTCTTATTACCTTATTTAAAGTTTATTAAGCTCTTCCTTTATTTGCTTCTAGCACAAGTTTGTTTAGGTGTTGGATTACATGTAAGCCTCATATTTTGTTTATTTTAGTTTTGTTTTGGTTTAGTTTAGATTTTTCAATTTTTGGCATTTTGATTTTATTGCATGTTGCCAAACATAAAAATTGTACAAGGTAACAGAGTAGGTAATCCTAAGAAATGTGGGCTTTCAGTTGAATTAAAGGAGGTTAGATTATTTGATACAATGTAAATAACATTGCTGATTATTATTACTATTACTCCTGTATATACCCTCTTCTACTCAGAGAATCTGTATAAGACCAAAAGGTATTTATAAAGCTTTTTGTTGTTAGATTTTCATCTAGAGCTCTCATTAAAATAATATTTTAGAAAAATAGTTTTGTAATTTTAATTAATAATTGATACACCATTGAATCTATTTTTTAATATTTCATTTATTGTACAACTTCTTTAACAAAAGTCCTCAAGGTGGAGATTTCAGTTGTTGTTCAATTTTATGGTCAGTTAATATGATTACCAATTCATCACAATCAATTCAACACTGCTGGTGGACATTTTTCTAAGATATTCTCAATTATTAACTCATTAAAATATTAATAGAAAATACTCATGTGTAATATATTTTTATTAATAATATTAATTGTGTGTGTGTACATTTAGCCTTTTTTATTTTTCTTGAAAGTTTCACATGATTAACTTTTAGTGAGGTACACAAAATTGTTTTAATAAATATTTTTAAACATGAAGAATTACAAATGTCATTTTTATATAAATGATAAGTGCTGTGGAGAGAAAGTGAATACATTTGGGAAAAAGAGAAAGTTTGATTTAAATTATGATCATTTAAATGAATCCTTTATCGTTGTTTGAGCTTTTAGGCCTATTCATTGTACATTCTAGCTGATCAATCTTTAAAAGGCATACATGTCTTTCCTCTTCTGTATGTTATTTCTTCTCTTCTCTCTTATCTCCACTCAATCATATTAAGATATCAAGCTTGTAAAGCTTGTTGATGTGTCTGCTGGGAATGAGTCAATGTTATTTCTAATAGCAGAATGTTACTCTCTGAGACACCTCACTGTTTATGTTGGTTGAAATAACATTTGTTGGGCTGGAGGTCGGGACATGAAAAAAATAGTTGAATTATCGCAAGTGTTGAATTAACGGGGTTAAACTGTAATTGTAGGTTGTGATAGTTTTTTTATTTGAGAGCCCACTCTTCAATCAGCAGTTGCGAGGTATGTCAATGTAATAGTTGGCAGACCTAATTTAGTTGGATCCACTGAGTCAAATAAATCTCTATTATGCTGTTAATGGGCCAATTCAGGGTAATGTTTCTACGCTACAACATTGTTACTTCTGAATGATTATTTAAGCTACCTATATTTGACATACAGTAGAACCTCCATGTAAATGAGACCTAGTTGCAGAGATAAAATGTCTTTTAGGGAGAGGTGTTCTTTTACACGAGAGTTTCTAATTAATATGGCAATTTTGGCAATGAAAACTGTCCTTTGTAAAGAGTTTTTTCAAGCAAGAGTGTCATTGCACGAGGTTGTTCTAAGGTAGTAGACAATAACAACAAGAGGTTAAAGGCATCATGTGCCGGGCTCCAGCTTGCACAATCCTGGCAAGAGATAATAGTCCCCCCCCTCCACCTAAGCTTAGTCATGTTGAATTGCTCCACTTGGTGGTGTTTGGCTCTCTCTTTCTAACCAGCCTTCTTTCCTACACACCTCCCATGAGAAACAACAGGCATACACCCTGTCTCATTTAGAGAAGTTAAAGGTTATCTCACTTGTAAACACAAGGTAATAAGACCAAATTCAAATAAATAAATAGTGTGGCATTTCGTACCATAGTGTACCATAGATGGTAACAACGTAAACATCACATACTTATTATTTATTTGGATTTGGTTTTATTACCTTGTGTTTATAATCTATAATCCAAATTGTTCCATATCACAGTTATCACTTTGATCTGTCACTGTTTGATGGATTCTTCATAAATAATTGTTTATCATATTTTGGACACTAATATATATATATATATAGTAAAAACTTACTAATTTCCCTTTAAATGTAGTGTTAATAAGTATTTTTCTTCATTTTCAATTTCCACACATTCTTCTGAAGATTTTGTTTTGAACCTGCCATGCAAACCATTTTGCTGGCTTCAAAATCACCATAGTTCATGGCATAACGCCTTTTGTCAAATTATGGGTGGTTTATTTGAACTTTTTTTTTTTAGCTTAGGTTAGAGTAGTTAGATAACGCTTCTCAAAGGGGATGCTAACATGAATCGCAGCAAAAATTGAGGCTGATCCTTCTTTGTAGCAATTTTGAGAGCATTCTAGTTTTTTTCTCTTATAGTCAAAATGTTACATTTTGATAACAGCCTTTTTTTTTTTTTTTTTAAATTCTATATTGTTAAAAACACCTTTTATTTGCTTTTTTATCCCTTTATTTTAGAAGCCATTTTCATTAAAAAAAAAAATATTTTAAATATTGTGAATGCAAAGATATTCTATTAAATAAAAAGTATAATGTAAAAATTTTGTAACATGTGTGCCTAAAATGAACGTAAATGTAAACAATGTCTACAAATTTATTGTTTTGAAATCGTGAGCTTTGAGCTGAAAAGTGCTCAAAATATTGCCGTTTTAAAATCAATTAAGTTATAAAATTTAAGTTTATTTTAAAATTAGATTTTTTTTTAAATTTTATTATTCTGATTGTAAAAATTAAGGTTTGTTATAAGAAAATTTCAATTTATTTAAAAAATAATGGGGAATGGATTTGGGGGTTACCTTAGGTTTGTTATAACAAAAGGTTTTCTATATCCCTTGTTTGTTTTAGTGAGGTTTATGATAATATATGATAATTAGGACAGAGCCATCGATGCTAATTATCATGAAATATCCAGCGCACTTGCTGCTATAATAAAAGTCCACAAGGTAACAAGACCCAAGATGTATTCTATGTATAACATTCTTTTTTTTTCCAAATTCCAATCCACCTATATTTTCTTCAATTTAACAGACTATAATTCAACATTGACTTTAATTCAACCAAAAATTCTGATCCCTTGGAGTGTTGAATTAAGGAAGTTGGACTGTATATATTTTGAGAAAGAGAGATTTGGCAGTTTTTTTCCTGACTTGTAACACAGTAAAAATCACTCGGGTGTGAGGGCACCTATCTGATAAGCTATTTCCCCCTCTTTTTCCAAATAAATAATTTTAAAAAATGACTTCAATGGAAGACTACCTCCAGGAATATCCATGCTGGCCTCTTCATTAAGGTTCCAAGTTTATAAAGGCAGCTTCTTTCAGGAGAATGATGAGGGAGAAAGGGAGGTTGGAGGAAGTGAAACGAGGAAATAAAACTTTCCAGCACATACTTGTTCTCCCCACAACAGCTGCAGAGTAACCCAATCCTCCCATGTGACCAAGTAACAATACCCAGGCCGCAGCTCCATTTGTTCTTCATTGTCTGTCCTCAACACACATTTACTTGGGGATCCTACTTGATTGACTTCTTTATTCCCCTTTCCACATTCATTGGACTTATATTCACATTCTCCAAGGACTTCTATTGCACCAATGTATGGTGTGTGTTGTATTTTTCTCTTTCCAACATTTTATAATCACAACAAAACCCTAAAAAAAATCATAAGGATAGAGGTTGCCTATAACCTTAATTCATAGTTATTAGAATTAAGAAATACTTCGGCCAGTAAATTGTACTTGAAACAGTCAATAACATCGCCTTGGTTGTGTCCAAGCCACAAGGTCTTTGAAACAATCTAGGAATATTCATCAAGCCTCGGAGAAATCATCAATTTTTGAAGATGGTCTGGTGTTCCAACAGACCATATTGTGGGAGTAAATAACCGGCGGAACACTTCTGAAAACTTTTACTGTATTTAAAAAAATTCACATTTATTATTTGGTACTAAAGATAATTTGGAATAATTCTTGTTTCAATGAGTTTTTCTCACAATGATGAAAATGGACTGTAGTTTACTTATTCGATAGAACTTTTGAAAGGCATTTTGACAGATGTTTCAAAAATGATCTGGAATATGATAAGCCACAATTTGGATTATAGATAAAGAAACAAGGTAATAAGACCAAATCCAAATAAATAAATAGTGTGTGAGGTTTCTGTAACAGGGTTATTACCATAATCAGACACAAGTACTGAGTGAGCTAATATATCACAGCATGTTTTCAAATTAATAACAGTAACTAAAACATGCTGTGATATATTTTCTCATTCAGTTCTTTTCTGTTGATGGAAACAATGCTGTTACCAAAACATAACACACTATTCATTTGGATTTGTTCTTATTACCTTATGTTCTGGAATATATAACACACATATGTAAAAAAGGATATTTTAGAGAAGAAGACAAAAAAATGCAGTTTTTGGAAATTCCCTCCTCCTCCTCCTGAGATGAGGAAGGTGAAGTGATTTTTATCCTCAAGACATCGTCAATACAAACTGGCTTGGTGCCAGCTCTTCAATTATTGAAAGTTTTTTTTTTTCTTTCTCTCTTCACTCTGTGGTTCTCTCAACTCTCACTCGACATGTTCTTCTTATCTACAGGTGAGCTCTCTTCATCTCTAAGAGCTAACAGGACAAACCAGCTCTATTTGATTGGAAATGGTTTAGTTCCACAGTCGTATTAGTCTAAAGTTCTGGTGTGGTAGAAAATTTACTGACCCTACCTCAAAATGAGAACTAAAGATCAGGGTGATAAATAATAAAAGTGATTTATTCCTTGCATTGATTACATGGTTACTTGTATTTACATATTTTGCTAGAACATATAAAACAGGTATGCACTGGCTTGAATGTTCAATTAATTTTACAAAGAAGCATTTTACCACTTGATTTTGGAAAACATGGATTTTTATTAAGATTTATATTTTTGATACTAAAGAGAAAAATTATGAACAAACTCACTAAAACTGGAAATTTACACGTTGACTGCTTTAAAATTTAAATATTAAAGATTTATATTGTACAATTGAAATTTGGCTTGAAGAGATTTTGGCTAATTTGCATACATAATGTTGGATCCTATAGTTAATAATTTCCTTAAATTCGAATTTATGTATGCAAATTAAGCCAAAATCTCTAAATTCAATTGTACAATATAAATCTTTAATATGTAAATTTTAACATGTATGTAAATTTCCAGTTTAGTTTGTAGATAGATGCTCCCCCCCCCCCCCCCTCTTTCACTAGTATCAAAAAATCTAAATCCTAATAAAATTTATGTATTCTAAAGTCAGATGGTAAAATGCTTCTTATAATGGTTATTGAACTTTTTTTTTTTCAAGCCACTACACATTAATATATAGTTATCAGCGTCATAATCAATTCTTTCTTAATCAATTCTGCCACCGTTTGCTTTCTGAATGGAATAAATACCCAAATATGGCCATTTCTCATAACCATCGGTGGTTCAGTGGTAGAATGCTCGCCTGTCACACGGGCGGCCCGGGTTCAATTCCCGGCCGATGCATTTTTTTTTTTTTTATAATTTTTAAAACTCATTTATATATTATACAAGAATGACATCCACGGCGCCAATTTATAATTGTAACGAATAGTATTTGAATAAAAGCATTTAATCAGGTAAAACCCGGGCGTTGCCCGGGTCATTCGGCTAGTAAAATATAATCAAGTTACATACTCTGTGCTACTGCTTGGTTGTAATGTGTAAATATGTAACATCTACATGATATGTATTTTTTTGGCTTGTTTGTCATTGCAAGAGGTACCTTGCCAAAATATCTGATAGTGCAAAGCTAAATGTTGCTCAGATCATGGCTTGCAATATGTATTGAAAAAATTTGAACTATATCAATATGTTTAGTTGATATTTGGTGCAAGCCTATCAACACTGCCTAGTTGCTGTAAGGTAGAAGTATGTTTTGATGCTACTTTTTAAATAAAAATAATTATAAGTTATTTCTGCAGATCTTATAGTGTAATGAATAAAATTGAAACTGAGAAATATCTTCCAATTATATAAATATTAAAAAAAGAAAAGTTGATGATATAATGCTTAGTTGCACAACAGGGAATGCCTTTTATTAAATTTACATAACTTAGTTTGCCAATGCTCAAAGTTGGCATAATAAATGAAACAAATTGATCCTAGGTGAATTATGGTAGTCTCTCTGTCTATCAACCACAAGGATAGAGTTAGGTACTATGATTTTCCTAGATTAGCAAACAGCTATAGTGTTATCTGTTTCTTTGCCATCATCACTAGAGGAGTAACTAGCCTAGCCTCCTTTGAAGCTCTGCTGACTCTGAATCAAGTATACAGTAAAACCCCTCTATAGTGAACCCCATTGGGACGGGACTTTTGGTTCACTATAGCCACCTTTCACTATAGCCACGGTTTGGGTATTTAAATTTTTTTTGAGGATATAATTAAAGGGCATGCGCAAAAAAAAAAAAAAAAAAAAGGCTAGCTCTTAATATTGGCTGCTTTTTTTCCCCTAAATTAACCTATTTCTATATATTAAAGCTGTATATTAAAATAAAAACAAAATCATGTGAAAATATTGCCTTTTTGATCAGTTCCTCTGATAATTTAATTAGTATAAATGCAACCTGCCCCCCATATGTCAAAAAAATCCAAGAAAAGTATACCTTATATATAAAAATTAAATAAAAACTTTATTAATAATATTTTAAAAGGTATAACAATATATTTTATATAAATAAATATTATATTACAATATAGGATACAAAGGCTTACTTGAAGAAGTCTGTTATTTTTTTCTGCTTTAACATATTCCTCAAAAATTTGGTTTCATATCTAGCAAAGAAATCTTCATTTTTTTAAATGAAGCCTAGCTTGTACTAACCACGTATACAAGGCTTCTAAAAGTGGATAATGACACTGACGATAGCGGCAATAGTTGGGATTGATTCCTCTTTGTAGCATTTTTTTTTATAGTCTTCTTTTTTGCCCCATATCGTAGAAAGGCTACTTTTGCTCATTTTCATTTTCTTCCGAAGTTCCGCTTGCGATGTACCACTCTCAATAGCTTTTATGATGGTTAATTTCTTTTCAAGTGATATCTTGGTACGAGCGACTTTTTCTAAATTCTTTGTTTTGAATTGCGATCTGTGAGCTAGAGCTCACACAAAATTTTAATTAGTTTTGAAAATTATAATTTTGGAATTAAAATTAGAAGTTCGTTATAAGCATGGTATTTTTGATAGAATTTAATATTTTGGGACCAAAATTGGGTTCGTTATAGCGATAGTTCGCTAGTTTGAAAAGTGAAAAGTTCGTTATAACGATGGTAATTTTAATGGAATGGAATTGGGATTTTCGATGGGTTCGTTATAAGGGAAGGTTCGTTATATCCATGGTCCGTCTTAGCGGGGTTTTACTGTATATATTTTTTAATTATCTCTAGTACACATGGTGCAGGCCATGGTAATCATAGTGGGTAGAAGTTGGCGAGGGTTTTTACTGTAAGTGTACCACATATCCCCCCTGTGAAAAGCAGTTCAACTTTGCACTTAGAAATGTGCCAGAGCCCCATTTGGTTACTTGCACTTGCTGGTGGGGTTGGACTTTTGCAAGAATCGGAGCCATTGGAGCATTTTTGTAATTAGAAAAAGTGCCAAATGCGGGAATCGATCCCGAGTTGTAGCAGTCAAAAAACCAATGGTTTAGACTATTAGAAACAAGAATAGGTTTGGTTAATATAAGTTTGAAACCTGAATGCTTTACCCATTATAGCATCAATAGCTAGTTAGCCATTGTTGATGTGTAGCTCTGCTTTCCAGTGAGGACTAATACTTAACTTTGCATCCCTGTTAATTTTTTTGGTTTTGTTTTTTTGAGTCTCTCACCTTGAAATCCCTCTTTTTTTTTTTTAAACATGGTTCAGTTAAACCTGTCTATAGCGCCCCCTCTTGGGACTCACCAAAATAGGGTGCTATAGAGAGGGGGTGCTATAGACAGGTCACTTTTAATGTAAAATGTTTACATTTTAATGTTTAAAATCGGGCGCTATAGAGAGAAAGGCGCTATAGAGAGGAAGGCGCTATTTAGAGGGGGCGCTATAGACAGGTTTAACTGTATATTATTGGCTTGATAAATCAGCACATTGTGCTAAGGTGTTACAAGAGATATTATATAGCCCTAGAACTAATAAAAAAAAACCCTGCAGTATTCATATGTATATAAAATGAAAGAAAAAAAGTGCAAAGTAGACAACAAGTAGCCAAGAAGTATATCAGCTAGAGTAGGTACCAGGTTTTAAACCTAGTGTGTGTGTAACTGGGATCTCCTGTCATGGGTAGATAGATCCCCAGATGTGTAGAGTGCCTTTTTATTTTCTATAAAGAGTCCTCATAAAGTAAAATTATAGATCCAAAAAGTGGAATCTCCGTAAGTTTCTGTAGCAGCATTATTTGCCTACCATATAGAATTGGGTTTTGTTACCTAAAGTTTATTATCTTATAATCCAAATTGTGCCACAAATATCACTATAATATACGTATATGCCCCTTCTTTATGTTTAGTTTTTGTTTCTACATAATATTCCTTTACAGCCTAATCTTCAAGTTTACTAAAGGCCACAAAACACAATGAGTAACAATATCCATTACTTTAATATATACTTGGCTAAAATTATTTTTAATTGTGTGTCAATTTTATACCTATCAGCTTCCCTGCATTAATTTTCTTAGCAAGTCAAAATCTTTTCCACTGACACACAATTTAAAAATTTTACAGAGACACTAAGCAAATTTAGATAATCTCCAATTTCTCAGTATGATGGACTGATATAGTATTTAAAGTCTTATTACATAACATTGAGGAAGTTGCAATGTCCTCCCTCAATTTGTAATATTAGGAACATTTCCTTGTAGAGATAAATCTTGAAAATTTTAAGCCTCTTTTTATGTTTCTTCAATGTTAATCATCAAAAATAACATATCTGCAGACAAGAAAATAAAACCTAATCCAAGTAAATGTTTCAGTAACATTGTTGCCAAATTTGTCTTTTACCTGATATGATGGTAACAATGCTGTTACCGAAATGTCACACACTATTAATTTATTTGGATTAGGTCTTATTTTCTTGTAGCTATAATCTATAATCCAAATTGTGATTTAACATACATCTGCAGACCTTACTGCACAATGATTGTAAATATTGATGAGAGGGAGAGTGATCTTGGCTCATCAGTGGTGAACCCTCTCAGCGGTTTCACTAAATCATTCTCCAGACCACTCTTCTATTGAATTAGACTGATTTTCTTCTATAGTGTGTTTTCCAAAGAAGGCAGCAAAGGGGTATTTAGGGAACCTCTCTCTATGGAGATTATAGGTCTACAGAAGTGCATACATAAAATGCTTCGAGCAATGTTCTTTCACAAATATTATCATTATTATTCTATTATCCTCCATGATGGGGAGCTGCTGTCGTTAGTTGGCTATCCAGGGGGCACTGCATGACAGTCAGGCTTTTTATATTAATGCTCTTATAAGCAAATTTAAATTAAAGTAAATAAGTTTTATTTTTGAAGAATAAAATATCTGAGTGTATAAAAGTGTTAAGTGTTGAATTATTATATTTGGTTGAATTAAAGATGGTAATTTGAAGGAATTTGGTCGGGGTTTGAAATATTGGTTGTATTAGTGAAGTTATACGGTAAATTACATACTTATACCTTACAAAACAGTATATATATTTTTCAAGCCAAAAATTATAGCTGACACTCAATTTACCAGGGATTTCGGCAGCTACGTTATTTTGTATTACATTGTTAACCCACAAATTATTATAAAATATGCTTTCTTATTTTCATTCAATCATATTAGAGTATCAAGCCTGTAGAGCTTGTTAAGAATTTTGGTGTCTGCTGGGTATAAGTAAGAGTTCATCAATGGATGAACCAATACGGTCAATAATGTGGTTTGGGTTGCAGGTTGAGAATTGCACTTAGTACATAATGGGAAAACTATATTTAAAAATAAATATATGCAATAAAAAATAGCATTTAAAATTCTTAAATAAAACTCAAGGATTGTTATAAGAGCTGTTTCCTCCCACCACCACAATTTGGAAGCTCCTTAAAGCATTTCTAACATAAATTTCTCATAAAAATTGAGGATCTTTATTGGCAGGTCCCTTACAGGGTCTGTCAAATATGGGCTGGTATCTAAATGTCTATCACAAACACTGGCTTCAGGAGAGGACTCTACAAATGTTTGCATATCTTTTTTTTCCTATTTTACTCTGATAAAATGTGGCATATAAATAAAAGTAATAGTATCACTATTTATTTATTTCAATTTAAAGCTCTATGTCTCCCTAGGGACACTTGCGCTGTCATACACGTATGCCTTTACATTTGTCTATACATATTTATGCAATAATTTTTGGCCATGAATAGAATGGTCATATGATATTAACAAGGATTAACAAGAATGATATTATGCATATGATAATTAATTGTATTTAAAAAAAAAGGAATTGCTTTATTATTACAGTACCTCTGAAATTGTTGGCATGGAATCCCTTATAATTTTAACCATACTTATTTTTTATTAAATGCTATTATCTATGATATTATTTTTTTTTTCACTTAAAATTGACCGGTCATCCTTTCAACAATTAATTATTATAAGAATGATATTACCAAGAGAGAAAAAAAGAAGAGAAAAAAGACCTGTGTACAAAAGAAAGAAGTGTCTGGCAATATGTATACAATCAACATAATATAAATTATCAGTTTCTTAAAAGTTATTTGTTGCTATATAATTTAAAATATATATACAAAAGGTATTGAATTTAATATACATTTCTTTACTGAAAATAAAAATACTCTGTTACTATTAAATTATTGTCGATTCTATAATCTTGAAAAACAGGACTATCCAGTAAAAGATGTATTGAGGTTTGTTTCTCATGTCCGCAAAAACAAATAGTCTTCTACCGCTATGGTATTTTTGACATCAAAAATTGACAACTAGATAAAAGAAAAATCTTCAAGGATGATGATGATGATATCTTCCTTTATAATAATCAAATAATTGTATTTTAAATATGGTGGTGATGATATTTCGCTCTATAATATATAATTGAAGAAATGCATTCCACAAATAGTGCGTGACATTTCAGTCACAGCGTTGTTGCTCTCATCAGACAAAAGTACAGACTACTATTTATTTATTTGTTTGGTCTTATTACCATGTATTTCTAATCTATAATCCAAATTGTGCCTTTTACTGTATTTTACAAACTTCTCTTTCAATGTTCCAGACAGAATAGTTAAGTTAATTGCTAAGTATCAACATTTCTTGCCTTATCATTCTCTAGTGTGACACAGTGGTTGGCCATCTTGGAATGTCAAATAACCTACCATGATGTGCCCTAAGGGCTGTTCCCAAGAACCTAATACAAGTTTGTGATCAAAGTTCTCTTTTAGATGAATGTCAATATTTACTAATATGCCTTCTAAGTCAGTGGCCTGCCACTAAGTAGTGCTCCCAGTCTTAATGACAAAGGCAGATGCATTCTACTTCACCCAGTTATGATGGTTGCCAAGTCTCAAGCTTTGTAAGCTTGATACCCTAATATGATTGAGTGGAGATAAGAAAGAAAAAGAAGAAGAATATGCCCACTAATATGCCTTTGGTTTGAAATCAGTTGTCTTTTCCCCTCTCTAGATGAACTGTCAGTTCAGACAAATGAACTCCCCCAGTTTTTACCACAGATTTAAATTTCAACTTTTTCACTCTATAACCAGATGCTCTTTGCACCTCCCCCCCCCCCCTTTTTTTTTTAGGAATTTCTTTGTTTTTATAGTACTTCTAAAATAGTTGCCATGAAATTCCTTATAATTTTAATCATACTTATTTTTTTTTTAATTAAATGCTATTATCTATGATTTCATTTTTCTTTTTTTTTTTTTCACTTAAAATTGACCGGTCATCCTTTCAACAATTAATTATTATTGCTGTATCACCAATTATTTTATATATTTTTGCTGAGAATGCTATTGTTGTAGTATTTTTTTTTTTCACACATAAACCACATTCATTAAATTTGTTGTGGGAGCTATGAGATTCCAGCTGCAGGTTTGTTGCATAGATAGCTTCTGAATAAATATGCAAATATGATGCAGGGATTAAAACTTACTTTAGATAAAAGCAATACTTTTTGTTCAATGTTTGGATTATAGCAATTTCTTCATTGTTTTTATTTAATTGTTGGTTTTATCTCAGTTTTTTTAAATATATTAAAAGTCCTATTATACACACAGACTTAGGGGGTATTTAAATATTGAAAAAGAGATGATGAATTTAAGGATATTTAAATATTGTGTGTATGAACAATAAAGTGTTTGCACAATTTAGTTTTACTAAGAGCTCTTGGAGTATGGTTTAGACCATGGTATGGTTTCTTATTATTTACCTACTGCTGTTTGGAATTGATTGAGGTCAATGGATAAGCCTTTATAATGGGAAGATAATGGTGGGACTCTTGCATAGCTACCATGGATTTTTCCATTTTCACCTGCTAATCTGCAGGTAACATGAAAAACATCCCCCCTTTTAAGAGTTTGTGAACCAATTCTTCCCCTAAATCTTTTCCTTGTTTCTATATAATATTTTTAAATAACTCTCTTATTGAGAAGGCATAATTTATTAAGAAAGCTATTACAGTAGAATTCCACTTGAGAGATTGCCTAGAAATATGGTTTAAAAACTCCCCCTGAGGTGTGATGTCTTATCAAAGACATGTCATGAAGTCTTTCAACTGAAAGTCACTTTTAAAAGATCACCTTTAAATTAAACTGGGTTTAGCCATGTTTTTTTTTAGGCAGCACTCCTTATAGGAGACTACTTGTATGTATGTATGTATGTATTTATTTATTTATTTATGTATGTATGTATGTATGTATGTATGTATGTATGTATGTTGTTGTTGTGTCCACTGTATGTGTGTGTATATAAACTTAATTTAAAATAATGTAATTGGTTTCTGGAGATGAGGTTTCTTTACATTTTATTAGTGCATTCTCAAACTTTCGGGCATTTCCTTAGTTAGTATCTAACTTAGAGCAAAAACAACAGCATCTAAATTATTTATTTTTTATTCATCTGTTGCTCATCCTGTAGAAGGATGGAAATGCCTGAAAACTTGAGAATGTGCTAATGAAAAGAAACTCATCTGCAGAAAAACCTGTTGCATATTTTATATCCATGAGATTCTCATCTATTGTAATAAACTTAATTTATTAAAAACTTCTACCAAGAGTATGTGATAATGTACAAATTAAGTTTTATGGTTATATATAGCTCACCTTTCTGATAACAAGAACAAATTCCATAGTTTTGAACCTGTGGCAAATTTTGTTACAACAACTGATGGAGTATAGTGGTAACAAGTGTGTTACCAAAATACCACATGCAGATAACTTGGATTTGTTTGTGCCAGGGAATTCTTCTAATCTGAGTGGGTTTCCATACTTTGTCATATTTTATTGCCGTGAGACAGTACTAGAGAAGACTCCAGATACTTCATAATAATATTGTAGGGGAATGATAAGGTACAG
Source organism: Cordylochernes scorpioides (assembly GCA_030710605.1). Taxonomy (NCBI): domain Eukaryota; kingdom Metazoa; phylum Arthropoda; class Arachnida; order Pseudoscorpiones; family Chernetidae; genus Cordylochernes; species Cordylochernes scorpioides. The sequence goes on along the minus strand of CP092877.1, from coordinate 69,670,035 downwards.
TTTGAATAGGTAACAAGACCAGATAAGTTAATTATACAGGATGTAACAGCAGGGTCTTTAGACAAAAGTACTGAAATAACAGCTACAAGAAAATAAGACCTAATCCCAATAAGTTAATGGTGTGTGATGTTTCAGTAACAGCATTATTGTCTGATGCATTTTGCATTTGTCTGATGATGGTAACAATGCTGTTACCGAAATGTCACACACTATTAATTTATTTGGATTGGGTCTTATTTTCTTATAGCTATAATCTATAATAATCCAAATTGTGCTTTATCATTACTGAAATAACATTGTTTATATTTCTTATCAGATTATTTTCTATTCTTATGTCTACTCAACTGATAACAGTACCAAATATTTAAGACATTTGAGAATTTTTCTCATTCAGTTCTTTTATCTAAAGAGGGCAACAATGCCTTTAATGAAAGTTTGATTTACCTTTTTGGATTTGGTCTTGTTACCCATGTGTGATTGTAGAGGGATCTTTCCCCAATTTCTAAGTATTCCTCTGTTTAAAGGAATTTTTTAGTGATAGCAAGAGCTTAGTTATCTGATAAGGACAACAAAGTACTGATAAGCTTTTTTTTTCTTTCTATAGCACTGTGGAAGATAAATGTTTTGAAATAATAATATTGTTTTTTTACATTTCTGTGTTGACCTTACAGTGATGCTAGAAAATATTAGATGAGTAAGTTTGGCTCATCACTGATGTGAACTTTTTGAATTTTTGCCAAATTAATCTCAAGACTGCTCAACACTATTGTTTTCATTCTATTGCCTGAAATTCCTTTGAAAGACATTAGGGGGATTTAGAGAACTCTCTCTTTATGGGCATATGTTTATAGGTCTGTGCAATTTTAAAATCAAAAACTATTACGAATAGACTACGAACACATGAACTTTTTTAGATGGCAGAGCACCATCTAGTGGAACAAATATCAACTAAACATTGATTTAACTTGGCCCATGATATTTGACCAACCCATTTTCTTGGTAAATCAAGAAAAGCCATCCCCGAATGCATTACGGGCTGTTGGCCTTCATCAGCCTGGTGCAAGCTGTACCTCACCGACTAAAATTTTGATCCAAGAGACTTCCTGAGAAATTTTGTTGTTTTTAATATCAACACCTGACCTTTTAAAAAAATTTTCTCTCATTTTTTTCACACACACATATATATTGTACCTCCTGCATATGTAATCCTTCCACAACTTTGTTATTTATATATTTGAAAGGGGCACTGTGAAAAATGTTCTGCACAGGGTGGCCCATAAGTCCAGAAATTTTTTATTTTTTTATTAAAAATTAAAAGGCAATCTAGAATAAAAAAAACTACATTTTATTTTAATCTAAAGAGACAAAGGTCAATTCTCCCGTCAAAATAGATGTCAAAACAAGACACCATCTATTGACAGTCGTTGCAAACTAGCAGCCTCGGGTCGGTGACAAAGCCACAACACCAGCAAAAATTTCCATCTATATTTTATTTTAGGTAATAAATTGAACCATAATCTATTACTTGAAATGAAGACTGTCATGTATCAAATACATTTTATACTTTTTAAATAAAAATGTAAGGAGCTGAATGTAGGCCTGACACATTTTAAACAGCATTTACATGTTATTGCACCTTTTATGAAATTACTATTAGTGTGGATTCTTACTGCTGAAGGTTCCTTTATTGTGTGGCTGGGTGTTAAAGAGGTGTGGTGGCAGGTACGCGACGAATCATCTCTTCGTAATCAGCCAATGGGGGACGCTATGCAAGATATTCTCTCGGGTGAGTTGGCCCCACCAGATACCACCATTGTTGTAGGGCAGTGTACACCAGATAAAGTGATAAAACTGGGCTATCTTCTCCCAGTGCCGCAGACATACGCCTACTTCTTCCACCACAGCTGATATTTTGTACACATTTGTTCTAATAGATTTGTTTGAAATTTTCTCTCTCTTTTATATACAGTTACACCTGTCTATAGCGCCCCCTCTAAATAGCGCCTTCCTCTCTATAGCGCCCGATTTTAAACATTAAAATGGAAACATTTTACATTAAAAGTGACCTGTCTATAGCACCCCTTCTCTTAGCACCCTATTTTGGTGAGTCCCAAGAGGGGGCGCTATAGACAGGCTTAACTGTATATATATATTTATTTCATAAGGCACAATTTGGTCTTATTACCTTGTGTATATTTATTTCAGTTGTATTCAAAGGGAGGCACCAAATGAGTTAACCCATGTAGGATAACAGGACTCCAATGGCCCCCCGATTCTTGTAAAAGCCCAACCCCACCAGTGAGTGCAAGTAACTAAACAGGGCTCTGACACATTTGTAAGTGCAAAGTTTAACTGCTTTTCACATGTGTAGACATGTGGGGCGCTTACAGTAAAAGCAGTCGCTAACTACCCACCATGATTATCATGGCCTGTACCACGTGTACTAGGGATAAGCAAAAAAAAGGATAACAGGATACCATTATCAGTAATTAAGGATGACATTTTTATCGTATGACAATGAGAACAATGCTGCTCTCTCTTTCAGACAGTTTTTTTTTTAGACTTTCTTATTGTCTTATAAAGATGTAAAGGAAAAAAGTAGAGAAAATAAAGATCAGTTTGGGGACATAAGTGATATAGGCATCTCCTGAGTATATGGAACTGAATATTGCTGATGGATTTCTGATAGAGATTTCTTTTTAATATTTGGTCCTTTCTTGAATTAATGGACAACAACATGTTTTTGAGCTATTGGCCCTAGAAGTGCAGTCCCTCCACCAAAGGAAGGACTCTTCAATGTCTCTTTAGAGCTCAAGAAAAGGATAATCAAGGTCAAATGTGTGCAAAATATGCTAAAACATGCTTTTTAAAAAATGATCCTAATTAATGGTAAATAGAAATTAGCTTAGTTAAAAAATGTTTAGAAAATTTATTCCTAAATAGAGGTTCCTGGAAGCCAAATGGCTGATATTTTGATCCACAGACCAGTAGTTATCTGACAGATCTGTGCTGCAATGTTGTGCTAACATAATATCAATTTTTTTTCCTGCCTGCTTGCTTGCTTCTTTTTGATAAGTGAAATTACTTGGAATTCTCTCAACCTGCAACCACATCATTGGCTGCGTTGGCTCATCCATTGATAAGCTCTACTCATCCCCAGCAGACACCATCTCAAGCTCTACAGGCTTAATACCTTAATATGATTGTTGAGTGGAGATACTTGTAAATTTGATTTTTTCCTCCCTCTTCCCTCCCCCCCCCCTCACTTTTTTTTCTGTTGTCAGGAGAATCTATATAAAGTTAATCCTTAATAAATTATAGATTAAAAGATAACAGCATTGTTAACCCATCCAAATTTATTATTTTTATAAATGTATGGTATGTAAGAAGAATCTCTTCTCAAGAACAAATGATGCAAAGAAACATCAGTGTTATCTAAATAGAGAATATTTTAAGAGGCACCATCAAAATAATAACTGACAGCAATATAATATTAAAAAAACAAAACATTATACCAAAAAAAGGGAGACTCATTTCATTATAGCTAGAATTATTAATTAACATGATAATGTAATTTTTTCATGTATGAATTAACAGAAAAAATGTTGACTAAGATGCTAAGTGAGATGTCATCATCAGCTCTTACAGAAAAAAAAAGCACCTACTATCAACCTAGAATTAAGGGTCATAATTGCAATTATATATTGGTTTTGAACTTAGAGTAGCCAATTCTGTGGCTGTCATCATCAACAGAATGTAACAAGTACAGCATCTAGCTCTATTCAAGGCTGATGAGTGACATTGTTGTCTTTGATGGTTATTGATGACTATTTCACCTAGCATTTTGGTTGAAATTTGATTTATTTTTTGCTTCACCTATTTATGTGCCAAATATTTTGACTTTTGTTCTCTTTTTTTTTTCCCATAGTTTTTTGCCTTCCCATGTACTTTTCCTACACTTTAAATTCCAATTGTTTGATTTTTCCAGGAATATCTAGGACCTGGTGTTTTTTTTTGGTGGTTGTGGTACCACTATACTGACACAAGTGCCAACAGCTTTAAACATAGTTGACTTAGAAGAAACGCATTGCCAGTAAATTTATTTGTGTAAAATTTTAACGATAGATGGCAATAAAATTTAATTTACTAATATCTATTGATTTATGAAGCAGGGGTATTTTGATGATTTTCTGTGTAATTAAAAAAAAACAACAAAAAAACAACAATTTGTTGGTGTTTATTCTGATAGCATATTTTTTCATGTAGAGAATTAGTAAATATATATTTTTTCTTCTTAATTTTAACTTCTTGTTCCTTCTAATTTTATCATAAACATTTATTTGTTAAACTAGATTGATTTGGGCCTTGTGCTTCTAAGGAATCAGGGTCATATGACCTACATTCTACCAAAGATAAGGGCTTGGTATGTAATTGGGTGAGCTTGGTTGGAAACCTGAACATTTTATAGCAATCCTAGCATCTAGCCATAGTTGATGCTCTACACTCTTTCTTCTTTCCTTATACCAGGGACTTGTTGACCGTAGTGTGTGACTTAAACACACTAGGTGATTAGAATTTGTAACACATTATTTTTAGGTAATGTCTTTCTATCTCTTTACATAAATATCACATAAAAACAAGGTAATAAGACCAAATCCAAATAAATAAATAAATTTAATTGTGACGTTTTGGTTGTTATGGACTGTTAATGGACTGTTGTTACGGCATTGAAAGGTCACTCACTATTTATTTATTTGGATTTGGTCCTAGTATCTTGTTTTTTTTAAATAATCTATAATCCAAATTGTGTACCTTATATATCATTACATAAAATATTATCTTTACTGATGTCTTTACTGCCTGTAAAGATGATATTCAATGATTTATGTAAAAAAAAATAAACATATATTGCCAGAATATAATTGTTACAAATTTTAATGATGCACTCAAGTAAATGCACTCCCTGGTCATTCACCTAGTTAAGAATAATTCTATAAAAAAGAAAATAATTAACATTAGTGTTAAAACTATTTTTGGGGAAAACATTCACTCCAGCAAAGCAAGGATGTATTTTAATGCTCAATGTTAATGAATTAACATCATAAACACTACAGGTGATGTTAGAGTATATAAAAAAACCCACACAGGAGATATATCCAACCAACCAAGAAATGTTGTGGCGGCAGGGGGAGGGGAAGAAGTAAACCTGGAAGATGACGTGCCTTCCATCGCCTCCCAGACCAAGCTGGAGTTCAAGACCCCAGAGGAGGAATTCCCTGTGGAGAACAAGCAGCAGCCAGCAGAGCTGTTGGTGAATGACACAAGTCCCTCCTCCCAGCCTCGCACAGAGCTCAAGGTAAGTTGTGTTGCCTGTTGTCTTACTGTCCAACCTGACCACCTGTTGTAGACCAACTTGTACGAACCCTACACTCCTCAAACCATCAATGGCTATAACATTGCTGCTGTAAGTTGTCTGCCTTGCTTGTGCTGCTCTCTTAGTTGTTAACAACCAAATTCAAATAGCCTATTTTTCTGAATGTGGTTTTGGCAATCAGATTGGTAAGTGTTGTGGCGGGAATGTTCAATAAACAATATAAAGAAGCAACTCAAATTGTGTCTTTGATTTCAATTAAGATTTTTTATTAAGACTTGATTGAAGAGTTTTATCGAGATCAAAAAAGGTTCTGTAGTAGTAGTGTCTTAAAGGTAATCCAGGCTCCTGGAGCGTATCTATAGATCGCCAGCTACCCGGCAAAGAATTATCACATTGAATTGACTTGAATTAAACAAACATTTAGTAAAATGAATAGAATGATAGAATAGAAATATTATGAATAGAATTATATTTCTCACGAATAAATTGGAAATTTATAAATAGCAGGCTCCAAGAGTAAGATTATTATTGTTTTAATGTATCGGGACTCGTAGAAAAATGAGGTATTGTCAGTATAACACATTATTTTAATCAAAAACTATTAAACCCTATATTTATACAAAAGACTAGAGAAACAATGAGGTGAATTTGCTATAGAGCAAAATATTGAAATTGGTAACCTGTTAAGGTACAATTTGAATTATAGATTAGAAACTCATAAGGTAACGGCACCACACATCCAAATAAATAAACTCAACATGATATATTCCAGTAACAGCATTGTGTGTTACCACTTCTCTGAATGAATACATTCAGTGTCCGGAGATGATCCACAATTTATTTATTTGGAGTTGTGGCCTTATGTGTGTGTGATTTAATAATCTGTTTTCATACAATAATAAATATTCCCTTACAGTATATACAGTGAAACCTCGTATACAAACATAAACTTGGTTATAACACCTTAATTCTAAGGTCCCAATATTTTAAGTAATAATTACTTCAACTGTGGTTATGACAACACCATGGTTATAACAATGGAAAAATGTTGGTGGATGTTGTTATAATGAGGTTATAATTCACATAGGGAGAGATGAGAATGACTATATAACCACATAGTTACTGATTGTACCACTGCTGCTTAGAAAACTAAACATGGTTCTGTTTATTTGGATTTGGTTGTGTTAACTTATTACTTTCTTTTATATATGTATAGTCCAAATTGTGTTTTCCCTCCCCCCCATCATTCTTTGCATTCTTTTTCTGAACATGTGTGTGTGAAAAGGGATTTTTACATGTAAGTTTGGCTTAATTTATCCGTAAATTGCTTCCACTAAAGTAATTATTGGCACTTATTTGAAAGAAAAACCACATGCATTACCCTATTGCAATGTGTGTGTGTTTTTTTTTATTTCCACAATTGGCAGGTTTTCAAGTTTTAAGAACTCTTAAATGATTGAGAATAACAATTGTATAACCTTTATATATCATATGCTCAATCATTTAAGAGTTCTTTTTTTTTTTTGCTTATCCCTAGTACACGTGGTACAGGCCATGATAATCATGGTGGGTAGTTAGCGACTGCTTTTTACTGTAAGCGCACCACATGTCTACACATGTGAAAGCAGTTCGACTTTGCACTTACAAATGTGCCAGAGCCCCGTTTGGTTACTTGCACTCGCTGGTGGGGTTGGACTTTTGCAAGAATCGGGGGGCCATTGGAGCATTTTTTTTTTTTTAAACAGAAAAAAGTGTCCAATGCGGGGATCGAACCCGGGTCGTAGTGGTCGTAAACCAAACGGTTTAACCAGCCTTCCACCGACCCCCCTTTTAAGAGTTCTTAAAACTTGAAAACCTGCAATTGTGAAAATAATAATAAAAAAAAAAAAAAACACATTGCAGTGTAACAACTGTATAACCTTTATGCCTATGATATAATCACCACAACACACACAAAACTTATGATCTTTCATTATTATTGATGTTCCAAAATAACCTGAAGAAGAGGTCTGAAAGTTTACTAATTGGAAATGTGTGTACATCACAAACAGTGTATGTAAATAGAAATTGTTGCAAAGAGTTGAAAGTCTGTGAGACACAGAATGTCTGAAGATGGTAGCAAGACCTCTACAGAAGCCCACTAATTCTCTCATCCTATAATTTGGTGGTTCTCTACTAACAACACTGTTACTGAAACATCACACAATATTTATTTTGATTTGGTCTTTATTACCATGAGAAGTTCCCAAAATTAGGATTTTATTTTATCATCACATTTCTTTTTTTTTAATTTTTCATTTACTTCCAACTGTTTTTATCTGAATCTACAAACCTTTGAACTATCTTATAATCCATCTTTCAATACCTAAGCATCTTCAGGATGACTATTCTTTATACATCAGTTTCCCATTGCCGCTGGGATTGTGTGTCTGAATAATATTTAGATCTACCAAGGTTCTAATAATATGACAAATAACACTTGTTTTTGAAAAATGAATGGTGACACCTTTATAATAGAGCAGTACCCCTCTTAAAGTTCATTTATTCAGTTCTTTATTTTTCAACACTCAACCAAGCATTTCATGTCCATCACCATTTTTTTGGTGCCAAACTATAGTTATATTAAACTAAGAATAGAGAAAGAACTAAGAATAGTTTTATTTGATTGCTGCAATTCTGGGAGTGTCCATTTTACTAGGGTAGTTAGTGTCCCTGCACCACCATTGTCCCAGAGAGTGAAGCTGGTGTACAGGTGGTAGAGGAGGAGCAGCCCTACATCTCCGTCTCTGTCTCCAACCCCACCAAGGTGGGAGACGGCATGAATGCCTACGTCACCTACAAAGTCTCCACCCGCACCAACATGAACATCTTCAAGAAGAAGAGTTTCTCCACCAACCGGCGCTTCAGTGACTTCCTGGGGCTCCATGAGAAGCTGGCAGAAAAACACCTGCACCTTGGCCGCATCGTGCCTCCCGCCCCACAGAAGGATGCCTTGGGTGCGTGTTGCCAGCACTCAGTTTCATCTTGTCTTTGTTTTTATCAGAAGTTTGTAATTGGGGGAGTTCTTGACTGATTGTTGTCACCTTTGTTATCTTGTTGTGTCATCATCAATGTAGGAATGTGGTGGTTTCCTGATCTCAGGATTGTAACTCTATTCTGCTTCTCTTGCCACAGTACTAGGGCTGTTGTTCTGTTACTGGCACCTCATGTAGCCTTGGCAACTCTTCCAGGTGTGTCAACATTTGTCAAAACACTACCTTCCTCACCACCACCTATTTTTTTTTTTACATTTAAAATACCTCTTGGCAAAATACTGAGGAAAAACTTTTCACAAAGAAAAAAAATTAGGTTTAATCAAATATTATTGTTTCTACCTTACATTTGTGTCTCTCTAGAAGAGATTTTACTGTCCTCTTTACCTGAGTCTGTTAGATTGCAGAGACTTTGCATCTTTTTTTAAAAGTTCTTTCTCCAATTAATGGTTGGTTGACTATTTGATACCTTTTATGATCTGTTATGCATGCTATAAACCTGCCTACCAATCCTTAATACACACTTGAATGCCTGCCAACTAAGGATGGTGTGTTGTACAGGCACCACCAAAGTAAAGATGTCCAAGGATGAATCCCTCCAGCAGGTGGACTTTATTGAGAAGAGGCGTGCAGCCCTAGAAAGGTTCCTGATGCGCACCGCAGCGCACCCTGTCCTGCGCACAGACCAAGACTTCAGGGAGTTCCTGGAGCTGGAAGCAGAGTTGCCCAAGGCCTCCAACACCTCAGTGCTCAGTGGCGCAGGCTTTGCCCGCTTCTTCTCCCGTGTGGGGGACACAGTGGCCAAGATCACCCTGCGCATGGATGAATCCGATCCAGTAAGTTGGCCACTTTGTACACCTTGGGTTGGCTGGACCACTCTACTTTGACTTCAATGATTGTCATCTTTACCATTCGTTAACCATTTACACTACAATTGATGATAACTACAATATTCAAATATATATTTTGGTAATTATATAATGGGAGAGATTTCATGATTATCATACCTAGTACTTGTCAGAGTGAGAGAAGTTCAATCACACAAGGAATGGATGATCCCAGGTAAGTTTGTCTCTGTGGAAACTCCCTGAGAGCTTTACTTGAATTTGACGTCACATGCAAAGTGTTAAAACCAAATTTACAAAATTCCTGCCATATTTGAGAAATTACAAATGAAATGTGACACAACCTGAGTACAAAGGCCCTACTAGAATGTGGTGAGTGTATTGTCCTATGTGGGTGTGTGCTTGCTGCCTGGAAGGTACTTGTGGGCAACCCCAACTTCCACCTACAGGTAGGTTGGTGCTTCACTCTGCTGTGCATGGACCCACTAGATGCTGTAGTGATTGAAGCATGTTTGTTTTACCCATGTGTGCCACACTTTCTTTTTTTTTCTGTTTGTCATTCCTTAGTGCTGTCTAGGCCACTTTTATAGCCACATCTCACTTTTTTAAAACTTTGTACAATTAGGAGTTTGTAATTAGGTTTTAAGCCAATTTATTTTCAAAACAAGTGTATAGAACTTATATGAAATAAGATCAAATTTTAACCTGATAGATTTTGTAAGAATGCATATATTTTAAATTATTGATTATATATATTTTAAGTTAATTGTAATTTTGTTGTGTTGAAACTGGCTTCTGTTATACATATTGAATGGATGTGTGCAGTGGTTCGAAGACAAGCAGCAGCAGGTGGAGAACCTGGACATGCAAATGCGGCGGTTATATACCAGCGTGGAGTCTCTGGTCCAACACCGGCGAGATCTGTGCATTGGTACGGATAGCTTCAGCAAGAGCGTGGCCATGCTGGGTAACAGTGAGGAGCACAGTGGGCTGTCACGTGCCCTCGCTGCTTTGGCGGAGGTAGAGGAACGGGTAGAGCAGACACAGTCGCGGCAGGCCACCCGCGACGCAGCTCTGCTGGCTGAACTGCTCAAGGATTACCTCGCACTGGTCGGCGCAGTGAAGGCAGTCTTCCACCAAAGAGCCAAGGTCTATCAGACCTGGCAGCATGCGCAGAGTATGCTCAGCAAGCGCAGGGAGAACAAGGCTCGCTTGGAGCTAGCTGGCAAGCATGACAAGGTGGCGCAGGCGAGGGAAGAAGTTGTGGAGGTAGGTGAATGAGTGAATGTGTATGTTGTACCAAGCTAAGTGTGGCTGGCATCCAGTGGGAGGCCAAGGTGGAGCGGGGCCAGGAGGAGTTTGAGAACATCTCCAAGATGATCCGGCAGGAGGTGGAGAGGTTCGAGAAGGACCGGGTGATTGACTTCAAAGACACATTGGTGCAATACCTGGAGACCTTGCTGGAGACCCAGCAGCAGGTAAATAACTACACCACCTTTCTAAATTACATAACAAAGCTTGACAAATAAGTTAATAATTATTCATCCGGTCGTGTGTTAGTCATCTAGAATCCTTACCACAACTAACTGGGGGGTACAATAGAAATTGTTGCAGTGTGGGAGAAAGTACTTATAAATAACTGTAGCTGACAGACAAATGAAATCTGCCTACATGTAGTGGCTTCAACACCAGCATGGCAAAGACCATCTGTATCCTCACCAGTCCAGGTTTACTTTGATTTAACATGGATTTTCTAAGGAGGCTAAAAGAGTAAGGGGCAGGTAGCTACTATAAGAGTGGATAAAGTATGAAATAACTGGCAAGATTCTAACAATGTTACATATCACATCTAGCCTAATAATAATATAACCTCAACATGTATTTAACACAATCCTGGTGTGTGGCAGCTCATCAAGTACTGGGAAGGTTTCCTGCCAGAGGCCAAGGCCATCGCCTAGAACTGACGACTACTAAGAGAGAACATTCCAGTCACCGGAGAAATTTTGTAATTTAAATGTTTTGTACAACCATCATTCCTCTATCTCCCCCTCCAAAAATGTTTCTGGGTTCTTCTATTCTATTATTTTCTAAATGAGAGAGGAAATAAAATATCTTGTTACAATCCATGTAGAAATAACCACACAAACACACATGCTGATTGTTGTTGGTCGTGTTATAACGTGGCGGCGGCGGTGGTATGGTACAGTATGTGGGCTATGTACAGGTGAGTGGGACCTCCCTCAGCGAGGTCTGCTGAGCCACAGCTCATCGTCTGAGTGAACTGTAGTGGTGTGGTCTGCCGGGAACCAGCCTCTAGCTGTGGCCCCCTCCCTTTCTCCTTCACACCACCCTGTACAACACACATATTTATCAATGAGCACTCAATGGAAATTTTGTCCTAATTATTAGCACAGTCACAAGAGAAAAATATCTTTTAAAATTACAAAATATTTTATCACAATGAGTTTCTTTTTAATGTGAGAAAATATTTTGTAATTTTAAAACTTTTTTTTCACAATTTAATCATGAATAGAAAAATATCTATT
>CP092877.1:69624464-69658138 GCA_030710605.1 Cordylochernes scorpioides | reverse complement strand
AATGTGTTACAAATTCTAATCACCTAGTGTGTTTAAGTCATTATCTCACACTACGGCCAACAAGTCCCTGGTATAAGGAAAGAAGAAAGAGTGTAGAGCATCAACTATGGCTAGGTGCTAGGATTGCTATAAAATGTTCAGGTTTCCAACCAAGCTCACCCAATTACATACCAAGCCCTTATCTTTGGTAGAATGTAGGTCATTTGACCCTGATTCCTTAGAAGAGCACATGGCCCAAATCAATATAGTTTGACAAATAAATGTTTATGACAAAATTAGAAGGAACAAGAAGTTAAAATTAAGAAGAAAAAAATATACATTTACTAATTCTGTACATAAAAAAATATGCTATCAGAAAAACACCAACAAATTGTTTTTTTTTTTTTTTATTTACACAGAAAATTGTCAAAATAGCCTTGCTTCATAAATCAAGAAAAGTTAACTATGTTTAAAGCTGTTGGCACTTGTGTCAGTATAGTGGTACCACAACCACCACAGGTCCTAGATATTCCTGGAAAAAATCAAACAATTGGAATTTAAAGTGTAGGAAAAGTACATGGGAAGGCAAAAAACTATGGGGGAAAAAAAAAAGAGAACAAAAGTCAAAATATTTGGCACATAAATAGGTGAAGCAAAAAATAAATCAAATTTTAACCAAAATGCTAGGTGAAATGTCACCAATAACCATCAAAGACAACAATGTCACTCATCAGCCTTGAATAGAGCTAGATGCTGTACTTGTTACATTCTGTTGATGATGACAGCCACAGAATTGGCTACTCAAAGTTCAAAACCAATATATAATTGCAATTATGACCCTTATTCTAGGTTGATAGTAGGTGCTTTTTTTTTTCTGTAAGAGCTGATGACATCTCACTTAGCATCTTAGTCAACATTTTTTCTGTTAATTCATACATGAAAAAAATACATTATCATGTTAATTAATAATTCTAGCTATAATGAAATGAGCCTCCCTTTTTTTGGTATAATGTTTTTTTTTTAATATTATATTGCTGTCAGTTATTATTTTGATGGCGCCTCTTTAAAATATTCCCTATTTAGATAACACTGATGTTTCTTTGCATCATTTGTTCTTGAGAAGAGATTCTTCTTTTACATACCATACATTTAAAAAAATAATAAATTTGGATGGTTAACAATGCTGTTATCTTTTAATATATAATTTATTAAGACACCTTTAATCCTCTATATAGATTCTCCTGACAACAGAAAAAAAGTGAGGGGGGGGAGGGAAGAGGGAGGAAAAAATCAAATTTACAAGTATCTCCACTCAACAATCATATTAAGGTATTAAGCCTGTAGAGCTTGAGATGGTGTCTGCTGGGGATGAGTAGAGCTTATCAATGGATGAGCCAACGCAGCCAATGATGTGGTTGCAGGTTGTGAGAATTCCAAGTAATGTCACTTATCAAAAAGAAGCAAGCAAGCAGGCAGGAAAAAAAATTGATATTATGTTAGCACAACATTGCAGCACAGATCTGTCAGATAACTACTGGTCTGTGGATCAAAATATCAGCCATTTGGCTTCCAGGAACCTCTATTTAGGAATAAATTTCCTCAACTTTTTTTAACTAAGCTAATTTCTATTTACCATTAATTAAGATCATTTTTTTAAGAGGCATGTTTTAGCATATTTTGCACACATTTGACCTTAATTATCCTTTTCTTGAGCTCTAAAGAGACATTGAAGAGTCCTTCTTCCCTTGGTGGAGGGATTGCACTTCTAGAGCCAATAGCTCAAAAACATGTGGTTGTCCATTAATTCAAGAAAGGACCAAATATTGAAAAAATAAATAAATAAATCTCTATCAGAATCCATCAGCAATATTCAGTTTCATATAATCAGGAGATGTCAATATCACTTATATCATCACCCTGATCTTCATTTTCTCTACTTTTTTCCTTTAAATCTTTATAAGACAATAAGAAAGTTTAAAAAAAAAATTATTTGGTGCCCCTTTGAATACAACTGAAATTAATATATATAAATATACAGTTAAAGCCTGTCTATAGCACCCCCTCTTGGGACTCACCAAAATAGGGTGCTAAGAGAAGGGGTGCTATAGACAGGTCACTTTTAATATAAAATGCTTCCATTTTAAAATCAGGCACTATAGAGAGGAAGGCGCTATTTAGAGGGGGTGCTATAGACAGGTGTAACTGTATATAAAAGAGAGAGAAAATTTCAAACAAATCTATTAGAACAAATGTGTACAAAATATCAGCTGTGGTGGAAGAAGTAGGCGTATGTCTGCGGCACTGGGAGAAGATAGCCCAGTTTTATCACTTTATCTGGTGTACACTGCCCTACAACAATGGTGGTATCTGGTGGGGCCAACTCACCCGAGAGAATATCTTGCATAGCGTCCCCCATTGGCTGATTACGAAGAGATGATTCGTCGCGTACCTGCCACCACACCTCTTTAACACCCAGCCACAGCCACACAATAAGGAGCCTTCAGCAGTATGAATTACATACTAATTTCATAAAAGGTGCAATAACATGTAAAATACTGTTTAAAATAGGTCAGGCCTACATTCAGTTCATTACATTTTTATTTAAAAATGTATAAAATGTATTTGATACATGACAGTCTTCATTTGTGGATTATAAGAGCTTTAATATGCAGGATGGCCCAGTCCCGAACTCAAAATTTTTATTAAAAATTAAAAGGCAAACTAGAATAAAAAAAACTATATTTCATTTCAAGTAATAGATTATGGTTCAATTTATTACCTAAAATAAAATATAGATGGAAATTTTTGCTGGTGTTGTGGCTTTGTCACCGACCCGAGGCTGCTAGTTTGCAACGACTGTCAATAGATGGTGTCTTGTTTTGACATCTATTTTGACGGGAGAGGCGACCTTTGTCTCTTTAGATTAAAATAAAATGTAGTTTTTTTATTCTAGATTTGCCTTTTAATTTTTAATAAAAAAATTCTGGACTTATGGGCCACCCTGTGCAGAACATTTTTCACAGTGCCCCTTTCAAATATATAAATAACAAAGTTGTGGAAGGATTACATATGCAGGAGGTAACATATATATGTATGTGTGAAAAAATGAGAGAATTTTTTTTTAAAAGGTCAGGTGTTGATATTAAAAACAACAAAATTTCTCAGGAAGTCTCTTGGATCAAATTTTTAGTTGGTGAAGTACAGCCTGCACCAGGCTGACGAAGGTCAACGGCCCAAAATGCATTTGTGGTTGACTTTTCTTTGTTTATCAAGAAAATGGGTTGGCCAAATATCATGGGCCAAGTTAAATCAATGTTTAGTTGATATTTGTTCCACTAGATGGTGCTCTGCCATCTAAAAAAGCTCATGTGTTCGTAGTCTATTCGTAATAGTTTTTAATTTTATTATTGCACAGACCTATAAACATATGCCCATAAAGAGAGAGTTCTCTAAATCCCCCTAATGTCTTTCAAAGGAATTTCAGGCAATAGAATGAAAACAATAGTGTTGAGCAGTCTTGAGATTAATTTGGCAAAAATTCAAAAAGTTCACATCAGTGATGAGACAAACTTACTCATCTAATATTTTCTAGCATCACTGTAAGGTCAGCACAGAAATGTAAAAAAAAAATATTATCATTTCAAAACATTTATCTTCCACAGTGTTCTATAGAAAGAAAAAAATGGCTTATCAGTACTTTGTTGTCCTTATCAGATAACTAAGCTCTTGCTATCACTAAAAAAATTCCTTTAAACACAGGAATACTTAGAATTTGGGGAAAGATCCCCCTACAATCACACATGGGTAACAAGACCAAATCCAAAAAGGTAAATCAAACTTTCAGTAACGGCATTGTTGTCCTCTTTAGATAAAAGAACTGAATGAAAAAATTCTCAAATGTCTTAAATATTTGGTACTGTTATCAGTTGAGTAGACATAAGAATAGAAAATAATCTGATAAGAAATATAAACAATGTTATTTCAGTAATGATAAAGCACAATTTGTATTATAGATTATAGCTACAAGAAAATAAGACCCAATCCAAATAAATTAATAGTGTGTGACATTTCAGTAACAGCATTGTTACCATCATCAGACAAATGCAAAATGCATCAGACAATAATGCTGTTACTGAAACATCACACACCATTAATTATTTAGATTAGGTTTTATTTTCTTGTAGCTGTTATTTCAGTACTTGTCTAAAGACCCTGCTGTTACATCCTGTATAATTTACTTATCTGGTCTTGTTACCTATTCAAACTGTACCTTATCATTCCCATACAATATTACTATGAAGTATCTGGAGTCTTCTCCAGTACTGTTTCACGCCAATATGACAAAGTATGGAAACCCACTCAGATTAGAAGAATTCCCTGGCACAAACAAATTCAAGTTATCTGCATGTGGTATTTTGGTAACACACTATTGTTACGACTATACTCTATCAGTTGTTGTAACAAAATTTGCCACAGATTCAAAACTATGGAATTTGTTCTTGTTATCAGAAAGGTGAGCTATATATAACCATAAAACTTAATTTATACATTATCACATACTCTTGGTAAAGTTTTTAATAAATTTAAGTTTATTACAATAGATGTGAATCTCATGGATGTAAAGTTAAAATATGCAACAGGTTTTTCTGCAGATGAGTTTCTTTTCATTAGCACATTCTCAAGCATTTCCATCCATCTACAGGAGCAGCAACAGATGAATAAAAAATAAATAACGGATAGATACTGTTGTTTCTCTAAGTTAGATACTAACTAAGGAAATGCCTGAAAGTTTGAGAATGCATTAATAAAATGTAAAGAAACCTCATTTCCAGAAACCAATTACATTATTTTAAATTAGGTTTATATACACACACATACAGTGGACACAACAACAATACACATACAGTGGACACAACAACAACACACAAACATTGGACACAACAACAACACACATACAAGTAGTCTCCTATAAGGAGTGCTGCCTAAAAAAAACATGGCTAAACCCAGTTTACTTTAAAGGTGATCTTTTCAAAGTGACTTTCAGTTGAAAGACTTCATGACATGTCTTTGATAAGACATCACACCTCAGGGAGAGTTTTTAAACCATATTTCTAGGCAATCTCTCAAGTGGAATTCTACTGTAATAGCTTTCTTAATAAATTGTGCCTTATAAATAAAAGAGTTATTAAAAAAAATAGAAACAAGAAAAAAATTTAGGGGAAGAATTGGTTCACAAACTCTTAAAAGGGGGGATGTTTTTCATGTTACCTGCAGATTAGCAGGTGAAAATGGAAAAAACCATGGTAGCTATGCAAGAGTCCCACCATTATCTTGCCATTATAAAGGCTTATCCATTGACCTCAATCAATTCCAAACAGCAGTAGGTAAATAATAAGAAACCATACCATGGTCTAAACCATACTCAAAGAGCTCTTAGTAAAACTAAATTGTGCAAACACTTTATTGTTCATACACACAATATTTAAATATCCTTAAATTCATCATCTCTTTTTCAATATTTGAATACCCCCTAAGTCTGTGTGTATAATAGGACTTTTAATATCTTTAAAAAAATCTGAGATAAAACCAACAATTAAATAAAAACAATGAAGAAATTGCTATAATCCAAACATTGAACAAAAAGTATTGCTTTTATCTAAAGTAAGTTTTAATCCCTGCATCATATTTGCATATTTATCCAGAAGCTATCTATGCAACAAACCTGCAGCTGGAATCTCATAGCTCCCACAACAAATTTAATGAATGTGGTTTATGTGTGAAAAAAAAAAATACTACAACAATAGCATTCTCAGCAAAAATATATAAAATAATTGGTGATACAGCAATAATAATTAATTGTTGAAAGGATGACCGGTCAATTTTAAGTGAAAAAAAAAAAAAGAAAAATGAAATCATAGATAATAGCATTTAATAAAAAAAAAAAAAAATAAGTATGATTAAAATTATAAGGAATTTCATAAAAACTATTTTAGAAGTACTATAAAAACAAAGAAATTCCTAAAAAAAAAAAAGGGGGGGGGGAGGTGCAAAGAGCATCTGGTTATAGAGTGAAAAAGTTGAAATTTAAATCTGTGGTAAAAACTGGGGGAGTTCATTTGTCTGAACTGACAGTTCATCTAGAGAGGGGAAAAGACAACCGATTTCAAACCAAAGGCATATTAAGTGGGCATATTCTTCTTCTTTTTCTTTCTTATCTCCACTCAATCATATTAGGGTATCAAGCTTACAAAGCTTGAGACTTGGCAACCATCATAACTGGGTGAAGTAGAATGCATATGCCTTTGTCATTAAGACTGGGAGCACTACTTAGTGGCAGGCCACTGACTTAGAAGGCATATTAGTAAATATTGACATTCATCTAAAAGAGAACTTTGATCACAAACTTGTATTAGGTTCTTGGGAACAGCCCTTAGGGCACATCATGGTAGGTTATTTGACATTCCAAGATGGCCAACCACTGTGTCACACTAGAGAATGATAAGGCAAGAAATGTTGATACTTAGCAATTAACTATTCTGTCTGGAACATATTGAAAGAGAAGTTTGTAAAATACAGTAATAAGGCACAATTTGGATTATAGATTAGAAATACATGGTAATAAGACCAAACAAATAAATAAATAGTAGTCTGTACTTTTGTCTGATGAGAGTAACAACGCTGTGACTGAAATGTCGCGCACTATTTGTGGAATGCATTTCTTCAATTATATATTATAGAGAGAAATATCATCACCACCATATTTAAAATACAATTATTTGATTATTATAAAGGAAGATATCATCATCATCCTTGAAAAGATTTTTCTTTTATCCAGTTGTCAATTTTTGATGTCAAAAATACCATAGCGGTAGAAGACTATTTATTTTTGCGGACATGAGAAACAAACCTCAATACATCTTTTACTGGATAGTCCTGTTTTTCAGGACTATAGAATCGACAATAATTTAATAGTAACAGAGTATTTTTATTTTCAGTAAAGAAATGTATATTAAATTCAATACCTTTTGTATTCAATATATTTTGAATTATATAGCAACAAATATCTTTTAAGAAACTGATAATTTATATTATGCTGATTGTACATATTGCTAGACACTTCTTTATTTTGTACACAGGTCTTTTTCCTCTTCTTTTTTTCTCTCTTGTTAATATCATTCTTGTTAATCCTTGTTAACATCATATGACTATTCTGTTCACGGCCTAAAATAATTGTAAAAATATATGTATAGACAAATGTAAAGGCATACATGTATGACAGTGCAAGTGTCCCTAGGGGGACATAGCACTTTAAATTTAAATAAATAGTGTTACTATTACTTTTATTTATATGCCACATTTTATCAGATTAAAATAGAAAAAGAGAGAGATGCAAACATTTGTAGAGTCCTCTCCTGAAGCCAGTCATCGCTGTGTTTGTGATAGATATTTAGATACCAGCCTGTATTTGACAGACCCTGTAAGGGACCTAAAGACCCTCAATTTTTATCAGAAATTTATGTTAGAAATGCTTTAAGGAGCTTCCAAATTGTGGTGGTGGGAGGAAACAGCTCTTATAACAATCCTTGAATTTTATTTTAAAATTTTAAATGCTATTTTTTATTACATATATTTATTTTTAAATATGGCTTTCCCACTATGTACCAAGTGTGTACCTGCAACCCCAAACCACATATTGGCTCATCCATTGATGAGCTCTACTTATCCCCAGCAGACACCAAAATTCTCAAGCTCTATAAGCTTGATACCTTAATATGATTGAGTGAAGATAAGAAAGAAGATTTTTAAATAATTTGTGGTTTACAATGGAATACAAAATAATGTAGCTGCCGAAAGCCCTGGTAAATTGAGTATCAGCTATAATTTTTGGCTTGAAAATATTGATATATTGATATTGGATTGAAAAAATAACCAATATTTCAAACCCTGACCAAATTCCTTCAAATTACCATCTTTAATTCAACGCTCCCAACCAAATATAATAATTCAATACTTAAAACACTTTTACACTCAGATATTTTATTCTTCAAAAATAAAACTTATTTACTTTAACTTAAATTTGCTTATAAAAGCATTAATATAAAAAGTCTGACTGTCATGCAGTGCCCCTTGGATAGCCAACTAACGACAGCAGCTCCCCATTATGGAGGATAATAGAATAATAATGATAATATTTGTGAAAGAACATTGCTCGAAGCATTTTATGTATGCACATCTGTAGACCTATAATCTCCATAGAGAGAGATTCCCTAAATACCTCTTTGCTGCCTCTTTGGAAAACGCACCATAGAAGAAAATCAGTCTAATTCAATAGAAGAGTGTGGTCTGGAAAATGATTAGTGAAACCACTGAGAGGGTTCACCACTGATGAGCCAAGATCCTTCTCATCTAATATTTACAATCATTGCGCAGTAAGGTCTGCAGATGTATGTTAAATCACAATTTGGATTATAGATTATAGCTACAAGAAAACAAGACCTAATCCAAATAAATTAATAGTGTGTGACATTTCGGTAACAGCATTGTTACCATCATCAGGTAAAAGACAAATTTGGCAACAATGTACCGAAATATTTTACTTTATTTGGATTAGGTTTTCTTGTCTGCAGAGATATTATTTTTGATGATTAACATTGAAGAAACATAAAAAGAGGCTTAAAATTTTAAAGATTTATCTCTACAAGGAAATGTTCCTAATATCACAAATTGAGGGAGGACATTGCAACTTCCTCAATGTTATGTAATAAGACTTTAAATACTATATCAGTCCATCATACTGAGAAATTGGAGATTATCTGAATTTGCTTAGTGTCTCTGTAAAATTTTTAAATGTGTGTATCCGTGGAAAAGATTTTGAGTTGCTAAGAAAATTAATGCAGGGAAGCTGCTAGGTATAAAATTGACACACAATTAAAAATAATTTGGCCAAGTATATATTAAAGTAATGGATATTGTTACTCATTGTGTTTTGTGGCATTTAAGTAAACTTGAAGATTAGGCTGCATAGGAACATAATGTAGAAACACAAACTAAACATATAAAAAGATAACATGAAGAAGGGGCATATATATGATAGTGATATTTGTGGCACAATTTGGATTATAGATAAGAAACTTTAGGTAACAAAACCCAATTCTATATGGTAGGCAAATAATGCTGTTACAGAAACCTCACAGAGATTCCACTTTTTGTATTTATAATTTTACTTTATGAGGACACTTTATAGAAAATAAAAAGGCACTCTACACATCTGGGTATCTATCTACCCCATGACAGGAGATCCCAGTTACACACACACTAGGTTTAAACCTGGTACCTACTCTAGCTGATATACTTCTTGGCTACTTATTGTCTACTTTGCACTTTTTTTCTTTCATTTAATATACATATGAATGCTGCAGGTTTTTTTTAAATTAGTTCTAGAGCTATATAATATCTCTTTTAACGCCTTTTTCAAGAGACATTTCATGAAATAGCATTATGTGCTGTTTAATCAAGCCAATAATATACAGTTAAACCTGTCTATAGCGCCCTCTCTAAATAGCGGCTTCCTCTCTATAGCGCCCGATTTTAAACATTAAAATGTGAACATTTTACATTAAAAGTGACCTGTCTATAGCACCCCCTCTCTATAGCACCCTATTTTGGTGAGTCCCAAGAGGGGGTGCTATAGACAGGTTTAACTGAACCATGTTTTTTTTTAAAAAAGAGAGGATTTCAAGGTGAGAGACTCAAAAAAACAAAACCAAAAAAATTAACAAGGATACAAAGTTAAGTATTAGTCCTCACTGGAAAGCAGAGCTACACATCAACAATGGCTAACTAGCTATTGATGCTATAATGGGTAAAGCATTCAGGTTTCAAACTTATATTAACCAAACCTATTCTTGTTTCTAATGGTCTAAACCATTGGTTTTGACCGCTACAACTCGGGATCGATTCCCGCATTTGGCACTTTTTCTAATTACAAAAATGCTCCAATGGCTCCGATTCTTGCAAAAGTCCAACCCCACCAGCGAGTGCAAGTAACCAAATGGGGCTCTGACACACCATCTAAGTGCAAAGTTGAACTGCTTTTCACATGTGTAGATATATGGTACACTTACAGTAACTTCTACCCACCATGATTAACATGGTGTGCACCACGTGTACTAGAGATAATTTAAAAAATAATAAATAAATACTTGTTTCAGAGTCAGCGGAGTCCAAGCTTCAAAGGAAGCTAGGCTAGTTACACCTCTAGTGATGATGGGCAAAGAAACAGATAGCACTATAGTTGTTTGCTAATCTAGACAAATCATGGTACCTAACTCTATCCTTGTGGTTGATAGAGACTACCATAATTCACCTAGGATCAATTTGTTTCATTTATTAGGCCAACTTAGAACATTTGCAAACTAAGGTATGTAAATTTAATAAAAGGCATTCCCTGTTGTGCAACTAAGCATTATATCATCAACTTTTCTTTTTTTAATACAGTCGAACTTGGATAATTCGAACCCCAAGGGACCATAAAAAAATTCGAATTATCCAAAAATTCGAATTAAAGATGTTTTGAATAAAAAGGCTTAAAACAATAAAAATCTCACAATTTCGATCAATTCCTTTATTAAGAATAACATTAGTTGCTGTAAATTTACATTTTTACCGTATATTTAGATTATGTGCAATAATTGTATGTATATACTATATACATATTAAAAAATATTTATTTTTTATATATATTATTATTTATATAGGAAATTCTAGGGACCAAGATAAATATTCAAATTAAAGAGGTTTTTCGAATTAAAGAAGTTCGAATTATCCAAGTTCTACTGTATTTATATAATTGGAAGATATTTCTCAGTTTCAATTTTATTCATTACACTATAAGGTCTGCAGAAATAACTTATAATTATTTTTATTTAAAAAGTGGCATCAAAACATACTTCTATCTTACAGCAACTAGGCACTGTTGATAGGCTTGCACCAAATATCAACTAAACATATTGATATAGTTCAAATTTTTTCAATACATATTGCAAGCCATGATCTGAGCAACATTTAGCTTTGCACTATCAGATATTTTGGCAAGGTACCTCTTGCAATGACAAACAAGCCAAAAAAATACATATCATGTAGATGTTACATATTTACACATTACAACCAAGCAGTAGCACAGAGTATGTAACTTGATTATATTTTACTAGCCGAATGACCCGAGCAACGCCCGGGTTTTACCCAATTAAATGCTTTTATTCAAATACTATTCGTTACAATTATAAATTGGCGCCGTGGATGTCATTCTTGTATAATATATAAATGAGTTTTAAAAATTGTAAAAAAAAATGCATCGGCCGGGAATCGAACCCGGGCCGCCCGTGTGGCAGGCGAGCATTCTACCACTGAACCACCGATGGTTATGAGAAATGGCCATATTTGGGTATTTATTCCATTCACAAAGCAAACTGTGACAGAATTGATTAAGAAAGAATTGATTATGACGCTGATAACTATATATATATTAATGTGTAGTGGCTTGAAAAAAAAAAAGTTCAATAACCATTATAAGAAGCATTTTACCACCTGACTTTAGAATACATAAATTTTATTAGGATTTAGATTTTTGATACTAGTGATAGAGGGGGGGGGGGGAGAGCATCTATCTACAAACTAAACTGGAAATTTACATACATGTTAAAATTTACATATTAAAGATTTATATTGTACAATTGAATTTAGAGATTTTGGCTTAATTTGCATACATAAATTCAAATTTAAGGAAATTATTAACTATAGGATCCAACATTATGTATGCAAATTAAGCCAAAATCTCTTCAAGCCAAATTTCAATTGTACAATATAAATCTTTAATATTTAAATTTTAAAGCAGTCAACATGTAAATTTCCAGTTTTAGTGAGTTTGTTCATAATTTTCTCTCTTTAGTATCAAAAATATAAATCTTAATAAAAATCCATGTATTCCAAAATCAAGTGGTAAAATGCTTCTTTGTAAAATTAATTGAACATTCAAGCCAGTGCATACCTGTTTTATATGTTCTAGCAAAATATGTAAATACAAGTAACCATGTAATCAATGCAAGGAACAAATCACTTTTATTATTTATCACCCTGATCTTTAGTTCTCATTTTGAGGTAGGGTCAGTAAATTTTCTACCACACCAGAGCTTTAGACTAATAAGACTGTGGAACTAAACCATTTCCAATCAAATAGAGCTGGTTTGTCCTGTTAGCTCTTAGAGATGAAGAGAGCTCACCTGTAGATTGGAAGAACATGTCGAGTGAGAGTGAAAGTTGAGAGAACCACAGAGTGAAGAGAGAAAGAAAAAAAAACTTTCAATAATTGAAGAGCTGGCACCAAGCCAGTTTGTATTGACGATGTCTTGAGGATAAAAATCACTTCACCTTCCTCATCTCAGGAGGAGGAGGGAATTTCCAAAAACTGCATTTTTTTGTCTTCTTCTCTAAAATATCCTTTTTTTACATATGTGTGTTATATATTCCAGAACATAAGGTAATAAGACCAAATCCAAATGATGTTTCGGTAACAGCGTTGTTACCATCAACAGAAAAGAACTGAATGAGAAAATATATCACAGCATGTTTTAGTTACTGTTATTAATTTGAAAACATGCTGTGATATATTATCTCATTCAGTACTTTTGTCTGATTATGGTAATAACGCTGTTACAGAAACCTCACAAACTATTTATTTATTTGGATTTGGTCTTATTACCTTGTATCTTTATCTATAATCCAAATTGTGGCTTATATTCCTGAACATGTTTGAAACATTTGTCGAAATTCCTTTAAAAGTTAGAGGTTCTATCGAATAAGTAGACTACAGTCCATTTTCATCATTGTGAGAAAAACTCATTGAAATAAGAATTATTCCCAATTATCTTTAGTACCAAATAATAAATGTGAATTTTTTTAAATACAGTAAAAGTTTTCAGAAGTGTTCCGCCGGTTATTTACTCCCACAAGATGGTCTGTTGGAACACCAGACCATCTTCAAAAATTGATGATTTCTCCGAGGCTTGATGAATATTCCTAGATTGTTTCAAAGACCTTGTGGCTTGGACACAACCAAGGCGATGTTATTGACTGTTTCAAGTACAATTTACTGGCCGAAGTATTTCTTAATTCTAATAACTATGAATTAAGGTTATAGGCAACCTCTATCCTTATGATTTTTTTTAGGGTTTTGTTGTGATTATAAAATGTTGGAAATAGAAAAAATACAACACACACCATACATTGGTGCAATAGAAGTCCTTGGAGAATGTGAATATAAGTCCAATGAATGTGGAAAGGGGAATAAAGAAGTCAATCAAGTAGGATCCCCAAGTAAATGTGTGTTGAGGACAGATAATGAAGAACAAATGGAGCTGCGGCCTGGGTATTGTTACTTGGTCACATGGGAGGATTGGGTTACTCTGCAGCTGTTGTGGGGAGAACAAGTATGTGCTGGAAAGTTTTATTTCCTCGTTTCACTTCCTCCAACCTCCCTTTCTCCCTCATCATTCTCCTGAAAGAAGCTGCCTTTATAAACTTGGAACCTTAATGAAGAGGCCAGCATGGATATTCCTGGAGGTAGTCTTCCATTGAAGTCATTTTTTTAAATTATTTATTTAGAAAAAGAGGGGGAAATAACTTATCAGATAGGTGCCCTCACACCTGAGTGATTTTTACTGTGTTACAAGTCAGGAAAAAAACTACCAAATCTCTCTTTCTCAAAATATACACACAGTCAAACTTCCTTAATTCAACACTCCAAGGGATCAGAATTTTTGGTTAAATTAAAGTCAATGTTGAATTATAGTCAGTTATAATTGAAGAAAATATAGGTGGATTGGGATTTAAAAAAAAAAGAATGCCATACATAAGAACATCTTTGGTCTTGTTGTTACCTTGTGAACTTTTATTGTAGCAGCCGTTGGATAATTCCTATTTCAGGATAATTATCATCGATGGATGTCCCGATTATCATATATGGGAAAACCTGACTAAAACAAACAAGGGATATAGAAAACCTTTCGTTATAACAAACCTATGGTAACCCCCAATTCCATTTCATTGAAAATACTATTACATTACTTACACATACTTATACATTTTTAAATAAAATTAAATTTCCTTATTACAAACCTTAATTTTACAATCAGAATAATCAATTCTAAAAAAAAAAAAAAATACAAGTTTTATAATAAACTTAAATTTTTCAACTTAATTGATTTTAAAACAGCAATATTTTGAGCACTTTTCAGCTCAAAGCTCACGATTTCAAAACAATAAATTTGTAGACATTGTTTACATTTACGTCCTATTTTTGCCACACATGTTACAAAATTTTTACATTATACTTTTTATTTAATAGAATATCTTTGTATTCAGCATATTCTACACAAGTTAAAAATAAAAAATGTAACATTTTTACTATATAAGAGATTAAAAAACTAGAATGCTATAAAAATTGCTACAAAGAAGGATCGACCCCAATTTTTGCTGCGATTCATGTTAGCATCCCCTTTCAGAAGTGTTATCTAACTACTCTAACCTAAGCTAAAAAAAAAAAGTTCAAATAAACCGCCCATAATTTGACAAAAGGCGTTATATGCCATGAAGTATGGTGATTTTGAAGCCGGCAAAATGGCTTGTATGACAGGTTCAAAACAAAATCTTCAGAAGAATGTGTGGAAATTGGAAATGAAGAAAAATACTTAACATTTAAAGGGAAATTAACATGTTTTTACTGTATATATATAAAAAAAAATGAGTGTCTAAAATATAATAAACAATTTTTTATGAAGAATTCATCAAACATAAGTGATAACTGTGATATGGAACAATTTGGATTATAGATTATAAACAAAAGGTAATAAAACCAAATCCAAATAAATAATAAGTATGTGATGTTTATGTTGTTACCATCTATGGTAACAATTACCGAAATGCCACACTATTTATTTGGATTTGGTCTTATTACCTTGTGTTTTTACAAGTGAGATAACCTTTAACTTCTCTAAATGAGACAGGGTGTATGCCTGTTGTTTCTCATGGGAGGTGTGTAGGAAAGAAGGCTGGCTAGAAAGAGAGAGCCAAATACCACCAAGTGGAGCAATTCAACATGACTAAGCTTAGGTGGGGGGGGGGACTATTATCTCTTGCCAGGATTGTGCAAGCTGGAGCCCGGCACATGATGCCTTTAACCTCTTGTTGTTATTGTCTACTACCTTAGAACAACTTCGTGCAATGACACTCTTGCTTGAAAAACCTCTCTACAAAGGACAGTTTTCATTGCCAAAATTGCCATTTTTATTAATTAGAAACTCTCTCCTGTAAAAGGAAATCTCTCCCTAAAAGACATTTTAGCTCTTCAAACTAGGTCTCATTTACATGGAGGTTCTACTGTATGTCAAATATAGGTAGCTTAAATAATCATTCAGAAGGAACAATGTTGTAGCATAGAAACATTACCCTGAATTGGCCCGTTGACTCAGTGGATCCAACTAAATTAGGTCTGCCAACTGTAAAACTACTACATTGACATACCTCACAACTGCTGATTACTCCATGTTAGGAGCGGCTGCACATGGCGTCTGTTCCTCATGTCAGAGGCGGCCATTTCTTTTGGAGCTAAGTCGGCCTGCCACTGAGTAGTGCTCCCAGTCTTAATGACAAAGGCAGACGCATTCTACTTCACCCAGTCAAAATGCTTGTCAAAGCTTGATACCCTGATATGATTGAGTGGATATAAGAAAGAAGAAGAAAACTGCTGATTGAAGAGTGGGCTTTCAAATAAAAAAAAACTCACAACCTACTAAAAGAAAATACATTCCTAATATTTATTTATTTCCTTTGCAATTTATATCCTTTTAATAAACACATTCTTTCACGAAAAATCAAAACAGGAAAATTGTGGATAAACACTACAATATAACTACAAGGTTAATAAAAAGACCAAATCAAAATAAATTAATAGTGTTACAGAAACGTCACATACTATTAATTTATTTGGATCTTATTATATCATGTAGTTCTAATCTAATAATCCAAATTGTACCTTATCACTACAAAGAATATACTTGATGATTGGTAGTACTAGCATTCATATTTACTAAATATTCTAGGCTGAGGATAGTTTCAAATACAATTACAGTCTAACCTCATTAATAACACTTGCGATAATTCAACTATTTTTTTTCATGTCCCTACCCTCCAGCCCAACAAATGTTTATTCAACCAAC
This sequence comes from Cordylochernes scorpioides, assembly GCA_030710605.1. NCBI lineage: Eukaryota > Metazoa > Arthropoda > Arachnida > Pseudoscorpiones > Chernetidae > Cordylochernes > Cordylochernes scorpioides. The sequence goes on along the minus strand of CP092877.1, from coordinate 69,641,888 downwards.
ATAAAACAGTGAGGTGTCTCAGAGAGTAACATTCTATTAGAAATAACATTGACTCATCCCCAGCAGAAACCATCAGAAGTCTCAAGCTTTTACAAGCTTGATACCCTAATATGATTGAGTGGAGATAGGAAAGAAGAAGATGATAAATAACGTACAGAAGAGGAAAGACATGTATGCCTTTTAAAGATTGATCAGCTAGAATGTACAATGAATAGACCTAAAAGCAAACAACCATAAAGGATTCATTTAAATGATCATAATTTAAATCAAACTTTTTTTTCTCTCTTTCTCAAATGTATTCACTTTCTCCCCACTGCACTTATCATTTATATAAAAATGACATTTGTAATTCTTCATGTTTAAAATATTTATTAAAACAATTTTGTGTGTCCCTCACTAAAAGTTAATCATGTGAAACTTTCAAGAAAAATAAAAAAGGCTAAATGTATATAATATCACACACAATATTAATACTATTAATAAAAATATATTACACAAGAGTATTTTCTAAAAATAGTATTTTAATCAGTTAATATTTGAGAATATCTTAGAAAAATGTCCACCAGCAGTGTTGAATTGATTGTGATGAATTGGTAATCATATTAACTGACCATAAAATTGAACAACAACTGAAATCTCCACCTTGAGGTCTTTTGTTAAAGAAGTTGTACAATAAATGAAATATTAAAAAAAAAAAAAATAGATCCAATGGTGTATCAATTCAATTATTAATTAAAATTACAAAACTAAAATATTATTTTAATGAGAGATCTAGATGAAAATCTAACAACAAAAAACCTTTATTAAGACCTTTTGGTCTTATACAGATTCTCCGAGTAGAAGAGGGTATATACAAAAATAATAGTAACAATATTTATTTACAATGTATCAAATAATCTAACCTCCTTTAATTCAACTGAAAGCCCACATTTCTTAGGATTTAGACTTTGTTACCTTGTACAATTTTTATGTTTGGCAACATGCAATAAAATCAAAATGCCAAAAATTGAAAAATCTAAACCAAAACAAACCTATAATAAACAAAATATGAGGCTTACGTATAATCCAACACCTAAACATACTTGTGATAGAAGCAAATAAAGGAAGAGCTTAATAAACTTTAAATAAGGTAATAAGACCAAATAAATAGTGCAGTGTTGTTACCATCATCAGACAATGGGTAACATGGTAACATCATCAAAATATCACACACTATTTGGATTTGGTACCTTACCACCTTTTGTTTCTAATCTATAATCCAAATTGTACCAAATCAAATTCAAAATTAAAATACATTTAACAAACGTGAAAATTTTCAAATGAACATTATTGAACCCAATATTACCCAGAAAGATGAGATCTAGTAAATTTTATAACTAACACTATAATAGTAAGCTTTTATATGGACATGGTTTAACTCCCCTTTATAGGAGGAACAATTGAGAAAGTAAATTGTTGTGATTTGTAGATGACCTACAGCAATGAAAGAATCTTAAGAACAAACAGCATTTCCACTCTAGCAAATCACCTAGAAATATGAAAAACATATCTATGAAATCATGTGTTGAAACATTGTGTAGAATATTATTTCAATACATAGAAATCAATAATAGATTTATTTCATTTTGTAAATATAAACATAAGGTAACATGAGACAAAAGGTAATAGGACCAAATCCAAATAAACGAATAGTATGTGTGGTTTCAGTAACAGCGTTGTTACCCTCATCAGACAAAAGACTGATGGTAACATCGCTGTTACCGAAATCTTACACACTATTTCAAGGCTTATAGGGATCTATTTAATTACACTCATGGAAACTCCGCCTTTGCCGGTTCCCAAGCCCGGATGAAAAAGGAGGAGGGGGAAGCGGTAACAAGCTCGCTAAAAAACCTGGGCTCAGCTGGCCCGGCTGATAGTACCCTGTAAGGGCTCCTAATCCAGGGATACAGGATGAGCAGCGTTTGTACTCCATGTTAGGAGCGGCTGCACATGGTGTCAGTTCCTCATGTCAGAGGCGGCCATTTATTTTGGAGCAAAGTCGGCCTGCCACTGAGTAGTGCTCCCAGTCTTAATGACAAAGGCAGATGCATTCTACTTCACCCAATCATGATGGTTGCCAAGTCTCAAGCTTTACAAGCGCTTGATACCCTAATATGATTGAGTGGAGATAAAGAAGAAGACACTCATGGACATGGAAAGTGGAAAGTCTTTGATATCACTGGTCGTCTATCATTTTTTTGAAGGAGACAAAGGCAATTTTGTTCACATTTGGATATCTTTTGTATCTTCAATAAAGTCATTGTAATATATTTTAGAGTTATTGACCGAATCCTGATATACATGCTAAAAGGTACAACTACCTTAAGTTTTGTCTATGAATGTAAACACAAGGTAATAAGACCAAATAAATAAATAGTTACCCACTTTTACCTTGTGTTTATAATCTATAATCCAAATTGTATCCTATAGTCTATGAATGTAGTTTTGGTAGTTGAGTTAGTTGGTCAGTTTAGACTAAGTTCCGGTGTTTCTAGCAAACCGATACAAGCAGAATAAAAGTTTCACTACAAGCTACACCTACAGCATGCACAGAATTCAGGAGTACAACTAAGTGAATCAACAAAAAGCCATTAAATTGTCTGCAAAATATTTCACAGAAATATATACTATTTTCTATGGGGGTTGGTGGAAAGGTGGTCTAAATTGTTGGTTTTTGACCACTACGACCTGGGATCGAATCCTGCATTGGACACTTTTTTTTTATTTGGAAGAAAAATAATTCCAATAGCCCTCAATTCTTGCAAAAGTCCAACCCCACTAGAGAGTGTAAGTAACCAAATGGGGGCTCTGGCATACTTGTATGTGCAAAAATCAAACTTTTTTTCACCTGGGTAGACATGTGGTGCACTTATATATATTTTTTTTAATTATCCCTAGTACACGTGGTATAGGCCATGATAATCAAAGTGTGTAGTTAGCGACTGCTTTTACTGTAAGTACACCACATGTCTACACATTTGAAAAGCAGTTCGACTTTGCACTTACAAATGTTTCAGAGCCCCGTTTGGTTACTTGCACTCGCTGGTGGGGTTGGACTTTTGCAAGAATCGGGGGCCATTGGAGCATTTTTTTTTTGTTAATAGAAAAAAGTGTCCAATGCGAGAATCGAACCCGGGTCGTAGTGGTCGAAAACCAAACAGTTTAACCAGCCTACCACCGACCCCCTGCACTTACAGTAAAAGCAGTCACTAACTACCACCCACCATGATTACCATGGCCTATACCATGTGTACTTGGGATAATTTGAAAAAAAAAAAACTTTTTTATCTACCATTTTAAATGATTTCAACCATAATGGGTATGAAAGATGCAACCAATAAATGGCTGTTTAATGATTTGGATTGCATGATCAAAACACACAATTCTAACTACTCCAATACTAAAACTATAATCTCAATTCAAATACCAATACTATACTTTAAATTAGGCCTATCAACACAATAACACAAACACCACATTAACAAAAGCATTATAAATATGAAAATTGCTTTTTTTTTATATTAACATTTTATAATGTAATAAATAGCAAAAATATATGATTTTTAAAAAGTATCATTATTTATTATGATTGAAATATAACAAGTATAGAGATTTATATTAGCATGCTCTTTTTACTAGCAAAAGTTAGGAAAATACATTTTATCAACAGGATTGCTTATAAAATAAAGAGCTGACAGCTTACTCGGATGTATATACATTTCAAATATGCATTTATAAGTGAATAACTTCCTTTGTATTATATTACAAATTGAAAGTATAAAAACAGCCCTTAGAATCAAAAGCAAACATTTGGTAATATGTAGTTTTTTACTTGATAAAGTTATTACTTGTGTATATTCTTTATTAAAATTAATAAAATGATTTTAAATATTGTAGATAATTTTAACAAAATTGTATCATCAATTAAATCGTGTTTTATCAAATTGTTAATATTTCATGTTTAAAATTAAATTTAACGAATGCACGCGAAAAAATACATTACCGCTATTTTATAATAGGTTTTGTTTGCTGTTGGTAATTTATAAGCTCAACTATTTTGTGGCAACATAAAATATGTAAACACAACTCTCAATCATATCGCTCACTTTTTGTCATTTGATGCATTTTTCGAATAATTTATTTTGTTACTTTTGTATATCAACCTTAATTAAAATACTCGTCTGCTTATAATTGTTGAGAACAATAATTTTGCCGAAACTTTATACTTTAATATATCTCAGCAAACAAAGCGCATACTAAAATTTAAAAATGTAAATTAATTATATATTTGTAGTTGATACAAACCTCTACGGCAGAAACAAACAGATCATTTTCATCTTTGACAAAACATTCACTATGAACTTCCATTACTTGAAAACCTAGTAAATAATGTGGGGAGGTGGGGGGCGTAGCAAACAGCGTTGCCATTAGACTTTTGAGAATGATTCGATTAAAAACGTTAAGAAAATAAAAATTTTGTAAATATTGGTTTAACCTATTTTAAATATATGGGGTAGGTTTTGAGCAAAAACTATATATCCATATTTTTAAATTATAGTATTATTTTTTTTTATATATTTTTTAAATTCTCGATAATTTTACATGCGTTCTAGTTTTTGTGCTGGACTAAAAAAGGCTATAAAAGGAAATTAGTCGTCGTAATTTTTCTCTTTGTCTGTCCTCTTTTATTGATTTATTTGTTATATTTTAATGTTTGAGTTAAGTACATGAACTGCAAACATATTTATATTAGTTTTTATATGAGTTATAAATAAAAAAATTGAGAAATATAATTATTGGATTTTTAATTATTATGATAATTTCACACACACACACACACAAAAGCCTTTATTAAGACACACAGGTCTTACAGAGGATTCTCCTTGGGGTTACAAAACGGAGAAAGTGGGAAATAAAAATGGTGAAAGAATATATACATATGGTAAATATATACAGATTGTTCGTGTTCGTTTAAAAAAAAAACAAAAAAGGGTGATCGATTGAAAGGAAAAACAATGGGGGAAATAAATGCACATAAAACACAGTATAACAAAAGGTTTTATTTAAAAATTAAAAAGGGCTAAAAACTATTATACTTATATATATATATATATATAAAGAATTATGGATAAAAAACAAGAAAAAAGGTTAAGCAAAATTATACTTATATATAAATAATTATGCATAAAAAACAAGAAACAAGGTTAAGCAAAAAAAAGTAAAATTAACTAATCTTAGGGAAGGGAGATAAAAATAAGTGTCAGGGGGGGTATCCAGCGTTGTGTTCACACAGTACCTCGAGTGGCAGCACCGTCGCTGGTTTAGCTTCCTCTTGGTCGCGGCTCGTGCGATGTCCAAAGCGTCCTTTACGTCCACGAGACTCTGCTTGTGGGATACTCCAAGACGTCCTTTCCGTCCACGAGACTCTGCTTGTGGGATACTCCAAGACGTCCTTTCCGTCCACGAGACTCTGCTTGTGGGATACTCCAAGACGTCCTTTCCGTCCACGAGACGCTGCTTGTAGGATACTTCCCAGGCGCGTCTGCCCCGCCTGGGCCGCTGCTGCTAACTAACTAAGAGAAAAAAAAAAGAAGACGCCACATGGCGGGCTGTCCCGGGCCTGCAGAACAACCAAACAAATTCCAGACCACTTGACTTTTGCCTCCCCGGGCCATCTGTCGGTCGGTTCCAGCTGGGAGTTTCCCCGACCATGTCGATATCTTGCTCGTCTCCCTTCACCTAAGTCCTTCATTCTATGTACAAAGTAAAAGAACGGTAAAATAGTTTTAACATTCTCCCACAAAATTTTGCTCCGAAAGAAGCCAAAATTAAGTATAAGACAAAAGAGCATATATATACACAATACACACAAGAGTAGATATGCCTATTACATTACATAAAATACACATATTACACTTTTTTTTCCATACAGGTACTTTCACTAGTCCTTCGAGTCATACCTTGCAGGCTTTCTGATTACCCTACCATATCTATTTCTAGAGTCCTGGATTCAGTATTGGGCCTATTTTCTAAAAATGCTTCAGATTGGGGTTCGGTATTTGAATTGTCCTTTTGAATCGTCTCAACATTCGAGGATATTTCAAGAGGGTGTAAGCGTTGTAGAGCCCTGATCAAGGTTCCTGTGGATGTTTTAACATGGGCCACTCTCACTATTCCATCTTTTCCTGGTATGAGATTTACTATTCGCCCTTTAGGCCAAAACATTCTTTTAAGATTTTCTTGCCCGATCAGTACAACGTCTCCTACTTTCAACTGTCTTCTATCAATATTTTCGGATTTCTGAATCAGCGCGCCTAAATATTCCTTTAAGAATCTCTGCTTCAATTCTCTCTTCAGTTGACCTAACTCTCTGTATCTAGTGTGCAACATTTCTGGCTTTAAATTTTCAAATTCAGGAAAGCTAGACTCTGGACCATTTTGTAAAAACTCATTAGGAGTTAACGGTTTTAGATCATTGCCGTCTTCAGAGACATAAGTGAGGGGTCGATTATTAATGATAGATTCGATTTCACAAAGGGCAGTCTGCAGTTATACATATTTCAGCTTCCTGTGACCTAGCATCTTTATCAACATTTCCTTTATTGTCCTAACCATTCTTTCCCAAAATCCTCCCCACCAAGGAGCTGAAGGAGGGATAAAAATCCATTGTATCCTTTTAATTGAGGTTTCCCTAAAAATCTTAAAACATAGGACATTATCCTGATGTTGAGAGAGTAATTAGACCTCCTTGTCAGTATCCAGTCTTTATAATCGATGTTCAAATTAATGTTGGTTTTCATAATGTTTTCTTCAACATTTATTTCTTTTGGATTTATCGAGAACTCTGAATTGGGCCAGAATTCTTTAGGTTTTTTCAACCATTCGGGGCCCTCCCACCATCTGCTTTGCACAAACTGGCTTGGAGGGCAACCTCGAGACAGAAGATCGGCCGGGTTCAACTGACTAGGAACTAACCTCCAATCGTTCAAATTGGTAGTGGCCTGTATTTCTCTGACTCGGTTTCTCACGAAAACTCTCCACTCAATTTCTCTCTTTATCCAACTTAGCGCGGTAGTAGAGTCAGACCAAAGAGTTGTTTCACATTTTCTCTTCAAGGCAGCTTGGATTGCATTGGCTAGTCTAGCTCCTAGTACCATGGCCATTAATTCCAAGCGAGGGATCGTAATACTCTTCATAGGAGCTAATCTGACTTTGCTCCAAATCAGAGTTAGAGTATTTTCTCGTCCAGTTTCGCTCCTTAAATAGGCTACAGCTCCATAGCCTCTTTGACTAGCGTCACAAAAGATATGAACTTCTGTAGGGAAAATGAGATCATTCCACATGTATCTCGGTATCTTTATTAACTCTATGAATTTTATTTGATCCAACCAGGTTCGAAATTCCTGGGCCATACTTTCGGGTAGAGGTGTATCCCAACCTAGTTTCAGCCCCCATGATCGCTGCAGTAACAACTTTGGTGGCAAGAATACTGGAGCGCAAAATCCAAGTGGATCAAATATCCGCTGAACCATGGACAGTACCAGCCTTTTCGTTAATTTGGGTTGAAGACTCAAATTGTCAGGGAGTTCGCATTTTAATGAATCTTCCATTTTATTCCAAACAACACCCAATATTTTTGTACAATTCCCCTTTTCAGGGTTTTCCTCCAGAGAATATTCCCACTCTCGTAAGTCCATTTTAGCCCTGTCCATAATTTCAATTGCGGCCTTTTGAAATTCCTGCACTTCCTGCTTTGTTTCCAGCGAGGTAATACAATTGTCCATGTAGAAGGATTGAGCTAAAATCTTTGCCCATTGAACAAGTGGGCCTCTTATTGATTGAAGATGGTGTTCTATTACGGCGTTCAGCACAAAAGGACTACAGTTTAAGCCAAATACAAGTCTCTTATGCCTGTAAGCTATTAGTTCTCTATCGCTCTCCTTTTCCCACCAAAGGAATCTTAGGTAGTTCCGTTCAGATTCTTCAATCGCCACCATCTGGAATGCTTTTCTTATATCTGCCGTGACTCCAAATTTATTTTCCCGAAATCTTATCATCATTTCAGGGATTCTTTCCAATAAATTCGGTCCCTTTTCTAAACATTGATTCAAAGATAGTCCATTATGACCTGGACAAGAAGCATCGAAAACCGGACGTATGGGCGTCGTTTTAGATTCCATCTTGTACACAGGGCGGTGAGGTAAATAGTAGCCTCTTCTCTCGAGAGGATTTTCCTCGACTCTTTCAATGAGTCCTTCAGTCAGCCAGTCTCTAAAGATCTGACTATATTCGGTCAACTTATTCTGTGAGGTCATTTTCTTAGTGCTTATATCTAACCTTTTTATCGCTATGTCAAGATTGCTGGGGATTGACTCCTTTTCTACCTTCCAAGGTAGACCTACCGAATATCTCTGATCACTTTGTCTTTGAATTTTTGTTATAAACTTTTCTTTTATTTCCTGGTATCTGGTCTCTTTGGAGCAAGTTTCAACAGGATCCCTAATGCCTAGTACTTCTAGATCCCACAAATCCTTTAAATCGCATCGCGTTGTTAGCAGATTCAAAGTCTGCTGCACATTGTCATTGCTATCAATAATTGGCGAATTGCCCATTAGTGTCCAACCTAATTTCGTTTCCACCGCAGTTAAATCTGCTTCAACTTGAACTATTTTACCTATCAAAATCATACCTAGATAGTTAGCGCCAATCAATATGTCAATCTCTTGTCCTTTAAAATTGTCCTGGGACAATATTATGCCCTTAATCTTCAATTTTTCTAACCAGTCTCCTTTTGGCAAAGGTGGTATGGCGTCGCAAATTTTACGTTGATCCAGCGCCTCAATATGGATCACATCTCTTTTATTACCTAAATTCTCTAATTCTAACATAAATTTACCGTGCTTTTCTTCACCAATCTTATTACCTCCAAAAAGACTTTTAGCTATGGTTATTTCGCCTTTTCTTTCTATTCCTATACTCCAGACTAACGACTGTTTGATATACGAAAACTGACTTCCACTGTCGAGGAGAATTCTAACCCTTCTAGAAGCATTTGGACCTCTTAACAGTGCTACCGTGGTCATCAGCAAGACCTGACCTGTGCAGGCTTGACTAGAAAGCGATGCAATGGGTCCAGGTGCATTTTCCTTTAGATTTTCTCTTCCTGGTTTCGTTAACCGGTTAGAAGAATTTCCTTCACATAAAACTTCCAAGTGGTTTCTCCCACAGTTTTTGCACTCCAATTGTTCTCGGCACTGACTCTGTATGTGTCCCTTTCTTAAGCATTTGAAACATAGATGGGCACTACGTATTTTATCATTTCTCTCTCCCCGAGACATTTTCATTATGGAGCGGCATTGATGACTCGCATGATTTGTTCTTTCACAAAAGAAGCATTTTATATTAGTTCGCCCTCCGAACAAACTAGACACAGTGGCGGGTCTGAAATTGCTCCTTGTTCTGGTCCCATCATTGTAAGACCTTTTATAGGGTTCCTCCTGCTTAAAGCCTTTTTCCACAAATTTCAGCCGTTGAGCACTCCTTACTTCGGCTTTTAGAAAGTCCAATTATAACCTGAGCCTTTCTTGAGCTACTCCAACCCCTTTATCTGACTCTTCCCGTTTTGCTAACTCCAGACCATAACCCGAAGAAGGATGCCTGTGCCATATTTTCAAAATATCCGAAGGTAATGAAGACTCGACAAGAGGGTATAAAAAAATACCCGACAACTGGGGATCAATGCCCAATGTCTCTAACGACCGGAGGTGACTGCTCAGTTCGTCGTACAGACTGCTTAAATTTCTATTTTCTTTCTTTACATTAGATATAACCGAATTCAATAGACGTCTGACATATAGTTCTGTCAGTATATTCGGGTCACCGAATCGCTCCTGTAGGGCTTGTACTGCCAAAACATAGTTGGCGCCTGTAACGGGATAGCTTGCTACAACACGATAGGCTTCTGAATTTGGTACAATTGCTTGACGCAAATATAAAAACCGGTCGCTATCGGATAAATTCTTATTTTCGTGAATTTTCGAAAACTGCGCCCACCAAGGCAACCAACCTTCCAGAGAGCCATCATAGGCTTTTAGGGCTAACTCTGGTAATTTCACATTTATTACAGTGTCCTCGCTATAGCAATCGGGATTGTTTCCTCTTTATCGGGATTCCGTAATACACTTATACCATGGCCTGTATAGAGGGCCGTTCTGAGGTCGACCACTGAGAGGTCAGCACCTGTATCAACCAAAGCTTCAAAAGTCCCTATCTTGTCCACATTAATTTTTAATTTGTATTTAGGGTCCAACTTCTTGATTCCGTTTATGGTCGACTTGCTTTGATTGACAGATTCAGGCGCGACGCTTAGTTTAAATCTTCCAACACGGAATATCTATTCCGGGTAGGAATATTTGTCTGTGTGCTATGACATACATCAGCATAAAGCCGAGGTCCTGATTTCTCTGATATTTCATTCATTTGGCATTTCTCTTCGACCTTTTCTTGGGTATCTGCTGGATCCTCTTCTAGGATTCTTATAAACTTGACCCTACAATAACGGGCCACGTGCCCTGGCTTGTTACATTTAAAGCAGATTGGTCTTCCATCTTCCGTCCTATTTTTGCTCACTTCTTGGCTTTTATTGTAAGTGTTTCTCTGAAGGTTTGGTTTCGGCACAAAGTTAGGATTATAAGGACGTCTAGGGGTAGAGGGCTGGGGAAAGTTGTTTCGATACTGTCTGGGGGTAGGAGGGGAGTCGTTCTTGTAATTATTGGAAACAGGGGCTTGGGGCCTGGAAGTGGTCTGGTAGTTTCGTGCGGCAGTCGGCGGCACGTACCTCGATTGTTGTTGGGGTCTAGAATAGCGTGGACCGTTATATAGGTTTCTGGATTTCTCCACACGTTCCCGATACTTCTTTTCAAAAGAATCCATTTTCTTGCACACGACAAGAAGGTCATCGGTCGTTTTAGGAGGGTTCAGGTAGAGCGCGAATGAGTACTCTTTTTTCAGTCCTCCAATAACGTGTTCAATTTTTGTTTCTTCTTCCATTGCGGGGTCAACCTTGTTGCACAACACTAGAATGTCTTCCGCGAACCTGATTGCTGGTTCATTCCAGTGTTGCATTCTGTTGAGCTTCATTCTAAGTTCTTCTTTATTCGCGTCCAAAGAAAAATCCTGAATAAGGCGGATTTTAATATTTTCCCAGCTCGTGAAACTAGCTTTGTGTAAATTCAACCAGGTTTTAGCGCTTCCCGTCATGTTCATGGCGGCATAACGAGAGATAATGTAGTCTGCCCAATGGTACAAGAAGCCAATTTCTTCAAGAGATTCAATCCATGGGCGAGGGTCTTCCGTTCCATCATACTTGGGGATGTCGATGTTGGGATTCAGGACAACTGGGTCGGAACTAGCATCTCTACCAATTGTTGCACCAGGTTGCGGCTTGGCAGACTCTTCAGCCTGGATTCTCTCCTGTGCTGGGTCTTGCATCTTACCAGAGCGTGTTTCAACCATCCTACAAATTTATAAAAGGGAATAATGAGATAAGTCTTCTTTAAGTAGCCACCAGAATCCTTTATTTATTTTCTCACATCAAAGAGAGCAGTGAAGTCACACGTGTACCTAAATACAAATGATGACAATCTAAATAATCTGTGTTTTAAATAAATATCATAGAATATTTTATATAAAAATAAATAAATATATAATTTAAATTTCAAATATATTAAAAATGATATAAGAAATACGCCATTATCATGATGTAACAATATATATAGATGGAAAATTTGCCGGGAGGAAATTAATCCATGGAAGCAATGGTCGCATCTCCCGTCAAAATTAACGTCAGAATCTGACGCCATCTATTGACCGTCGCCGCAACTAGCGGCATCGGGTCGGTGACAAAGCCACAACACCAACTTTGGCAAACTGATAAGCGTCCACCTAGAGACCATGGTTTCGGGCTAATGGCCCTCGTCAGTCTAGGGCGAACTTTATTCCATGAGATCCACACGGGATCTAATGGAATCCTCACAATCTACCAAAGAGGTGTTTTTCTGGCAATGTGGCTGGGCCAAAAATCCGCCCTAGACTGACGAGGGCCATTTGCCCGAAACCATGGTCTCTAGGTGGACGCTTATCAGTTTGCCAAAGTTGGTGTTGTGGCTTTGTCACCGACCCGATGCCGCTAGTTGCGGCGACGGTCAATAGATGGCGTCAGATTCTGACGTTAATTTTGACGGGAGAGGCTACCATTGCTTCCATGGATTAATTTCCTCCCGGCAAATTTTCCATCTATGTTTTACCAATAGATTTGGCCCAGCCACATTGCCAGCAAAACACCTCTTTGGTAGATTGTGAGGATTCCATTAGATCCCGTGTGGATCTCATGAAATAAAGTCCGCCCTAGACTGACGAGGGCCATTAGCCCGAAACCATGGTCTCTAGGTGGACGCATATCAGTTTGCCAAAGTTGGTGTTGTGGCTTTGTCACCGACCCGATGCCGCTAGTTGCGGCGACGGTCAATAGGTGGCGTCAGATTCTGACGTTAATTTTGACGGGAGAGGCGACCATTGCTTCCATATGTATATACTAGATGAATGGCCCGAGTGCGAATATATTTTAAACACGTTGTCTTGGGTGGTCGCTATAGACAGGGTGGTCTGTATAGACAGGTGTATGTATCACACAGCCGATAACAGGGTTGTCTAGGGTGGCCGCTATAGACAGGGTGGTCTGTATAGACAGGTGTATGTATCACACTGCTGATAACAGGGTTGCCTGAAGTGACCGCTATAGACAGGTGGATGTAACACACTGCTGATAACAGGGTTGTCTAGAGGGGGGCAGGGAGGACACGTGTTCCCTGGCAGCCAATGGGCGCGCATTCTATCCGTGAGCTTCAGACTTACAGACAGACAGACAGACAGAATAAGGCAATTATATAAGTAGATATAATTATCGCAATTCATAAGATTCAACATCCAAATAAGAAACAGGCACAATATTGGCAATAAAAACAGTTTATTTTTCGATCCAAGATGTGCCATTTCTTATGTTGTATTTATATACAACAACAACAACAAAAAAAGCCTTTATTTAGGGCCACTCGCCCTATACAGGATTCGCCAGTTCACAAGGGATAGGGAGAACACTGTGAGGCCTTTTTCCGGGATATAGTCTTGTGGAATCCAAATATCGCCATCGCTATATACCTATTCTTTGATATTTCATTAATCAGTGCCGGAAATGAAGGACAAAGTTGCCCCGTTTTATCATTTAGTTTTCGTCTTTCCTCAGACAGAGCAGCACAATCAAATATGTAATGCAACATCTCCGTTGTTATTCCTGATCCACAGAAAGTGCATTTCAGGTCTTCACGCCTCAATAAAATCAAATGGTGTTCTCTGAAAAAAATTGAAAGGGTTCTAAATTGTGCAATTAATCTGATGATAGGAAAAGGGAGTTCAGTTAAGAAGTATTCTTCGGTGGTAAAGGTTGTATATATGTCTCTATAGTGGGAATATAACTTTGATTGGGTTATTCTTGTTAGGTCGTTTTGTATTGATTGCTCTATCGCAGTTCTTAATATTCCAGGGATAGCATTCCTTAGTGAGTCAGGATCATTACAATAAGTAAGCCACGAAGATCCGTTATTATTAAGTAAATTGCTTAATTGTTTTATAAAACCGATGGGCGCACCTGTAGCACAGGATAATTGCCTCATTCTAGTTAAACAAATTCGAGGCAGTCTATTTGTATCCATACTCAGCACCCTCAGCCAATATTTCAAGGTCAATTTCAGAGCTGTTATTATTAATGAGACGCGGCCTGTTTCTGGTCTTATTATGTATCCTGGTGTATATCTAGGCAAACTCAAAAACCTACGAATAAATGTATCTTGTATATGGTCTAATAAATCTTTATACTCTGTTGCCCAAATTGGAGCAGCATACATCAAAACAGCCATCACAATTGAGTCAAACAGTTTCATTGCAGAGTTTAGTGAATTAATTTTTGATTTCGCCAATATTGGGGTTGTAGCATTTATTGCCGCAAGTGCTTTTCCTATTGTATGTATATATAAGTATGTGTTAAAACAAAAATATCCTAACTGCTCACTTGAGAATTTTAGATGGCAGAGCGCCATCTAATGGAACAAAAATAAACTAAATGTTGATTTACAACAACAACAACAAAAAGCCTTTATTTAGGGTCACTGACCCTATACAGGATTCACCAGAGATATGCATAAGAATAAAGCAGGGAGACAAAGGAAACAACGATATAGACAGAAGAAAAAGAAAAAAACAAGAAAGAGAAAGAGGAAAACAAGAAAAGCAACACAAAAAGAGTAACCAGTAAGAAAGTGAGGAGTGAGTGCCACTTTTTTTTCTTCTGAGATATGGACTTGTGGAAACCATAAAACGCCATAGCAATATACTTATTCTGGGTCATATTGTCAATTATTGATGGAAGTGAAGCACAGAGTTGCCCAGTTTTGAGCATAAGGGTTCTTCTTTCAGAGCAGAGCAATCAAAAATCTAAATGTTGATTTAACTTATTCCATGATATGTTTGTCCTCGTCAGTGTGGTGCAGGCTGTACCTCTATGACCAAAAATTTGGTCCTAGAAGTTTCCTGAAAATGTTTGATCATAGATGTACAACATGCACTACTCTGATGAAGGCCAACAGCCCAAAACGCGTACAAGGTTGGCTTTTCTTGATTTATCAAGAAATTAGGTTAGCCAAATAGGAAACAAGTTAAGTCAACGTTTGGTTGATCTTTGTTCCACTAGATGGCGCTCTGCCATCTAAAATGCTCAAGTGAGCGGTCAGTATATGCTTTTTTGTTGTTTTTAATATCAATGCCTGACTTTTTATATATATAATTTCATTTATATATATTAGAAAAAAATAAAAGGCATACATTGGATTGAAAAAATAAATTTTACAATATTTGGTTGGTTGAACACCAACATTTGTCAAGGTATCTCTTCAGCGAGGGAGGCTTCCCCACTTTGAGAGAGTTTTCCTCCAGACAGGAAGGAGTTCTGCCTGATCCCTTCCTAGTTGTATGCCTATGAAAATAATTATATATGGGGTCTTGGTGGACGCCAAGATGGCCAGGGCGTTGTCATTCAGAAAACCCAGGCAGGCCGAGGTCTACTGGATGATAATGAACGCCTTCAGATGAGAGGCTTGACGCTGCAGCAGAACCAGTGCTGGTGGGTCAGAAACAGATCGCCTGACCCACTGGCGACGCAGGGCTGTTGGGCCGAGGCGGTGAGCTGGATGGGGCAAGGTGTGCAAGGCTAGTCTCATTGCCATATATATATATATACTGTTGCGCCAGGTTGCGGCTTGGCAGACTCTTCAGCCTTGATTCTCTCCTGTGCTGGGTCTTGCATCTTACCAGAGCGTGTTTCAACCATCCTACAAATTTATATAAGGGAATAATGAGATAAGTCTACTTTAAGTAGCCTCCAGAATAATCTATTTATTTCCTCACATCAAAGAGAGCAGTGAAGTCACACGTGTACCTAAATACAAATGATGATAATCTAAATAATCTGTTTTAAATAAATATCATAGAATATTTTATATAAAAATAAATAAATATATAATTTAAATTTCAAATATATTAAAAATAATATAATAAATACGCCATTAATCATGATGTAACACTTCCCCCTCTCCAGAGGTCGTCACGTCCTCGTGATTGACCTCATCAATTCTTTCAAAATAGGGTTTGATTCTTGAGACATGGACAATCAATGGGTCTTGGCCAGGATTATCTTTTGGTTCAATCAAGTAATTTACGTTGGACAGCTTCTTTAATATTCTATATGGGCCAAAATATTTTCTCAGTAGTTTCTCACACTTTCCTATTTTCCTAATTGGTGTCCAAACTGCTACTAATTCTCCTGGTTCGTAGCTTCTTTCCATGTGTTTCTTGTCATAGTTCTTTTTCATTCTTTCTTGAGTCTTTATTGTGTTGTTAATAACTAATTTTCTTGTTCTGTTTATTTTGTCTAAGTGATGTTTTATGTATTCATCATAATCATCCTTGTCAATGTCCACCGAGATATTCCTGTCGTCCAAAAGAGACGTGGGTTCTCTTCCAAACATCAGGAAAAAGGGAGAATATCCTGTGGTTTCCTGAATTGTAGTATTGTAAGCGTGAGTGATGAATGGGAGTATTTCGTCCCAATTCTTCTGATCAGTGTTCACATACATACTGAGCATATTGATCAATGTTCTATTTAACCGCTCTGTCAATCCATTAGTCTGGGGATGATAGCTCGTTGTGAAGCAATGTTTAATCTTGCACGTTTTCATCACCTCTTTCATTAAATTACTGGTAAATTGAGAGCCTCTGTCACTAATAAGATATTGTGGGGCTCCGTGCCGGAGAAAAATATCCTCTACTAGAAAATTAGAAACTTCTTTCACTGTTGCTTCTGAGACTGCTCTTGTTTCTGCATATCTAGTGTAGTAGTCCGTTAGCACGATTATCCATTTTTCCCTGTTTTTCGTAGATGGCAGTGGACCAACAAAGTCAATTCCAATTCTTTCGAAAGGAAAGTTGGCTGGGGGGATGGGCTGTAGTAGTCCAGAAGGTAATTGGTTTGAGCCTTTCCTACTTTGGCAAAGGTGACACGTCTTAACGAATTCTGAGACATCCTTTAGCATGGATGGCCAAAAGTATTTACTCTTTATTCGGTACATGGTTCTGGCGACGCCCAGATGGCCATTCGACATATGATTGTGATATTCTTTCATAATTTCTCTCTTTTTCTTCTCTGGAACCACAAGCAACCACGCCCTGCCTTCAGGGTTCGGGTTTTTCTTAAAGAGGCATCCATCTTCTTCTTTAAAGTTTTGCGCAATTGATCGCCTGCTTCCATTAAGGTTTTTCTTAACACTTTCGATAAATTTATCCTCTTCGTCTGTTATTTGATTTAAAAATAGCCTTTCAAAATCCTCATCCCAATCAGTTTCTGGTAAGGGTCCCCTAGATAAGCCATCGGCGTCCAGATGCTTCTTTCCCGATTTATGTATTATATCGAAGTCATATTCTTGAATTTTCAACGCCCATCGACCTGTTGGATCCTTCAAGTTTTTGAGCCAGCATAAGGCGTGATGGTCTGTTACTATTTTAAAGTGTCTTCCATAAAGGTAGGGTCGTAATTTTGACATTGACCAGACAACGGCCAGACATTCTTTTTCAGTGGTTGAATAATTTTGCTCCGCTTTACTCAGGATACGACTCAAATATGAGATCATCTTCTCTTCACCACCGATGTCTTGGACAAGAGTTGCACCTATGCCGATGTTGGACGCATCAGTATGAATATAAGTAGGCGCATTTGGATTG